>CM027119.1:11112481-12312481 GCA_015476505.1 Urochloa ruziziensis | reverse complement strand
AATAAAAGATCTCATTCCCTCTGTTTTTCTACCTTTATCCTGCCTGGTCCCCAACATTTTGGCTTCACCTTTGGCTTGTTGACTGTAATTTTTCTTCTGGGCCTGGGGTTCACCTAAATATGGCTCCCTGAATTTCTGGGCTCTAGCCAACATTCATCTAGCTAGACAAAATTTCTGAACATTGCTTCATCTTACTACATTACTCTTGGTTCCTATGGTTCCTTATTACTAGTTGTTTAGGTGTATCCTATGGTATACGCTGCATCTGCAGTTAACCACTGTTGCTAACCAGTTTGTTGGTGTAAACTGCAAAGCAAGGGGGCAACTCTGGTGAAAATGCATCACTTTTTTTAAAATTGTCAGAATTAGGTATTTTCATTAGTGATGCAATGCTCCCAAGTCCAAAGCAAAGTTTTAGTACCTCAAAAGATATGGTTCTGAATGGGAGCAAGGTGTTCTCCATTATTGATTAATATGCAAAATGGATGTTGGCTATCTGAATTTCCCTCCAACTCGCTGTAGACTGTACCTTCAGTCATGTTGCTTCTATTGCCTTGCAGACATGGTTGTGATTGAATGAATGCCGTGTTGGATGAACGAGTGCAGGCCTTACATCACACTCGGCAAGTACACAGCCACTAGGGGCCGTGGTTGCAGACTTGCTGTCTGAAATTGTGTCCTCCAGCAGCTTCACATGAAGGAACAGGGCAACTGGAATTCGGGAGTTTGCTTGCCGTTCTGTCATCTGGCAGCGGAACCTGTGTTTGGTTAAGTTGTACTCCCTCCGGTTCGGTAAAGGAAGTCGTTTTGGACAAGATTTGAGTCAAACATTGGGAATATAAATCGTGAATAACTTTTAAGTCGTTGAGTTTGAAAATGTGAAAACTACATGAATAGATTTGTCTTGCAAAATACTTTCATAAAAGTATACATATGTTAGTTTTTAATAAATATCTTTATAAAAATAAGAAATCAAAGTTGTACTTTGGAGACCGTGTCGCTGTCCTAAACGACTTCTTTTACTGAACCGGAGGGAGTACTATGAAATGTGAATGTGAATCAACTTGTTAGCTTGCTTTTGTTGTTGAATGAAACAAAACTTTGCTGTTTGATTAACCAAAATTTGATATTGCTATCCTCTGACAAGTAATGTTTCCTCTCTATAGCTGCCAAGAGCTTAATATGTTTATCGTTGATAATTGTGCAGACAATGGATAATGCCACTGTCCTTGCCAAAGAAAGCCTTTCCCAGAACTGATGAAGACCTCAGAATGTACAAAAGACTTCATTCTCTCTGTTTTTGTAGCTTTACCCTACCGGGTCCCCAACAAAAGGGCTTCACTTTTGGCTCGTTGAACATCTGGGTTCATCTAAATATGGCTCCCTGAACATCTGGGTTCTAGACAACGTTCATCTAGCTAGACAAAATTTCTGAACATTGTATCATGTTTTTTTTTAATAAAAAACATTGCTTCGTGTTACTACATTACTCTTGGTTCCTTCTGACTAGTAGTTGTTTAGTTGTATCCTACTGCATATGCATTATATAACCCCTATTGTTAACGGGTTTGTTGGTGTAAACTCCAAAGCGAGGGGGGCAACTGGTGAAAATGCATCACTTTATGAAAACAGCTAGAATCTAGGCATTAGAGATGCCATGCTCCCAAGTGCATGCTGTATGATAGTAAACAACGCCATTGATGACATGTAATGTAAAAAAACGAATCTATCCATTCCCCATTGCTAATTGGTGTTTATAGTCCTACACATATCCAAATTAAATTTTGATTGCACAATTATGTTTCATAGCACAATGTATTCGAAATAAGATGACACTTGAGGATGTTTGGGTGAATTTCTAGCAATGATATTGTTCCAACTTCATAAAAAATATTCTAAAGGGGAAAAAAAATCCACCCAACACATAGGCAGTATGACCTTGTTTCAAAGAATCTCGTCATATGAAAATACAGAAATTTTATTTACACACGTGGTTTGAAAAATAAATTGATCTTGTTTTCACACGGAAGCTAACGCGTGCGTGCTTGCCTTTTTCTGTGGTCAATGGTGAGCGTGCACGGGCCAATCACGGGCTGAAAATTGGTAAAAGAAAAGGCAGGTGCTGAGCTTCTGGTGTTTTGGGCCTTCTGGCCCATGTAGGGCGTCCTAATCAGATGGCGTGAACTTTTCGTAGCTGACATCCGACTGCCGCTTCTGAGGAGGCTAGAAATGGACGACGCGTACCTCAACCCAGGCGCCGACATCGCCGTTGACGCCCCGGCGTACCAGTCCTTCACCCTGCGGGCGCCGCGGCTGCGTTGCCTGGCGTGGAGCGAGCTGTCCGTCGACGTCGGCAGGCGTGGAGCGAGCTGTACCATTGCAAACTCTTGTTGCAGGTCTTAGTACTACTGTACTAGTATAAGATAAGATCCTTGTTGTGCTGTTGAATGCAGAGCTTATCTGTCGCTTGTCAAGTGCACCGTGGAGGACCCTGACACCGACAAGCCGGTCCCGGGGGAGAAGCTCACCTGCGACCTCAGCAGCCTCATCTTGTCAAGTGTGTTAGATGAGTTTGTGCTAGGAATGTGGATTAGCCTGTTAAGTTTCCTTCTTGTTGAATGAGATCGAACCTTGACCCGTTTTCTGAATATCTTGAATCTCTGTTCTAGAAACCAAAGCATTACGATGTGAGTCTTGTGCTGTTGAATGCAGGTCTTGCAGTTTGCTTGGCAAGTGAACCGTGGATCCCATAGGAGAAGCTCACATGTAACCTGTGCTTTCCTTTTCTTGGTTGAGTAACCTGTGCTTTTCTATTACAGTAGAAACAATCAAAATCAACCCTGTACTGTTGTACGAGGTCTTAATATATTAAAGAACTGTCCTTTGATTTGTACCGTGTATAATCATCATTTCCAATCCAATTGGTTGAGTTCATTGTACTACTAAGAAGTTTGGAAAAAGTCTATATCACCCCCCAACCTATGGGGGGTAGACTACATGACCCCCAACCTATGAAATGGTCTATATCACCACTGAACTTTCAAAAACCAGTCAAATTACCCCCTAAAGCAATTTTGAAAAATTATAATAAATCATAGAAAAATCATAAAATAGAAGATCCAATTGTGTTGGACTCCAAATGAGTAGATCTACACAGTGAACATATAATATGGTATGGTTTAGTACATTTTTTTGCTATAGCTTTATATCTATATTTTTCTTCGTAACATACCCCAGCAGACACATAGTGCGACTGTGCGAGGGGCTGGATCCCCAGAAACAGCAGCTATGGACAGGGACAACAATTGTTCTTGTGCCCTTGACAAGCGACATGTAAGCCCTGCATCCAACAACACAACAAGGATCGCATCTTATGCTAGTACTAAGACCTGCGACAAGAGTTTGCAATGGAAGACAGAATAAACGGATGGGAGGTGCATCCCTTCGGCAGGTCCGGGAGGAGCCCCTGCAGCATCCGCATCATCTGTGCCCGTATGTCCCCCATCTCCCAGCAATCGTCAAACTCTGGGCTCCTCGTGAGCCTGATCCGGCCGGACGTGACATTGCCCGGCCCCGGCCTGCCGACATCGATGGACATGCGCTCGGCGAACAGCTTGTAAGGAAAATGACCCGGGTCATGTTTATGATTTTAGTGATTAACATCAACATAAATTATCGGACCTAACATGTTAACATGTTTGTTCAGATGAATATTTGAATGTTATCTAGGTCCAAAAATGCAAAGGATGCAATCCAAGTTGACCGAGTTCAAGAGGATTGCGTCAGCAAGCAACGGCTAAGGGCAGAGCGGGGCACAACGGCTAGTAAGCTCAGTGTTTTACACGGATCGGATGATCTGACCGGCATTATGGGATATTGGTACCTAGGAGCCCCTTACCGGCCAGTATAACACTCGGCTTGGGCCCACGTCTGACAGCAATGTGGGCCGACTCATGGCCCGGCCCACAAGACAGCCCGAACTTGCCGGACAAGACTACGAAGACTTAGCCCGCAAGGCGTGCGGCGCGACACCCGGATCATGCGAGATATGCGTGACCCAGATATACCGAAGATCATGTTGTAACCGACTCGGATTGCTTTCCTGATTGTAAGCCAGTAGGATTAGATCTCAACCGACTTGTAACCCTAGGCCGTCAACCTATATAAGGCGGCCTAGGTCGTCCCCTAGAGGACACGTCACATCATCATCGTGATCCCCATTGTAGCCACCCCCGACTCGCCATTGCTCAAGAGCTTTAAAGAGTTCATCAATACAAGACACCACCGAACACAGGACGTAGGGTTTGTGCCACTTGGCCGCCTGAACCTGTATAAACCTTGCGTCTCCTGTGTTACCTCGAGCTCCCTTGCCCTGCGATCCCCTTTGCCTATAAATCTACCACTTGGGTACCCCCTAGTGGATTGCCGGTCCTAGAGTCCGACAGGCATATCTGCGGCGGTCGGATCAAACGACCTGTGTAAATAAAATCTGGCTGTTGGGAATCTTTAAGCAACGATTCTTTCAAGTCTTTGGGGCTATATATACCTGATAATCTCTACACCTGATAATATCTACAAATCATCTAGAAGTAGATCGAGTGGGTTCTTTCTATGAGACATACCTTTGCCACTACTGTTGTTGTATGCCGGCCATTGTGAGGACGACGCAGTGACAGCGACCCCGGCAATGTTGATGACAGCAGTGCAGTGACGCCGGTGGTGAAGCCGCGGGCGACAACACAGGGGTGACGCCGAGGCTCTGGTCGGCTTCCCGTCGCTTCAGCCCCCCTCTCACATCGGCTTAGGGTTGGAGGACGGTGGGAAGTGGTGGCAGCAGTGAACCTCATATCGTGTGCTGTGGTTCCCACATCCTCTTATGGGGTTACGCGACGGGGGCCCACCAGCCTTCTATTGGGTTGGGCGTCCCCGATCAGGACGCGAGGCAATGGCCCGGTTGGCCCAAAATCCAACCGGTGGAGATCAACCTACCAATCTTTCCCTTGATCTCATCTTAAGTTTTCTTACACTTCAGCTCTTCGCTTGGCATTCACTTCATCACAAACAAGCATACCGAGCATGGGTCATCATGATGTCATTTCAATCAGATTAACCAGCAACAATACACTTATCCATTTTGAAGGATCATAACTCTGGGCCATTTATAGTCCAGAAATCATAGGCTATACCATGAACCCATGTCGACAGTGTGTCCTCTGGACACACGGCGGTAAGCCGTTAATAGACGGTTCTATAAGTACTTGATTGCTACTTTTCAACTTGATTCTGAACTTCCTCCTTCACAATGTATGCCTTTCTGTCAACGTGCTTGACACCACACTTGACTCGTTGTCATCGAAGTAAACATTGAGATGGTTGTTGCCGTTGTCAACCACTATTAACTCCGGACACAGGTTTTCTCAACCATTTTGCTTGTCCCTTAGCCTCATATCATGCTATACTATATTTTTACATCACATCGATGATAATTGTTTCACTCTTTGGAGATTTTTCACACAAAAACCCCAAAATGTGAAAGTTAGTGACAATTGTGGATTTCGCTACACATTTCACAAGTTCTACCCCGTACTCACAATCTTTTGAGAGCACTGGTGATTTCCTTTTTTTTAATTTAGCATGAGGTCGATACACTTAACTCCATTCCAGTGAACCATATCTGGACTGGACTTGCCAAAACAACCTGGATACTTGAACAATGTAAGGGTAATGTTATTCTATTGCATCTTTTGCATTCTTTAAGCTTCCAACAGCTGAAGTGTCACGGCTGCGACCACGCCGCCGTCGCTGCACCAATGGCATAGCCTGGCTACGCGCGCCGTCGCACGCCGTCGTCCGCCGAGCGCCCCCGCACCGCGCGCCGCCGCGCGCGTGCCACGCGCGCACCGCGTCGCCGCCGGCGGTGCCCACCGCGGCCCACACCACTCCACCTCCGGCGCCATCGCCGACGCCAACACCAGCGCAGCTTCGCTGCGTGCGGCCGACGCCACGCTCGCCAGCGCGAGCCCCAGCCTAGCTCCGCCGCAGAGGCCGCTGCCAGCACTGCTCCGCCACCGCCACCGCCATGCGCACTTCACGCCACCGCCGCGCCGCCACCAGCGCCCCGCCGCGCGCCCTCACCATCACCGCGCCACCCGCGTCGCCCCACGCCCTGCACCCGCCGCCGTGCGCCACCACCACTGCAGGCGCCGCTAGCGGCCGCCACCGCCACGCCGCCGCCGCGTCGTGCACCGCGACGCCGCACACCACTGCCGTCGTGCCCCGCGCCGCTCCCCTCCTCCTCCTCTTCCCCGCTAGCCCCGCCAAGCGCCGGGCGAGCTCCTCCACCCCAGCCGCAGCCTCCGCCCCAGCCCTGGCGGCCTACGGCCACCAGGCCGTCCGCCGGCCGCCCTTCCCCTTTCCCCTGCCGGCGAGAGAAAGCAGAGGGGAAGAAGAGCCGCCGTCGCCCGGCCGTCACCCCACCGTTTCCCCCTCCTCTCTTCACAAACCCGACAAGCGGGCCCCACCACCAACGGCGCCACCCCGCGCCGTATCCTTTCCCCCGCTACCGCTGACACGCGGGCCCGGCCGACGCCGTCAGCCACGCTGACGCCGTTCCCCGCCCTCACTCGCTGCCCAGTGGATCCCACGGGATGCCGTCCGCGTGCTGTCGTACAGGGTAGGACCGCAGTGGTCGCAGCCGTGACAGAGGGGAGGGGAGGAGGAGCTTGAGCCGCTCCGGCGAGTTGTGCAGGGGAAAGGGGCGCGCTTCTCCTTTTATAGGCGCGGAGAACTTGGCGGGGCTCGCCACGTAGCGCCGGCGGCCGCGGATGACCACGGAGGTGGAGGCGCGTGGCATTGGGGAGATGACGGTGGCGAGCTCGGCTCCGGCCGGTGGGGGGTGGTCGGCGCCGCGCTCTGAGTGCGGTGGCGGGCAGTGGTGTTGACACGCGTCGCGTGCAAGTCCTGAGGGCGAATCGTGGCCGGCGGTCGTGGATCGAGCGGCGGCGATCCGTCCGGCGCGGCCGCGGGGAGGGGGAAAGGAGGAGGAAGACGGCGTGACGTCACCTCGACGTCAGCGCGGCGAGTTGGGCCGGGAGGAGGAAAGGGGGTGCGGGCCGCGGGGCGCGCCGGTGGGCCGAGCGGCCGGTGGGCCAAGGAAGAGTGGAGAAAGGGCAAAGGAGTTGGGCCGCGGGCTGGCCGAGGAAGGGGAAGGGATGGACGAGGTCAGATGTTTGAGGGAATTTTTATATTTAAACTGGATTCAAATATAAATCCCCGAAGTTCGAAAGAAGGACTTCTAAACATACAAGTGCAACAGCGATGTTCAATTAAATGCAGGGTTTATTTTAGAGAAGATATTTTGAATATTGTTAGGGGAGTAATTATGTTTAATTTGAGAAAAATTTTAATAACCCTATATTTTTAAATGACTTAAAAAGCAGGGCGTTACATGAAGCATATGGTACTATATTCTTTCAATCTTCTTCTTATTAGTTATTGAAACACCATAGTTCCCATAACCATTTCATATTGATTCTTGGAACACTAAAGTTTCCAAAACCACTACTCTTGACTGTTGCGTCTTTGCCAGCGGGTAATAGTGAAAGATGTCCTCATCAACGCCGATGCTAGATAGGAGAGGGCCAGCGGGGGAGAGGCGGCGTCGTCGGTGAGAAGAGAGGAGAGGAGGTGGAGAGAAAAAGGAGAGAGAGTGGAGGTGAGGCCCACGCTGACACGTGGGTTCTGTTGCCACGTCGGCGAAAACCACCGTCCAAACCGCTCGCGAGCGGGGGGGGGGGGGGGGGGGGGGGGGGGGGGTAGAATGAACAATGTTCATAGGTAAGGGTTTGAGGGTGTATAGTTGAGGGTTCGAGGGTGTTAGATAAACGGTTAGGAAAAAAACGCAAACTCGGCCCATGGTCCGGGGAAGTAGAAGGGACTTTATTCTTAAATAAATGGTTGATTTTCTTTATCAACAAACAAAAATCATCATCAGTGCACATACATGGAATCGCGTGGCCCAATTGATAGGAGCACCGAAGCCGAAAGCACAACACATAAGAGGACTAGCACACAATTTAGCACGTTGCGGGCTGCGGCCCAAAGGCCGAACAAGCATGGATCCCGCCCCCCGCCGCCCCCCTCCCCCCCCTCCCAAAAAAAAAATAGGAGCACTTGTTGAAATTTCTGGTAAAACGTTTTTTTGGAAATAATAGATTAAATATTTTCTTTAAACTATTTCAAAATTTTATGTCAAAAATGTTGCAGTAGTGTACCCAAATGTTGAAGTGGTAAACACTAAATGTCAAATTATTTCAAAACAGTAAGAAAAACATATACTACGTACTCCCTCCGTCCCGTGAAAAGTGCAATCCTAACGTTTGAAAAAATCCCACAAAGAATGCAATTCTAGGATTTGGATCTCAACTACCTGCCTAATTAAGTGGTCAGATCTGATTTGCATGCCAAAACTAACTCAATATGGCAAATAAATGAAGGTATGAGAGTCTTTTCTCACCACCACTAATCTATGTGAAAATAATTAGAATTGCACTCTCCGTGGGACGGAAGGAGTACTCTGTTAACCTATGCTAGTTGTTGTGGGGGCTGAGTGGTGCTGCGATGTGAGACTTGCTGACTTTGCTGGTCTGTTAAATACAGGCCTCACACGACGCTTGACAGGAGAGGCTCACCTGCGACCTCTATGCCTTCGTGTCATCGGTGAAAACCAACACCATTGGCGTGTCAGACTGTCACCTGAAACATCTAAACAGGGCCGTTGTCTGCCGCACTGCACATTGTACTTCTGTTCTTGTTCTGGAAATGAAACGCCCAAATGGCCAATTGACCATGTTTATATGCTCATAAATCCTAATCAATTTGTTCTGCATGTTGTTGTCCTGATAAGAAATGTAATTACAACTCTTCAATTAACACAGCACTAGCAGAGTGCGGAGAAGAAGATTTTGCATAATGGAACTATTGCAGGTGCTTTAAAAAAAGAAATGGGGCAAGTTAGGTCTGAAATTTGGACCTCAATCTGTCATCTCGAGCACTGATTGCGCATAAGCGTGGCGGGATCTGCACTGATTCTCTATGATGCGGTTCGAAATGGCAATGGGGCAATGCCATTTTTTTTTCGAAGCTGCAAGGAAACTTCGTAAAAAAAGCTGATAATTAAGCAGCAAACTGCAGCAGTCAAAGTAGGTGCATGTTATCTGTTATTTTCGGTAAAACTGCTGCTGCACTTGCGTTGCAGTACATTTGTACAACACCTATGGCCGGCGACTAGAGGCCGGGAACGGGCACGCGGAGGATGGGGCGTAGCAGGAGGCCGTTCTTGCGGCGCGCGGTGATGCCGAACTCCTCGGTCATGTCCAGCTTGGCCGGGTCGGCCAGGCCCGGCACCTCCCAGTCGAAGTGGAGCAGGAGGCCAGCCAGGGCGTGCTCGACGAGGGCGAGCCCGAACGGCATGCCGGGGCACATCCTCCGGCCCGCGCCGAACGGCACGAGCTCGAAGTCGGCTCCCCTCAAGTCCACCGCCGCCATGGCATCGTCGTCCTCGAACCGCTCCGGCCTGAACTCCTCGGGATCCCCAGGCCAGTAGCGCTCGTCGCGTCCCAGCGCCCAGGCGTTCACCAGCACCGTGGTGCCGCGCGGCATGTCGTAGCCGAGCACGCGGCACGGCTCCCGTGAAGTAGAAGGGAAAACACGCAAACTCAGCCCATGGTCCGGGGAAGTAGAAGGGACTTTATTCTTAAATAAATGATTTCGCGAAACATCTAAACAGTGCCCATCTCGGCTGCTAGTCGCCATGTTCATGTCAGGGTACCGGCTTTCGCCGCCGCCTAGCTTGACTATGCTTCTCCAGGCCGACCATACAAGCGCATTACGATGGACACAAACATTCACTCCTATATATGCGTCCATGTCCATCATCATCAGAAACTTAATTGTCAAGACTGTATATTTCCAGCCAGCCCTTTCAACTTTTGTGAGATTCTTCTCGGGTATAAGAACAAAACTCTACTATATGCAGTGAACCTAAAAAAGATGTTGTAATGATGATGCAGAGCCCAGACCATACTCACCGGGAACGTGGAACGAAGTTGCGTTCTGCGTCCCGGGAACGTCGTTTCGGGGACGGGAACGCGGGAACGTTCCAGGGAACGTCGCTCTGTAAAACTCTACGAAAATCGGCGTTTCTCGTTCCTCGATCCCGTCCCGCGACCCCTTCGTCCCAAGAACTTGGTGACTAAGGTCCAGACAAACGATTGCTAAATAGATTTCTATATACAATAGGTGGGTGTATGGGAAAAAGAAATCATCTTGTAGCTGTGTATGCCTTTTGTACTGTAAAATTTTAATATTATTTTGTACAAAGTTAATCAATTTTAAATTTGTTTGACTTCTCAATAAGTTTCATTTTTTAAATGGAGGGAGTATTTGATAAGAAAAGACTGACGTCTGATGGAGTCGATTATTTGAATCCAATCAGCTGCCACTCTGCCATTATCAGGGCCGGCTCTGTCATTTTGTGGGCCCATGAGGAAATGGAATACTATGTCATTTGTGATTACCACTCTCAGTTGCTGGATGGTTGTGGCTTTGTTTTCAAAAACTCTGCGGCAGCGCTCCTTCCATATGTTCCACAATGTGTAAATGGCGATCTGAAGAATGTCTGATCCATTAGCTGTCAGGTTGGAGGAGGTTGGAGGTGAACTGCCACCATGCCTTGATGTTGGTGAAATTTGGTAATTGCAGAAGAGCCGGGATGCTCGCAGTTGAACCAATATGGCGCCAGACCAACTTGGAGAAGGAGCAGTTTGCTATCATATAGGTGTGACTTTCTGTATGTAGATAACAAAGCTGGCAGATCGGGTTTGCTTGTCCTCCTCTTCTGTTTAGTCGGTCTGCTGTGGGTAGCCGTCTCTGCAGTAGTAGCCAGGTGAAGAGACGACATTTGTTTTCTACCTTTGCATGCCATACGTGTTGCCAAAGGTAATCGGGGTACGAGCCGGCTAATTGCGCTTGGTAAGCCAACTTGGCTGAGTACTGACCATTGGTCGTGAATCTCCACAGGATTGAGACGTCGTTGCCGTTGAGGTTTATCTGTTGTATTTTTGTCCATAGGTTGATGTACTGCCTTAGCTCTGTTTCCGTTGATATACGATGCAAACCTCACATCCACTTTCTGTTGGTCAGTGCCACTGCAACTGAGTTGTTCTTGCGCCAAGCCAGCCGGAAACATGCAGGGGCAATGTCCTTCGGTGCTTGTCCTTGAAGCCAATTGTCTTTCCAGAAATTAGTGCGTGTCCCATTGCCCACCGTAATAACTGTGCAGGTCCTGAATAAAGCTTCCTCAGTTTGAGATACCTTGATCGGTAGGCCTGCCCAAGGCTTTTCAGGTTGGGTCCATCGAAACCGCCACCGCAGCCGCAATGCTCGATTGAAACATACAAGGTCGGGAATGCCTAAGCCTCCTAGCCACTTGGGGCAACACACTCGTCGCCAATTCACCAGGCAATGTCCAGCTCTGGCCATCTCTGATCCTTTCCATAAGAAATTCCTCCGTAGGCGGTCAATCTGTTTTACAGCCCATTTAGATAGAGGGAACGCCGTCATGCGGTATAGGGGGATCGAGGAGAGTACAGATTGCACCAAAGCTTGCCTGCCGGCCTTGTTCAGCAAACGACCTTGCCAACCTGGTAACCGGGCCCCGACCTTGTCGATTAATACTTGTTCTGCTTCACGTCTCAGGCGGCCAATATGTAGAGGCAGGCCGAGGTATTTGCATGGGAATTGCGCTGCGGTGCCTTGAAAGACTTGTACAATCTGTGTTGTAGTTGATTCATCGCAGCAAATGTGGTAAATGGCAGATTTGATTATATTATGCACTATAAAAAATGTCAGTTTTTTGCCAAATGATTTTTAGTGTTGCGAATTGACGGAAAGGCCAAATAAAGAGACTAAACTAACCTGTAATTTGGGTTCCGATCGGGGAGAGAGGATCGTAAGCGGCCGGCAGCGGTGAAAATATCGATTTGTTGTGATTCAAGATGTGCCCTGGCAGCTCGATCGGACGCGGCCGCCTCCCGGCTCCCGAGTCCCGACTCCTGAAGCTAGACGAGGGGCCCTACTGATCGACTACTGGAAACCTACTGAAAACATGGCAGGTCTGTTGCACACATAGGCTCTTGGGCCCCCTTCTCGGCCGGGCCCCGGCGGTCGCCTCCGCAGCATGGTGCCTGAGCCGGGCCTTACCTATCTTGCCGACCACTAGGTCATGTCACTGTATGGTGATGTCTGCGTTTCGCTGACCCCTCATTTCGCTGAAACTGGATCATCGAATAAGCCATCCTAAACCACTTCAATCACCTATAGTACACTTTAAAGAAAAACACTAGCCAAACTGGCTGACATCTATTATTATCTGCTGGCCAGCCCACGAACCCGTACCAGCGAGCCTGTTTGGCACCCACAATCTCGGCCTTTGCACAAAAAATCATGAGCCTTGGAGGATACATAACTTTTTCTTCAGAAGTTACATTAACATGTCCTGTTAGTGTCATGTTTGTGCTCATAACCCCTAATCAATTTATTCTGAAGAATGTTCTGTTAAGAAATGTAATTACAACTCTTCAATTGACAGAGCACGAGCAGAATGCAGAGAAGAAAATTTCGCATAATGAAACAATTGCAGGAGCTTCTAATTAAAAAGGAAACAGGAAGTGGAAATCTGAACTTTGGACCTCAATCTGTCATCTGCTACACTGATCGCGCATAAGCTTGATTTGATTAGCATATTGATTCTGTTTTACGTACAAAGAATCTTGATTTTGTCTCATGAGCTTAAAGACTTTTGATGTTTCCTGCACCATGTTATCTGGTTCTGGTCACTGATTTGCACTGCTGTTCCTGTCCTTGAAGCGAAACACTTGTACAGCACTTATTAGCAATGCTCTAAATCTTAATCAATCCTGTTCTGCTTGTTGTCCTGATTAGAAATGTACTTATAAATCTTCAACGAAACACTAGCTAGCGCAGAAGACAAGTTCGCACAATAAAACAACTCCTTATGATTCGGTGAAAGCGGCATTCAGTTTCTTGACATGACGCCACAACACATTACATTATTCGACAAAATTTGCAAACATATCAAGAATCAAGATCACCTTACAACTCTTGCCTGAACCATTCAAATTTGAAATTAAACACCTCCACAGCTCAAAGCGACATTATGTACTGGACTAGGCCGTCCATGGCCGAACTAGTAGCATCAGACGCTCGCATCTGCAGGCGGCGTGCCCTCTCCCTCATCTGAGCTCCATCTTCCCCAACCATCACTTTCTTCACCGCCACCGCGACCCTCTCTCTCTGAATCACTTCCCCAACCTCCATCCCAACACCCCACTCGTGCGTCACGTACCTCGCATTCACCATCTGGTCCCCGAAGCACGGCTGCACGAGCATGGGCACCCCTTCGCACACGCTTTCCAGCGTCGAGTTCCACCCGCAGTGCGTCCAGAACGCGCCAATGGCCGTGCGCGCCAGAACCTCCCTTTGCGGGGCCCACTTCACAATCTTCCCTCTATCCTTAATCTCCTCCTCAAACCCCTCCGGCAACGGCGGCGGAGCATCCTCGCTGTCGCCGGCGCCGGCGCCGGTGACGAAGCCCGGCCGGACGACCCACAGGAACGGCACGCCGCTGCGGGCGAGCCCCCACGCCATCTCCTCGAACACGCCGCGGCCGACGGTTGCCAGGCTCCCGAGGCTCACCGCTCACGTACAGCACGGAGCGCGGCGGGCGCGCGTCAAGCCACGCCAGGCAGGTGCCGTCCGGCGCGTGCGGGCCCTGCTCCGGCGGCGGCGGTGCCCCTGCCCGGCGGAACAGCATGTGCAGCGGCCCGACCGCGAACGCCGGGAGGGAGAGCTCGCGCCGGAGCGCGGCGAGCTCCGGCGCCTCGATGGCGTCGAACGTGTTGAGGACGATGCCGGAGACTGAGGCTTCAACGGCGCCGGCAACGCTGGCGACGAAGCCACAGAGGTCGTCGGCGTCGCAGCCGTCGACGCGGATCAGGTCTCGCACCCGCAGCGGCTCCAGCCCCCGCACCGGCTCGTCCAGCTTCTCCTCTGCATCAACATTTAAGCTTAATCGATCAACATCTGTGTTCCAGATCCAATGTGAATGGGAAAAAAAGAAGATCACAAGCTTATTAGTTTGCTTGCCTTTGATGGGAAGGCAGTAGCCGGCGTCGCGGAGCCGCGGGATGGCGAGCATGTTGCCGAGCGCGGCGGCGCTGTCGGTGCGGAGCGCGAGGACGGGGACGCCGAGCTCGCCGGCGGCGCGCATTGCGGCGTAGCACTGCCCGTCGACCACCACGCACGCGACGGCATCGTCATGGCCGCCACGGAGCAGCAGCGACGCAAGGGCGTCCCGGAAGGGCGCGGCGCAGGCGGCGTTGAGGGCGAGGAGCTTGGCGAGGATGTCGGAGTCGGGGGAGACGGCGGGGTCGCCGGGGAGCAGCGTCTCGTGGATGGGGACGAAGGCGAGCCCCGGGTGGTGGCGGGCGGGGTCGGGGGCGTTGAGGTCGGTGTGGAGCACGGTGACGGCGAGGCCACGGGCGTGGAGGAGCGCGGCGAGCTTCAGCGTGGGGTTGAGGTGGCCCTGGAACGGCAGGGAGAAGAGGACGACTCGCCGGCGGCGGCGGTGGACGCCGTCGTTGAGCTGCTGTTCTTGTCGTCCGGCCATTGGCGTCGGCAGCGTGGGATGCTGGGAGGTTGGGGACCGAGATGTGTTTTGTCTGTGTGCGAACTATGGGCATGTGATGGACAACGACAAGTCGACAACAAAGGCCCATCAGCTGCAATAATTGAGCAGTACGGCTAAGATTAAAAATGAATGGGAGCTAGTGATCGGACAAAAGATTGGAGCCTAACACCACAATTTAAAATGGGATGAAAGAAAATTTTCGGCGGACAGCATTTAGTTAATTTGTGCCAATCTACTCACAAAGTCACAAGTGGCTACAGCACGGGTACTAGCTTAATGTAATAATAGGCATGAATTTTAAAAGTTGATGAACAATGTGGCGTTCGGGGCAATAATTCTTTTAGGATGTCCCCGTCCTTCACGGCGACGCTGCAGATGCCGAGCTCCCGGAGGTTGGGGAAGAAGGCACCTTGGATCTTTTGGCCAGATAATAGGCCTGTAAGTATATAACTCCTGCTAACCCCCCCCCCCCCCCCCCCCCCCCCCCCCCCCCCCCCCCCCCCCCCCCCTTTTTAATATAAAATTCCTTACTGTGGGGAACTCCCCCACAGTCTCTAGTGAAAAAAAAAAGTGCATCGAGGGAGTGGACGCGGCGGTGGCGCACACGGATGGCGGCGTGGCTGGAACTGGAAGTACGGCAGCCGGGACGGTTCGATGGCTGGTGGCGGTCGGGGCAAGCAGGCAGGCTGCTCTCGGCCGCGTTGCTTTTCTGATGAAGCGGCTGGGCTCCTCAATGTCCTCCGGATCCCTTCTTCTCTCGTTTAGCCTTTCAATCTGACATATAGGTCTCCAATTTTTATACAAATCATCTGGCCAAAAGATCAACCAATCGATCACAATTAAGCTCTGAATCATTGGTGAAAAACACGACCCTTGAACTGTGTAAGAGTTCATGCATATATGTGTGACCATCAATACTACTTTGAGGTCCAAATAAAATAGGAAACGATGTTAATTTCCTTTGATATTTGATACGATGAAGACTCAAGTATTCAAGATCCCATTTTGCATCTTATCCTTGTGGACTTCATATACAAAAAATGGAGAAATCCATGTCTGAAGATGGCCCTTTATTATGGTTTAGAGAATTTTTCCAAGTCCATTCAGAAACAGCCGTCGAGAAATTTGTCTGGAGGAAAAGGAAAAAGTGAGAAGAGAGAGGAGATGGTTGAATAAACTATAGGGTAGTTGGTATAGAGGTTGAGATACAAAAAATTAAGTATAGAGTAGAGAATTTTGATGATTAGGATGAAATATTCCTTATCTTTACCTCATATACAATTTTCATGAAGAAAGTTGTCTAATAATTTTCTTCGTGATGCACTTATAATATTTAGCCTAGAACCTCATGAAAATTGTTCTAAGAAAAAAGAAAAACAGATTTAACATGGCACGGAGTTTGGTAATGTTCCCCTGCTACTAGATATAAACTGACGCGAACTGTAAAGAAACCATATCCCACGCGCCAAACCACTGGTTTGGACTGGTCGAAATAGGGCAGGTGAACACGTCATGCCAAAGTCTTTTTAGAAAAACTAGCAAAAGGGCACGTGCCACAGGCACGTGTTTTAAGAAAATTACTAAATTAGAGATGTAGTCAACATCAACTCTTTATATTAATCTAGAGCGTTCAATCATCATAAAATCTGACGTTGTAGGCATTATAAGAGTAAGATGTAAAATTTTACATCAAAATTTTGTCGTCTCCCTTCCCTGCCGTTCAACCAACACGCGGCGGAAGGTTGAACCCGACCAAAGGTGGCAACATCACTTGGCTGTGATGGACGGAGCTTAGCCGGCGGATACGACGTGAGGATGGGATGAATGACGTTCGGCGTGATCTTGCTCGGCAGTGGCCGGTGACGGGTCGGGGTGGTGCTAGTGGTTGCGGCTCCCGTCGCGGGATTGGGTGGCGACGACTTCGGGGATGGGATGGCTGGCGATCCACGGCGTGGCCGGTGATGGGACGAGGTGGCGCTGCGGTGACGACCTCGAGAATGGGATGGCCGGTGATCGGTGTGATGGGGCTCGGCGGCGGACGGTGACAGGACGGGGTGGTAATTTCAAATCTTTGAGTACTTATTTGAAAGTACTACAGAGTCTACTCGGCAAGAAGAGTAGTGATTTCAAATCTTTGAGTACTTATTTGAAAGTACTACAGAGTCTACTCCATAATAAGAGTAGTGTTTTCAAAATCTCTGAGTACTTATTTGAAAGTACTACAGAGTCTACTCCATAATAAGAGTAGTGATTTCAAAATCTCTGAGTACTTATTTGAATGTACTACAGAGTCTACTCCACAAGGCGAGTACTAAGTTCAAACCTCTGAGTACTCATTTGAAAGTACTACAGAGTCTACTCATTTGAATATAAGGGACACATGGATTCTCTCCAGACAGAGTCGTACCAGGCATGAAGAACAAGAGTAGAGTACTGCAAGGACTCTTCTCGATATGGAAATTAGTCGTATGACTTGTAAACTACTCGGATTGCCATGAAAAGCACTCTCCGAGTAGTAATTGGTTAGGATTCTACTCGAAATCAACCTTGTAACTCTGCCCGCCGTGAATATAAGGGACACATGGATTCTCTCCAGACAGAGTCGTACCAGGCGTGAAGAACAAGAGTAGAGTACTGCAAGGACTATTCTCGATATGGAAATTAGTCGTATGACTTGTAAACTACTCGGATTGCCTTGAAAAGCACTCTCCGAGTAGTAATTGGTTAGGATTCTACTCGAAACCAACTTTGTAACCATGCCCGCCGTGAATATAAGGCTGGGCAGGGACCCTCTCAAGAGGAACCGAAGTCGTGAATGTTTTTTGTGGAAAGGTGTAATTTCATGCAAGGAGCTAATTCAAAGGAAACTATGCTAGCCTTGTAAAAGGAAACTTTGCTGGCCGTGTATTTCATGCAAGGAGTACGTTGATAGGAAAATTTGCTGGCCGTGTAAAAGGAAACGTAGCTGGCCGTGTAAATTTGCACATTTCAAGAACAAGATGAAGATTCAAGATTCTGTGGACCCTCAACCTGATTCTTCGATTCAACTTAAGGCTCGGGGGCTACTCCATATGGAGGGCGATTCTTATCGCACACCATATAATATTTTGAAGACTGCTGATTTAATCAGAATAAACGGGGCTTAAGCACCTTATGGCCTCGTGACAACCAAGACCTGTCCAAGACTGATCAAGAACTCGAAAAAGCACTCGATTGGCTTGGCAAGCACTCGGTTGATGATACTCGACGATGAAGCGCTTGGGGGCTTGTTGGAGGTACGACCATGGGCCCACAGGGACACATGGATTCTCTCCAGACAGAGTCGTACCAGGCGTGAAGAACAAGAGTAGAGTACTGCAAGGACTCTTCTCGATATGGAAATTAGTCGTATGACTTGTAAACTACTCGGATTGCCTTGAAAAGCACTCTTCGAGTAGTAATTGGTTAGGATTCTACTCGAAACCAACCTTGTAACCCTGCCCTCCGTGAATATAAGGGACACATGGATTCTCTCCAGACAGAGTCGTACCAGGCATGAAGAACAAGAGTAGAGTACTGCAAGGACTCTTCTCGATATGGAAATTAGTCGTATGACTTGTAAACTACTCGGATTGCCTTGAAAAGCACTCTCCGAGTAGTAATTGGTTAGGATTCTACTCGAAACCAACCTTGTAACCCTGCCCGCCGTGAATATAAGGGACACATGGATTCTCTCTAGACAGAGTCGTACCAGGCGTGAAGAACAAGAGTAGAGTACTGCAAGGACTCTTCTCGATATGGAAATTAGTCGTATGACTTGTAAACTACTCGGATTGCCTTGAAAAGCACTCTCCGAGTAGTAATTGGTTAGGATTCTACTCGAAACCAACCTTGTAACCCTGCCCGCCGTGAATATAAGGGACACATGGATTCTCTCCAGACAGAGTCGTACCAGGTGTGAAGAATAAGAGTAGAGTACTGCAAGGACTCTTCTCGATATGTAAATTAGTCGTATGACTTGTAAACTACTCGGATTGTCTTGAAAAGCACTCTCCGAGTAGTAATTGGTTAGGATTCTACTCGAAACCAACCTTGTAACCCTGCCCGTCGTGAATATAAGGGACACATGGATTCTCTCCAGACAGAGTCGTACCAGGCGTGAAGAACAAGAGTAGAGTACTGCAAGGACTCTTCTCGACATGGAAATTAGTAGTATGACTTGTAAACTACTCGGATTGCCTTGAAAAACACTCTCCGAGTAGTAATTGGTTAGGATTCTACTTGAAACCAACCTTGTAACCCTGCCCGCCGTGAATATAAGGGACACATGGATTCTCTCCAGACAGAGTCGTACCAGGCGTGAAGAACAAGAGTAGAGTACTGCAAGGACTCTTCTCGATATGGAAATTAGTCGTATGACTTGTAAACTACTCGGATTGCCTTGAAAAGCACTCTCCGAGTAGTAATTGGTTAGGATTCTACTTGAAACTAACCTTGTAACCAAGATTCTGTGGACCCTCAACCTGATTCTTCGATTCAACTTAAAGCTCAGGGGCTACTCCATATGGAGTGCGATTCTTATCGCACACCATATAATATTTTGAAGACTACTGATTTAATCAGAATAAACGGGGCTTAAGCACCTCATGGCCTCGTGATAACCAAGACCTGTCCAAGACTGATCAAGGACTCGAAAAAGCACTCGATTGGCTTGGTAAGCACTCGGTTGATGATACTCGACGATGAAGCGCTTGGGGGCTTGTTGGAGGTACGACCATGGGCCCACAGGGACGCATGGATTGTCTCCAGACTGAGTCATACCAGGCGTGAAGAAAAAGAGTAGAGTACTGCAAGGACTCTTCTCGATATGGAAATTAGTCATATGACTTGTAAACTATTCGGATTGGCTTGAAAAGCACTCGGATTGCCTTTAGATCGCATATTAAAATTATTCAATAGCATCTCATATTAAAAATTATATATTCATACATCGAAAGCTTGGGCCTCCGGCGGAAACAGAAGGAAATTCACGATACATGTATCCATGAGCAACTCGGCACCGCAGCCAGCTTTTTGATGACGGGGAGGCCGAGAAGGTTGCTCTCCTCGTCGCCGGTGTCGTGGAGCAACGACGCCACGCACTCGACGGCACCGGACACTGTCACAACACGGAGCACGTTCCGCTTCTACCTAGCGAGCTTGGACACGACGAGCGTCGTGGCCACCCTTGCGCCGGGCTCGATGCCGACGCCCTTGCAAAGAAATATGAACTCTGAATAGATGATGAGAATGAAGGGAGAGATTGTGTGCTTTGAGAATAAGGAGGGGCGCCTTATATAGGGGGCAGGAGGGCTAAGGAGATGAACCTGGACGCCCACGACTATGGTAAGTAATCGATATGATGTATTGTGGCTGTTATGGAAATAAAGTTTATGGAAAGAACGATTTCGGTTCGAAATCACCTAACAATTGCATCTATGGCGCGGTAAATCACCTAACAATTCCATCTATGGCGCGGTGGGTGCAGGGGGTGGGTAGATTGGGCGGTGGTGAGTGAAATTTTTCGGTTTTCCTGAAATAATGCCGCCTAAATGCGTTGGATCGGTCACGGACGCCCACGGGGCCTTCATTTGAATTGGTTGATGGCCAAACATTTTAGGTGGGTTTAGGTGGAACCCTGTCAAGTGGGGACGCTGTGAGGGGTACGGGAGATTTTAGAAAAGCAGTTTTTTACCAATTGTTTTGGATCCTTATAGTATAGACTTAATATTTTCATGAGTCAATTCACATCCTCTTGTTTATAGGAATATTTAAAATTAGCCCCTAAAACTTAGTTTTAATTTATATTGAGACCCCTGTGAAGCTCATTATTTAGTTTTTCACGTAACACAATCGTATCGCGGTTTTAGAAATATGTTTAACATTACAATGTGATAATGACTAATAATACATATGTCTTTCGCCCGTAGCAACACACTGGCATATTTGCTAGTTATTAAAAAGAAAGTTTCAAATAATTAGGTGCGACTCATGGTGTTAGTCATGCCAAGCTATTTGCGTGACAAATTTGAGTCATGCCAAGCTCCTTATGAGTATGACACGCTAGGCGCAAAGTTGAGAGTTACACCAGCTTGTTTCCGTGACCACAAAGGCTATCACTAAAAATTTAAAATGTAAAGGCCAAATAATTTGGGCTGGGCCTCTAGCTAATTAGCATAGTTTATTTCTCTCTTATGTTCATAATGAATTTTGCCCTGCACGTCTTGTGTTATCACTTTACGTAAATTGTAGATAATAGTAGTCAGATTTAGGAAATTTTGTTAATTTATAATTATGACAGGAGGTAGTAGGGCTTAATCTTGGAGTGACCCATACCGACTTTCTCCAATTAACGGAAACCACTCGTTTCAGTCATCATCAAGGGAGTGTATCCTATGGAAACTAGCTTCGTGTGCAAATTATGGAGATTCTAGCTTCGTGTGCAAATTATGGAGATTGTAATCAGGGACGTGGGATCTCCATCCGATGGCCCAACAGAGAGGTGGAAAATCTTAGCAAAATAACCCTCCCATCATTAACTTTGCTAATCATTTTTTCCCTAAAACCCTCTCCTAATCCCGCTGACGCCTGGACTCCTCCCCCTGGGCGCGCTTGCCTGGATCGATCTCCCAGGCGAATTGACGCCACCGCCTAGGAAAAAACGACGCCGATCCAAGAAGGCACCGCCACCACATCTTGTCGCCACTTTGCAACATAAATTGAAACCACGATGAAGCAGCAGCAATGTCTGGCCTCTCTCAACCCTGCCCTCGAGTCGTGCTGCCGCCGCCCTCCATGACACCCTAGGTGAGATCCACATCCTGAGGGCTTTCCGTTTTGCCACTATCCATCGAATTCTATGCACTGTAGGCCATTCAAGGGGTTCTTCGGTGAGATTCTGACCTTGCTCACGCGAGCGTTTATGGCGACGCCAGGACTGTACGTCTTTGTACTGTACCAAGTGGAGTCGAGGCGTCGGCGGGATTATGAGGGGGTTTTAGTAAACAATGATTAGCAAAGTTAATGGTGTGAGGGTTATTTTGCTCAAATTTCTCACCTTTTTGTTGGGCCATCGGATAGAGTTCCCGCGTCTCTCATTGGAGTTTCCATAGTTTGTACACGAAGCTAATTTTCACGGGATACGCTGCCTTCTTGGTAACTATATATAGTTGAATCAAATGTGCATAGAAAAATTTTAAACATAAGTTTTTTTCCTTTTAAGAATACTAGCAAAAATTGCCCGTGCATTGCTACGGGCTCTATTCCAATTTGAATCCACTTACTGGTGAAACATTTAGTATATGATACAACCATTCGACTGTATTTTACATCAGTTTGGTAGGAATTAAACTCCATCTTCTATCTTGCCCTCGAAACAACAAAGGATATTTTGTTGAAACATGTAAAAAAAATGTTTTGAACCATTTTTCTACAATAGATGTTGCGACCAGGATGTGAACTACATCGGCATACAGTACAGCACCAGCTTTCTTCAGAGTAAACCAAGTTTATATTTCCTGACATATTTCACACTGGCCATCTCCATCTTCCTTATTGGATTGGAAAACGACTCCTTACTGGACCGGGGCCTGTCCTCTTTCCCTTCCATCATCATGCCCAGCCCAGCAAACTAAAGGCCATCTGCATCTTTGTCACACCCGGTTCTGAAAAACAAAACCGAGTGCACACCGTATGTGTGCCAGAATCAAGTTTCACACATACGGTAAACAAAAAGTGAATAAAAGAGACAATATCACGTATAAAGAAAATAAAGAGGCTATCAGAGTATTACAGCTTAATTCTGGAAGCGGAGGCTCCAACTCCACAAACAGTCGATGGGGGGTTGTGTACGCCTAACACCATCTTCAGCAACTTCACCTTTCTCTTCTGAGCAGCAATTAGCAAGGGTGAGTACACTTATGGTTGGTACTTAGAAAGGCCACAAAGATTAACCAGAAGCGCTCATGTGAGGGTCTAGGCCACTCGTGACCGTGAGCACGACTGTTATAACAGTTTTACACTCTGTAGAGGTTGTACACTTTCACCATGAGTCGCGTAAAAATTCAATAGAACTTTAGACCCAACCATGTTGCACCACATAGGCACATATCACACTATCGAGGTGTGACTGCATAGGGACACTACGAGGCCTTTACAAATATTCCCTAACGAGATTTAGGTCGCATGGTTCCGGTGTCTAGCGCTCATAAACCTCCCTAGTGGGCATGTACCTTAGCAAAGGCTACTTCCCAAGAGGACCAGGTTATACCGCGACTCAGTCCCCCCTTGCCGTTATCAGGTAAAGCTATCCCAAGTTAGAGTCTCTAATTACTCAGCCAAGACCAGAGCCCATTAGTCTCATGGTTATACTATTTTCCTGGGTGGTCGCTTCATGTTCCGATTAATGCAATGTATTCTTATATAAAGCATAGGTAGAAGGATGGTTAGGGTCACTTGACTTTCTCCAACGAAAAGCTACTCTTAGCGCTCTTCTGCTCTTGCTCTTGAACTCTTACTCTTCAAGCTGCTTCCGAATGACAACACTTCTACTCGAAGCAAACATCGGTACAAACATACTAGCAAATAAACAAGAACAACTAAGAACAATACACCATTCAAAAGAAAAGCTTTTAAAAACGTTCTAAACGATAGGACTTGCTTCTACAGTCACATGAGTGTAAGAATTGTTGACATCATAATTGAATTGAACAAGATATGAGTTTTAGGAAGAAAAGGATAGATCCTTGAGCATGATACAAGAATGATGTCATGATGAAGCAATACTCGATAGAGAAATTAACTGATAGATAAAATGGTCGTGACATGAGCAAGGTTTAAAATAGGTAAATGAATGATTATTCTATAGATTAAAAATAGTCAAGGTCAAAAGATTTATGGAGTTTCACTGAATGGAAAAGAAGTGTGCACAAACTCTAAATATTTTATCAAAGAAAATTAAAGTCCTAATTAATCGCCATCCTAGTAGCCATCCCTGTAGGATGGCCAAATGGAGTGCAAAGCCGGCCAAATTTGACCCCCTCATGTAGCAATGGCCATCCACGAGCTTGTATGTAGTGGGGAGAGAAATAGAAAGAGAGATAAGAGACTAACATACGGGTCTCAATGAATAAAATATACTCCCTCCGTCTTAAAAAGAATGATGTTTAAGATTTTTGTGACAGATTAAGGATGAATGGAAAAGACGCATGTACCTCAGTTAGTTGAGTTACATGTATAAGTTATAAAAAATTTTGTTTCCATTTAATTAGGCATGCATGAGTTTAATGTGCCAAATTATTCTTATATGAGGCTTAAATCCTAAAAGGCTAGAACATCATTATTTTTGGGACGGAGGGAGTAAGTCCTTGGAGGGTGAGATTTGACGAGTCTGTTGGAGCATTGAGTAATATGAAGGGGAAATCTTTTAGAGTGAATAGCCAAATGAAAATATGGAAAGTCAGATTTGATGAGTCTGCTGGTGATGCTTTTAGGGTGTCACGGTCCCTTCAAGTCGGACGCCATATACTGGTGGCAGGTAGTCAGCGACTCAGCGTCGGTGGAGGAAGCAGATGCCGCATAGGGCTAAAGCAAAAGCAGCGGCAACAACCAACCATGTTAAGGCTTTGGTGCGAGCTTGGGAGGTAGCCAGAGAAGTGCGGCCGGGTTTTGGGCCGAATTTGATTGGAAGGCTATAGCAATTTCCGCGATCGGCACGTTCTAGACGCTGGAGAGCGTGTGCGAAGGGATGCCCATGCTCGTGCAGCCGTGCTTCGTGGACTAGAGACGGTCCACGAGTTGGGACGTTGGGTGTTGGAGGATGGGGAAGTGACTGCAAATTCAATACTACATGTGTAGAAAACTGACTCCAGCAATGAAGACCGGTGATAGAAAAATAGAAAAATATCGTCCCTATCAACTGCACAAGTGACGCACAAATATCGTCCCTATCAACTGCAAATTCAATACATGTGTAGAAAAATTACCAAATAACGTCTAGAAGAAAATAAGAGTTGAATCATGGATAGTCTAATTTACTACGTCTGCATGCTAGGAAAATGAGTCCAGCAATTAAGGCCGGTGACGAACAGAGACAGTTAGTTCAGATCTGCAGATGAGTTGAATCACACCATGGAGCGAGGCCGCTTCTTCTTTTTGGCCATCAGATTTGGTGTCTCCATTTCACAGCTCATCAAGTAGCTATGGTACGGTGGTATGCGTGATCTCCACACTACGGCTTCAAACTTGCCATGAGGATCAGCATCCCTAGTCTGAACATCAAGCAGCTTTATCTTGGGAGCATCATTATCATTAAAACGCTTCTCAGGATAACGAATTTTGAACCACATGGTTCTGTTGGACATTGTCCAAACATAAACGGCCCGGCTTTTCTGAAGAAGGCTTTGCGGATGCTCCCCGAAATGGAGGATGTTCCTCTCTACATGGTCTCTCTGCAACACGAGGATCTTGCGCCAGAACCGGGCATCGAGATTTGCTCTCAGCAGGGCACAAATATTGTAACCGCCGATGAAAGACCCATCTAGAGTTTCTGCGATGTCCATAGCTATCGATGCTAGCTCGGGATGCTCCTCAGGATTCGTACTTCCAAAAGCCAGCACCTTGAACAAGTACCAGTAAGCTACTTGAGGCAAAAAATTCAGTCTAATAATAGCTCCTGTTGTTCCGAATTTCACGATGTTCTCTGACCTGCTTGTGATGATAACTTTACACCCTGGTGGCATGTGGCTTCCTGCTGAAGAGTAAAACCTCTTGCACTGCCTTTCGTCTGGAACAAAATCATCAGCAAGTTCCAAGATAACAAGTGACCTTCCATATGAACCATTTGTATTTTGTTTCTTCACAACTCTGCTGCCTTCTGAAGCAGTAGGATATCCATCGCATAGTATTATGGAAGAGAAGTGGTTGCGCACCCTCTCGTTGTAACAGACATGCTCAACAAGAGTGCTTTTGCCAACTCTTGCTGGACCAACTATTGGAAGCACTTGCAAACTTTCCATGCCGGGTGGATCTGGTTGTAACAAGAAGTTGATTGCTTCCTCCATCTCTACCTGGCGCCCAAACATGCACCTCTCAAGAAACATGTACTTGCTATAAGGCCCATGGCTGATGGGAGCATATGATTTCAGGAAGAGGATGAACTCTGACATATCATCGATGGCGCTACGCAGGCTTCCAAGCATCTCCTGCACCTCCTTCATTCCATCACCTTGAGATGGCATGTTCACCCTCCTGGAACATAAGCACACATGCTTGGCTTTGGCTGAACCTAATTTTGACAACGCAGAAGTTGACTGACCACCGGACTTGTAATTGACACTACTCTCTTGCTGCAGCAAGCTGTACCTGACATTGTCAAGCAGGTATGAGCCTTTATACATCGCTTCCCTCAGCATCTGGAGCTGCCGGAGCATGGCTTGGTTTGTGATCTGCCGGCCCTCAGCCTCCTCGATGATGATCTGGATGCGTAGCAGCATCCACCGCAGCCGCTGCAGGTTCTCCACCGTGCCCGTCTGCCGTCGGTAGCATCTTTCTACGACGAAGGATACTGATCTGCTGACAAGATCACCAAGGACTGCAGAAAGGAAGGTCTCCATAATGGGCCTTTTTGGACAGGGGAAGATGAGGATTGGTTTGGCTTGAGTTCATCACTTGTCTGTAACTATATAGGCTGAGGCAGCTAGGTCGCTTGAATGTTGCACAACAAGGATGTGTCCCCAATTCCTCATGTTCAGGCATTCCACATTTGCAGTTGCCAGTGGCTATGAAGATGTGTAAAAGTTTCCACAGAAGGTACTATGCTCCATTGACCATTATTGGTCCAACGATTGTTGCTTCCCATTGTTGACCAGATGATTATTCCACCAGTTTTTGGTCCAAATGTCGTCTCATTGGAACTCCTACAGAGAAAAGAATGCTGTACGGCTTTTGACCATTAATGGAATTCATGTACAAACTAGAAACTAATGCGCGGCGTTGCTGCGCGATCACGGATCACGTCGAGTTTTTGGTTTGGAGAACTAGTTGTAAATAAAGAAGCCAAATCGATACATGTAATTGATTTTGCTGGTTATGGTTGATTTTGATTGTTTTAATTGTATTCTGTGAGGCGGAAGAAAATAGAGACCTGTTTAAATTCGATGAAAGAGTGAAAAGTGATGAAAACTTTTTGCATTGGGTCGCGTGCACAGAGAGAAAAAATGAACTGGCACGGTTCACTAGGTGAAAACTTTTTGCGAACTTGTTGGAATTAAACAGGCCCTAAGCCAATACAAACTGGCCATTGCTGGAAAACAGACAAGCAGACTTGGCGAATAACTATCAGGAGTCTTTACGGAATTGTAAACATATAATTGATGATTGGCAGCGTATCCCGTAAAAACTAGCTTCGTGTGCAAATTATGGAAACTCGAATGAGAGAAGCGGGATCTCTCTATCCGATGGCCCAACAGAGAGGTGAGAAATTTTAGCAAAATAACCCTCTCACCATTAACTTTGCTAATCATTTTTTTCCTAAAACCTTCTCATAATCCCGCCGACGCCTGGACTCCACTCGGTACAGGACAAAGACGTCCAGTCCTAGCGTCGCCATAAAGGCATAAACGCTCCCTTGAGCAAGGTTGGAATCTCGCCGAAGAACCCCTTGAATGGCCTACGGTGCACAAAATTCGATGGAAAGTGGCAAAACGGAAAGCCCTCAGGATGTGGATCTCACCTAGGGTGTCATGGAGGGCGGCGGCAGCATGACTCGAGGGCAGGGTTAAGAGAGGCCAGGCGTTGCTGCTGCTTCATCGTGGTTTCGACTTATGTTGCAAAGTGGCGACAAGATGTGATGGCGGTGCCTTCTTGGATCAGCGTCGTTTTTTCCCAGGCGGTGGCGTCAATTCGCCTAGGAGATCGATCCAGGCTAGCACGCTCAGAGGGAGGATTCCAGGCGTCGGCGGATTTGGAGAGGGTTTTAGGAAAAATGATTAGCAAAGTTAATGGTGGGAGGGTTATTTTGCTAAAATTTTTCACCTCTCTGTTGGGCCATCGAATGGAGATCACACGTCCCTGATTGGAGTTTTCATAGTTTGCACACGAAACTAGTTTTCACAAGATACACCGCCTTTCTTTAACTGGTGAATGGGACAAAACGGGCATTTGGCACTCTAGGTTGAGAAACAGTATCTTAGTGCAAACTGATGTAAATCCAGTGTGTTATTTGTGATTATTCGAACCGAAAAGTTGGATGTATTTGACAAAATTGTACATTGAAAAGCTATTAATAGTGGTATTTTTTGTGCAAAATTCACTTGAGTTGCCTCTATATGCTACTACTTCCGTCCTAGAAAGAATGCTTGTGTTGACACCTTTTTTGACACGTGTCTGAGCCGACGTCAAAAGGAAAAGAGAAATGTGTTTTGGAATCGGACAGAGGGAAAGAAAGTAAATAAAGTCCACACTACGTGTGCATATTTTAATCAGCCTATTCGGAGCAATGATTATTTGGTTTAATATAGCCAGATAATTATGAGATTAGGGTCTATGGACTTTTAAAGGAAATAAGGCATCGGTTTAGGGGAATATGAGGACCGATTGCTATGAATCTATGATTAAATCGGTCAGCTCGAGGATTAATCAAATTAAAGAGAAAAGGATATGAAGGGTGTTTGAGAAAGGAAGCATTGTAATATTCATTGCGTGACTAAGCTACGCAAGGAATTACCGATCGAGCTTGAGAGAAAGTCCATCGGATAAATCTGATTGAATGAATATGCGGATGGGATCCTGTAGAACCGATCGGAGGCAAGTCCGATTCGTTATGTATGGTCCGATGGAGGAAGTTCCGATGGATATGTAAGGGAATAAAGAATGGTCGATAGATTAGAAAGGGCCGACATGTGTGCGTGGATGATTAAAATAAAGAAAGTGAGGAAAATCGGCATAGTCCGATTCTTTGGACATCCGATTTTGAGATTGGGCAAAGGAATTAAATAGTATGTCTTTGGATGGAAAGGTGGCAAAGGTAGTTCGATTCTTTGGACATCCGATTCTGAGATTGGGCAAAAGGATTAAAATAACATGTTTTCGATGTATATGTGAAGGCTTCATGCATGAAGCTTGCTAGCATGTGGGATGCGTTGATTAAAAAAGACATGGCTGATGTCATCGCAAGGAGTGGATATGGGAAATCGGACAACAAGTTTAATTGAACTTGGATGACCGATCTATAAAGGAAAGGGAGTAGGCAAAGATGCCATATACATGATGAGCAATGGTTGTCCGATATGTGATCAGCAGGAAGGAAAATCGGAAATGAAGAATCGGATATTGGTAAATCGGATGCATGTTCACATTCATGCAAGGATAATTAAGAGATTCATGCGCAGAATGAAGGAATATTATTATATTCATGAAAATTGTATTAATTAAGGAAGTTGTATACGTACGTGCCAAGATGGTTGAAATAAATAAAGCTAGATTGCCGAAGAAGTCCAAGTTAATCACGCATGTGGATCAGCCTCCGAGACAGATCGGCGAGAAGCTTAATTGGAAAGGATTCTACAAAATAGAGTCCACATATCTTAATATTAGCTTGTTTAGATATTTTCCTTTTCTTCAGGTTGAGTGTGCCGTGACCGGCTTAGAGTGTCCAGAGTATAAAGAGTAAATTTTACCAGCGGTCCATAAACTTGTCCCGAGTTCTCATCTAGGTCCCGGTACTCTCAAAATGCACTTATAGGTCCTTAAACTTGTCATGTGCTCTCATCTAGGTCCCGATACTCTTAAAATGCACACAACAGTCCTCCAACTTGTCTCACAATCTCATCAAGGTCCATATACTTCCAAAATGCATTTATTTATTTTGAAAAAACATTTTTGTCAATCAAAACCTTCATGATTTCAAACCAAGTTTAAATCCCACTCAAATTTGATCCAAAATTTACGAGAAAATAATCACAAACACATGGTTGATTAAGAATATTGGATATAATATTTGGTGAGTTTAAGAATTGCAACTTTAGCACAATTATTTAATAGTTGATTTAATTTTAGAGATAAAAAAATTATTGATAAAACGACAAAAAATCATGGAGAAATCAAGAAATATATAAAATAACCTAGAATCAAATTATTTTTTTGTCATTTTCTAAAGAATAATTTATTTCTAAAATAAAGTTAGTTGTTAAATAGTTGTGCTAAAATAACAAGTCCTAAAATCATTAAATCTTATATCCAATATTCTTAATCAACCATGTTTTTGATTATTTTTTCATGAATTTTGTATTAGTTTTAAGTAGGATTTGAACTTGGTTTGAGAACATGAAAGTTTTAAACATTTAAGAATGTTTTTTCTAAGAAGTTTAATATATTTTGGAAGTATATGGACCTAGATGAGACAGCAGGACAAGTTGAAGGACCGTTGTGTGCAATTTAAGAGTACCTGGACATGGATGAGAGCGTGGGACAAGTTTAAGGACCTATACGTACATTTTGAGAGTACCGGGACTTAGATGAGAACTCAGGACAAGTTCATGCACCGCTGGTGAAATTTACTCGAGTATAAATATGTGCCTACGGGCATTGTAAACGTTTTATCATAGCATCAATAAACAAACCCTTTTACTTCCAGTACCTTTACTTTTCCGTACCGGCGACTTCGTCATCCTTTTATTTTCTTCACGAGTTCTTTCAAGTTCGTCGGGCTGCATCACCTCGATCTCCGGCTTGCTTGTAAGTTCCGCTTTTACCGAGTAATTTCTAGGCTTTAACCTCCGGGCGTATCGCTGAGGTTTTGTCTAGATTTATTCAACAGTTATCGATATCTGCTAGATCCGTAAGTTTCATATCAATTCTTGTTGTTTTAGCTCTTATCACCAACTTATCCTGTTTAGATCTAGATTGTTGTCAGCTCATTATCAAGCTATCTGTCCGGTATATCATCAAAAGTTATAGCGAACTAGATCTGTTTCTAAACATTGTTCACTAAGTCTTGGTTAATCTGTTATCCGTTTCTTCTTCGTTTATTGCGTGTACACTGATTATCTGCGCAAACTCGATTACAGCCGACCGCTAGCACAAAGCGTCGCGCTCTCAACCGATTTCATCAAGAGGCCAGTCTCGGCAGCCAGCCGATTCGGCTCGTATTTTACGATCTGGTATTCCTTGTCAATCAACAGGTCAGATTGACTGGCACGCCGCGGTTTTCAAGGTTACACCTGCTTCGTGTGTTAGCGCATCTGTCTCCGCCTGATTTTTGCGTCAACAGCTTGTTTGGAGAGTGTGCTCGTTAAAGTGGTTCATGTTTGACCAAATTTCTAATGAAGTGTATTCATATTTATGGATCTAAATAAATTTGATAAAAACTAGATTTAAACACGAATCTAATGATATATATTTTATATCATAAATATTTATCCTTTTTATTTATAATTGGTCAAACATAAGATTTTGTAATTTCTCGGAAAGCGAGAAATGCATTCTTTTTAGGACGGAGTGTGTATTTGACAAATTTGTACATTGAAAGCTATTGGAGATGCATACAAAAATAAAAGTGGATCTTTTATTCCTTCAATATAGGCATTACCTTTGGTGCGTGGAATAGGAAAGAAGAACGCACTGCAAGCGCTGAGCACAATTACTCAAACATGAATAGCGAAAGAAAGAACGGGAGTTATTTGAATCTCAACTAAGGAAAAAAAATCGGTATGATGAAATAAATAAACAAATAAAAGAAATAAATAAACAAATAAAGGAAACCTAAAACTATTTTAATTAGAGTTTTCATAAAATAAAATTTTCATTTTCTAGATAATTTTAAAACACCTGCATGTGGCGATTAACCAACTTTTCTAAGAATCAGAGGATGTTTTGTAACACTAGCACAAGGGCACAAGCCACATGCACATGTTTTACTAAATTAGTGATGTAGTCAACATGGACTTTTCATATTAATTTAGGGTATTCGGTCATCATAAAATCAGACAGTGTAGGAGTGATGTAGTTATGAGATATGGGTACCCCTGGGCCCCTCATCGACTAGGATGACAGTCGTCCTAGGCCCACGTCTGACAGCAATGTGGGCCGACCCATGGCCCGACCCATAGGATAACCGGGACTTGCCGGACAAAACTACGAATGAAGACTTAGCCCGCAAGGCGTGCGACGCGACACCCGGATCCTACGAGATACACGCCACCCAGCTGGCGGATTGCGCCCGGATAACTTGGAGATATTGTTGTAACCAATTCGGATTACTTTCCAAGTTGTAAGCCGGTAGGATTAGATCTCAACCGACTTGTAACCCTTGGCCGTCAGCATATATGAGGCGGCCTAGATCATCACCCCGAGGGATACGCGATATCGTCCCATCTCTCACCTGTTGTAACCCTAGCCTCGCCATTGCTCATTGAGTTTTGCCGAGCATAGCAATACAAGACACTATCAAACACAGGACGTAGGGTTTGTGCCTCCTGACCGCCTGAAACTGTATAAACCTTGCGTCCCCTGTGTTACCTCAAGCTCCCTAGCTTTGCAATCACCCCCGCCTACAAATCTACCACTTGGGTACCCCTAGTGTATTGCCGGTCCTAGAGTCCGACAATAGTCAACATGGACTATTTAGATTAATTTAAAACGTTCGATCGTCATCATAAAATCCGACGGTGTTAGAGGGGCAAGAGTCGTCAATTCATTCGCTCTTTACAGTACGGATATAAGATAAAAGGAGGTGTGCCACGGGATCAAGCAACTCTGTTTTTGGAAACGCCAACAGATCGTTTTTTTCTCGCTACAACAAGATGTGATGCTAGAAATTAAGTGATATAGTCAATCGATATCTCCTGTGTTTTTATTAAATGTAAAATGGTTGTTTTTTATGAATTACTAGCAGAAAGGATTACTGAATTAGAGATGTAGTCAATATAGACTATTTAGATTAATTTAGAACATTAGATCATCATAAAATCCAACGGTGTAGACTTAAAGGTGTAAGAGTTTTAAACTAGAGATGTAATCAACATGGACTATTTAGATTAATCTAGAGCGTTCAATCATTATAAAATTTATATGATCTGTATGACTTTCAAATCTTTCTCTCTATAGTATATTAGTAGCGTGGCATGTGCCACATGCACGTGATAAAAAAGAAAATAGAATAAAAAGTTTTGATTTAAAAAAATAAATTTGAAACTATTACATTCGATTCAAATTCTCATAAATAATACCACACGTTAAAGTTATTTAATAGCATCACACATAAAAATTATAAATTAATACATCACAAGACTTGGGCCTCCTGCAGAAAAAGAAGTAAAATTTGTAGGACAAAATCATAAACAATCAGTAACATATACAGAAAGAAATTTCTACGATATAGATATCCGTGAGCATCTCGACATTGCAGCCAAGGTCTTGATGATGACGAGGCCGAGAAGGTTGCTCTCCTCGTCGCCGGTGGCATGGAGCAACGAAGCTATGCACTCGACGGCACCACACACCGCTACAACGTGAAGCACGTTCCACTTCTATCCGATGAGCTTGGACACTATGAGTGTCGTGGTCACCCTTGCGCCGCACTCCGCATCGGCGCCGTCACAAAGAAATATGAATCAAGGGAGAGATGTTGTGTTTTGAGGAGGGGACGCCTTAGATAGGAGACAGGAGGGCTAAGAAGATGAACCTGGACGCTCTGGACTATGGTAAGTAATCAATTCCCATATTGACTCTCATAGCTATGGTAAGCAATCAAATCCTTAATTGACGTCAACAGCAATTAAATTTTAAAAGGAAGGAGATACCCGATTGCATAGATGTCATTCTTTATTTTCTGAAAGGAAATATTGACCCTTGATTGACGGACCCTTGATTGCCCGCCGTCTTCTTGTAGATCTTCTCCGTCCGAGTCTGAGTTGTACACGGGGTTCACCTCCGAGTAGGAGTTAGCGTGACCTGCCGTGACTCGGACTGGGATGTCCCGCTCCGAGTCCATAGCGGACTCGAACTGGCTCTGCGATGCCTCGCAATAGATGCGGGTCGAGTTGCGGAATCCAAACGGGAATTGGGGTGGGAGGGTTGCCGTAGTCGTAATCGACTCGGACTCATGCCCGCGGACAATGTCTGTGAGTGTGATCTCGCCGAGTTGATCAGCCAGATCTTCCATGACGTGCGCTGGTTCTTCCTTCTTCTCCAGGGGCGTCTCGAGGTAGCTGTAGAAACCACCTGAGCCGTCTGCGACGTAGACCCATGAGCCAAAGTTGAACTTTGTGCCTTCCTGAGGCGCTTCCGATTGGATGTAGATCACCATTGCGCTCTCCATGGGATCTTCGAGAAAAACCCCTACCTGGTGCGCCAGATGTCGGTGTTCTACCGTCGATCCTACCGAGGGGTATCCCGAGGTAGTAGATTTCAGGTGGAGTTTCGCCGAGATCAGGAACGCAAAGGCCAAGCAACTCAGGATTTTAGACAGGTTCGGGCCGCCAAGGTAGCGTAATACCCTACGTCCTGTATGTTGGTTAGTATTCAATGGATGTGTGTTCTTTGGAGGGGGTCCCTGCCCAGCCTTATATACACGGCGAGCAGAGTTACAATGTCGGTTCCGAGTAGAATCCTAACCTATTACAACTCGTAAAGTGCTTTACAAGCCAATCCGAGTAGTTTACAAGTCATACGACTAGTTTCCATGACGAGGAGAGTTCTTACAGTACTCTACTCGTAGTCTTCACGCTTGGTACGACTCCTTCAGAGATCATCCATGAATCATTGTAGGCCCATGGTCGTACCTCCAACAGACACCTGATTACATAGATGTGATTTATTTTTTTGAAAGAAAACCTCAATATTTGATTGGCGGACTTTATGGTAAGCAATCGGGTGCGACTTTATGGTAACTAATCGAGTGTGAGTACGATTGGTGGGTAGGGAAACGCGCGGTGAGAAACAAAAGAGGTGAGCGGAGGCGCTGGGGAGAAAAACAACGGGGAAGGACGACCAATCCGCCCCCGGTCATCCAGGCCCAAAATTTTTCCCTGATTCGTGGGTCCTTTGTGAGGGGTACATGATTAATTCTTTCTATGAAAAACGATTTCAATTTGCTCCTCTTTTATTATAGTATACTAGCAGAAGGGCACGTGCCACACGCATGTGTTTTACTGAATTAGTGTTGCAGTTAACATGGACTCTTTAAGTTGATCTAGAGCGTTCGATCATTATAAAATCCGACTGTGTAGGAGAGATGGAATCAACATGGACTATTTAGATTAATCTAGAGCATTCCATCATCATAAAATAAAATTCGAAGGTGTAGACATTATAAGACTAAGATGTGTATGACCGTCAATTTTTTTTGGAACGGCCATCAAATCTTTCGCTCTTTTTAGTATAGATAGATAGATATTAATCCGTGTTTAATAATTTATTTAAAACACGTGCCACACCTCCACTAGTAATTATGACAGGAGGAAGTAGCGATTAATCTTGGAGTGACGCATACCGACCGTTTCTCAAATTAACGGCAACCAATCGTTTCAGTCTCCTCAATTATGTTCACGAGGGGATTGTGTTGTGCCTAAATTCAAATGGTCAAAAGCCGTACGCCATTCTTCTCTGTAGGAGCTCCAATGAGACGACATTTGGATACAAAAACAGGTAGAATAATCATCTGGTCAACAACGGGAAGGAACAATCGTTGGGCCAATATAATGGAGCATAGTGCCTTCCGTGGAAACATTTATGTCTTCATAGCCGCCGGCAACTGCAAATGTGGAATGCCTGAACATGAGGAATTGGGGACACATCCTTGTTGGGCAACATTCAAGTTCAAGCGACCTAGCTCCTCAGCATATATAGTTACAGATAAGTGCTCAACTCAAGCCAAACCAATCCTCAACTTCCCCTGTCCAAAAAGGCCCATCATGGATGCCTTCATTTCCGCAGTCCTTGGTGATCTTGTCAGCAGATCAGTTTCCTTTGTCGTCGAAAGATACTACCGATGGCAGACGGGCACGGTGGAGAACCTGCAGCTGCTGCGGTGGATGCTGCTACGCATCCAGATCATCATCGAGGAGGCTGAGGGCCGGCAGATCACAAACCAAGCCATGCTCCGGCAGCTCCAGATGTTGAGGGAAGCGGCGTACAAAGGCTCATACCTCCTTGACACTGTCAGGTACCGCTTGCTGCAGCAAGAGAGTAGTATCAATTACAAGTCCGGTGGTCAGTCATCTTCTGCGTTGTCAAAATTAGGTTCAGCCAAAGCCAAGCATGTGTGCTTATGTTCTAGGAGGGTGAACATGCCATCTCAAGGTGATGGGATGAAGGAGGTGCAGGAGATGCTTGGAAGCCTGTGTAGAGCCATCGACAATATGTCGGAGTTCATCCTCTTCCTGAAATCATATCCTCCCATCAGCCATGGACCTTATAGCATGTACATGTTCCTTGAGAAGTGCATGTTTGTGCGCCAGGTGGAGATGGAGGAAGCAATCAACTTCTTGCTACAACCAGATCCACCCGGCAAGGAAAGTTTGCAAGTGCTTCCAATAGTTGGTCCAGCAAGAGTTGGCAAAAGCACTCTTGTTGAGCATGTCTATTACAACGAGAGGGTGCGCACCCACTTCTCTTCCATAATACTATGCGATGGATATCCTACTGCTTCAGAAGGCAGCAGAGTTGTGAAGAAACAAACTACTCATGGTTCATTTGGAAGGTCACTTGTTATCTTGGAGCTTGCTGATGATTTTGTTCCAGACGAAAGGCAGTGCAAGAGGTTCTACTCTTCAGCAGGAAGCCACATGCCACCAGGAAGCAAAGTTATCATCACAAGCAGATCAGAGAACATCATGAAACTTGGAACAACAGGAGCTGTTATTAGACTGAATTACTTGCCCCAGGAAGCTTACTGGTACTTGTTCAAGGTGCTGGCTTTTGGAAGTACAAATCCTGAGGAGCATCCCGAGCTAGCATCGATAGGTATGGATATCGCAGAAACGCTAGATGGGTCTTTCATCGGCAGTAGTAGTATCTGTTGCCTGCTGAGAGCAAATCTCGATGCCCGGTTCTGGCGCAGGATCCTCGCATTGCAGAGAGACCATGTAGAGAAGAACATCCTCCGTTTCGGGGAGCATCCGCATAGACTTCTTCAGAAAAGGCGGGCCGTTTATACTTGGACAATGTCCAACAGAACCATGTGGTTAAAAATTCGTTATCCTGAGAAGCGTTTTGATGATAATGATGCTCCGAAGATAAAGCTGCTACTTGATGTTCAGACTAGTGGTGCTGAAAGTCATGGCAAGTTTGAAGTCATAGTGTGGAGATCACGCATACCACCGTACCACAGCTACCTGATGAGCTGTGAAATGGAGACACCAAATCTGATGGCCAAAAAGAAGAAGCGGCCTCGCTCCATGGTGTGATTCAACTCATCTGCAGATTTGAACAACCATCTAAATGTCTTTGTTCATCAACGGTCTTCATTGATGGAGTCAGTTTCCTATAGCATGCAGACGCAGTTCATGATGATTCAACTCTCATTTTGTTCCAGACTTTATTTGGTAATTTTTCTACACATGTATTGAATTTGCAGTTGACAGGGACGATATTTGTGTGTCACTTGTGCAGTTGACAGGGACACTTATTTTATTTTTCCTCTCACCGGTCTTCATTGCTGGAGTCTATTATTAATTGGAGGCTCCTTTTGAAGGCTCCACGTGAAGCCACATAGAATTTTAGGTGAACACACTAGAAAAAGAGAAAAAAAATTGAAGCCTCCATATGAAGCCACCTAGGAACCTAGGTGGAGACTCTATAATTACCCACCTATGTCATTATGAATAAATTAATCTAAAATAATCTCCTATGTTTATATATAAATTACCCACCTTTTGCCACTTTTAAAAAAATGTACCAAAACTATTCAACCAGACCCTACAACCCCCACGGTGTGCCTCTCCCATGAACCAAAACAAATAGAAAAGTGTTGGGTACTTTAACCCCCAAAGAAGGAAAATGTTCCATGCGCCAGCCAGAAAAAAGAAAAAGAAAATCGTTGGCTCCTTCAATTAAAAAAACAAAATGCTAGAACTATTTGCCACATATAAAACAGTAAAGCCATCGAGATTCGTTTCATAGTATCTTAATTTCTCTTCCATAGTTCCATATTCATGTAAGGTATCCGCCGGTCGGAGAAAAATCTATAAAAAAAATCCTTCGTTAATACAACTAACAAATTAGATCATTGGCCCCCTCCATTACTATGTGTAAGGCATGATCTGACCTAGCTCGATCTCTCAAATTACACTTTAATTATTTATTTATTTAATATTTTATTATTAGATAGTATTTTAGTTTGTAAATCTAACAAAATTAAAATTTCATTAGTTATTGATTAAATTATTGGTCAAAAATTGTAAAGTTTGAATCATGACTAGAACAATGTGTGGCGTTGCCGTGCAAAGGTGACCCTCTTTTTTATTTATAGTTGTATTATTAAATATTTAATTTATACTTAGTAGGCAATGTAGTGTGCAGGATCCGAATGTTTTAGTCATGTGTGTATTCAATTGTTTGTGTTGGTTGACTTTTGTTGACCTCTAACATGTGGGAGGAAAAATGATCAGCATAAAATTTCGCTAAATATATTTATTACCATATCATAATTTGCTCTTAATTGAGTTAATTAAAAAAAGGTTTATTTAAAAGGGATCTGGATAGTGTATGTTCCTATTTTGTCATTGTAAGAGCTCGATGTTTTAGTTGTCCGTGTGTTATTGTTCGTGGTCGTTGACTTGTGTTGGCCTTTAACATGTGGGAGGGAAAAATCGTAAGCATAAAATTTGACTAAATATAATTATTGGCATATCATAATTTGCTATTAATTGAGTTAATAAAAAATAATATTTAATGTATGTTCCTATTTTATCATTATAAGAGCTGGATGTTTTAGTCGTCCGTGTGTTATTGTTCGTTGTTGTTGACTTCTCTCGGCTTGCGACATGTGAGAAAAAATCGTAAATATACTATTTTAGTTTTGTTATGTATTTATTAAAGTTTAGCATAATTATGGACGTCGTATTTAAATTTTTTGTCTGTATTCAAGGTGAAGTTTTGTTTTTTTACGACGAAGCTACGAACAATTAGGAATTCGTAACTGAACTTGTGCAATCACATATTAAACACTGGCCATGTGTATTATAATTTTTAGTGAAGGTAAAATGATGTTTCTCGTATTCAATATTATTATTGGATACCTTGCACAAAAGTAGCTCTTCATCTATTTGGTTGGAATGTATATTTTTAATGGTTAAATAAAGCACACAATATTTATGCATTATAATGTAGATAAAAGTAGCTCTTCATCTATTTGGTTATATTTTTAATGGTTAAATAAAGCACACAATATTTCTCTTTGCACTTTACAAATAGAAACAGGCTTATTTGTAATTTCATGAGGTAAGAGGGTTTTCTTGCAAAGTTACGTGAGAGAGGTCTGTGGACGGCGAGTTGTATTTCAACAAAGTTTGAGGGTTTTTATGAAAAATATACGGTGAGAGGGCCGGTGGACGGCGGGCGTTATTTTGATAAAATCCAAGGGGTTTTGTGAAAACATCCCTTAGAGAGGGTTTGGGTTAAGGGTACAATTTCTGCAAAGTTCAGGATTTTTTTGTAAAAGTTTCGGTCTTCTCTGGGTCGATCTGTGCCGTTCGCGCTCGATCCGACGGTCTTTGTATTTGGGATGACGTGGACGGACTGCCTGGCCGCGAGCGCGACCAGGTTTCAGTCAGAAAAGATATGTGTGCACACCCTACAAATAAAAATGGAGGACGTGTATACATAAAAGAGAGTAGGCATCTTTCCTAAAACATACAATGCTTCATGTGGTCTGCTTCAATCAACTAGGGGCTTTTGCTACTTTTAGCAACATAAGTAGGCCATGTGCGCTACTACTCAATAGGAATGCATGACTGACTTGCCTCTGAACGTTATTATCCTGTAATCCGTATTTAGCCTTCAAGTCTAACGTATCATCAACTTGCCTCCTGCGATCTATATATGGTACTTCCATCTTACTCCTTGCTAATGGAGATAATAAGTATTTGTAGTGAGAGAGAGGATGTTATTTGGTCATGATTTTCTCATGATCTCGGTTGGTTGAGTGTGTTGCATACACGTGCTAGATAGGAGTGTATCTACGTGAATGTTTGTGCAAAGAAATCTAAGGTGACACGGACAAGCATAAATGCCTGATAGCGGAATAAAAGTAATATTTGATCTGTACCATTAGATTTGCACGCATTAGGCTAGGCCTTGAATTCATGATAGAAAGCTATTGGTCATAGAAGAAAGCCTAATCGATCGAGGTGTTAGCTTGCATGTGCTCCTCGCAACTATTACTGTCGCGACAGAAATCATATATTTTGTTTTGGTCTGGCGCTACATTCATCATTAAAAAGTGCAAACAACTGACCTATTAACATTCTTCTCAAAGTTTTATTCCTATCGATCAAAACATGTTTTACAATTTACATGATCATTGTTTGTATATAGTATGTTATATATAGAAAAATATTGTAATTTTGTATTCCTGACAAATATATTCTGCTCGAATGGCTATAAAAATCTCTTATTTGTGTGTCTTTTGTATAAAATATTAGCTTAATTAGACCCATCGCCATCTTTTGCTAAGGAGTTGAACAAGTTGTGATTGTAAGCAAAAATATAAGTAACACGATTGATTTCAAAAACTGAATCAATATGCATTTTGATTACAGATATCTTTGTGGTTGAGTTCTGAAAGAGGGGCCTCCCACGTACCCATATATACTCTACTTTTTTACCTATGCTCCAATGGGTCTCAAACTATGCCCAGGAGAGGACGTGAAACACAGTTATTTTCATTTTATAGTCATGGATCTCTAAAATAAAAACAAAGTCAATTGTACTTATTAGCAATAATAATTTTTAAGCATAGTATGCACTAAAATCTTAAATATGTATTGATTCGCTCCTTAATTATAACAAACAATGCTCAATATGTAATTAAAAAAATATATGAACGATTTTTATGATGATATAAGTATTAAGAAATCAACACGTAAAAATCAAAAAGACTTAATAGTACATCATGATTTTAATAATACCTAATAATATTTATGTCACATAAAGTACTAGCCCATGCGGAGCACGGGTTGATGGACTAGTGTAATAAATTTGAAGTAGACCACACCTCCCCAACCTCCATCCCAACATCTCGCTCGTGCGTCACGGACATCTCGTTCACCGTCTGGTCCACGAAGCACGGCTGCACGAGCATTGGCACCCCTTCGCACATGCCTCTCCAACGTCGAGTTCCACCCGCAAGACCGCAATGCGTTCAGAATGCGCAAATCGCGGCGTGCTCCAAGCCTCCAAGACCTTCCTCTACAGAGCCTCCCCCCCCCCCCCCCCTACCTTGTTTCCTCACCGAACCCATCTGGCCGTGGCGGAGGAGCGGCCGGAGCCTCCTCGCCGGCCCCGGCGCCGGCAACGAAGACTGGCCGGACGACCCATAGGAACGGCACGTGGCTGCCGGTGAGCCCATAGGAACAGACAACGGGGATAGCGGGTGCAGCGAGCCGACAACTCAGGCAAGAAGGGTGAGCTCGCTGAGCATCGGCGCCTCGATCCCCTCAGACGTGTGTTGACGACGACGCCAGACGCCGAGGCACGGAGGGCCGAGGCGCGTGGTATAGATAGCCATTTGGCCCAAGGCCCATGGGCTAGCCCAAAGTACAAGTTTTTAGCCTAACACGAGCACAACTGGCTTTGGGCCGTGCCGACCCAGCCCGTGCATGGGCTATTCTTGAGCGGCAGCGGCGGCACATAAGACACCGCTTTGTGCGCCTCCCACCAAACCCTAGTGAAAAATCCCATCCCAATCCTCGACCCGGCTCCTTTGCCTCGCCGGTCGCTGCGATGTCCCTCCCTCTCCCCTCCTCCAACTGACCTCACCACCTCTCCCCTCCTCCACCCAACTGCACCACCACAATCATACCCTCCTCCAACTTCACTCCCGGCGACGGCAGGAGACGGCAGCGGTGGCATGATGTGGCGTGCGGCGGCGGCGAAAGGCGACAACCGCCCTCTCTTCCCCACCTCCGGCCCTCCGACCGCCAGATTGACGCTGGCCGGCCTCTCCTCCCCCACCTTCAGCCACCGGATCGACGCCGGACACCATCTCTTCTCCACCTCCAGCTGCCGGATTGACGCCCGTCGGCCTCTCCTCCCCACCTCCAGCCACCAGATCGACGTCGGCCAGCCTCTCCTCACCACCTCTGCCACTCCCTCCACTCCTTTACCCTGACGGCGACGGCGAGCGAGAGCTGGCACACGACGACGATGGCACCATGCTGCGGGCTGGCACGACCACGCTCGGCACGTTAGGCCATCACCGTGCCATCGTGCCGGCATGACACAGAAAAAGGGCTTGTGTGCCGTGTTGTGCCCTGTGTTAGGCACGCCGTGCCGGCACGGCACAGCACGGCACGAAGTGCCGTTCGTGTCGCGTCGTGCCCATGTCGTGCCGCCCAGATGGCCATCTGTAGGCGTAGCAGCTAGTACAATGGAATCAATCATCAAGAAGAGAAAAGAAAAGAAGACTATGACTGGATCAAGGCGCCTTCCGTAAAATATCCAACAGGTCGAGGAGCTCAATAATCTCCGATCTAAGATCAGACATACATTTATCTGTGTTCTGAATGGGTGTTTTGTAATACCTGATTATTTCTACAGAATAGTTGGATGGCCAATCTCCAGGCTGAACCTAATATTAAGCAACACATCACACCCTATCAAGGTAGCGCCGATACGCCGGCGGCCAAGACTCGGCCGTATCCGATACTTAACAGTGCTTACCTACTGTTTCCCTTGTTTTGTTTTGAAAGTCATGTATCGGTGGCCGTATCGCCGTATTTGTATCCCGTGTCGGAATTTCATAGCACCCTATAATGGCAAACAACAATAATAAACCCTGTAGAAGTTGACTTATTATTCCGGATATAACACCATTCATCTGGCACTGTAACCATTCAGATACATAACAATTCCAGATATCCATGGTTACCCAACGCTGCAGCAACCCCCCCCCCCCCCCCCCCCCCCCCCCCCCCCCCCCCAAAAAAAAAAGTACTCAAAGAGACAATATGTGACCTACCAACTTATCAACGGCCTGCTGAGAAGACCCACTGCTCTCAAGGCACATCCTCACTTTCTCCTTCAACTCCTTGGCTCTCCCCCTGATCTCGACTCCTGCATTTTCATCCATCAGCCTACTGATCGCCTTCTCGATCTCCCCTCGCTCAAGCACTCCCTCCAGCAAAACCCCAACCTTCCATGTATCCGCTACATACCTTCCGGTTGCCAATTGATCTCCAAAGGCCGGCCTCGACAACATTGGCACCCCCTCGTAGATACTCTCCAACGTGGAGTTCCACCCGTTGTGAGTCCAGAAGCCGCCCACCGCCGGATGAGCTAGCACCTCCTGCTGCGGGGCCCACTCGATCACCTTGCCCCTACCCTCCATCGCCGACTCGAACCCTTCCGGGAGCTCCTGCTTCTCGACCCCAAGCACGAGACCACGCCGAACCACCCACAGAAATGGCTTCCCACTGTTCGCTAAACCCCATGAGATCTCCGTAAACTCATCTTGGGTCACATGAATCACACTACCAAAGCTCACATACAGCACGGAGCCAGGAGCTTGCGCGTCCAGCCACTCGAGGCAGCTGCGGTCCTGATCGAGTAGGCTGGTGTCGCCGCCGTCGGTGGAGGCGATGAGCTTGTGGAGTGGACCTACGGCGAAAGGTGGGATGCCTTTGGGGGCAAGCTCGTCCCGGATCATCCTGAGCTCGTGGGGCTCGAGATCTTCGAATGTGTTGAGGATTGCACCGGAGGAGTTGGTTGTGGTCTCGGTGGCTAGGTTCAGGATCCTCTGCCCGATTTCCTTGTTGGGGAGCTTGCTTGGGTCGAATAGGTCCCTCACTAGTAGTGGCGGCAGCTCCTCTATCGGCATGTCTAGGTTGGACTCTGAAATATAACCATACAAAAAAGTAATGTCAAATGTTGCGACAGTGAAATCGTACCTCATTGTAAAAGTGCTGACTTTTAAGTTTTAATCTACAACAAGATCTATTCAGGGGAATTGAAATTCATTCTAAACTATTGTACAGTCTACAGAGCTAGCTAGAAACAGAGGAAGGTATCGAACCATTCTACAGAGCTAGAAACAGAGGAAGAGATCTCCTCTGAGATGCACAACAGTATGATCTCTAGCTTGCTACGTACGAACCTGTCGATGGCAGGTAGCCCTTGTCGTGGAGCAAGTCGTAGGACCTGAACAGACGGAAGCACGCGGCGCTGCCGGTGTGGAGCACGAGCGTCGGCAGCCCGAGTCCGGCGGCGGCATTCTGCGCGGCGGTGAGCGTGGAGTCGATGACCAGGCACGCTAGCCGCCGGGGCTCCCCCTCCGCCGCCGCCATGAGCGACGCGAGCGCGGCGCGGACGCGGCCCGAGGCCTCCATGGCGGCGTTGAGGGCGAGGATCTTGGCGATGCCGTTGGGGGCGACGGTCTCCGGGATGGCGTCGGGCACGGCGACGAAGTCGAGCCCCGGGTGGCGCGCTGGGTCCGGGGCGTTGAACGCCGTGTGGAGCACGGTGACGGCGAGCCCCCGGGAGCGGAGCGCGCCGGCGAGCTGCAGCATCGGGCTGATGTGGCCCTGGAACGGCAGCGGGAACACCGCGACGCGGGCGGCGGCGCGCCGGCTCTCTGCTCCTCCGGCGGCGGCCATTCACGGCGGCTGGGGGAATAGGATGGGTTGAAGCTTCCGATCGGTGCTCTCCCTGGCCTGAAACTGAAAGCTTGGGGACTTGGATCTGGTCAAAGGTGACTGCCACTGTCCAGACAGGTACAAATGGGCAACGGTTGACGGATCTTCGAAGAAGATCGTGATTGTTTTCTTTTTTCTATGCAGTCTTGTGGATTCGGAGGAGGTACGTACAACTACTGTTCTATTGTGTCGACTGTGTCAACGCTACTGTAAAAGCAAATTAATGTTATTGTAGTCAACATTGCCCAAGGAGTCAGTCAGCAACTCATCAGCATACGAACAAACAGAGGAGGAGATCGAGCAAGAATGCATCGCGTTCAAGTTTCAACCACTTGGGAGTGGCTTCAATTGCTGCATAATTAATTTGCTAGAAACTAGAAAATAGTAAGCGTAGCAGAAAAACTGCCGAATCAGATGCCAATGTGTTTGCCAGCATCAACAGCTCCAAACCTAGTAACCGATGAGGAATTCTACGAACATGTTGAAAATATTTGAAAATTTTAATAATGGGAAACGTAGGCTGCAACATCAAGGAAAAAGTATGTACCAGAGAAAGAGAACATCAGAATTAACACGAGCTGTTCATCCACGACTAAATGCGACAATAGAGATAACGCAATATCAGCCACTAATCTTCAAGAATGTTTAATTCGACACATAGATATACAACAGAAGGTTCACAGAGATAATATGTAGCTAACAAACTTGTCGACTGCAATCTGAGAAGACCCAGAGCTCTCCAGGCATTCTGCAACTTTCCTCCTAAGTACCTCTGCTCTCTCCCTCATCTCAGCTCCCTCCCTCTCATCCATTAACCTCATAACAGCATTTTGGATCTTCCCTCTCTCCAACTCACCATGTAGCTCAAACCCAACACCCCAAACATTCTCCACATACCTTGTATTCATCATCTGATCTACAGCATTCGGCCTGCATATCATGGGAACCCCCTCGGCGATGCTCTCCAGCGTCGAGTTCCACCCGTTGTGCGTCCAGAACCCACCCACCGCCCGGTGGGCCAGCACCTCCTGCTGTGGGGCCCACTGGATCACCATGCCTCTACCCTTTATAGCGTCCTCAAAACCCTCCGGTAGTGCCACACTGTCACAGTCCTGCACTAGCTTAGGTCTAACAACCCATAGGAAAGGATGGCCGCTATTTGCCAAACCCCAAGCCACCTCCAAGAACTCGCCGGAATCCATGGCGGCCAAGCTCCCGAAGCTGACGTACAGCACGGATCCCACTGGCTGCGTGTCCAGCCAGTCGATGCAGCCTTTGTCCTGGTGCAGCAAGCTGCTCCCGGAGTTCTTGGAGGAGAGCTTGTGGAGAGGGCCGGCGGTTAGAAAAAACGGGAGATGGAGCTCGCCGCGGAGCTTCTCTAGCTCGGTTGGCTCCAGAGCTTCGAACGTGTTGATGACGACGCCGGAGCTGTTCGTCACCGTCTCGTTGATCCGGGTGATGACCTCGCAGAGCATCTCGTGGCCGCTGATCTTGGTCTGGAACAGGTCCCTCACTCGTAGTGGCGGCAGCTCCGGTACCGGCATGTAGAGCTGTGACTCTGGTGCAGAACATGTATATGCAGTTCACAATGTAAACTAACCCAACAGTGTAAGTGTGCAACAATCAAACAACTAGAAATAAATGTCCTAAAATTATTGATGGATATTAGGATATAATGTTTCATGTCATAATTTATATTTCCTCCTAAATTTTGCAATTCTTTGACGACAACTCAAACGACAAAAAAAAGGAAGATGAGATAGTTCGAGTTCACTGAACAATTTCTTAGGGAGACAAAAAAAAAAGATCAAAATCTGTGGGATAGAATAGAAGAGAAAATTGGATCCGAAAAATGGACGATCAAAATTTGTAAAGTTACCTTGGGAAGGCAGGTATCCCTTTTCATGCAGCATGGGGTAGGCGAGGAAGCACCGCAAGCACGCGGCGCTGCCGGTGCGCAGCACCACCGTCGGCAGCCCGATCTCCGCCGCGACCTTCTGCACGGCGAGGAGGTTAGCGTCGATGACGAGGCACGCGGCGCCGCCGTCCTCGTCCTCCGTGAGCGCGGACGCAAGGGCGCCCCGCACAGCCGCCGGCGACGCCTCCATGGCGGCGTTCATGGCGAGGATGACGTCGATGATCTTCCCCGCGGCGGCGACGTCCGCCGGCACGCCGTCGGGGACGGGGACGAACCGGAACTCCGGGTGAAGCGCGGGGTCAAGGGCGTTGAAGCGCGTGTGGAGGACGGTGATGGCGAGGCCGCCCCGCGCGTGGAGCACGCCGGCGAGGTGCATCATCGGGTCGATGTGGCCCTGGAACGGCAGCGGGAACACCAGCACGCGCCGCTGCGGGGGCGGCTTCTCGCCGCCGTCGCCGTCGCCGCCGCGAGCTCCATGGACGCCGCTTCCGCCAGCCATTGCTGCGCGCGCGTGCGTCGCTTGTGGATGGCTGGCTGTATCGTCACCGGCCGGTAGCGAGTGGCAAACAATAAGTAGGACTGTTTGTTTGGAGTGGGCGGGCCCAGAGGTATTTAAGGTATTCATTGAATAACTATTGAATAGTATAATTAACCCTTATGTCAAAAAAAGGGGGTATGATTAATTTTGAATACCCAATCTTCAAGTATTGGGCACGTTTTCGACGACACGTCGGCATGTACCAACAGAAGTTGCTATCATGAAGTTTATCATCACCGAGAAGAGCTTTTCTTCGCGACCGCGACTTAGCACATTTTTTTTTCCATTAAGAGTGAGTTGCAGAGAAGAGCTACACTTGCTACGCGCCAACGGCCGGTGGCATCGACAACGCATCGATGTGCCGCAGTGAAGCGCCGGCCGCGGCCGGCTTGCTTCTGGTAATACTTCGTCTTGGCGTCACCGCTGACGTTTTGCATTTGTCCAATCCACGCGTCTCTGTACGAGCTGAGCACAACACAACGGTTGCCGCCAGCCACTCTCTGCAAACTCATCGTACAGATGGAAATGGAACCTTGTCTTGTCAGGAGTCTGATGGTACTCTGATCGTTGGAGCAACACAGCCACTAATGCATGTCTTCCTTTTGTTTCGAAAGAAAAATTCAATCAGAAAAGTTTTCGAGCAAGCCAATCGCACGGTATAGCCAGGTACAGTAGTGGTCCATCAAACAGGACAAGCTGCGCGTAGAGGCTGACAACGAAAGATTATTTTCAATCATCCACATAATCATCATTCAAAGCTTGGGCTGTGTACCTTACGGGCCGGATGCACAGATCTTTACTTCCTCCGTTTCAAATTATAGATGGTTTTAACTAGTCTAGGTTCATAGATTTTGCTATAAATAGCTAGATATAGCGTTTGTCTAAATGCATAACAAATATGATGAATCTAAAAAACGGATGTAGTACCTAATAGTAAAGTAAGGATTGCTTCTGCCCAATTTAATGGTACGTTGACACCGGAACCCCGAAACCGTGAAGAAGTCGATCACAAGTTGGTAAAACCGGAGTAAAACTCACTTGGGTAAAAAACCAACGTCCCCGCTAAAGAATCGGCCGAAACCGATCCTAAAGATTGGAATACTAGAAAAACGACCTTTGATCACTGGTACGTTAGTCCCAGTTGTGCTATAACCAGTACTAAAGGACGAATTTAGTATCGATTTGTAAATACAGTGCCCTGAGGAGCACTTCAGTACCGGCTGGAGATACCAGACGGTACTAAAATGCACCATGCGAGCCGAAAAGCAGCTGCCTGACGGCCTTTTAGTACCGGCTAGAGGTGTTGGCCGGTACTAAATTGGCGCGGGCCAATTTAGTACCGGCCAACACCTCCAGCCGGTACTAATTGACCAACTAAAAAATGTGCCAAAGACCAGAGCACACAGCACACGCACTCTCACGGCCTTATCTCCCCCTCTCTCTCCCCTACAGGCGCACACTTCTCTCCATCTTCTTTCTTTCCTCTTCTTCTTTCTTCCCTCCTTACCTTATCCCTCTGACTTTATCTCTTCACTCTCCCTTGCAGGCTTGAGGACGGCGGCGTGCAGCGGCCGGGTGCGGGAGGGCGCGGCCTCGCGGCGGCGGGGCACGCAGTCCGCGCGCGGGAGGGCGCGCACACGGCCATGCGGCTGGCCGCGTGGACGGGGGCGCGCGACCGGGCGCAGGCGGCGCGGGGCCCCTGGCCACGGCGCGGAGGCCGGCGGCGGTGGAGATCCCGACGGCCGGTGGTGAAGGGTGTTGATTCTTTCTCTTTGAATCTATGACTTGTACTTGTAGATTAAATCTTTTTTTTCTGAATCTATGTTGTATAACTGTTGTTGTGATTTTGGTTTCTTGTAAATATGAGCCTGAATGTTTGTAAATAATTTGAGTGAATTTTTTCTCTTCTCATCCCTTCTTCTTTTCTCTCAGTTTTTCTTCTCACCATCATTCTCATCTTTTTCTCTGTTCTTGAACTTGAAGAACACAAGAACAGAGAAGAATGATGTAGCACAGTGGTGAAAAGAAAAGTTAGAGGAGAGAGAAAGGGATGAGAAGGTACTATTTTTTTTGTGCCCTAAATTCTTTAGTACCGGCTCGGGTCTCAGTCCGGTACTAAATTGACACGTTTAGTACCGGTTCCACAACCGGTACTAAACGACATGTCATTTTAGTCTCAAAAGTTTAGTACCGGTCGCACAACCGGTACTAAATGCGCCTTACGAACCGAGACTGATGCCGTTGGAAAACCGCACCGACCCAAAGGGAAAAAAATCCGGATAGCGGAACCGCTCCTGAAAATTGAAAAATACTCCCGCTTCACAAAAATTTGGCGTCAAATGGGAGTCGCCTCCACTTGGGCTACCTACTCCCAGCTATAGTCTTCACGGGCCAGTTTGGGCTGTGCCTCACGGGCCAGGCCACGGCCCAGAAGCAGAGAACATAACACATCGCTTGTGGGCAATGGGCTGGGCTGTAAAGTGCATCGGGTTCCTGCCTGTTTTTCCTCCCTAGCTTAAGGCACAACATTGATGTAGTCTAATAATACTTTGGCAAAACATTGAATCAACACAAATAAAAGTTGACTCACTAAAATATTCTGCCAACAAATCAGTGCAATAGAATGTTGCATCAACAACCAAATAGAATCAATATTCTTGTAAAAAAAGAAAAGTTGAATCAAAATGCCTGATAAGTAAAAATGAGTATGTGTGAAGAAACATTCTAAAAAACAAAGATGTAGGAAGTTTTAGTCTGAAAATGAAAGACGTGGAAGAAAATTGACCACTGTCTTACTAAGTTTATAATCAGTGCTTGACCAAATATAGCAAAATTTCATACATGAGGTCCTTCAATTATCGCCATTTCCTTTTTTTTTTTTTGGGTTGGGTCAGCCGAAATCTTAGTTTGGTCATCTTTTGAGCTTAGTCCCCCAATTCCCAAGCAATGCCAATTCTGTATTCCTCGTGCCTTATCCTCTTCTTCTCATGATTAGGTGGCGAAATCATGGATGCCATGTAGACGGCAAAGTTTAAACATAAAACCTGCGCAAGCTTTAATTAGCTCCACTTGCCTGTTTAATTAACAAAATAAAAGCAACGTCACCCATGACACACAGATAGGACATGATGCATAGCCGTTGGATTATTGTTTTTCTGATGACGACAGCTTAGGTGCAGATCGATCAGCGGGAATACTTTGTTTTTAAAACCGGCGCATGTTCCTGCTGCGTGCGCTACCTGCCGTGCCGTGACGAGCCGACCCGACAGACGGGCCATGGCTGCCGCCCACGAATCGCGCTCCGGCGACGCCGGCGGCCGGCCGCGCCGCCGCCGCGTCGTGGTGTTCCCGCTGCCGTTCCAGGGCCACATGAACCCGATGCTGCAGCTCGCCGACGCGCTCCACGACCGGGGCCTCGCCATCACCGTGCTCCACACGGGCTTCAACGCGCCGGACCCGGCGCGCCGCCCGGAGTTCCGGTTCGTGCCCGTGTCCGACGGCGTCCCCGGAGAGGTCGCGGCGTCCGGGGACGTCATCGCCATCCTCAACGCCATGAACGCCGCCATGGAGGCGGAGGACTCAGCGGCGCTCCGGGGAGTCCTTGCGTCGGTGATCGCTGACGAAGAGCAGCCGCCAGTCGCGTGCATCGTCTTCGACTCCAACCTCCTCGCCGTGCCCAGGGCTGCCGCGGCGGTCGGGCTCAAGACGCTGGTGCTGCGCACGGCGAGCGCCGCCTGCTTTCGGTGCTTCATGGCCTACCCAATGCTTCACCAAAAGGGCTACCTGCCTCCCCAAGGTTAGTGTAGTAGTTCTCTTTTGGATTTTATCGTTAATTCCTGTTTTTTACTATGCTTTAGCCGCAATTTTCCCCTTTTCTTAATTAGTACAGGAATTGTTTGGTAAATCATTAGGATTAATACTAGAACAATCCAATTCAAATATGCATCAAACTAAAAACAGGAGTCAAATGTCATAACCTATAAGTCAATTTTGTACAGACCAGTTTTTACTTTTTAGAAAAATTTCCAAATTTGAGAAACGAACTTTTTGGAGATGTTTTCTCCCTTACTAGCATGAGGCGTGTTCTACTTCTATGTTAAGTGTTCTAACTTTATACCATAATATATGCTCCTGTTCTAGAGTCGAAAATGTACATGCCGGTGAAAGAGCTACCACCATTGAGGGTAAAGGACCTCTTCTTCAACAGCTGGACCGACCAACGAAAAATGAGCAACTTACTTACTCGGGGCATCGAAGCAGTGAACAATTCCTTTGGGCTAGTGATCAACACATGCGATGCTTTGGAGCCAGCCGAGCTGGAGAGGATCCGCGAAGAGCTCAGCGTCCCTATGGTACTTGCGCCGGGGCCTCTCCACAAGCTTTCCTCTAAGAGCACAGGAAGTGGCTTGCTGAATGAAGATTATGATTGCATCAAGTGGCTGGACAAGCAGCCCCCAACATCTGTTCTGTATGTTAGCTTTGGGAGCTTGGCTTCCTTGGACACCAATGAGTTCTTGGAAGTGGCTTGGGGATTGGCCAACAGTGGCCATCCTTTTCTATGGGTGGTTCGTCAAGACTCGGTAAGGGGTTTAGATGGCCCAAGTTTTCCAAATGGCTTTGAGGCTGCAATTGAGGGTAGAGGCAAGGTGATTCAATGGGCGCCGCAGAAGGAGGTGTTGGCACACCGCTCAGTGGGCGGGTTTTGGACGCATAATGGATGGAACTCAACATTAGAGAGTATGAGCGAGGGGGTTCCCATGATATGTAGACCTCAGTTTGCAGATCAGATGATAAACACGAGGTACGTGGAGAAAACATGGGGTGTGGGGTTTGAGCTAGAAGGTGAGCTGGAAAGGGGCAAGATAGAGAAGGCCATTAGGAAGCTCATGGAGGAAAGGGAGGGAGCTCAGATAAGGGAAAGAGCTAAGGAGCTAAAGAAGAAAGTAGCAGACTGCTTGAGCGCTGGTGGGTCCTCTCAGAATGCCATTGATCAATTCGTGAATCACATACTTTCTTTGTGACTATATTTGTACGGGTGAACATTCTGTGTCAACTTTATGTTGCAAATTTATAGGGAATTCCAAACGTTTGTTCATAACCGCATTGTATTTATATTACACAAAACAATGGAACTTATTTTCCTTTTGTTTTTTTACCCAAATTTCTGCTTGAACAAGTGTGTGTTACCGTTTTTTTTATGAAAGAACTAAATTATTTCGATTAGTGGGATCTCAACTAGTAGGTTAATAGTTGCGGACCTTTAAGCCGGCAGTCCAATTGCTCATAGAAACAAATTTCACCATTCCTGATTAGGCTTGGGATCATCATAAAAGCAATGGACATAGACAAATCTGATATAAGCAGTTTATGACCTGTGCTCCCTGTTTAATTTTTTATTTCATTTAAAATAATTTATTTATTTTCAAAAAAATAAACTAATTTGTTTTAGGGAAATTAATTTTAAAAAGTTGCCTATATTTTGGGATCTATGGAGTATAAACACATTTGCAGGTTTCTAGTATTAAAGTATGGGCTGCTACGGATAATTATCAATGGATCCTAGAGCCCGATCTGCCACAAATATGCTAAAAACAATAATATGATCCCTATACCAAGAGCCCAATCTGCAGATTAAAACATGTGAGCTGGTAGGGAGTACGGTGATAGGCCCCAACACTAAATTCAGGGGAAGAGAGATGCGGGAATACATTGGGAATTCTATACGACTTTTTTCTTTCCCACATTTTACTTTGTTTGGGATTCGTGCTTGTATCATTAACCGTTAGATTTCCTTCCTCAATCTTAACCCATCCGCGTGCCCCATCTCTCCTCCACTCTCCCACCACCCCCCCCCCCAAGCCCTGGGTGTCGTGCCACCATCTCCGGCGCCACCCAGCACCCACACGTGGTTGTCCTCGCCGTGGCCGCGCGCCGTCGTCACCCTCATGCGGCTATCTCCGGCTCCCCAGTAGCCTTGCGCACCGCCGTCCTCAACTTGAGCACGTAACGCCGTCACCGCCCCCCTAAGGCCGTCCCCGACGCCCCCGCAACACCCCGGTGACAGCGCCTCCCCCCCCCCCCCCCCCCTCCCACCACACACACCCGCTCATCGCCAACCGCGCTCTCGCGGCCATCTCTTGGCACCGCCGCCTAGCTTCCGACGACTAATGCGCCGCCGCTCAGCCAGTGCCGGCGGCAGAGAAGACGATGAACTCGAAAAAAACAATGTTGCAAAAACGGGTTGGATAAAGAAATGTTGCAGCAAAATGTTGATAAAAATATTGGATAAAAAATGTTGGCTCTAGACTAAAAATGTTGGATCAATTTTGTAGAAAAATGTTGGTTCCTCAACTATTGTTAAAAATGTTAGATTTAACCATTTAAAAAAATATTGGTTCAACATTTTTTCAGTAAAGTATTGGTTCATTTTTTTTAAATATTTGTTCAACCTTTATTCAAAAAAATATTAGTCCATTATTAGACGGGCCTTTGTGGGCTTTATAAATAGATTGTTTGACTATCTTCGACAAATAAGAGCCCCGTTAATACACCCTGACTTGCAGTCCCGTTAATGTTCCCGCATTGGAGCCAAGAATAATTTGCAAAGATCCATCAAACACACCATGTTGGGTTCCCAGGTTTTGGCCAAGCTAGCGGACAAGGGTACTGAAGAATATAAGGCGGGAACATTATCATTCTGCCTTTAGATTCCAACTGGTTCTTCTTTGTCGACTCTTCCGCCGGCTGGTAGCCATTGGCGCAGAGCATGGGAAATGCCGTGAAGATGCGGAAGCAGGCGGCGCTGCCCGTGCGGAGCACCAGCGTCGGCACGCCTAGCCCGCGCGCCACGTCGAGCATTGTCAGAAGGTGTGCGTCGGCGACGAGGCACGCGACGCCGTCGCCGTCGTCCTCCAGAAGGGCGGCGAGGCGGTCCCGGAACGGCGCCTCGCAGGCGCGGTTCACGGCGAGTACGCGCTCCAGGGTGACCTGGACGGTGCCGGGGGTGTCGGTGGGCACGCCGCCGTCGGGGACGGGGATGAAATCGTAGTCCGGGTGGAGGGACGCGTCGGGGGCGTTGAGATGGGTGTGGAAGACGGTGACGGCGAAGCCGCGGGAGTGGAGGAGGGCGGCGAGCTGGAACATGGGGTTGATGTGGCCCTGGAATGGGAGTGGGAAGAACAGCACGCGGCGGCCGGCGGCGGTGGGCGTGTGTTCTATGGAGCCCATTGACTGTTGCTGTGGAGTGCTGGACTGCTGGCTCTATGGTTACTGAGCATGCCACCAGGATGGTTGTTCTTGTAGTTGTAGGGGCATGAGCTTGTTACTTAAAGTGATTGAATCGTGAGGAAGCTGCCACCGTACCGCCAACATATTGTAGGCGACGTATCAGCCTTCCTCGGAGAATTTATCTTTGGACTTTTTATACAGATCAAAATAAGGACGATTAAAGACTACTTTAACATACATTGACCAAAATTTCTGATGAACTAACTACTTGCTAGCTTTAAAGAAGTGCAAAGAGCTAACTGTGGCAGCTAATCTGGCCTTCCAAAGTACAACCTTGACCTAGACAACAAACAAGATAGGAAGGAACTGGCAAAATGATTGACATGATACTGGCGATGCCAGAGCATCTTCAACAGAGAACAATTCATCAGCCAAGTGTGCATGCATTTTGACAAGCAACAACAATGGCACACAAAGAAGCATTGCTGTTATTCCTCTCCATACAAGATTACTTTCATCCAAGTGTTGCGTCCAAAATTGGACATAAGCATGTGTGCTTTCTAAAAGCCAATACAATTCCAATTTCCACAACAGAGAATAGAGTGATGCATTTCTAAAAATACAATGAAACAAAATTGTCATTATCCTTCAGCCACCATAAAAATCACCGATCAATGCAACCTTCATCGGATACAAGATCTAAAGGAAATAATAGAGGGCCAAGGACAAGGAGAAATAATAAACTGCATACTGTTGAAAAAATAAAAGTCAGTAATGAACACACACAAAATGTTTTTGTATCTTACCACGACATGGGTATGCACAATGTAGCATCGACCATTGGGAGCCTATCTTTTTACTTGTGAGGGTACCTTAACTTTCCCATTAGCCCAACCAATAGAAGCATTGGGTGGGCCACAAGTTTGAGTCTAAAGGAGGCTCTTCTAATTTTATTTCCATTTTAATTTGTTGCTGGTTGCTAATGACACATGGGAGTAGGACCCGACGCTGGGCACATTGGGTGCATGCCAATAACAAGTCGTGCCCCACTTTCGAATTCGAGATTGGGCTATGCTGCAGGCCATTGCCTACTTTGGAAGACATATCTAGGCTAGGCTGAAATAGAAAATAGACTATTCCCATGAATAAAAGGGAGCGAGGATGGACTTGAAGAAAAAAAAGAAAGAAAGGCCAGGGGCGAGAAATGATCTGTATGGCCAACTTGACAATGTGGTAGTAGGACCCACTTGTCAGATGGCAATGGTACCCACACTAATAGGCCAAGCTTTTTTTTAGAAAAAACATATCTAACGATGAATCAACACCTTCATAAACCCCAGTGATTTCTAGTTGGTCTCAACAACCAACACCTATGTTTTGTCATTAAGTCATAGTGACACATACCGAGCAGTATAAAACAAAATGTATATTAACGAATAACTCCAATGTCATGAGATAGTTGTTACAATAGGTATTAAATATTGTAGTGAACTATCCTTGCTAACTAAACAACAATTTGGTTGCAAGCATAAACGCTCGTTTGATCCGGTTACGCGCATGGACAATAATTGGTCTTAGAATTTTCAAGTTGTGCCTGAGTCTATGAGATTATTTTCAATGTCATTTTTAAACATTACTTTTAATTTTTTACAACATGAATAATAAACCTGTTCAGAAATCCATATGTTTTCATGCATTTCTCTATGAAATAATTTTCAAAATTTTCAAATCCTCTTTCCCCAAAAAAGAAGAAATTGAGTACTATGGATTTGGATCTCTTCTTCAATTCACTAAGCGATTTATTCTTATAAAATTTGCAAAGTGAGTAGCTCAGATTGTGGATTACAAATCTAGTGATATTGTCATTGATGGAAAATTATCACTCTTACACTAAAATCTATTTGTTTTGCTATTGGATTTCCTCTTGTGGTCTACCATTTTGTACGATATCTCCTCGGGTAAATCTTAATGTGTGTTTACTTTATTTTTGAATCTAGAGTTTAGGTAGACCTCAAATCTGAATCATATTTTTAGATTTTAGATCAAGTGATGAATGAATGATTTATATAATGCAAAATTACTCTTATTAACGTATCAATTTATAGCTAGTGAGATCAAATAAATCTAGAGGCTTCTTCTTATGACTAATTACTTGTGGCTCTTAAGAGTGAACGTAGATGCTTCTTCTCTTGACCAATTATTATGATATTAGATAACTATAAAATTTCCTCAGACGTATGAGCATCATAAAATATATCGTAGATGAAGGTGCGTGGAAATTGATATGTGCACCATTAATGAAAGGGAACATACGTGAATGATTTAGAGGCTTCCGACTTTAGAGTTTATAGCTTATAATAGATGTAACTTTGTGCTAAGAAAAAAAGTTAGGTCTTATGGGAGGTTCTAGCACCCTGATTTTTATTGCATTATTTCTTCAAAAAATTACACCTCAAATGTTACGTTGCGTCTTGCATAAACTAAGGTTAGTGTCAGTATAAATTAGCTATAATGAGGTAAACAAAAAATTCAAGTTCTGGTGGTGGGTTATAGAACTCTTGAATTTTTTGTACCATGTATACTCATCAGTCATCATCATAATAAAGCACAAATCCTTTTTTAAAAAAAAATCTAATCCAGTATAGTTCTATGCCTAGTAAAACACTTTGGTGAAATTTAGCTTGTCCCTATGGAAGATTGTATCACAAACTTGTTTATTGTTTGTTCATCGTGTCACCTTCATTCAAGCTAGTAGAAAAAACTAGTCTCATTTGTTTTTTTATGTCTTCCATCCCTCAAATATTGTCATAGTGTTTCAAATGGTGCAAAGTAATCCCTATAATATTTCAATTGGTGCAAATTATCCGTCAACTAATTATACCGGTGCACTAAATCAACCCACGCCTCACCTTTAAAATGGTTTGGTGATACATAACAACAATTTAGATCTTGTAATCGTCTAAATAATCACTGCTTGGTCAGGCATATGTTGAATGATTAAAATACAAAGCTCACGTAAACTAAACTTCTTTAAGTTTGCTATCATGTAAAATTGAAGGTTCATGACATAAGCGGTCGTGCCCTCTTATGTTGCGCCTACGATGGCAGCGGGATGGTTAGTGTTCTGATTTAATTAATTTATTTAGTCACGGAGTTCATGTGTATCAATTGAAGCATAAAGGACAAAAGTGAACTAATAAAAAACACACTTTTGTTTTGTTTTTATAAGCGAAAGTCATAGCCGTAAGCACGAGTAGAATCTAGTAAACAAATCATGGATGAAGCTCAATGAATAAATAAAAACACAATTTCCCTTTATTTTTTGTAAGAGAAGTCATTGTATAAGTACAGAATATATAATATTCTAAACGAATCCTAGATACATTGTATCTGTTAAATGAAAATGAGAATGAGAACTGATGATTGATTATTGTGTTGTGAGTTACATATATATACAAGCCCAAAGGGTGCCTCCAAAGGGTGTCTCTCTAGAAGAGGTGTCTATACAGTAAAGGTGTCTCTTCCTAAAAGGTGTCTATTGATCACTATTAATCCTAATTATTCCTAACACTCCCCCTTGATCAATTGACTTCTTGTGGGCACAATTGCTTGTTCATCAGTTATCTTCTTGAAGCTTTGGAAAAACCCTGTGGGAATAAAAACCAAAGTAGATTGATATACCAGGCAAAACTCCTCAAAACCCAGTGGGAAAAATAAGGAGAAACACCATGATATATATATATATATATCAAATTGTGTCATAAATGTGACACTATGTGTTAATATTACCTCATTAAAAACTTTATATGAGAAAAACTCCAAAGAGTAAAACTTATATAAAGAAAAGAGTGTAATATGATCTAAGAATCTAGGTCATGTGAAATCTGGATCTAGGTTGTTTTCAGAGAGTTTTCTCCCCCTGATTTTTGCAAATCCCTAAGTCTTCTCATAGCAATCCCTCGGACAAATTTATGAAATGTAGAGTATGGTAGGGATTTTGTGAATAAATCCGCAAGGTTATCACAAGACTTAGTTTGCAAGATATCTATCTCTCCGTTCTTTTGTAATTCATGAGGATAGAATAGTTTAGGAATAATATGCTTAGTCATATTACTTTTAATATAATCGGATTCCATTTGCATAGCACATGCCGCATTATCTTCAAAAATAATGGTTGGTGTTTCAAGTGTACCAATACCACATGATTGTGTTATATGGTTAATCATTCTGCAAAGCCATACACATTCGCGTGATGCTTCATATAAAGCAATTATTTCAGATTGATTAGTGGATGTTGACACCAAAGTCTGCTTTGAAGATTTCCAGGATATAGCTGTTCCACCTTGTAAGAATACAAATCCTGTCTGTGATTTGCCATTATGTGGATCTGATAAATAACCAGCATCTGTATATCCTAATAAAACAGGATCTTGATTTTTGCTATAGAATAAACCAAGATCTCTTGTACCATTTAGGTACCTAAAAATAATTTTAATACCTACGCAATGACGTTTGGTAGGGGCAGCACTATGTCTTGCTAATAAATTTACCACGAATGCAATATCGGGTCGGGTAGTGTTAGCAAGATACATAAGTGCTCCAATAGCACTAAGGTATGGATAGTTAGGACCCAATATTTCTTCTCCTTCCTCCTATGGTCTAAAAGGATCTTTGTCAATATCTAAAGATCGTACTACCATTGGAGTTTTTACTGGGTATGACTTATCCATATTGAACTTTTCCAACACCTTCTGCACATAGGCACCTTGGTGTATGAATATACCATAATGTAAATGCTCAAGTAGTAAACCCAAGCAAAATTTGGTTCTACCCAAATCGTTCATTTCAAATTCTTCCTTTAAATGATGACATGCTTATTAATATCGGATTCATTACCAATAATGTTGAGATCATCAACATAAACTGATATTATGCAAAATCTGGTTGATGATCTTTTAATGAACACACATGGACAGTCATCTTTATTTGTGTATCCCTTCGTACTGAGGAATTCACTTAGACGATTATACCACATTCGGCCTGACTGTTTTAAGCCATATAGTGTTTTTGTAACTTAACGCAATATATGTTGCGATTTCCCTTTGGATCCGGTATATTGATACCATCAGGAACTTTCATGTATATCTCGGAATCCAATGACCCATATAAATATGCGGTCACAACGTCCATCAAATGCATAGATAGATGGTTTTGTACTGTCAGTGATATTAAATATCAGAATGTTATACCGCTCATTGCTGGAGAATAAGTCTCATTATAATCAACACATGGTCTTTGCGTAAAACCTTGTGCTACTAACCTTGCTTTATATCTCACCACTTCGTTGTTTTCATTTCTTTTACGAACGAAAACCCATTTGTATCCCACAGGGAAGATACTAGATGGTGTCGGCAATACAGCCAAAAATACTTTCCATTTGTAAAGCGAGGCAATCTCCTCTTCAATTGCTATCTTCCATTTATCCCAGTCTGAGCGCTTTTTGCACTCCGTCAAAGACTTAGGTTCTGAATCAGTCTGCAAGATATTTGCAATCTGTTCAGAGAGGAATATATCAACTATTATAGACTTACGATCGTAAGATTCTCCAGTCTCTATGAAATTTGTAGCGATTTCATCTACCCTTAAAGATTCATCATTACTTCCCGAAGTGATGAATTCTGGGTCTTTCGATGTTCCAGCTTCTGTGTTTATGTGCATAACTGAGCTGGATTGTGGATTATTTATATCCACTTCTAGGTGTTTTTCAACCAAAGGTTGACTTGTATTAACAATCTTCTTTTGCTTTGAAGTGCTTCTTCCCCTTTTATTTCCAATTTGGGGTTGAGTGGTTTTATTAGGTACCTCCACTCTTTCTGGCACATTCCTTGCAGTATGAAGAGACTTTGTAACACCTTTATAATCTGAAAAAGCGTCTAGCAGATTGTTTGCAATATTTTGCAAATCAATAATTCTCTAAACTTGTTGTTCAGTTTCTATAGTATGTGGATCAGTATAAGAAATGTTTTGTGCATTCCAATCAATTTCCTGACATTCCTTTTGGTATTTATCTCCCCCTAATGTCAGAAAGTGATCTTCATTAAAAATACTGTCAGCGAAGCGGGCGGTAAATAGATCTCCGGTGACAGGTTCTAAATACTTTATAATCGATGGGGATCAATATCCCACGTAGATCCCTAATTTCCTGTGAGGGCCCATTGAAGTTCGCTGAGGTGGTGAGATGGGCACGTAGACGGCGCACCCAAATTTACGCAAATGGGAAATACTTGGAGGATTCCCATGTACTAACTGTAATGGGGAGGTTTCATGATATGCAGTCGGTCATAGTTGGATCAAGTCAGCCGCGTGTAGGACAGCATCGCTTAATCTATGATTCAGCTAAACTATTCTGTGTATGATTCAGCTAAACTATTCTGTGTATGTACATAAGGAACAGAATGTTGAACTTGAATTCCCAATACCATGCAATAATCATTAAAAGCACAGGATGAGAATTCAGCGGCATTGTCCATTCGGATAGATTGAATCCGATGTTCAGGGTAATGTGCCTTCAACTTAATAATTTGAGATATTATTTTGGCAAATGCATGGTTGCGTGTCGACAAAAGACACATGTGAGACCATCTTGTAGATGTGTCTATCAATACCATGAAATACCTGAACGGTCCTGACAATGGCTGAATCGGACCACAAATATCTCCTTGAATTCTTTCAAGAAATTTGAGTGGTTCAGCTTTAATTTTAAGATATGATTGTCTTAAAATTAATTTCCCAGTAGCACAAGCAGTGCAACAAAAATTTTTATCTTGTGGGAATTTTGCCTTTTCCATATCATGACCAATGGAATTGCTAATAATTTTCCTCATCATCCCAATTCCTGGGTGTCCAAGTCGATCTTGCCAATTTTGGAATGCATCGATATTTTGAAAAATTATCATATAAGTAGTATATTCTATAGGTTTTATGTAAATAAAGTATAATCCAGATTGGAGCAAGAAAATTTGCGTAAGTGATTCCATTCATGGTTGGCCTCAGGCCAAATAAGTTCCTTTTGCTGTTCATAACGCTCTTTAAGAGCGTCTCATTAAGTCTTAGGGCTTTCAATCATAAGATATTCAGCTTTGAGATCTTTATGGATATAATACCGTAATAAAGTCAAAGCGGTATAATTTTTCTTGTCAGATATGACAACCCTGTTTGGTGTTCCTCAATGGTAGACAAAAGGTCTCTCGATGCGAGGGTAATCTTGTTATCAGAAGCCCATGTAGGATAATTACTTCCATTTATAGTAAGTTCCTCGAATTCTTTAGTAGCCATATTCCTAAATGATCAACCATGTACTAATTAATTTACCTTATGGTAAATTAAAAATTAGCATGGCAAAAATTGCAACGTATATGTAATAGTTAAAATTTAATTTATATCTTATCATAGTCTTGGAGTATTGTCGGTAGTCACATGAATGCGTAGACCAAACAACAAATCATAAATCATAAATGTTGATAAACATAAATTTGATAATCTCTATGTTAAGACAAAGAGTAGATCGTATGGTAGGCAAAATCATTGCAGTCTAAGCACGGTCTCTGGGCAGAATAATTCATAAGTGAATTAAACGCAGCCAATGCTTAGAACTCTACCACTTTGTGTATTTTTCAACAATAATATGATAAAATGGTAATCGCCACAAGGATGTAGACCATTTATTACTATCCAAAACCGTTATTTTGATTAAAAACATGGCATAGGTAATCATCAAGTTTTCAGTAAAACAAGATGTAGACCTCTCAGTAATGGGTGATGAATCACTGCTAAGACCCCCGGTATCTAGGCAGAATAATTCAAACATGAATTAAACGCAGCCAGTGTCTTAGACTCCATCACCTTATGTTATTAATCAAAATAAACAAGATATAATTTATTGCAGTTTCTATTATGTTAACCAATAACCAAAGAATTGTTGATAATAACTTGTATGTGATGCAAAAGTGGTTTGATTGAAATAGCAAAACAATCATACGATATTCAATTGTAATGTACAAAATTAAATTTCAAACCACAAATATATACAATGGCAATCACAACAGTGACATTACAACATAAAAGGAATAAAAGTTCTTGCAGAATTTAAATAGCTAATTGAAAGGCTAATTAAATCTAGCACTATCGAAAGGAAATATTGAAAAAAACCTAATATTTCTAGAAGGATTCAGAGGCAAAAGAGGCCCAAGACGCAGCAGATTGGAGGCCCATCACGACTGGATTAGGAGGCGCATTTTGCTTAGGGTTGAAAAACCCGTTTTCTCTTTTTCCCCAGCCGGCGTCGGCCTCCTAGCGCGGCTTCGCCCCTCTGCTCGCCCACCACCGCCGCTGCTTGGGCACTGTCGGGCAGACAACACTGCGGCCGTGGCTGCAAGTGTGGGGAGGGGGGCGTCGCCGCCGCCGCCGGTCCGCTTGGCTGCCATGGCGTGTGCGAGCAACCGTGGCAAGGGCGTGAGGACGACACAGCGGCCGCCTGACCACTGAAGATCAGAGCATCTCCCATTTCCACAAAGCAGGATAGGAAGCACACAAACCGAGGCTTGGGCAGAGAAAAAAAATGGAAGCACAACAGTTCCATTTCCCATGAAGAACGCATCAAAATGGTAATAACACAATGAATGCTTACGAATTTTCTTTTTGATGTTGTTGTTCGGTGATGTTGATGAACTCAGAGCGTGAGTGCTTCTCCACCGATGGGAAGATGCTAGTGTTGTCGAGCGAGATTCAGTTCGCAGGCTTCGCTGGGATGGAGGCCGGTAGGAGCAATGAACTGTACCGCTGAGAAGAAGGTTGATGCCACGCCGTGATCAATTTCCTCGTCGTGCGTCTTCTTCTCTTCTCACGGTGAGTTCTCTGTGGCAGAGCGCGTGCTGATAACGTGTTAAATGAAAATGAGAATGGAACTGATGAAAGGGTGTTCCCAAATGGTGTCTCTTTATAAGAGGTGTCTATACAGTAAAGGTGTCTCTTCCTAAAACAGTAAAGGTGTCTCTTTCTAAAAGGTGTCTATTGATTACTAACAATCCTAATTAATCCTAACAGTACCTATGCTGTCTCATCCATTTGTCGTTTAACGGCATTTTGAAGCTCATACGAGAACCACCCAATCCTGGTGGCAGGCAGCAAATTAGCAAACACAGACAGGACCGAGCACTTCGCAAACTAGAACCGTCAATGGACACCGCAGAAGAGACGGCCACCGGCACCGGCCACCGCCGCCGCCGCGTGCTGCTCTTCCCGCTCCCGTACCAGGGCCACATCAACCCCATGTTCCAGCTCGCCGGCCTCCTCCATAACCGTCTTCCACACCCACCTCAACGCCCCCGACGCGTCCCTCCACCCGCACTACCACTTCGTCCCCGTCCACGACGGCGGCGCGCGGCCGGCGGCGGACAGCCCGGACACCGTGCATGCAACCGTCGAGCACATCCTCGCCCTGAACCGGGCCTGCGAGGCGCCCTTCCGGGAGCTCCTCGCCGCCGTGCTCGATGACAACGCCGGCGGCAGCGTCGCGTGCCTCGTCGCCGACGCGCACCTGCTCACGCTGCTCGACGTGGCGCGGGAGCTCGACGTGCCCACGCTGGCGCTGTGCACTGGCAGCGCCGCCTGCTTCCGGTGCTTCACGGCGTTCCCAATGCTCTGCGACAAGGGTTACCTGCCAGCTCAAGACACATCGCAGCTGGACGCGCCGGTGGTGGAGCTGCCGCCGTACCGCGTCGGGGACCTGCCGGCTGCCAGAAGCCCCGCCGCGCACGGCCGGACCCGGGAGGTGCTTCGCCGGGCGGTGACGGCCGTGGCGGCCTCCTCGGGCCTCATCCTCAACACCTTCGACGCGCTAGAGCACGCCGAGCTCGCGGCGCTCCGGCGTGACCTCGCCGTCCCCGTGTTCGACGTCGGCCCGCTCCACATGCTCTCGCCGCCGCCGCGTCGGCGAGCACGAGCTGCCTGCTGCTGCTCAGGTGGAGGAAGAATTTGGGTGCAGCGTGCAAGTGGAACAATGAATAATCATGAATGTGTGGTTGGTGTTCTTGGACACAGTTTTTTCTTTTTTTTTTTTTTTTTGAAAAACTAGCAAGATGGCCCGCTGTCACACCCGATTTTGAGGACAAAACCGAATGCATAGCATATGTGCGCCAGGATCCATTTACACACATATGTTGACGTCATAAGTGAAAATATCATAAGACAGTGTTCAAAACGTAAAGATAGATAGAGTAACTTTATTACACTCTCACGGAAGACTCGAAGGTCTTAATCGTTTAACGATAACTTAAAACGTAAAACTGCAGCAAACTTCTCCCACAGCACTTGACTGGTGAACGCCTGCCTTAGAAATCCTCAAAGTCATCGAAGAATTCCCCAACATCCGAATCTTCTGAACAACAGTTTGAGCAAGGGTGAGTACACTTATGGTTGGTACTCAACATGTGGGGGAAACGTAAAGTTTCTAAAGAAAGGCTAAGGTTTATGGCGATTAGCATTTTTAGTTGGTCATATTTTATTAGCAAGCGCCTATTTACTAGGTACAAGTTTATACCAACCCCTTCAAGATAAAGAAAACCATAGCATCTCAGAACCAAAGAAACCACAATTTATTTTCATCTTCCAGTTTAATTATCATGTGAGGGTCCAGGCCGCTCTTAACCGTGAGCACGGCTGATATATCAGTTTTAAACACTCTGCAGAGGTTGTACACTTTCACCATAAGTAGTGTTTCCCATGTCGCCCGGGTTTGCAAGGCCCTTAGACACTACCGAGGTGAATGGCTAGGGATTCACATTGAGGTTTTCGCCAAATATACTTAGTACAAAATAATCCGCTAAGGTTTCTAGTCACCGCAGAGCATAACCCTCCCTAATGGTCAGCACCTTAACAAAGGCTGCTACCCTAAGAGGACCGGGCTATACCCGTCAATGCCACCCCTCTTGCCCTTTTCAGGTAAGATTATATATAAAGCACTAAATTTACTTGGTTAATTGCCAAAGTCAGAGCCATATGACACTTATGGATGCACTGTTTTCCCGGGTGGTTCTCCATGTTCCGATTAACATAAGTGATCTTGCAATTACCAAAGCTCAACATAAATAAATCAAGTTTAACATTTGTTCAATAAAAACCACCATGAACCATATAGCAACTAGCATTTCTACCCAACATAAAGTAAAACCCGGTTTGACAAGGTGTATGGATAAAATCTAGGCAATCCTTAATATAGGACCCGTCAAGTTTATGCAAAACATAAGTAAATGCAAAGGTGAATTAAAATGACATTTTTGGGTTATAAAAAGAATATGAAGGGGAAAAGCCACTTGCCTTCCTCCACAAACTGCTGTTGGTCCTCCTCAAAATGTTGCTCTTGCCCTTCTTCAAAGGTCACGTTCTCTACACGAACACACAAGCAATACAATAAATAAAAGAAACAGTACACCAAAAATAATAAACAGAACCAAACAAGCACATAAAACTGTTCCTTACGCAGAGACGATTCCATGAGCGCAAAAATCGCTCAAAATGGAATTAAAACGGCTAAGATATGAGCTAAACAAGGTTTAGGGACCTGCTGATAAGAAAACTTAGTTTCCAGGGGCTAAACGGGGAAAAACTGAGGGCTAAAATCTAATTATGTATAAAACAGGAGGGCTAACATGTAAAAGAACCAAGCTAGGGCGGCTGACATGATAAAATAGAAAGATAGGGGCTAAAACAAAAGAACCAGGGGCTCTTTTCTAAATACTTTTGAACTAAGCTGGACGGCGCTGCAAAAACGAGGAAACCAGGGGCTCTTTTGCAAAAGAGCCAGGGCGCCGGTGGGTTGATCGGTATTGACCCGGTTTGGGTCTGATCTGAGCCGTCGGATCGGGAGCGGGCGGCTAGAGAGCTCGGTTTGCGACGCGGTTTGGTCCTAGAGGGAGCTAGGGCGACGGGGAAGAGGGTTGGGGTGTTCTCACCGAAGATTGGAGCGGCAACGGTGGCTTACCCTTGAGAGGAAGGAGCACGGGCGGCGGCGAGCTCCGACGAGCTCCGGCCGGCGCGTTTGGGTGGCGATTCCGAGCGAGAAAGTGGTTAGAGGGCTCGGGCGGTGGTGTGGGGTCTTATATAGGGCGAGGAGTGGAGCGGAGGCGACGCGAGGGGAGGGGAAAGAGCGGCCGGCGGGGGAGAGAGCTTGGCGGCCATTAATGGCGTGCAAGTGGGGGGTCATGAGGGGGGAGCCGTTACGGGTTGGGGAGGGGAGGCGGCGGCGGTTACTGGTGCGGCGCGGCGCAACCGGGGGGGGGGGGGGGGGCGAGTTACGCACGCGCGGAGGAGGAGGAGAGATGTCGACGGCGCGGCCGGGAGCGGCGCGAGCGGGAGGAGGGAGATGACGGGCGGGGCCCGGCTGTTAGCGGCGCGGGGCGAAGGCGAAAAGGGCGCAGGCGCCTTCGACGCGGCGGGCGCGGGCTGCCGCAGGCCTAGCTGGGCCGGCTGGCCGCGTGGGCCGAGCACGCGGAAAATGGGCCGCGGCGCTGCTGCTGTGGATGGGCTGAAAGGAGAGGGGGAGGGTGCGAAGCTGAGCGGGCCGAGAAGATCAGGGAGCAAAAGCGGACTTGCTGAAATTTAAGCAAACAACACTCAAACTAAATTCGAATTCAACCAAATTTGAATTCGAACAACTCAAAATAGAATGCAGCAGCATGGATGCATCAAACACATGTTGATCCTAAAATTATTATTATTATTTTTAAAGATTTCTTTTGTGATGGATTTTTGGGTGTTACACCCGCGCAGTTTGCGTGAGTAGCTAGTATTTTACATGTTAAATGCTAATAATTTAATTTATTTACTTATTCTAATTTATTTTGTTATTTTAATGTTATTATTTTGTTCAAATAGCTACTCGCGAATCATTCTCGAGAATCTAAATTCATTATAAAAGGTAATATCATTGCAAAAGTATTGCTTTTGCTATTTATTGAAAGTAATAAATTTATCTTTGTAATGTGAATTTCCATTAAACAGTTTTAGTCGCAATAAAAAATTATTCTTTGGTTTTAAAAATAAGATATTTGTTGTGAGTTAGCGGTTTTACTTAGTCTTTTGTTTAGTGAGGCCTGAATATGTCCAATGGTGCGTAATTTTTTCTTCCTTGATTAAAGATTTATTTTTTAATTAAAAATTTATGCATGTACTAATCACATTTGGTATTGTTATCATCATCATCCAAATGGGCCAGATCAAGGTCTCATCATTTTTAATCATAAATTTTCTAGCATAGGACTAATTAATAACACAAAAGGGAATACCATATGTACGAATTCTGTTTTCATGTTTACTAAAAGTAACATAATTTGTATATCTTGTATTGTGAATTTCTATCAAGGAGTTTAGTAAGGTTTAAATTTTTTTATCTTTTATAGTTAATTACTATCAAAAATTAAAGATTATGATTCACGCAGATTTCTCCTTTTATCGCTATTGCCTCATGCATTTTCTCATACTATGTAATATTGATTCCTATTTGTGTATTTTAAATATAGGACTAAGTTATGATGAATTAGATTCTATATCACTCTTTTTTTGGTATTTTTTTCTTCCTAATACGTATAGAAATCTAAGTGCAGACCAAGTTATTTTATTTTTTCTAAAAAAACTAAAGTGTTTAACATTTTTATCTGCCATAGAGTCTTATCTAATTGTTATATAGTTTTAAAGCCATAAAAATCAAAATGCTAATTTACTTAATTCTATTGCTTGTTTTGACTAAATAGGGACCTCTAATTTTGCATAGTGTCATTGCTTATTGAGTCATTATTATTTCTACACTTTTAAAAATATCCTTTAATTCAAAATTGTTTGGAAAAGAATTGAAAATACATTGACGCATTGTGTCATAAAAATGTCCCCTCCCCCCCTCCCCCCTCTTTGTCCCTCTCTTCTTGTGGCCTTTCTTTTTTCCATCTCACCGGTATTGCAACATTGCCTCGTCTGTTCACCCACATGTGAAGCCTATGTACCTTCTATTAGGTGATTCGTATTAGGTGATTCGTATGCTCCTTTCATTTTCTCATATATATTCTACTTATCTTTCCTGGGACGGATGGCAAAGTAGATATCCAAGGCGCAGTCGGTCTCCTTGACCCTACTTCCTCGTTGCACACCACGATTCAATGAACACTAATTTTCTCTAATCGCTTGAAAGCTACAAACTTATGGTAACTGCTACATGAATACCATCTTGGCCTTTGGGATGCTTGCATCTAGCGCCAGCGAGGCAGTCACTTAAAGTGGGCTAATGGACTGCTTTTGATCACACTCTCATCTAGTTGTTGAGCTAGATATCTAATCATGACATTAGACCTGATCATGGGCCGGTCGGGTCATGTCGGGTTGTCAGGTTAAAATTCTTGGCTCGCATTCGACCCGTCATATGGTCAGGCCGGGTTAGGTTCGGGTTGGATCAGGTTGGCCCGCGGTTTTGTGTGTTATTTTCAGGCTGAATCAGTTTTTTTTAGTTTCGGGTCAAATATTTTGGCCCGCACGTGACCCATGACAGGTAAGATCAGGTATTTTTCGGACGAGTTAGGTCGGGTAGCCCATGATCAGGTATATGGCTTGCCCCCGGTCTTCTTATATCACTATTTTGATTGGGCCATCATTGTAGTGTGTCGTGTGTCATTATTCCTTATAGTGTACGGCTTAATGTTGCCATTCATCTGGTGGTCCTGCCGTCTCATCATATGAATCTTCCTTATGCTCTATCTTTTTTGGATTTTTTCAAATGAATAAAATAATAGAAATTTTGGAAATGCTATAATTTTATAATTATGTTTAGTCATTTTGGTTTGCGCAACTTAAGGAAAAGGACTTTATAATCTTCTTTCATGTATGGTGCATGGATATCTTTCTCAGCTGCGACTTGAAAACATGGCTTTACATTCTCATGGTACATGGACATCATATTTTTATTTTTTATTCCTATAATTCTAGTTAACTATAAACTGTGTTCAACATGGACTGTTCGTCAATGCCAATTCCTCTATTTAAAAAAAAAAACAGAATCCTATTCGGCCTGGACTCTTCAAATGCTAATTTTCTTTTCTTGATTCCTAAATTAGGTATTTATTTATATTTCTAATTCTGAAATTTGCTATTTAGTATATTAGATTAGGAAATCGGTTTTTTATTCTGAATTAGTAACGTGGGGTGGGATGACCGTATAGGGTTAGATTAGGAAATTGGATTCCTTTTTAAATTCTAAATTTATATAAATATATCTATTAGTTAAATCTTTATAAAGTTGTCGTATATGATGTGACTCTTCAGATTACTCTTAACCATCAGATGTTCATAAAATTCAACGGTGGAGGTTCTTCTCTTTTCTAGATTAACGTGGGATTTTTCTACCCTCTCGGTGAATTTGGTGGCTCCATTTGTTTCTGTTTTAATAAGATAATAGATAGATAATGGCCAGATGCTTCTGCCTTTACTCTTTTTTGACTAATATAAATTACAACTCTTCCTGATTCCTCAAAAAAAAAAGGCCAGAGCTCTGGAATCTGGATCAGGACATGGATTCGGTCCAACAGGACTTGGTTCGGTACTTCTTGTGATCTTGTCCCATGTCTGACAACGTCCGTTTCAAGTTGATGGTCTGTTAGGAAGGGAAGTCCGATCCCGGTGTCTTCAGCTGATTGCTACTGGACTGAGGTTTTTTACACGCATCTGATTTTGCAGCTAGTCACATACTTCGTATTGGCGATCTGCAGAGCAAAGATCCGATAGAAGTGGAGGGCATCAAGCATCCCTCTATGAAGCCTCTCGTACTCTGTTGCGTTCATGGCAGCTTGAGGAGGATGGGCCGATGGAGACACGAAATTACATGTTGTACTTGTCCTGTTGCCTTTTCCAGATGGTACATTGTCCTTTTTTATCCAGTGGCTGCCTTGTAGCTTGTTCAGTTGTTGGGTTTAGTGGATTCTGCCGTGTCCACGATTTGAGGTCTGGCGACCGTGTGTTACTCTCTGCCACCTTTCTCTCCTCCAAATCATGAAGAAGAAAAAAAATCATGCAATGAAGGTACAAGACGGCAGCTATGATTGACTAATGTAGACTGCTGTACTCCTCTAAAATATACTCTCTCTGTTAACTGTCGTTTATGCTTTTCAAGAAACAATTTTGACTAAATCTTTACCTAATAGTAAAACAAGGAATGTCTTCAAAATTGCGGTACGTCGTTGACCGTGCGCTGACCAACTCCTCCCATTCGGTCCAAATCAAATCCGTAGAAGAACCCGATTGAAACAAGGTCAAATCGACAGGTGGGCCACGCAGCTTAGAAACTAAATCGATATTTTATATTATATAGATGACAGATAAAACTGGCAATAGGTCAATGACCAAATCGAATAAAAGCAATAAAGCATGAGAAGGGATTTTGTAGCTATGTTTTCCTACTCGAGCTATGTTTTCCTAAAACGGAACTGCAAATGCCCGATCCTAGATGCTTGCAATCTTGCACGCTTCTTTGGATGTGACCGCTCCGGCCACATGGACCTTCGGCTCTGGCACATGTATCGCAATCGTGGTTCCAAAAACGAGACGTGATGTGAATAAACTTGGTTGGTGCACAAATTTGAAATCTATTTTAAAATAATTGATGTGGATTATAAATCAAATTGATGTGGATAGGGTTGCACAATGATTTTTTTCCCTCCCATAAAAGAGGCGGGCATAGGCCAAATCATTTTTTGCACTCATGAAACCCATTATTTTTGTAATTACCGTTATGGGGTGATTTAAGTACCTAAAAATAAGTTTTAAAATGCCAATTTATCTCTTTTGTAATTTTGAATCCACATCCTTTATTTTCTGAGTCTGTTGCAACGCACGGGCATTTTGCTAGTATATATTAAAAATATTAATGTTTATGATGCATAATTAGTATCAGTGAAAAGATCATCTAGTTTCTTCATAATTTTATACAACCATATATACGATGTGTCTCTATGTAATTATATATCCATCAATACATAAATCAAATGACCTATCTCCTTAGACCCTCTTTGGTGGAACTCCGGCTCCCAAGGTCCGCTATAGTTCCGCTATACTAGGGCAGAGCACCCCTCTAATATCCCCATTACACCTAGCGGCTCTCGAGGACCTCAAGACTTCCTTCACGGATCAACACAAGTCTTTTCTGCACACTTTGTCCTCAATTATATGCACCCGGAAAAAAACTTCCTGATCGTTCACCGCCCATCCCGAAATTGCTCCAGGCCAGGTACACTTAACCCTAGAGTTCTTTGGAGATGAGCTTCTAAAAGAAAAGTTACAACTTGTTGATATAAGTATTCTATCAATCCTATTAATCCTTGGGCCAGGATGTCACAAACTCACAACCCCAGAGGCCCAGAGCCTGGCCATAGAGGGCGACTTTACAGGTGAAGGTAGTGGCCCTTAGCACCAATAGCTCTCCCTTTATAAATGCAAAAAAAAAAAGAAACCATCGCCGTTGCATCAAATGGTGGATGGCAACCACAAGATACTCCTGAAAATAAAGATCTAACACCCATAAAACTAAATTATGTTAAAAAAACTTAAACTTGCAGTTTCTTGATAAATATATATAGCTGAATCAAATGCGCATAGGAAAAATTTAAACAAAACTTTGTTTCCTTTTTAGAATACTATCAAAATGTCAAGTTCACATTGAGTCCTTTTTAACCTTTATATATAGAGCCACGCCTATATGTTTAGTGGCAATCATGCTAAAAACAACAATTCAATACACATGGTTCTACACAAAATTTACTACAATTCTATCAGACCCAACAGAACTACATAAGTGGCCCCAACTTGTCAACAATCATCCTCGTGCATTGCATGCTTTCTAGTCTAGCATCGCTATTGAGGTCCTCCATTGTCTAGGCCCATCGGCAAAACTCACTCGTTTCAATTAATGGAATAAGACTAACGTGGAGCTTATAAAAACCGCAATTTCCTTTGCTTGTTGCTCTCTAAAACTGCTCGACAATTTATCACACCCAACGGGCCGTCCATGAGTTGCATGATTCAAGATTAGTGTGCTGTCTCTCGTCATAACTCATATCGTTGATGACGATGGTGACAAGGCAAATAACTGCATAGTTAGATACAATGGAGTAGATATTTTTCAGGTAAAATAGGTGAGATTTCACAAACCGTATTACATTAATCTTTTCAAGACCTAGGAGCGATTTAGACGATATAATTATTTATTAAACCAGAACTTGGAATGTAATATTTTCAGTGAAAAAATTAGTAGTGAGCTAGTAATTAATTTGGAACCATCTAAGATAAGCCCCATTATCTTCGATGGTTCCAATGTAACTTTAAGTATAGTCATCTCTGAAATTTTTTTATTAGCTATGCAGTGACATAATAATAACAGTTGCATAGGTTGAAAAAGTTAGTTTCTAGTGTGCCAAGCCCAAATAACACCACATATATATGGCCTCCTGTTCATGTTTTGCCTGCTGCAAACCTCCACTCTAGTACTCCACACAAGAAAGGCAAACAAACATAGAGTTGTACTCAAAGGAATAAAAAGAAAGAGAGCGAGAAACAAACTATGCTAACCATATGATATGAAAAGAATTCCATAGTAATTTACATTATAAGGTTCACAAATATATTGATTAAATGCACTGAGCCCTTTGCCATATTCATGGGAATTTATTAACTTCCTTCCAATTCATGAGAATTTATTACATCTGACGATAATAGTTTCTTCGCATATATGAAAAAAATATCTATAACGACATTATGCGCTTCAGCAGCAACTCAATTGCAGATTTGGAAGAGCCTTTTTCCTCGGTGCACTTAACAGCTTTGTCCCTCAGATCCTTGGCCCTCTGTCTCATATGTCTACCTTCTTCCATACAAAGTAACTTTGTAATAGCCATCTCAATTTTCCCCCTCTCCAACTCCCCTTCTAGCTCAAATCCTATCTTCCACACTTCTTGGACGTATCTCATATTTATCATCTGGTCAGCAAATTGGGGCCTGCATATCATTGGGACACCCTCACAAATGCTCTCCAGAGTCGAGTTCCATCCATTGTGAGTCCAAAAGCCGCCAATTGCACGGTGCCCTAGAACTTCTAGCTGTGGGGCCCATGGCACGACCATTCCCCTGCCACGTGTCGCCTCCTCAAAGCCTTCAGAAAGGCTCGCCTGCTGTGAGGACTTGACCATGTTATGACGGATAACCCACAGAAATGGCCTCTGGCTGTTGGCCAACCCCCATGCTGTCTCCAACATCTCCTTTTCATCCATAGACGCCAAGCTCCCCAAGCTCACATAAAGAACAGAATCCGCCTCTTGCTTGTCCAGCCACTTCAAACAAGTCTGGTCTTGTGCTAGCAAGCTGCTCTCAATTCCTGAAGAAATCTTGTGAAGTGGCCCTATTGTGTATATCGGAACGCCGAGGCCATCGGTGATCTTTTGGAGATCTGAATTCTCAAGCTCTTGGAAGGTGTTGAGGATGACACCAGAAGAACTCCGTGCCGCGTCCAGCAAATGTTCTAGGCATCTTGTCATATTAGCATGCGTAGTAATGGGCGAGAACACCATGTCTCTCAGCCGTAGTGGTGTAAGCTCATCCAGTGGCATTTCCATGTGGGCCTTATCTGGAATTCCAAAATTAAATGGAAATTATCAGCATGCCCAATAGATAACATGATTTAGACGTGCTGCCTTTAATTTCTTCTAGGTTATCATCTTGGTATATATAGGTCATCTTTTTCCAACCATGTAATAATCTAAGAGACAATTTAACTAACAATAAGTACAATACATTTTGCAGTGACTTACGGAGTATCTCTTAATAACTAACCCGCACAAAATCTTACTTTACGAATCTGACGAGAGCGAGATCCGCTTTAACGGCACGTGCATCATTATCTAGCAACACCCGGTTGTTTTGCTTGAAAACCACACCTTTGACCTCTCAATTCAGGTATTAATTGAAAGAAAGCTCCTGCTGATGATTGGGTTACAATAATAACATGAGAACTGAGACATCTAGAATCGGTAATCCAGAACGTGCGAAGCACAAATAAATTACTTAACTCTCTTGAAAAAAATAAATTATTTCACTTCAGTGAGCAATAATACCCCCGATAAATAGCGCATGTCAAAATATTATGAGTGGAATACTTTGCAATAGGGTTTTCGTAATATCAAGAAAAAGTCATATGCCTCGTGGCCTACGAAACCCCCAATTTCATTCACATGGTTCTCCAGAAAACTTTTTTAAAAAAAATTTGTATGATTGTATCACACCCAACAGAACCAGACAGGTGGCCCCCCACTTGTCAATCCTCATGCAGGGCATTTTTGTTTGCTTTCTAGCCTATCGAGATCGTCCTTATCGGGTTCCAAACTTCCAATGCATAACAGCCAGGTTGATTATTAAGAATCTGAGATCATGAGATGGTGACAGGGACATGGTCGCATAGCAACAAGTGATCAGTCGTCACCTTGAGATGATGCCGGCGGGAGGAGGCCCTTGTCGCAGAGCGCCGGGAACGCCATGTAGGCGACGAGGCAGGCGGCGCCGCCGGTGCGCAGCACCAGCGTCGGCACGCCGAGCTCCTCCGCCACCAGCTGCATCCCCCGCAGGTTCGAGTCCACCACCAGGCACGCCGGCGCCCCTCCGTCTGCTTCCCCCTCCTCCTCCTCGGCGAGCAACTGGCGCAGGCGGTCCCGGAAGGGCTCCCGGAGGCGGTCGTTGATCCGGAGCAGCGCGCCGACGAAGTCGGCGTCGCTGCCGGACGGGATGGCGAGGTCGCCGGACGGCACGCCCTCGCCGACGGCGACGAAGCGGCACCCCGGCGGGTGGCGCGCCGGGTCGGGCGGCGCGTTGAAGGCGGCGTGGAAGACGGTGATGTCCAGCCGGCCGCCGCCGCGCGCGTGCAGCGCGCCGGCGAGCTGCAGCATCGGGGTGAGGTGGCCCTGGAACGGCAGCGGGAACATCAGCACGCGCCGCCGCCGGCCGCCCGCCGAGATCGCCGGAGAGGCCGGCACCCCCGCCGTCGCCATGGCTCTGGCTGTTTTTTGTCTGTTTGCTCAAGAACTCGTGTTGCGTGCTGGTTTGGGGAGAGCTGAGGGAGGATGAGGAATCTTTGCGTTTGGTGTGAGCAGGATTATTGGCAGCTGGTGGGTATGTCTTATAAAATGATTTGACTTGATTTTGAGGGGGCGATTCGGGTTGAAAAGTCTCAAATAAATTATGCGTAGCAAAGGAAGATGCGCGCGCGAGATCCTCGAGAGGATTTGATTTGAGGGGGTCAGTTTGGGAAATGCGCGTGAGCTGTAGGCTTTGCATCAATAGCCTTTGTTTGGAGGCACTCTTGTCCCATTGCTTTACAGGGCAAAGTGAAGGACTGGACGTCTGTTTTTCTCACGTTTTCTGTCGTGTCGTGTTGCTGCACGAGACACTGTAGTATAATACTACACTACAGTATTGCTCCTTTCTACACTGTAGTATTGTACTACGGGCAACAATGTTACAGTATCACTATATACCGCATAAATTAATGACTGCATGTAATAATATTGCAGAAAACACGCATTTGGCACGTGCGACAAATGTCCCTGCCAGGGCCAGTCAGACTCATAGCCTCGTACGAGCGAAAACGAATGAAGTTGTCGGCTACGCGTGTTCCAGAGAAAATCTTAGGTGGTATAAAATTTCATGTGGATGTGCTATCTAGTTGTTGGAATTTGGATTCCTTTCCAAAGGAAAAAAAGCATCCCCGAAAAGAACACAGTAGTGTGTTATACAAATGTTGGAAAGTTCCTGCTTTCTTACAATGACATATTAAGGTTGTGTGATCATGTAGAACATTTCTGGCAACTTTTTGTGCGAATTTGAGGAAGACAACTCATCAGGATCTGACAAGTCGTTCTATTCCCATTCAGGAAGCTAAGACAACTCAGAAACTTTGCCAAGCTAACAAGATCAAACAAGCCCTGTTCTAGTAATTACAATCGCCGTTGGTAAGGAGTTGAAGAACGAATGAAGAAAATATATTGGATCGAATGGAATAGTGGACTAATTTCATGCATGGGTACTTTAACTGGTAGGATTGGAGATTTTCTTTCCACGAAGTCCTAAGGATTTATTTAAGCGCACTTTATAGGTGTAAAATTTTTGGACCCTAGATTTAAGAAATACTAATAAAGAAATACATTTCTGTTGTTTTAATCATTTAGTCATTAGTCATAGGATCATTTTACGACCACATAACCTGAGCCTTTTGATTAATAAGTGAGCCGCGACAATGTGATCATATCGATATCTGACCATCATCAGGTATAAAAAAGAAGTAGGCATTTTTTTATGTTGCTTCTTATTTTTAAATAAGCCCCCTTTTTTCTACCCACCGTGGTGAGAGGGTCCTTTTACTTTATTAATGATATATAGAATGACACCATAACCTACTATATGAACACCGCATGCTAAAAACATCAATACCCGTCATTCTCTGACCTTGTTGATGCTCCAACTAAACATCATTTATTTCTCACAATATAAGATAAATTGTTGGCCATGCTTCTTAATGCTCCGACTAAATGTATAATTATTTCCCATTAGATCACATCATAATTGATATCAGTACCTGTCAGGAATAAATGGTGTGGTCTCGCAGGAGATCTTTAGAAATCTAGGTGACACTCAAGAAAGCTCTCTATGTTATCCTTTCTGATCGGCTGGGTAGCCGAGGAAGACACACGCGACCGAGCGTGGTGCCAGCTTGTGTGCGGCAGTGTCAAAGGCGAGGCGGATGCCTGGATTACAGCGGGGGCCAAACACTTAGCGTTATTATTGTCGCGAGAGTAAAACTTGTAGCCGGCCGCGTGGCCTTGTACCATTTTCTTCTCTATCAATGAAATATGCACAGTCTCGTGCCTTTCGTTCAAAAAAAAAATATGTAACATATGCACGAAGATTATAACGTGCATGTATAGGTCAGGTTGTTAAGGTTTCGTGTTGTTCTAGAAGGATAAGGAACTTGGTTCGGTTTGTATGTTGTAACCATAGAATCTTAGAGATAGATTAGCTGTAACCAAGTTCCTTACTCCTCAAGTTGTAATTCAAACCTTGTAATCTCTTTGGCCATAGTGCCTATATAATAACACGGAATCGTGACCGGCCAGGCAGTCACGTTATGCCTATTGCTACAATTCTTTCACTCTATACTATAGCCTCTCTGTAAAGAATAACTTGGTGGCTAATATTAACACATATTTGAACATGTACGGTATATTGCGTCAAGGGTTAACCTATTGGTACCAAAATGAAATCTGCAACAGGCTCATAAAGAAACCCATGTAAATATTGATAGATTTACAGCCAAATCAGTAAGAAACTTCGGAGGGTCCTCCTTTTGTCAGGCTATATACCTTACCCATTTTTTCCATATTATTACATGCTTCCAATATAGCATTTATAACTTACTTCTCTCAGCAGTTTAGAAAACAAAGACATCTTGAGGAAATGGTTTAGTTTATCACAAGTAAAGAAGTAAAATAAAGTTTATTCATGAAGAAAAACTTTCAAAATGATAGATTATAATAATAGTTCAAAGGGACGTTATGTGCTGAAACGACAAGTTAATTACAGCATTGGAAGAACCTCCTTTCATGGTACACTTAGTTGCTTTGATCTTCAACTCATCATTTTCTCTCTAGCTTGCCATCCAGTTCAAATCATATCTTCCACACATCTTGGACGACATACCTTGCATTTATCATTTGGTCAGCAAACCGGGGCTTACAAATCATCTAAACACCCTCACATTGTAAAGTTGAGTTCCATCCACTGTGAATCCAAAAACGACCCACCGCACGATGCGCCAGGACATCTTGTTGATGTGGAGCCCAGGATACCACCCGGCCTGCCCCTGCCATATGGCCTCCTGAAATCCATCAGGAAGCCTCATCTGCTGTGACGATGATTGTACTGAGTTCGGTCGGATCACCGACAAAAACGGCCCGTTGCTGTTGGCCAAGCCCCATGCTGTCTACAACCGCTCATCCTCATCCATAGATGCCAAGCTTCCTAAACTCACATAAGAACAGAGTCTATCTCTCTTGCTTATCCAACCATTTCAAACATTAATTTCAGGTCCTGTGCTAGCAAGCTAGTTTCAGTGCCTAATAATAAAGAAATCTTATGTAGAGGAGGGCCAAATTGCATAGATTGCAACACCGAGCCCCGTTGCTGATCTTTTGGAGCTCAGAACACTCAAGATGTTGGGTGGTGTTGATGATGACACCGGATGAACACCGTCCAGATTCTACCAGACACCCTAAGCATTTGATCAAAGTGGTATATGCGGAAGTGGTTGAGAAGACCATATCGTTTTAGCCGAAGTGGTGGAAGATCATCATTTAGCCGCATATCCAGTAAGGCTTGATCTAGAATTCGTAATAATGGGAAACAATTATAAAGGGCCAGGTAAATAAAGTAAATAATGAGCGTCAATAGAAAGTAGATAAATCAAATATAGTGACACAAAAATTATAGTAATGTCATTATGATAAAAGTTAATTTGAACTATAACTTCATTTGCTCGTTTAGGCAAAGATTTTCACAAAGTTAGAAATAACCAATTTCATAACACTTCCCCGTAGTCACACTTATGACCAACACGAGGCAAGACTCGTTAAAATTTTCTTCTGGAAGCCTATCTAGTAGGAAAAGTATAATGGCTATGAACAAATAAAGAATGCATAGCTTTTTTTCTCCCACCATTGCACATGTAACCTTGTTAAAAAAACATGCATTGATAAAGAATGTTGTGACGAAACTCAATTAACAGGAACACAAAGATCAACTCTTTTTTATTTTATTTTTATATGGGTTGTGATGATGACTTGTTTTGGATCCCATTTTGGACAAGGATCATGGGCAAATGAACTCGGCCAGCAGGATTAGTATCCTTGTTTGTTGAGAAATTAGTTTCTAAACACGGTCTAAATAAAGGTACTACACAATAGAAGAATATCCTTCTACACAACTCTTATAGTCTTATACATACAGAAAAGGTAACCTCTACCTCTGATGACAGTGACACGCTCTAGTAAGGCCGTTAGCATAAGCTGGTGGAGTGCTAATTGCAGACAGGGCAAGTCACGAATCTGATGAGCGGGAAGCAGTAGTGGGGGTGGGGCACCAGTGAGCACGTGGTAAGGATAAGGCCAGGGTCGTCAGCCAACAGCGTAGGGACAGGATGTCGGGCAAATATAATACTTCCACCATATACACTCTACCTTTGTAAGTCAAGCTTATCTAACTATCGTTAAAGTTTATAGAAAAGAAACTATCACATCTGCAACATCAAATTAGTTTTATTTAATCTACCATGAAAGGGCTTAGGGTTTAGTGCATCGATCACTACGGGAGGCCTGGCGTTTGCCGTGTGCCTCCTCCACACGGCAAAGCTAGAAAAGCACATGGCAAAGGCTTTGCCGTGTGCTTTAGGCTTCAAACACACCGACGGCAAAGAAAACTTTGTCGTGTGCCGTATCACGGGCACATGGCAAAGATCTTTGCCGTGTACCACGTTGGTTTGTCGTGTACCATGGGTCCCGCACGGCGAAAAAGGTAACTGACGGCGCGGCTATTTGTCGTGTGCCACGTGGGATGCACACGGCAAACAGCCTTAGTTTGCCGTGTGCCATGTGGGGGAATGCACACGGCAAACCTTGGATGTTTGCCGTGTGCCACATGAGATGCACACGACAAACACCCATAGTTTGTCGTGTGCCACGTGGGCTTTGCACACGGCAAACTATGGGTGTTTGTCGTGTGCAAAGTCCTGGCACATGGCAAACATCCAAGGTTTGCCGTGTGCTAGGACTTTGCACACAGCAAACAGCCTTCCCCACCCAAATTTTTGCTGATTTTGCTTTTAGATGTCCCACAAACAGCAAAACAATCACAGACAGTTCATATGCATCACAATTAACATCGCAGACAGTTTATATGCATCACAGAAGTTCATATATCGCTTCACCAAGTCACAAACACCATAAGCTATACACGGCTACAGAAATTCATACAAAGTCCATAAACAAGTTCATCTACATTCCATACGAGTCCAAAGTCCATAAACAAGTTCATACAGAGTCCATAGTCCAGAACCAAGTTCATACAAAGTCGATACATAGAAACCAAGATACATACCACTCACTCATCCACCGACGGCGGAGGCGGATGCGTCTGCTGTGTAGCCCAAGCCCAGGACGGCATCTGCGACGACTGAGGTGGCGCCCCCTGCCACGGTTGAGTCGACGGCCCCTGCCACGAGTGAGTCTGTATCCCCTGCGGAGACGGCCACTCAGCCCACGAAGGCGACAGATCTGGATTGATTGGCCCTTCATTGGATGCTGCCGATTGATTCTGTCCAAAGTTGAAGATATTGAATGTGTTAACCTAAGTGATTTTACTAAGTCAATGTAGTTTGTATACTAAATCTTTGTACTTTCTATCCTAAGTTTGGAAAGTGCTAAGTCACTATAACAAATGAAAGTACACGGCTATGAAGTCACTCACAGGAGTCGGTGTGCCGGCACGAGCTCCAGGTGGTGGACCGAACGGTGATAGCGGTGGCTGCGGAAAGCCCAAGGACTGCATGTACTGAGCATAGGCCTCCCATCTCCTTGCATTCTCCTGCTCTATCCGCTCTCGCTCGGCCCGCAACTGCTCCTGGACCTGCGCCTGGAATGATGCCTCCATCTGGGCCTAAAAAATATGTTGCATGGGTTAGAATACAAAGCTAACGTGTGTAAAACTCAATGAACGATGAGTGCAACTGAAATAACCTTGAATTGCTCCATCTGTATCTGTACAGTGCTTGGCCGCTGGCGTATAGGGGGTGTGGAGTCGGTTTGCCGAGCACGAAGCTGCGAGAGAGTGGGAGTACTAGCCATGTCGATTGCGCTGTCAGCAATAACGTACCGCCCATGCTTCTTGCCTCCTCCCACCCACATGACGACCTCTGCATCAAGGGCCTTCGTGTGTGGATCGAAATCCGGCCCCCTCACCGCCTTTGCCATCTCGGTGTAGTCACTCAGGTGGCTGTGGACAGAGGAGTTGGTGTATGCCCAGGGGGGTCATCCGGATTGTACGTGACATCGGAGGTTGCCTTCCCCTTTTTTGAGCAAACATAGGCCCCGAGGATGCTGATGTCTTGGCCATGTACCTCCGACTGCAGCAAAAGCAAATTTATTAGAAATTCTGCATAATTTAGCGTTGGAATAAATAAATGAATACACGTACCCATTTTTTCCTGTACGTCTTGAGGTTGTGGTTGCCTTGGTGGTGTGATGATCCTGGCATCATCCCTCGCCACACCCGACCAGCCTAACGCTTCTTCGTAAAACCCTCCGTCAACCACTTGTCCACCACCATAGCCCAGCACCGATCATTGTTAGCTAGCCACCACGGAGGCACCTGCACGCCATCAAGTACGACATATAAAATAAAATTGTGTGTAATTAATCAAAAGAATTAAATGTTGAACATTTACCTGTAGAAATTGTTCCTTTGTCAGCATTATTGTTCTCGCCTCCGCTTTCGGCACGCTCCGCCTATCGTGTCTAGGGGCAAAGTTAGCATAAAACTGTATGATGGCACACAGTTTCGTATCGTACCACATATCTGCCACCAACTTGCGGCAGGCCGTGTCAGCCACCTGGATCGCCTGGTTCTTTGTTCCATCCAGCGGCCTATAGAATTCCTGCACAAATCACATGATGTATTAGGAATTTCAAAAATAATTGATGAATGTGATGTATTAATAAATGTAATAAGAAGAATACTTACAAACAGTTCGGTCACCACCCGCCGCACCTTGTTGCCATACACCTGCCCATTCTCATCTAATTCCAAGTCCTGCGTGGTCGTGTAGTCCTCCCACGACCACGTCGGCTGCTCTCGGCCCCCTTTCTCTATGATGCCAGGGTAGCGCATCCTGCAAAGCTGGCCCAGAATGTCATTGGGAATGCGAGAGTGAGCACCTGGATCCACAATCTCGAAGCCCCTACCAAAGGGGAAAAAGCAAATTTATTAGTTTCAATTATCCATTAAAACATGATAACAAACATTAATAAGAACATGTCAAGTTAATTACCTGGAAGGGTCGGGTGCAATAACCGGCCGTTGAGCCATAGGTATGGGTCGTCTCAGGAGGGAAGAGGGGCCTCGCAACCAAACTTTAGGTGAGTCGCCTCCCTCCACCCCCTCCTCCCCATCCTGCTCCGCCTCCTCCTCCTCCCCCTCCCCCTCCTGCTCCACCTCCTCGTCCTGCTGCCCATGCTCCGCCTCCTCCTCTCGGTCGTCCTCCACACTAGAGCTGTGCGCAGAGGGTACAGGCGAGGGCGCCCTCCTGCGAGTACTCCTCCACGGCCTCTCCACTATAATTAAAAGGAGTTGTGTGTAAGTACAGATATTAGAAATACCATTGTAATTAAAAAGACCAAGTGTAAGTACCTGCAGCCGCCGACGAACTCCTGGAACCCTTCCCTTTTCCCCTGTTGGCCCCCTTGGAGGACTCCGCCGAACTGCTACCCTTCCCAAGGAGAGAGCTGAGCGACCTCATCACAGCTCTACCGCCCCCCACCATATTTGATCAATCGCCTGCAATGACAAAGAGTAAGTAAGTACAAGTAATAGAAATAAATTCACGCGTATTAAAAAATAAATTCAGAAAATATAGATTTAAAATAAATTAATGCACATATCTTACACGAATTAGAAATAGTCATCATGATCCACATTAGCTGGATCACATATCTCATCATCGCTATCATGCGTGTCCATATCTTCAACACCGTGCTCCAAAGGAGGTTCGTTGTCAGAATCATTGTCGTTGCCTAATCGTAGTTTCTCAAGTAATTCTAAGTCATTATGAATCACATCTCCGGCATCCTCCTGCTCAACTCTTTTATTATCTACTTCCATTCCGATCGCTTCGCTGAAGTCTATCTCAAATATCCCTTCTAGCCCATCTTCTTGATAAAACTCTCCGGCATATGTATTTGGGTCTATGTTGTAATCTTCATTGTTTGGGACAGGTAGTTTGCCGCGTGGCGATACTTTGTACACAACATCCCAACCTAGGAGACGTTGGTCGGTTTGGCATGGGTATGAGAGATAATAGACGTGTGTGGCATGTTGGGCCACAATATAAACATCATCTCCTTTGTACAAGGAGGACCGTCGAATTTTGACTAGCCCAAGTTTCGGGTCCGTCTCACAGCTTGAAGATCATACCAATGGCATTTGAATATGATAGGTTTCAGGGGTTTCGAGCCATGAAAGTCCAGTTCGTATATTTGTTCGACTATTCCATAGTACTCGTGTTCATCGTCTCCCAGAGTAAGAACTCTAGTATTTGTGGTTCTTCGATTGGGGCGACTCTGCTCGTGGCTTGTTGTATGAAAACGATACTCATTCACATCATAAGCGCCAAATGACTTGACCCTATAGGAAAAGCCTTTGGAAACCCGTTGCAACTCAGCACTCATAGAAGTATCTTTTTGAGCCTACAAGTTCAAAGCAGGATACAATTTCGTCAAATTATATGGGAGCAACTTGTAATGTCCTACTACGAACTACGAACGAGCTAAATTGGACATTGCCTTTTGTAAGAACCAAGAAATGAAATTAGGTCTTTCATTTCCCGCACCCTACCTAAGAAGGATGTCCATTTCCTGTAGGGTAGGGGCCCTAGGTCGGTGCTAGAATTCCCTACGAAATTCCATATATACCAATACCAAAGAGGAACAATGGGGTTGGATGCAGAATACAAAGTATTGAAATACTAAACGCTTGTTGAAAACTTACTCTATGTACGGCACGAATTCTTCAAGGTAGGTCAACACATATAGCATGATTTTGCTCCACTCTTCATGGTTCAAGGTCTTGATGGCCGAACTACTTGCACTTCCGAGTTGCCCTCGGAAAAGATTGGGATTCGATTCATGCTCGCCAACATTGTAACGAGGGGGTGGATTATGCACGCTAGGAAGGTTGTCAGCATAGTATTTTGATGTGAAGTTGGAGACCTCCTCCAGAATGTATGACTCGGCAATAGAAGCTTCAATTTTGCATTTGTTTTTACATTTAGTTCGAAGCACTTTTTGGCATCTCTCAATAGAATAGCACCAACGTGCTTGCACAGCCCCCACCCCCCTCGTGCTTCGTACGGGAGGTGCAAAATCATATGCTCCATCGGATTGAAGAAGCCGGGTGGAAAGATCTTCTCCAACTTCCAGAGCAACACAAGCGCCATTTTTTTCATTTCCTTGATCACTGTCACAGATAATTCCTTAGCACAAAGCTGGCAGAAGAAAAGGCTCAACTCTGCAAGCACTTGCCAGGCATGATCAGGAACGTAGCCTCGAACCATCATCGGAAGAAGCCGCTCGATCCATATGTGATAGTCATGACTCTTGAGCCCGTTGATTCGCATAGTAGTCAAGTTCACCCCCTGCCTTAGATTCGTTGCGTACCCATTAGGGAACATTAAGTCCTGGATCCAGCGTAGTACTTCCCTCCTTTGGTTTGGCGTTAGGCAGAAATCGGTCTTTGGTTTCTTCCACTTCTTTCCCTCTTGGGGAGCCGGAATGTTCAACTCTGGTGTTGCATAACTCTTCTTGATCAAGTCTAGCCTTAACGTTTTCCTTTGATTTATCAGGGCAGACCATGATTGAACCCAAGGTCGCCTCAGCGACATTCTTTTCAGTGTGCATCATATCAATGTTATGTGGTAGAAGGAGGTCTTACATATAGGAGAGCCTCCACAAGCCACATCTATCCGCCCAGGCATGTTGCTCGCCATATCCCACAAACCCACCATCTTCATTCATCACGAGGGCTTCTAACTCGGCACGAATCTCATCATGTGTCATCATGTGCGGTATAGGGTCTTTAACTTTGACACCTTTCGTAAAGTTCTTCTTATCTCGTCTGAATGGATGGTCAAGAGGGAGGAATTGTCAATGTTTGTCGAACGAACAATATTTCCCGCCCTTCTTCAACCAAATGAACCTTAGATGTGCCTTGCATATTGGGCAAGGGAACTTCTCGTGCACACACCAGCACAGAATATCCCATACGCCGGCATGTCATGCAGAGAGTAGTGATACCACACATACATTCTGAAGTTTGTCTCTGTAGCTCGGTCGTATGTCCAAACCCCTTCCTCCGAAGCACGGAGCAAATCATCAATCAGAGGCTCTATAAACACACTCATATTATTCCCCGGGTGTTCAGGAATTATCAACGACAGGAAAATGTTATGTCGTTCAAAGATAACGCCGGGTGGGGGGGAGATTGAGAGGGATAACGAACACAGGCCAACAAGTGTATGGGGCTGCCGACATTCCATAAGGATAGAAGCCATCTGTCGCCAACGCAACACGTACATTATGAGCTTCAGCAGCTTTAACATGGTGGATCCCATCAAAATGGGTCCATGATTCAACATCAGATGGATGTACAAGCTTGTCTGGTTTGTATCGAGTTCCATTTTTATGCCATGTCATCTGTTTTGCGGATTCCTCGCTCATGAACAGTCGTTGGACCCTCGGTATTAATGGAAGGTACCGTAGGACTTTCATGGGGATCGCGAGCTATCTCTTCAGACCATCACCAGTGTCTACCTCCAAGAACCTTGAGGATTTACACTTTGGACAATACTTTGTGCCGTGTGTTGTTTTCTAATAAGATGCAGTTGTTAGGACAGGCATCAGCCTTCTCGTAAGACATCTTAAGTGCACGAAGGACCTTTTGTGACTCATACATGTTCTTTAGCAAAATGTGACCTTCCGGAATCAGGCTGCCAAATACCGTCAATATAACATTGAAGGTGTCTCGACTCAGTGCAAACTGGGACTTCACGGCCATTAGGCGCCCAATAGCATCCAATTGGAAAACCTCGGTATGCTCGTGAAGGGGTTGACCAGCTGCAGCTAACATGTCGTAATACGCCTTCGCGCTTGGCTCTGGCTCATCCTCCCTTCCTCCTTCATCAAATTGTGCTTCCTCAAAGTCATCTAACATGTCCGCCACCCCAGCATCAGAATCAAGTTCCTTAATGCGTTGTCTCACGGCCTCATCTCTTCTACGATTATTGCCTTCAACATAGTAGGTCCACCGGGTTTGGTCTCTCGTAAATCCATGTTTGAAAACATGTCTTGTCATTTCTTACTTTGTTTTTCGACTCGTGTTCCCACATTTATCGCAAGGACACCAAGTGGTCTTGTTTTTTCCTTTAACCTTTGCAAATGCTTCATCTATAAAAGCCTCGGTCTCCGAACCCAATCCACTGTCACATTACCCCAGGCTTCCAACCCGTGAGCATCCAGGTGCGGTCATTCATCCTCTATGACATCGGCAAATGAAAACAAAATTCTTTTCCATGTACATAGTGTAGGTCCTACACAATGTCTATACTCTCTAATAGGTGAAGATAGGTCCTAATCCCACCCGAGGATGCGTAGCTAGGGTAAGTTTCCATAGTCTACTCCGATCTGGGATAGAATTTCGGCAGCACCTCCCCGCTGTTCTCCAAATACACGTCCCAGAGGGAGATTGTGTATCCGGAGAACACCGGGGAGGTGTTTGCCGTGTGCCTGCCGTTAGGCACATGGCAAACAGGCCTCTTTGCCGTGCGCCTCATGTTTGCCGTGTGCCACGTGGCCAGGCACACGGCAAACATGCCTCTTTGTCGTGTGCCGGCCTGTTTGCCGTGTGCCTGCGGCAGCCCGCCGTGTACCACGTGTTTGTCGTGTGCCACGTGGCCAGACACACGACAAACAGGCCTGTTTGCCGTGTGCCCGTGGTGTGGCACACGGCAAAGCCGCGGGCACACGACAAACAGGCGATTTCCCGTAGTGGGTCAGTAGGTAGTCAATTTTAAAAAATTGACTTAAAGCAAACTAAAGAAAATGTAAAAAAGGGCTAGAGATTTGAACAAACAAGGAGAAAAGTTGAATCTCGATTTTTTTTCGAATCACACAATATAGGCCAAACCCTCATATATACGCATGCACACTTGTCCATACCAACACATGCACATAACCTTACTCCCTACCCTTATGAGCACCTCCAACAAACTGAGCCGGCAAATCCTCTAGATTAATTAAGTCGTCACTGGTTTCGTTGTCGACAGGCACGTCACTTAAAAGAATAGCCACTAGTTAAATCATGTAATAAATTTAGAAGAATATGAGCACCAAATTTAGAAGAATATGAGCACCATTAGCGAGTCACGAGTCAAGGACTCGAACCCTGATGGACAAGAAACCTTACCAGCTGAGCTAACTTCACTTCGCAGTTGAATTTGAACCCTGATGGACAAGAACCTTACCAGCTGAGCTAACTTCACTTCGCAGTTGAATTTTTGCTGGTCGAGCTGTGGGTTGAATTGCTGGTCGAGCTGGGCCTGAAAAAGACAATGCTATTTTTTAAGCTAAAATATGATGTGTCAAACTCGAGACCAAATCGGGCTGGGCTGAGGCTCAAGTCAGGCCGCCCGCTAGCCAATTGGAAATGTATAAATTTGCTGTATTGGGCCAGGTCAAAACAAATACTGATTTTATGGACCAGCGGGAAAGTGCTGCCAGGCCCAACCCAAAGTGTACTTGTCTTTGATCTTTTATTATTTTTCAGGCTTGCCGTGTCAAGCTGGTTTTTCTTGTGTCTTGATTTTCCTCTCTCATGAGTCATGTCTTTCATATTTCCCATGTTCTTTTTTTTCTTTTTGGTTAACATTTGAGCGTGACATCTCCAAGGGTTTAGAATTAAGACACTTCATATTTACATTACTTTCCTCAAAGTCAGTCAAAAAAGGTGTTGGACCCCAAAATCCATAACCGGCCGTGTTTAGATGGGAGAGTAGAAATTTTTTAGATGTCACATCAAAGGAAATTTACCATTTAGGAGGAGTAAACGTAAGCTATTGATAAAACTAATTACAGATCTAGCCAGCAAATCGCGAGACAAATCTAATGACGGGTAATTAGAGGGTAATTAGTTAAGAATTAGCGGACGGTTACTTTAGCATTACTGTTGCAAATCGTGGATTAAGTAGGCTCGTTAGACTCGTCTCGCGACATACACTTCATCCATGTAATGGATTATTTTTTTGTTTACATTTAGTATTTCATGAATGTAAGATTCTCTTTGATGTGATGGATGGAAAAAATTTTACATGCGACTAAACACCGCCAGCAATGTGTTTTTTCCTTTTTAGAAACTTAACTGCTTAACATTTCCAATGAGTGATTGCTTGAGATGTGCCAAAGTAAAGCCCTCCACAGTGGAGGCTCCACGTAACAGAAAGTAGAGAAATGAGAAAACGCGAAAGAACACGCTTTCTCCTTTGCTCCCACGGTCCCACACCTCAGCTTCATATGCACACACGTGCTCACCGACCGCCCCCGACCTCTCTCTCTTTCTCTCCAGCACAGCCCGATCCCCAACCCCAAACCCCGCCCATTCCCCACTTGCCAGAGGCACAGCCAAGAAATCCAAATCCAGACAAGCAAAAGCCATGGACGCCGGCGACATCGCGGCCGGCGGCGGCGGCAGCGGCGGGAGCGGAGGGGGCGGGGGCACCAGCATCCACGTGACGGCGCTGGACGGCATCGTGAACGTGAACTCGCTCTTCACCCTCGCCGCCTTCGTGGGCCTGGCGTGGCGGCCCTCCTCCGACGGGCCCGGGCTCGCCGGCGGCGCCGACCGCACGGGGAACCCCTGCGCGGCCGGGGACCGCGCCGAGTCCGACCTCGTCTCCTTCCACGTCCTCGCCTTCGCCTGCTTCCTCTTCTCCAGCCTCGTCGCGCTCTGCCTCAAGCAGCTCGTCCGCACCTACCCGCCGCACTACCGCCGGGGCACCCCGAGCTCCGGCGCCGGCGCCGGCGCCGTCATCGGCAGGACGGCGCGGATCAACCGCGCCGCGCTCCGCGTCGGGATCGTGTCCTCCGCCGTGGGGTCCGTCGCCGGGTGCGGGTTCCTCATGATGGCGCTCGTCAACGTCGTGCAGGTAAAGCTCGGCCGCCTCGGATGCGGCGCCGGCGGGTCCGCCGCGTGGGCCGCCGTCGTGCCGCTCGTCACGCTCGTCCCCGCCGCCATGCTCATCTACATCGGCATCGTCTTCTACGCATTCACACGCTAGAAGACCAAAAGGCACCAAATTGCTAGGATGTAGATCCAGCAGAATCTGGTGTTTGAATCGGATTTTGGCTGTGAAATCCTCAGATCTAGTGTGAAATCTGTGGTGAGAGACCTCCAGGTGTACAATGCAGCTGACATTTTGTGTAAATTAAATGCCTATGGTTATGTTTGTTAGTGTGCTTATTCTGAGCAAAGTGAATCCTTTGCAAAATTTCTTCTTCAAGTGGTATTGTACTTGCAAGTTTGTCAGGTGTGGCAATAGCGAAGCAATTGAAGTATGGACATGAAACTGTCCTACTGTCCCAGGTCCCAAACTTGGAGCTTGTCAGCATTTTGTAAGGTTGTCTGAATTCTGAAGCATGGAAGTATGTAAATTGGATTATCAAATAGAACTCCGTTGTTTTTGTATGCATTTCTTTTGGAAAATGAATCGCGGTTTAGGGCCTGTTTGGCATGGCTCCAACTTCAAACTCCACAGTGGAGTTGGGTGGAGCCAGCCAAACACCCTAACTCCAAATATTTCTGGAGCAGCCTAACTCCATGGAGTTGGTGGAGCCCCAGTTCATTTTTGTAGAGCACCTCTTTTGCAACTCCAAAACCTATCAATATAAACATATCCGTGGAGTTGGGAGGTAATTACCCACCACTGCCACCGATTACACAAAAAAACGGTTCGATCTTCTATTTCTCCCCCGTCTCCCGTACCCTATCCGACCCCCACCCCCGTCGCGACACCCCCCACCCCCGTTGCGACTCATCTCAGCGCCGCCGCCCCCTGCCCACCCTTGCTTGTCCCCGCCGGCGCCACCCCCCTCGCCGGCAAGGAAGCTCGACTCCATCGCCTCCCCTCACCTTCCCACCTCTCTTCCCTCTCGCATGGAGCTCCAAGCTGTGAAGCCCCCGCCCTAAAGTCCTTGCTTGAGGTGCTCAAGATCTGCCGCCTGGAGTTGTGCTCGTGGATCTAGACCAAGGGCAAGCCGCCGGCGATCCCCACCAGCAAGGGAGCTCTGCTCGTGGATCTGAAGCTCGTCGCCCCCTTCCCCCCCAAGGACGCAGACAACCTCCACCACTAAGGTCAGACACATCCCTTTCTCCTCTCTTCAATTTGTTGGGTCAATACTACAATAGTTTAGGCAGCACAATGATTGGTAATTGATATGCATGTATTGGTATTGAGCATGAACCTATTCCAGTACATCGATTCTTGGCTAGGATGTGGTTCTGTATATACTCTAAATTGAAATTGTTAGTTGGTATAGATGCCGGAAATTGATTGGAAAAACACTGAGAACACTCGGATCATATGTGTGTTGTTTGCCGAACAAGTTGAGAGAGGGAATCGGCCAAACACTTATCTCAATGCACTTGGTTATGAGGAGGTCCAGAAAGGGTTCAAAGATAGGACAGGTATTGATGCGACCAAACTGCAACTCAAGAACAAGTGGGACAAGCTAAAAGAAGATTTCAAGGCATGGAAAAAATTAAAACATAGGCAAACAGGGACAGGTTGGAACCGTCAAAATGGCACCATTGTTATGGACGATGAATGGTGGAAGAAAGCAAAAGAAGTAAGTGCACTGTACATTTTGCTATGTTACCATTTTTCTTATTCGATAATTGTATTTGTACTAATGTGGGATCTTTCCTATAAATATTTCAGGATATTCCAGGATGTGGGAAGTTTAGGAAGCAACCACTTCAGCATGAAGAAGAATTAGAAACATGTTTTTCGGACATCACTAACATTGGTACTGATCATTGGTGTCCTCGTGGTGCCAATTTGCAAACACCTCTGCTAGCTGATGATACACAAGAGAGGGCAGAAGGTGGGATTGGAGATGAACAAGGTGAGGACTTAGGTGATGTTCCTACTCAAACACCTCCTAGCGGCCAGAGACCGACAAGGGCTGTCCAAGACAAAAGGAAGAAGTTGAAGACAGGGAATGCTCTTCTAATTCAAGAAGCGGTCACGAGTATGGCAAGTTCGGCAAGTGAGTATGCTTCCAAGAGAGAAGGCAAATTTTCCATCGATCAAGTGATGGAGGTTGTCCTTGGTTGTGGTGCCGACTATGGGTCTAATGAACATTACATTGCTACTGAGTTATTTGTCAAGAAGGAGCAACGGGAGATGTTTATGACCATGCCCTCTGAGGAGATAAGGTTCAATTGGCTTACAAGAAAATATAATGACAAGCATGCAAAGTAGAAGACTTGTTTGTGACCACTGTCACTTGTATCCAGTTACTTGTCTTTTTTTTAATGTGTGTTAAGACTCATATGTGAGCATTTGCTATTAGGGCCTGTATCAGTAATGTGTTTGCTTTATTTGAAGACCATTTGTATCCAATAACTTGTTTGCTATATTTGAAGACTACTTTATCCAGTAACTTGTTGTATTAATATTTTTGAAGACTGCTAACTGCTAACTGTGACTTATTTGTCCAATTTCTTTTTTATTTGTGTACAGATGTCATCAAGTGAGAGTGACGATAATAGTGAGGATGACCAGATTTTTTTTACAATGATTGAAAGTGGCTGTAAACTTGCACATGCTTATGTTGATCTGTACATGGATAAGGCACCGCCAAGGACATCACAACTGAGTGGAATGGGTTGGATGAATGAGGTATTTAACACTCCTGGAGAATGCCACACTATGTTTAGGATGAACAATGAAATTTTTTTTGATCTGCATGATGTGTTGGTTGAGAGGTATGGTCTGAAACCTAGCAGACACATGAATACCATGGAAATGCTTGGAATTTTTCTATTCATATGTGGTGGATGTGAGTCCAATAGGAGAGGGCAAAATAGGTTCAAACACTCTGGTGAAACCATTAGTAGGAAATTTCATGAAGTTCTAGAGTGTGTGCTTGCCATGGCAGAAGATTATTTGAGACCAACTGATCCTAATTTTCACAACGTGCACAAAAGGATTAGAGATGATAGGAGAGCATATCCACACTTCAAAGATTGTATTGGTGCTCTGGATGGAACTCATATCCGAGTCTCTCTTTCACCTGAAGAACAAGTGCGGTACATTGGTAAGACAGGAATTCCAACTCAAAATGTGCTTGCCATTTGTGATTTTGACATGAGATTCACTTATGTGGCTGCGGGTCAACCGGGTGCTTTGCATGACACAAGTGTACTGTACCATGCTATGCAGGCTGATATACAAGTCTTCCCACATCCTCCTCAAGGTACAAAAAATTCTAATACCATGCATGCTCAGTTTGATCTGTGAAAAAATTCTTATATTGCTATACGTATGTGCAGGCAAGTATTATGTGGTGGATGCGGGCTATCCTAATCGCCCGGGTTACCTAGCTCCATATAAAGGTGAAAGATATCACATGCCCGAGTGGCATCGAGGTATGGAACCAAATACTCCAAAAGAGAAGTTCAATCGGATTCATTCATCTGTTCGTAATGTTATTGAGCGCTCATTTGGATTATTAAAGATGAAATGGCAAATCAATTATAAGATGCCTAGCTTCTCAATGCTCACGCAAAAAAAGATTGTTGCTGCCACCATGGTCCTCCACAACTTCATACGTGAGCATGCAAGTGAGGATGCAGACTTTGCTAATTTTGAGCGGGATCCTAATTTTGTGCCTACCATCCCAGAAAGGTATAACAAGTACGCCGTGTCTCAACATGCCTCCGATGATTCAACTACAGAATCAAGCTTTGTTACTATGGACGTGTTCCGTGATAGTTTGGCTACATCGGTGGCACTAGCATGGAACTAGTGTAATGCGTATGGACTATTCATATTTTGGAACCATGAACTTATTATTTTATAATATTTGGTTGTAAACCATGGATTTGTAATATGTTGGTACTTTATTTATTTTTATGATCATTGCATCCCAATTGTATGGTGATAATATGTACGGTCATTTCATTTATCACAATAGTAGTACAAACCAACCAAGGGTAAGAATGGCAATCCACCCTAAAACCTGCCCTACTGGAGTTTGGAGTACCCATGTAGCCAAACACCCTCAGTTTTCTAGAGTTTGGAGCATCTGGAGTCAGCTCTAGCTGGAGTTTGGAGTTGGAGCTAATATTTTTGGAGTTGGAGCCATGCCAAACAGGCCCTTAGTGAATCTGCTGCAGCATTTCATCTGAAGATGCTCCAAGAGTGAAGCAATGATGGAGCCAGCCGCTGGTTTGTTTCCAGCTTCGGCACTCAAGTGGACATGAAACTGTCCCAGATCCCAAATTGAGTATGTCGTGATCTGCGTTGTCTCTGAACTCTGAAGCATGGAAGATTGGAAAATCTGGGTCATCCCTTTGATCGATGTAAACAGGAATATCAAATGGGACTATGTTGTTTTATATGCATTTTTAATGAAAAATGCATTGTAATTTGCCAAGTACTCCGCCACAGCCATCATGATCCCTGATGATCGAACCCCAATCACCTGAGTACCGATTTGGCCCATCCGAAGGAGTGATCCACGTTGAAAACCTTACTGGGGAGGTCGCCATCGAATCGAGACACCTGGTTGCGTTGGTTGGTACTGGCGCGGTGTCAGCAGGAGCTGGACAGAGTCGGCACGCGTGACCATAAGCACGGAGCATTACCGGCAGCCACGTCATAGGTTCTAGGCTATCACAATCGTCGGCAGCAACGGGCCGAGCTGGATCGTCGGAGAGCTCGACAGCCACGAGCGTCGGTGACAGCTGTTTTATACTTTGGAAGAAAGTCGACTGTGTTACGTGCCAGTCTAAGTGGTTCATATTTAGATTAAATTTCTAGTAAATTATATTCATATTTTTACCTCTAAATAAATCTGTTAAAAGAATATATTAAAAAATAATATTTCATATCATAAATATTTATTTTTTACAATAAACTTAAGATTCTGAAACTTTTTAGAAAACGAGAAAACGAGAAGTGCATTCTTTCCTTAGACGAATGGAGCAGTATTCGGTTCTTTCTTTTTCCGACACTAGTTGCCTTCGAAACCCCTGTTCAGAAGAAGAAAACTAGAAAAGTTCCTTGATTCCAGTGTCGCCACATATAGTCAATACTATGGAGACAAGCCATTTCAACCAAACAGACCCAACTATCCAAATCAAGATGGCGACATCTTCATCAAGAAAACAAACAACTTTATCTCTTCAATCTGGTTCTACCCTGTCTAACCACTCCTAATGCTAGCCCCACTCAATCTCAGAAATCGCTATGGGAAACTACCACACTTATTTTTAAGATCTTCTACACCTCCAAGCAATTATTGATATCACGTATATTTAACTTGGAGACAGTGAGAATTCGACGAGTTTGGGTGGAACAACACGCAGCAGACCACGCGCACCAGCATCAGTGTGAATGGTAACTGCAATAACAAGTGCATGAGTTTTCACTTTTCAGCATAAAGCTTTATTGGCTACATCTTTATGAAAAGGAAAAAAACATATGTATGTCAAAAAAGGGAAATAAGGATATCTCACCATGAAAATATGAAAGCTTGCAACTCACTGACAACCAGTCATTCTCGCCCAGTCAACAAACTGCATTCCTCCGTATACATTATTGGCAAAACGCACGCCAACAGTGAAGGCCAGAGAAGCAGCTGGGACACGCTTGGCCATGGGTGATGCCTCAACCAAGCGCTCTAGTCCATTGATAATCTGATAACGCGTGTTGGAAGAAACACCAAGGAATACACCTGCAACAATCAGGATGATTTATTGTTTAGAAAGCTTCAATAGATGCAATCAGGAAATATCCTATAACCATGAGAACACCAGAGTAACAATCAGCGAAAATAACTTAGCTTAACAGAACTGCAGATTTTGACTAGTCTAAAACAGAAAGTTATAATCATGTGATCGCAGTAAACTTTAAACAGATGCATATGAATGTAAAATTGTCAACAGTGAAACAAGACATTGTTGTATGTATTCATACAACATGGCTTTGTTTAAAAAACCATCTTGTTGGCTCAACACACCCTCATCATAATTTCACAAGTCTTAATTCACTATTAATGTTCAAACAAAGTCATCCAAACAAATAAATATGCATTTGACAAACTTAAATAGACCACAAGAATCATTCAATTCAGGAGCAGAGCGCGCACAAGGGAAAGTCCATCTAGATGGAATAAATCAGCACTTTTTTCTTTTTCTAGATACTACTAACACATAGAAGAAACTAAATTTTGTGAATGCGTTCTGTAAGAAATCTCCACATATTTTATTCATTGTCACAGGAATCTAGCAATATGTGCTTGCCAACAATTCAAATATGAAACAGTGATAGGACAACTGGCTGGTCACCCTTACCCCACAAAGCAGAAGTTTTGAGAAGAGGTGGGACAGGCACATCATCCTCTGACTTCTTAACACTCCTGCGGTACAAATTTCAAGAAAACAACAAAGGTTGAGATTCTACACAAACAAGGAATCATATTTCAGAATTTTTATCATTTCAGATACTCTCTCAACATAATGAATTTAAACTTCATAATGTATATATTAGATTATATTGAGCAGTATATCATCATATAAATTATGTCACATTGATAAGGTACCACTGAACCTGATAGCATAATTGCACTGGCATCACCCTTTTTGGACAAAATAAATAACAAGCCAGGATCTGAAGAATTAATTAGCTGGGTGTTCCATTTGGATGTGCAATTGATCTTTCTTTTCTATCCTGCATAATCCTAAATCATGATGACATAATCTGAAATGTCTGGGTGCTCTTTCACCATCATACAGTTGCATCTGTATGGCAATTCTTATCAATTCCAATCATTTTCTGCATCTCTTCTTTTGTACAAAAGTATTGCTATATATATTGATGGTTCAAGGAAAACACAAGAGACACACAGTATAATCTAGCTCCCAACCAAGCTCCATGACAAAGTGCAGTTCTCATGCTACCATCATTAATAGCTAGTTAGAAGTTAAAACCTATAACAAACTGCAGTTCAGTAAATACACTAAAAATGCCAATGAACCACCATGTGTGTGCCACAATCTATATAACTATGTGCTATCACCCGACAAGAGTAACAGAAAAAAAAAGCAGGTAATAGTTCACTTAACCAACCAGAAATGAGCAGCGTATTTGAGCAGATTATCAATGGTCATGCAAGTGCCACAAGACAGGATGTGCCTCAAGTATTTCCAGAAAGAAAAAGAAAGAACGAAAAAACTGGCCCACATATTTTTGTCAAATAGAAAAACAGGATGAGACAGCAAACACATAAACATGATAAGGATTTGCAATGTAGCAAATATACTAGGAGGGTAAAATTACCTTTTGGCAGTCATTATCAAATTAGCAATTCCTTGTCCCACAATACCACAAAAGAATCCAACACAACCGTATAAAACTCCCTGTTATCAGAGAAAATACGTTAGACATTAGAAGAGACAGATAGTTGCTAACATTTCTGGCTGAAAGTTAGCAAGTACTGCACCAGGCAAAAGTTACCTTGAAAAAGTATGTTCCAATCCGTTGTTGTACTGAAAATGTGCATCCTGGCCTTTCAGCTTCAAAAACGCTGCAAGAATTAGCTTCAATGTCAAATGAATGGTGGAATGCACCAATGAGAAAAATAAAAATGAACGGCATTGTCAGCCTATGATAGTGGTGAAACTGCAAGTCACACATTAGTTCTGGAGATTACAGACAAATAATATAGGCCCTTGGCAATATTAGGTTTGGTATTCTGAAGGATCTTGCCTTCATATTTCAAATAACAAAGACGTACTCCATGCCTGAACAAAGAAGTTCTTATGCTACAAGATGGAAAGTGAATTTCAACAGACATGTTGAGATAGTCAATAGATGATTCATGGTAATTTCACAATCAGTTAGTTATAAGCTGACTCTCACCCCCAAAAAAATTTAAAAGCATATTTTCAAGGTTTTAGAATATTTTGGGGGGAAATCCAAGGCATGCCAAGTATATAACCGTGTACCTAAAATAGTTATAGTTCATGAGTCACGACTCACCTGCTTGGGAGGGCATCATAAGCATGCCTAACACGCCCAAGGAGACCTGATGCAGATCTGCCACCGAATCGAGCATATGGTGCTAACATGCCGACTAAAGCTACATTAACAACTACTCCTACCAGCATATCCGCTGCATACAACTCAAACTCTGACCAAAAGTCCTCTCCTCTCTTCTGAACCTCTGCAAATGTCGCGCAACATGTATCGATGACTATCTGCGACACATCCCATGGAGCACATAATCAAAACCATATTGGCAAACAATGATCAATATCAACGCACAGCGTACTAGTCCAAACAAATAACCGAGCCTACCTCCGTTCCAATTTTGAAGAGGAACGCAGGATCAACCAGCATCCTGTTCCGAAGGAGCGAGCAGGACTTAATAGCAGGACCCAGGGGCCAGGCCGACGCCTTCCACATCCAACCAACAAAAGAATCCCATGTCAGCATAATCCCAAATTTACAATCCAATCACACCTTACCAACATGAGAAGACTGCTTACCTGCATGTCCAAGTATCTGAGCAGCAGCAGCTTCTGAATCCCGACGCTCTTGGCGGCCTCGACCATGTCAGCAGGCAAGCTGGGCAGGCTAACCCCGCGCTTCTCCGCCTCCTGCACCACCTGTTCGAAGCTGAGGATGGGCCCGAACTCGTCCTCCCCCTCCTCGCCGTCACCCCCGCCGCCACCACCACCACCACTCTCCCCGCCGCCGCCACCGGGCGGAAACTTCCCATTCCCACCAGCCCCATAATCAACATCCACGCCACCCGCCTTACCCTGCAACTCCGGAACCGCAACGGGCTGAGCAGCCGCCGCGGCAACTTGCTCAGTAGCGTCCCCGGCCTCCGGCACGGTGACGGCCGGGCCCGAGGTGAACGCGGCCGCCCCGCCGTCCGCGCTCGCCCGTGGCGGCGGCGGGAGGTCGGCGCGGATCCCCCTGGCGGCGCCCCATCCCCGCGCGCTCCGGCGGAGGCAGCTGCCCCGCATACCGAGAAGGGCGGCGGCGGGGCGGCATTTGGCGGCGCCGACGCCGGCTTGGAGGCGGGCGCCCGCGCAGGAGGACGCCATGCTCATGCTCGGTCCGCTCGCCGCCGCGCGGAGAGGGAGAGAAATGGTCAGATTGGGGCGGCTAAGATACCCGCGGAAAAAATGGGGAGGAAGCGCGCGCACCGGAACGTGTGGAGGGGGAAGTGTTGGATCAATGGGACTCCGGGGTGAATTGGGTGGATTCGGGTGGGAAATAGAGGGGGGATTGGAGGAGGAGGACGACGACTAGGGGTTGGTGGAGGGGGGGATTGGTGGGGTGGCGGCGCGGCGGGAAGAAGCAGCGTGCGGGGCTCGAGAGTGGTGGTTGGGGGAAGAAGGCTGCTGGCTTTTGGGGGCGGCCGGAGGGCGACGGGCCGTGAGCCCGTGACATGGACGGTCTCCGGCCCACGTTTCTGTCCGTTGCGCTTGTGCCGCGATGCTGATGACTGACAGGTGGGGCACACTTGACATGGACGTTTCGCATTGGTTTCTTTGACTTCTGCTTGATCGTGTGGCCTCATCGTGCTCGGCGGGATTTCTTTTCTTTTTTTCTGAAATGTTTTATGTGTAATTCGCTCTGAACCGGCTTATCTGGATCGGCAAGCTGCAAGCGTCAGTGTGATTAAAAGAGTAACGCATTTTTCTTTTCTGAATCTCTACTTCTCTGGCTTACTTTGCGAAATTGCGAGTGATGGTCCAACTACAACCTCCATCCAACAAGTCAAATCGTACAAGCCGTTACAATTTTTCTTCTGATTGCGCTTGGTGAGATAATGAGACTGCATACGTGTGTGTGTTGTGTTAACATATATATAGCTGCTCGTTCCTGCAAATGTTTACTTACATAAAGATTCGACATCACTAATCTCGCAATAATAATTAGTATATTTAGATTAGATAACAATCACTTCGTGCCCATGAATTGCCGACTTGGGTTTCCTTAGCTTCTTCATAAGCATGCCGTGGCTTGAATGATTGAATGATAGGAAGCCAAGAAGAGGGACGAGCACTTGTCAATCAGTTTTACTATGCTAGCAATGACGACGGGCTAATTGAAATTGTCGTTCGTTAATTGCTATTACAACAGCAGGACCGGAGAGCTACATGTGAAGAGCTAGGGACAGAGCAGCCATGAGCGTGGAAGAGATGGGGACGAGAAGGTCGGCGGCTGCTGAGGCCGCTCCGGCCGGCGCCGGCGTTGCGTGCTCCTTCTCCGTGCTTCCCTCGGCGTCACCACCGTCCTCCTCCTGCACGCAGGAGCAGAAGTTAAATCCATTGGTTGGACATCTGCCTACGCACGATACGATGGATGGATCATCATCAGATTTCGCAAAAAGTGAACAAAACGAACCGGCGTTTTGCCATCGTCTGTCGGAGCGCCCTCTGCCGGCGACGAAGCGTCGTCGTCCGCCCCCGACGCCGGCGCAGGCTCCGGCGCGGCCGTCTCCGCAGGTGCCGCCGCGGCCACCTCCTTGTCATGCTTCTTCGTGGCCGTGCTGGCATTCTGAGCCTTCGCCGCCGCCGGCTCAGGCGCTCCTCCTTCTGCGGATGATGCCACGGCGGCCGCCGGCGCCGGCGCAGGCGCCGCCTTCACCACCGCCCCGTCTTTCATGAGGCCGACGTCGTACACCGGCGTGAGGTCCGCCTCAAACATCCCGAAGTTCCTCTCGGCGACGGGTCCGGGCTTGAGGTTCTCGTTGAACAGCGAGAAGATGTACGTCTCGAACGTCCGCTTGGGCATCAACGGCGTGCCCGACCCGCCGGCGGCCTCTCCGATAAGGTACCGGTTATACTCCGCCGCCTCGGCGGCGCTGACGCCGACCTGCCCGTCCTCCGCCTTGGACGGCCACCCCGTCTCCCCGACGGCGATCTCCACGTCCCCGAACCCGAGCTTGTCCATGGCCGAGTACACCGCGTCCATCTGCGCCTCGAACATGCTCGTGTACGTGATCCCCGTGCCCGGGTCCAGCACGCCGGGGTAACTGGGCCGCGCCAGCGCGTAGCCCAGCGTGTCGCCGTTGTACCCGAAGTAGGGGTAGGGGTTGACCATGAACGGCGACGAGGTCTGGCGGTGGAACGCCAGCATGGGCGCGAACACGGCGCGGTCGAGCCCGTCGCGGAACCGGCTCGCCGACGGCGGGCCGGAGACGGCGGCGAGGACGCCGAGAGCGTGCGGGGTGGAGACGCGGATCTTGGGGAACCCCGCCGCGACGAGGGCGGCCTTGAGCGCGCGCATGGCGGGGACGAGGCCGGTGATGAGGGCTTTGTCGCCGGTGGCCATGATCTCGTTGCCGACGGCGACGAGGGAGATGTCGGTGGACGGGTAGTAGGGGGAGATGTTGGCGGAGACCCACGCGGCGGCGCCGTCCTTGGTGGTGGAGAGGCTGGGGATGTCGCCGTTGGCCGCGGTGACCACGACGGAGATGCCCGTGCCGGCGAAGGCGCGGACCATGTCGGGGCTCGTGTCGAAGAGCTTCACGCGGTCGATGCGGGTGCGGTTCGCCAGGAACGACGCTACTTTCGACGGCGGCGGGAGGTTGTCGCCCTTGGTGCCGTAGTTCACGCCGATGGCCGTGGCGGCGTAAGGGAACGCGACGAGGAGGAAGAAGGAGAGGAGGACGGCCAAGGCGTGACGACCTTGCCGCGACGTCGGCGGCGCCATGGCGGTGGAGGATCGAGTATGGCCCGCGCCGGAGTCCGGTGGAACAGGGGGTGGCGAGGGGTGTTCGGAATTTAGCTAGTGGCTATGGTTACTATAAGCTAATTATGGCTAGGCTACCTACTGCGACCAAAAAATTCCATTTAATGTTGTACTTTCCTGAATGGTAATGGTAACTACCCAGGGCTTATATAGGCTAATGGATGCTTTTCCCTTCAATAGTTCAATCCATCATGAGTTGTGTATCTGGCATCTGATTTGTTGCGATTTGAGCTGAGGAAGAAAACAATTTGTGGTTACATGATTTAATTTGTTTCCTTTTCTGTTGGGTCGGTATGTTTTATTTTTTTTAAAGATGTGGTTACTATGCGCTACTGCAAGCAAATAAAATATCTGCGTCTGCGTACTAGTCAATCAACTCGTGCTCCCGCATGGGCCTAATTAGCAGTCTTAGAGAGTGTATAAATTTGGGGCTTACTAATCGAACTCTCTCCCCTCTCTCACACACAATATCCATCTATCTATATCTATACACTACGAGAAAACTGCACATTGGTGCAAAAAGTTAGTGCCGATCAAGCCTCAACCGACACTAATATTGTACATTAGTGCCGGCTGGAGGGAACAGTGGCGCGGGAGCCACGTTAGTGTTGGCTGGTATCCCTAGCCGGCACTAACGTGCATCCTGGCCCCACAACCCGCAACGAATATGCGAATCCCGCAACGGCCGGGATGCACGTTAGTGCCGGCTAGGGATACCAGCCGGCACTAACGTGCCGCGGAAAATTTAGTGCCGGCTGGGGGCATTAGCCGGCACTAAATTCAACAATGAGTGCCGGCTAAAGCGCCCAGCCGGCACTAAGTTGCCCAACATATATCAGCTTTTTCCTCCCGAGGCCGAGCTCAATCATTTGAGCTCGAGCTTCTCCTCCCTCCCATGGCGTGTTAGAGGAGAGGTGCTGCCCATGTTTCTTCAAATTTGTGGTGATTTCACTCGTTCAAGTGGAGCAAAGGTTAGCAACTTCATCCTCTTTTGTTTCATGGTGTATATTTTGCATTTCATGCTTTGTAGATAGAGAAATTGGTGATTTAAAGCATGAATAGAAATGAGAGCGATTTTTTGATTTGTACATCAATTTGAGATATATGTAAAATTGATTAGTTTCTTTTTAGAGAAGGTTATTAGATAGTTTGTGTATGACACATTTAGATTTTTTTTAATTATTTCATAGTGACATGTGTATATATATTAGTATGTATATTATTTTTAAAAGAAAATCTTAGGCATAATAAGGATTATTGTTGAGAAAATCTTGTGACGTGGTAAAAAATATATATACAGAGGCATGCAAAGCATTTGTCCATTCATTCTCTTGCCATACAATCATCAGTGAGTCCTTCGCCGCTTTTTCAATAGCTTCAAAATAATACTAATTGATAACTTCTATAATCAACATTAATTGGTTGTTTTTGTGTATGTATATGAACATTTTTCACTGGATACTGTTTGCTATTCAGATTGATGCCCAAACCGTCTGGATCTACGACTCATTGAGGCATCCTAGATCAGAGTACCAAGACCTCGTCAACCTGATCAACAAGGCATGGGCTCGCTTGCTCGGCAAACACTTGAAATTAAAAGATAATCTCGACCCTCTACAGTTTAGGAGGGGCAAATGACGTCGGAAAGATTATCGGTACGTGAGCACAAACAATTCTTGCAATTAATTTTAATTTATTATTTTTCGTTCTCATGTTTTCATCTGGAAATGTTACAGCGTTGGTCCATGAAAGAAGATCTCATCGAAGAAGCTCGGGTCAGGGCAATTCAAGAATCTATCTGTGGATTCTTGCTCGATGAAGTCATAAATAAGAACAGAGAATTCCATGGTGATCTCTATTAAAGCGTCGTAGCAGAAGCTAAGCATCGTCATGACTTCCGTCGAAATGTATCGTGCATGTTTAATTTGTAAAATCTCAAGTACGAGTACTTTGTTGGATATTTCAAATGTTGTGTGTATAGTATGAATTCTATCTATCTATGTATATATATAATATTAATAATATGATATATATTCTAGTAATGTAGTGTTACTACGTAGATGCATATACGTATATAAAACAAACAAATACGAATATGAATACGTATATAAAACAAAAGAAAAGAAAGGCCAAATTAAAAGAAAAAAAGAGGGTTAGTGCCGGCTGGGGTTACCAGCCGGCACTAAAGGGCGCACATTAGTGCCGGTCATTTTGACCGGCACTAATTAGTGCCGCCGAATTAGTACCGGTCAAAATGATGAATCAGTAGTTCGGATGCCAAACAAGTGAAACTAGCTTCAGAAAATTTAAGGAATTTGCATAACTTAACTCTAGAATCCTAATCTATTTTACAAGCTCGAGCTGTTTGCAAGTAAATCGAGAAGCACAAAGGAACACGATTGCTTCAGATCGGAGGGATTATGTGATGAACTCGCCACAGGTGAAGCTGATCCCAGCGGAGGCAACTTCTTGATGGATCAGCAGTCGAAGCACAAAGGAACACGATGGCTTCAGATCGAACACTTGATTGGTAGGATTAAAGAAAAATATATTGGCAAACTCTAGTCCAAGACTTGTGGTTTGCATACTGCCTAAGGATGGAAATGTGGAAATGAAATCCGAATTATCCGATATCCGTATCCGCTAAAACGTAAATATGGATATCCGTATTCGTATTCGAATTCAAATGTGGTAATAAAATGGATACATCCGAATTCGTTTTCGTTGAATTTCTCTATCCGATTCCACATTCGTATTCGGCAATATCCGGCAGTATCCGTATTCGACCATATGAAACTGTTAGTTATTTCTATAATTAATGACAAATGATATTCATTTAAATATTAATAATGGTAGTGTATAATTAAAAAAAGTTATCTCCATTACTAATGATTATGATATTGATTTTAATATAAAAATATTGCATCCACAAATAAAATATGTATTTATTAATAGTTTTATTATTTATTATATGATTAATTATTAAAATAATTATGAATGAATGTGATATTATTAATGAGTGATCTTTGTTTAGACTATTATGTACTCATACTTTAGTCTTTACTTTTATATAATAATTTTATAATATAAACTATTAATAAAGAAAATAAGTAAATATTGTTTTCCAACTGGTGTAAATATCCGATACGTATTCGAATTCGAGACATCCGTTTTGTATTCGTATTCGAGAACATTCGAATCCGTATTCGTATTCGAGTTAAAATGTGGTAAAATGTGATATCCGAATCCGATTCCATGCGAATCCGATCCGTTTCCCTCCATAATACTGCCATATTGATGCCGAAAACAAGGGACGTGGACCAACCTCATCTTGATCTTGAAACCTGATCTTGACTCATCCATGCATACGAACCTGGTGGACTCCTTCTCAACACTATTCCTCTGTTCCTACAATCACATAATGCAAAAAAAATTACTAGCTAGCCCAGAAACAGAAACAATTGGCACACGGCAGTAGGACAAGCAGCGTATAAAAATGAAGTAAATATGCCTGCATACCATAGAGTACGAGTGCAGCAGCTGACGGCATAGTGGACCAGGCTACTAGGGCCTTGTGCACGACCATACAGGCTGCAATCGTCGATTGCAGGTGACCAGGTACCACTGCTGAGGTGATACTGTGCAAGATAGCTTTTTCTTGGCTGAGTGCAGACAACATTGTCACCCGTAACCGTAGAGAGCACCTTAGAAGAGACGCTGATGCATCTTCCCCCCACGAACAAGGTGTTGTCTCCAATGCTTCTCATCGGGATAAACCTTTGCTGCACAAGGTCCGCAAGCTCGCAGATTACAATCCGTGACATAGATGCGCCTCTGTAGCCAAGCACCAGGATTTCCGAATCGCATTCTACCAGATAATCAGGATCGCAGAACTTGGACCCTGTGATTGTGGCTATCACCTCTGGAGGTTGCAGGACACCACCTGATGCTGCCTCATCCTGGTACACAGGTGGGCCAACCTGGAGGAATTTGTGTACATTGTTGCCACACTCATAGTCAGGGGTAGTCTCCAACATGTACAGCTTGCCTTGGAACGCCAATGGCGGCGCGGCAGTCCAGTACTTCCAGCTTGACAGGCTCCATTGCCGGTCCAGGGAGGTAGCAAACGCCACCCGGTTCACAGCATCAAGCGCAAGCATGACAGTGACGACTCCATCCTTGAAAGAAGCAGAGGCGCAGGCTCCGGTCCCGAGTCTCTTGATCCTGTACAGCACGGGGCAGCTGTAGAGCGACGTGTCCACCAGCGGCGGGAGAAGCGTCGCGAGCGGCGGGAGCTCGGCGACGTCGCCGGTGAGAGGGTTGAGGAGGCGGACGGCGCCGCGCTGGTACTGGTCCCCGAGCAGGAGGAGAAGGCCGTCGACTCGAGGAGCGGGACTGCGGCGCGGACCAGGGCCCCCGTGTCGAGGTTGAGGAAGCGGGCGTGGCCGCGCAGGTCCGGGTGGCCAGGGTGGAGGCAGTGGCCCTCGGGCAGCATCATCCAGCGGCGCGGGTGGAAGCGCGGGTCCGTCACGCCGCGGCCGCGCGGGGAGGCCGCGCCGGAGCGCCAGCCGGCGCAGACGGCCCGGAAGCGGACGTAGTCGAGCAGGCCGCCGCCGCCCGCGGCGGCCAGCACGCGCCACGCCACCAGGCGGACCAGATCCTCCGGCAGCAACGCCCAGAGAGGTGCTGGGTCCGAGGCGCGGCCGCGCTTCTTCCCCGCGCTGGATCCCGGCGCCGGAGGCGGCGACATCTTGATGGATCCCCGAGTAGCGGCCTTCGAGAACTCGCCGATCTGATCTGAGATCCAACAAAGGTATGGACCGATCAGAAACAACAGGAGAACACGATGTTGAAAATTTTCAATTCTCCATTTCGGATCCCCGAATCAAACCTCGGACCTCGATTGCCGGCGCGGAGTATAGCCAAAAACACGCGGCGGCGGCGGCAACCTTGTCCCCTTCAACGAAACATCCAACGGCCAGAAATGACCAGTGGCTCAGGGCCGTGCGATACATTCTTCCATTTTGCACACAGCCCCCTGAACCGAAGATCCTCTTCTCCGCTCCGCACCTTGTCCCCTTCGCTTTCCGAAACAGAACTCCCCCAACGCGACGCCGGCGGCCGTGCGTCAGCTGCGGAGGCCGTTGGAAGCCGGTGAAAAATGCCGCCCTACCTCGTCGACGGCACGGAGAACGCACTGAGGCGCGTTCGCTGATGGCCCGCGCGGCGAGGAAAGCGGCTGCGGCCGCGCCGCTCTCGCCGCCGCCGACTTTCTCCTCTCCCTCCTCCGCCGGCCCCCTGACGCGGGCCCGCCGCCTACTTGCGAGGGGGGCAGAAGCATCCTTGTCCGGGACACCCCGGGAGCTCGCGCGCGGCTGTGTCCTGGCGTCCTGGGTCAAAGCCCACGGCTTCCACGACGCGCGCAGGGCGTTCGACGGAACGCCCGCGACGAGCCTACCGCAGTGGACGGCGATCATCTCCGGCTGCGCGCGTGGCGGCAGGCACGCGGAAGGCCTGCGCGCGTTCGCGGAGATGCTGGGCGGTGGGGGTGGTGGCGGCACGACGGCAGCGCCCAACGCCTTCGTCCTCGCGGGCGTCCTCCGCTGCTGCGCGGGGCTCGGGGACGTGGAGTCCGGCCGGCGCGTGCACGGGTGGATGCTGCGCGCCGGCGTGCGCCAGGACGTGGTGCTCTGCAACGCCCTCCTCGACATGTACGCCAAGTGCGGCCACCACGGCCGCGCTAGGCGGGCGTTCGGGGCGATGTTCGACAAGGACGCCGTCTCCTGGAACATCGTGGTCAGCGCGTGCCTGCAGGGTGGAGACGTCCCGGGGGCAGTGCGACTGTTTGACGAGTCGCCGCTGCAGGACACCTCGAGCTGGAACACCATCATCAGCGGCCTCATGCGGAACGGGTGCGCCTCGGAGGCACTGGGACGTCTGCAGCGAATGGTGCGAGCTGGGGTTGTGTTCAATCACTATACTTACTCCACGGCGTTCGCCTTGGCCGGTATGCTGTCGTTGCTGGACCTGGGACGGCAGCTCCATGGCCGCGTCGTGATGGCTGCGCTGGAGGATGACGCATTTGTCTGCTGCTCTCTCATGGACATGTACTGCAAGTGTGGTGAGATGGAGGCTGCTCTGTCAATCTTTGATCGCTGGTCACGGTTCACAGGAGATGTCAAATTTGCATGGAACACGATGGTTGCCGGGTACGTCCAGAATGGCAGGGAGGAGGAAGCTCTCGAGTTCTTCTGCAGGATGCTGCGTGAAGGAGTTCCTGCAGAGCAGTTCATTCTCACCAGTGTAGCAGCAGCATGTGGAAATGCAGGGATGGTTGAGCAAGGCAGGCAAGTGCATGGATTTGTTGAGAAGCTGGGCCACAAATTTGACGCGCCATTGGCATCTGCCATGGTTGACATGTACTCAAAGTGTGGTAGTCTTGAAGATGCTTGCAGGATATTTGACAGCGCTCCGGTCAAGAATGTTGCTCTTTGGACTACAATGTTGTGCTCCTATGCATCGTATGGGCAAGGAAGTATGGCTATAGAGATCTTTGACAGAATGAAAGTGGAAAAGATTACACCAAACGAGATAACCCTTGTCGCTGTTCTGTCAGCTTGTAGTCATAGCGGATTGGTCAGTGAAGGAGATCATTACTTCAATCTTATGCAAGAAGAGTATGGAATCGTTCCTAGCACTGAGCACTACAATTGCATGGTTGATCTTTACGGTCGAGCTGGACTACTCGACAAGGCAAAGAATTTCATTGAGGAAAACAACATCAGCCATGAAGCTATTGTTTGGAAGACATTGCTATCAGCTTGTCGGCTTCACAAGAACATTGAGTATGCAGAATTGGCTTCTAAAAAGTTGATTCAACTAGAACAATGTGATTCTGGCTCATATGTTTTGATGTCAAACATGTATGCCACAAACAGCAAATGGCTTGACACTTTCAAGCTCAGAAGTTCAATGCGGGAGAGGGAAGTCAGGAAGCAGCCAGGTCAGTCTTGGATCCATCTGAAGAATGTTGTGCACACGTTTGTTGCAGGGGACATGTTGCACCCAAGATCAGCTGACATCTATGCATACTTGGAGAAGCTGATGGGGAGGCTGAAGGAAATGGGATACACAAGTAGAATTGATATTGTTGTACATGATGTTGAGGAGGAACAGAGAGAAGCATCTCTGAAGTTCCATAGTGAGAAGCTTGCCATTGCATTTGGGATCATCAGCACTCCCGCTGGGACGCCACTTCGGATTTTCAAGAATCTCCGTGTCTGCGAGGACTGCCATGAAGCAATCAAGTTCATGAGCCGAGCAACAAATCGGGATATTGTTGTTCGAGACATGTATCGCTTCCATCATTTCAAGGATGGCAGTTGTTCTTGTGAAGATTTTTGGTGAAAGTTTTGCTTCGATCATTTCAGGCGATCTTGTGAAGCTCTCCTTGGCACCGAAGTATCTGTCATGTACGGATGACCAGATGTACCAGATGACTGTTGTTCGCGACAGCTACAGGGTGTGTCTACTTGAGCTATTAAGTGGTGGGCATGCCACATGCCTCTGTTCATCTTTTGTGAAGCTACAGGGTATGCCTTACTGCCACTCATATTAGTGCTGATTTCCGGTCAGAGTTCAACTATATGTGAGCTTGAGGGGCTGAGAAGTCAGCAGAAAACTTAAGACGATAGGATCGTGATTAGTCTGCACAGGATACAAAAAAGGGTTTATCGAGCTTGAGATTGCACTTGTGTCATGGATGGCGAACTCTGTTTTCTAACGTCTATCAGGAAAAGGAACAACTCAACTGAGTTTGTTTCTGGTAACTTTGTTCCACTACAGTTGCTTCAATTGTGATTTTTTTTTCTCTTGCAGGAAGATGCGCAAGAGGAGCTTGTATTTGTAACATCTGAGGCCAATGGAAAGGAAAAGAGCTTGAAGCTGAACTTCAGGATGAGCAGCTGGTATCCTTCACCTTCAGCGATACGACGATGCTCCTCCCGTGGACCATCAGATAACACACAACACTGCACTTGATCTGATTCGTCGCTTAGTGGCACTAAGCCACTCACGTTGGTGAGAGACGCATTTTTTTTTGAACGAACCATACAAGATAGTGCGCGTTTCATTGATATAGCAGATAGTGCGCGTTTCATTGATATAGCAGAAAAAATACAAGACTACAACCCTGGAAGGTCATAGCCAGGAAAAGGAAAAAAAACACAAAATAAATAGTCCACACAAGATAGAGACGCATTTTTGAGATTGTTCTAGTTATAGATGATGTGCCCGTTGATGCGTTATTAACTTATTACATGCCCGTATTTGTCTGTATTATATGTACGGGTTTAAAACTAGAAACACATGGGATTTGAAATGATCGTGTGCCTTGACTGAGGAATTGGATGGGTAGATGTGCGGGATATTACACAGGAAGATTTAAAAATAGTCTTTCAAACAAATATTTAAAGATAAATTTCAGTGCTGTTGGGCTTGGGCTGGGCCGAATCGGCAGAGGATCCGGCCCAGCCGAACGAGGGGGATGGCGATGATGGATGGACACAGGCCAAGCCATCAAAACGAGTCTCCGCTTTCCCCTGTCAGGCTGGTTCGCGTCCAACCACGTTCCCCATCCGTGGTTGCGCCGCCGAGCTGCCTCGCCGGCGAAACCAGCCCGCGCCCCTCGTTCCGCTTCCGCCGCAGCCTTCCTTCTTCGACCGTCGACTCGAGGAGCGTCGCCCTCCTCCTCCGCCTCCTCTTCCCCTCCCGCTACTGCGCTGTACTGGACTGGCGTGGCGCGGATATTCGCCATCCGGGCCCTGACCTAGATCGGCTTCTTCCTTTGCCGGTGAGCAATCCTATATCCACTTGCTTTGATTAATGAAGTAGGTTTAGCGTTTCGTGCCTCCTTACTATTCAGTTTGCTGTGGATTTATAAGCCGCGTGATGGGCCCCAGAAATCCAATTCGTTCGTCTTCATCTACAATTAGCTAGGTTTTTCCCACTTCAGCGCGCAAAATCAATCTATCTAAGGTGCCTGCAGTTTGCTTTTGGTTTGGGTGACACGATTGAGATTTCGAATTGATGGGGATTTAGAGATCGTATTGGTCTTGTTCATTATGCCACGATGCTGAAGTGCCACATGTTTGACGGCGCGTTTTTACCTGTCCTGCGTGTTTTTGTTATTTTTGGGTTCTTAAGCTGGTCCTTTGTTGAACCCAAATTTAGGCCAGTCCTTTTTATGGCGGTAGGAAGGAGCTGTATCAAAGTTGCAGCATGGAATTCATTGTTTAGGGTTCCAACATTTGAATTCCTAATCCATTTACATGGTGGCAGTAGATGAATTGTTAGTCAAGTAATGAATATTTAGTCACTAAACTGTGCTGCCTCTCAATCTCAATTCCCGACTGCCTCATTGTCAATATCTGCTTGATAGTCCTCAGTGACTTGATCTTTGCAACCAAAAGGTGTTACCACCCCGAACTCGACTTGGTCCGTAGCGCTTTCTTTTGTTGGCAAGCAGGCCTTAACTTTTTTTTTTGGGGCTTTGATCTAGTTTCTTCTGTGGGTTTTTTTCTTTAAGTCCAACCCCCTCTTTGTTTTTACTCTTCGGATTAATTATGCAAAAAAGGTATCAGTTATTGAAGGGATATTGTTTTTTAGTCACATATTCATTTACTGACACTCCACTGATGGAATCCATCCATTTGATTCGGTCACCACCATGTTTTGTTTTGTTTTGAGATCCTGGCACGTTTTCTCATAGTTTTGAGTAGTACTGTCATCCAAAGTGTTTGTGGGTTTATTGGATGCCTTATGTTTACAGACTTAGCATGATGTTTGTGTGTCCGTAACAAGTTTCAGGATCTAGAATCCAACTCAGCGTGTGGGATGTTTCCCCCTTTTAAAGTAGAATAAACTATTTCCTCAAGGAATATGTTTATAGAAGCAGCCTCCATGCAGCTAGTTCTCTGTTCTCTCTGATCACCCCATATAATTTACTTAGATCCTCTGCTTGAATACCCGACTAAGTCTTTCTTTCTATGTGGGATGATATGCTTATTAGGCTTCAGAAATTTTAGCAATATTTGAATGCTAAAGTAGGAAAAGGTTGTTTTTTTGGGGGGAAATGTAGGAAAAGGTTGAGCTGCTAATTTATCACGGTATGGTAGAACTGCTTCTTGTTCTGATGAAATCGAACACTGTTAGTTTTCTTTATTGATTTTCTCAAATATGCAAGAGAGCTGCTTTAACTCTAAACATTTCCACTCGTGCCACAGACTAAAACTGTTAAAAGAGTGTTACTATGTGTATAGGGCTCATGGTTGTATAAACTTGACTGTAGATACAAGTGTTCTTACTCTTGATTATGGTGTTGTAAGTAGGAAAAGGTTGGACTGTTGCACTTTGTATCCTGAATCTTAGGTGGTTTGAGAAATAAACACTTGTCTGTATATGCAGTCCTTATTTCCTGAGATGTCTTCAGAATTTCAATTGTAAGAGTTGCTTTTAATAATGAACTCTATTTTTTCCTAGCAGTTCTCGTTTGCATACCTTTGGTTTGAGAGTGCAGATTTTGGTGCCTTGTAATTGGTGTGGTTAATCAGGGGCCTATGTATCTTTCTCTGCAGTATCCAGCCTGGCAAAACATGCCTAGCCTTGGCAATTCAATTTTGACTGTCCTTTGAATGCATTGAGTACTTACAATTGTCAATTACAAAAGGTTTCAAATCTTGGATATCAAGTGTCGTTGCAGAATGCCAGTAAAGTAGCGCCTATAGAAATAGTCTTCAAGTTTCATTGAAGATAAACTTAGCTTAAGTCTGGATACTATGTTTCTAGTTTTGTTGGAAACACTGACTGTTACCGTGATACTCCAACAAAACCGGAGTAGCTTAAAGAGCTTGCCATCTTGGACAAAAGTACCAGTTTTTGAAACCTTTTAGAACAAATAGTTTGTTCATGCTGTAGGATTTCAACCATTTTCATTTCTTTCTGCTTTCTGGTAGCTATTTATGTTTTGCACTACAATCAAGTTTTTATGTGTACATAACCATTTTTATTCTTGTTGCCACTAGCCAGGTTTCGTCGAAATGGGGTTATTCAAGGGCAGCTTCACTCTCTTGGTGGGAATGGGATGTGGTGTCTATATAGCTCAGAACTACAACGTTCCTAACATCAAGAAGCTATTCAACACCTATGTTTTCCTGGCAAAGCACATTGAGGAAACCTACCGGAAGCCGAAGAAAGACGACGATTGATCCTTTTACACCAGCTTTCCCTGTTATGCCCTGGGAAAGCAAAGTACAGCTAACGTGGTACGGGAAACATATGCTTTTCTGAAATGGCGAAGACAATTTTGTTGATCTACAAGTTTTGAAGCATGGCGGATTATCTTGGTTAGTTGCAGAATTCAGTTGCTGTATAAGTTTTGGCCCTTGTTAGACCATGAATGCCTAGACTAGCACACCACTTTTTGTCGTGTTCCTGTGACTGGGAAATGCACTGAACTTTGTAGTTGAAGTGTGGTGATTGGATAATATCGCATTATATCAGCGTGTTTGTCAAGTTGACATGGGATGAGATGATATGTTTAGTTGAATTTAGACCTGCAACCACGTTACTGAGAACATGAGCGCATCGCATGTCATGTGCTCGTTTGTTCCGTTCACGTGTGATGTTTATCTGTTATGACTAAAGGCGTGTTAATGTGTGGAACTAAAGGTTTAGGCGCTCCTTTTGGTTGTTGTGATGACCGTGTGTTGGGGACGTAGGATTCGCGGCTTTGAAGTGATAGTCGAAGTTACATATCGTCAGAGAAGCAGTCAATCGCGCAAGCAAAGTACATGGAATTGCAGGTGATACACCTAAATTTGAGAGGATTTAGGATCCTCGGCTATAAAGCTAGCTGTGTTTCGTCAATCTTTGGCTATCTTCATCTTGTATGTAGACAATGTGCATTGTCATTCCATCTGTATTTTGATGCTCTGTTTGTGTTTGGTTCCTGTACCCGCCACCTATCTCGAAACCATCTGAGTGATTCGTTCCAGAATTAAAAATGGTGGCGTTGAGCGATTCATTCACTGAGATTAAAAAAGAGAGAAAAAATTGAGTTGAGTTGAAAAAGAAAAAGGAGGATGAGTTGAATTACCAAACAGGCGCAGGCGCTTGGAAACGTGGAATTGGAGCACGAACACACCAGTCACTCCCCCACGTGGCCGTGACGCGGTCCGCTCAAAGTCCACGGTGGGCCACTTCCACCCCCCGCCTCCTTCCTCCTCTACTTCTCTCCCCTCTCCCACCGCGCCGCACCCGATCCCGCAGCCGAGCCGCGCTCCGCCGCCCGCCATCGCCGCTCCCTGGCCGCCCGGATCGCCGCCCAATCCGGCACGCGGCCCCGGCAGTTTGGATCTGACGGCCGCTCAGCCGCTGCTGCCGCGGGCGGTTGCTCTGGTACGCTAGGTCTCGGCCGCGCGGGGGGGTGCGAGAGGGGCCGGAGCGGGCTCTAAGGATGGCGGCGCCGCCGGCGAGGGCCCGGGCCGACTACGACTACCTCATCAAGCTGCTCCTCATCGGCGACAGCGGTCAGTGGCCTCCCTCTCTCCGTCCCTCCCCGGATCGATTGATTCGAGTGGGATCTGAATGCGAAATCAATCCAGATTAGTTCTGATTCGGCTGGATTGCCTGCGGACGCTGGCCCTGGCCTGCGCTGTATGTCTGTATTGGGATGGGGAATCTGAGGCGGTTACGAAAGTAAATGAAGTAGCGAGTTGCCAACCTGCTAGACTAGAAATCGCTGTAGAGAACTCACCCTGGGGTGTTGTATGCTTGCTAGTAGCTGCTACTTGAGGTTGAGGGCTAAATTGATGAACATACTGGCAAATTTACAACCAATTGACCATCCACTGTTTTTGTATTGCTAGTTACTCTAGCTAGCTACTGCAGTGAACTGATGAAGGATTGAAACAGCCAGGTTCCAGATGGTTCGTGGTTTGTTGGTAGTGCTTGATTTGATGGCACATATCTCTTTGTAATACAGTAATAGTCTACCTCAATTAGTTAGTGACCTTGATATTCAGTAATGCATGTCCCAAACATTTATAGCCGTCTTTTATGTATCTCTGGCTATTCACCTGGGTATTTTCTCTTCTCTTTTAGCTTGTAGTACTATGCTACTAGCTGCTTATGCACATGGGGACAACCATGAAAGAATTACTTATGCTGCTGAGGCAAAGTGAGTCAACAGGCATGTGATATGATCGCAGAGCCATAGGTCATGTCGCCGTGAGTTAATCTTTGATTTGTAGTATGTTATTGCGTATAGCTACTACTATTAGCTAGTGATGGCTATGTTAATATGTCCGAAACCTCAAAGGGAATGTTATGTTGCTTTTTCTTTAAACGCATAGTCCCAATTAACTCTTGTTGATAGTAACTTATTATTATGCCCTGCTCATGGTCATGGCACAAAAGTTCACTTTTCGGCATATTTATTCTTTTACTTGCCAGTTACGCTTAATTGGGTAAGATGTTCTTATTCTACAGTATTTATGACTTATGAGCTCCCAATACAAGCGCTTGATGTTTCCCTAACCTTGCTCAGCGAACCAAAACACATGACTAGTTAATTACTGTTGCTATAAATTTTTGTGGCATGCATTGTTTCAGTAAGTGTTAAACTGTGAAGTACTATCACATTGCATTCACTTAGAAGAAGAAAGGAAAAACCCTTTTATTAGTTGCACAACCTTCAAAAACTTGGACTGGTGATGCATTTATTCCCTGTCCAACATAGTCGCAGGGATTTCTTTCCTATGATAACATTTTAAGTGTAGTGCTCAATTTTGTTAGTCTTGTTAGCAAGTATGGTTAGGAAGTGAAAACAACTTTCCTGAGGAAGTTACAGAGTGACATGTTCATGTTACTGTGGTCCGGAATCCGAATGGTATTGTGTTACAGGTAGATGCATGCTGTTGAATCTGACATGGGTTTAGACACTAAATAATAGCAGTCTGAGTATGATTTATCAAACACTTCATGACTCATTGTATTTTGGAGTTCTCATTTCTTGCATACAAAGAGTAACTTGATGTTGGACACCTTCTTGCCTTGACTACTTACATTTTGTTCCATTTTATTTGCAACATTTTTACATACGAGTTATTTATTGCTGTTGTTTCTTTGAATTTTTGTTGACCGCTATCACTTTTTGGCACTGTTGTATCTATATAATGATTTTGTTGCTTGTTAATGGATTCACACCATCACATACTCTACTATGTTTTTCCTAAAAATACTGCATCACTATGTATATTTCTGGTCTTGTTGAGAAAATGGCCTAACCAACTTAAATAATTGTGTAGGTGTTGGGAAAAGTTGTCTTCTTTTACGGTTCTCAGATGGCTCCTTCACCACTAGCTTTATAACCACCATCGGGTAAGTACTGTTAATAATTTTTTTTAAAGAGTTGTTTCTGGATGCATCGTTATTTTCATAGGGATTGTTATTGTGGTGGTTCTAAAAATACTTTCTGTTTTGTTCTTCAAAAAAGGATTGACTTCAAAATAAGAACAATTGAGCTTGATGGTAAGCGCATAAAGTTGCAGATCTGGGATACTGCTGGCCAAGAACGTTTTCGAACTATTACAACTGGTAAGCAATATGCTTTGTTTGCTGTGGAGAGTAGGCTTTTTAACTATTTTATGGTGACTACTCTGAATCAACAAACTTTTTCACTATGCAGCCTACTACAGGGGCGCAATGGGCATTTTGCTCGTCTATGATGTTACCGACGAATCATCATTCAATAGTGCGTATTCTTCAACTTCAATCAACTGTTTAATACAGGACTTTGGCTTCCTCAACTGACCTTGATGTTAATTATTGACAGATATAAGAAACTGGATTAGGAACATTGAGCAACATGCTTCTGATAATGTGAACAAAATTTTGATAGGCAACAAAGCAGACATGGACGAAAGCAAACGGGTATGTTTATTGTCTCTCACATTTCTTTTCCAGGTTATGCAGCCATCGTATTCTAGATTTTTTTTTCTTGTAGTTTAATGTCAGTTTAAAATGAAATGGTAAAAGGGGATCTTTCTATTGCTTGGATTAGTTCTGGCATAGAACTTCATGACATGTTAAACTAACGCACCTTAAATGGTCGTTGTGATAATTTATTCATGTACTTTCTTTTTCTTTTAAATGACCCTATTGTTTGAATACAGGCTGTACCAACTTCTAAAGGGCAGGCTCTTGCTGACGAGTATGGCATCAAGTTCTTTGAAACGGTTAGTTGGTTTTTGACACTTCTGCTTTGGCATCCCTTGATCTATTCTAACTGATAGGAACAAATTTCGTGATCCCTCAAGTAATACATGGGCCGCGTTTAGATTTTTCGCGGAAAAAATTTACAGTATGTCGGACACACATTTGAAGTGTTAAATATAGACTAATTACAAAACTAATTACAGATTCTGTCAGTTCATCGCAAGACGAACCTAATGAGTCTAATTAATCCGTCATTAGCACATGTTTACTGTAGCAATTTATTGTCTAATCATGACCTAACTAGGCTCATTAGATTCGTCTCGCGAAGTACACTCCATCCATATAATGGGTTATTTTTTCGACTACATTTAATATGCCATGCATGTGAGGGAACATACTCGAAAAAAAATTCGCGAAACATCTAAACAGGGCCATGTACACCTCTTATTGTTATTGTTTCTGCAGAGTGCAAAGACCAACCTGAATGTGGAGCAGGTTTTCTTTTCGATAGCAAGAGATATCAAGCAAAGGCTCTCGGAAACCGATTCAAAGCCAGAGGTGCAACTTCAATCTTGTTGTTCCTTTTAAACTAACGATTTGCTCCTTCAGCAATGTAGCTTAACAGTTAAGTTGTTCTATTGTTTTAGGATCGTACGATCAGTATTAACAGACCTGAGGGTGGTGGTGATGCTTCAGCGGCACAGAAGTCGGCCTGCTGTGGATCCTGAGTGAGTTATGTTGTCACACGGGAGGATAAGATAGTGGTGATACCATGCATGTAATTTACCCTTTTCCTCTGGCTGTCATCCTTGTGTCTTTTCTAACGTTAAATCACAATTCCTTGGGTTCAGATTTCTGTGTTCCGCTGTGAACTATATTTTAGTTGTGACACTGGTAGGAATGCAAGTGGTCTCGAGTCATGTTCTGGTGTTGTGTGCAAAACTGCAGATCTATTATGAGACCATTCCATTTCTAATGATTGTATAGACATAATGATATCCTGGTGGATATGGGAATGCTCGCTAAATTGTTACTGTTAGTTTGACACACTGATGTTTATTGTCAACAAATGCTAAGGTTAGTGTTATGAGGTAAAATGGTATGACCTGCTTCGGAAAAGATACATTTGCAGGAAACAGAGTGATGCTGCTCTTAATTTTACAGGAATGCTCTAGTACATTAGTGGACAACAGAGGTCAAGACTTAAGAGTGATTCTTGCTCAAAACATTTTCTCACACCTTTCACCTAAATCATGAATTTAGAGAAATTCCGTCTTCTCTCTTTGCGCACATATTCTGCTGCCACTCGTACACATGCATCTAGATCAAGCTAACCATTCATTCATTATACAAGCCTCCTGCATACCTTCTCCACCCATATGCGTGTATCGGCTTGTTGCAGAGGGCGGAATTTTATTTTAATAAAGTATCCTTCATTTTAAAAAATCCTATACATATGAAACGGTGAGTTTGCCTCATGGGTGGTTTAGAGTGAGCCTTGCTCAACATTTTCTCCTACCTTTTTACTGAGAGTTAAGTTTCAAAAAAAAAAAAAAAATGTGCCGCCGCTCCTGTTATACTTAAATAGGCATTCGAATTCGAAGCCAAGCTAACCATCCATTCTACAAGCCTCCTGAATACCTTCTCCTCCACCCATCCTTTCAGGATGCACCCATTACTTAAGACAATATGGCTGCCCTCTCTTCGATCCATTTACCATTACAAGCACCAAGAACAAGCTCACCATCAGCAGCCATGGCGAGAGCTAACCTCGACGTGACCGTCGTCCTGGGCCTGTCACTGGTGGCCCTCCTCCTCCTGAGCGGCGCCGGCGTCCAGCATGCCGCCGCCGACGGCGACATCGGCTACCACGCGATGACCGCCGACGAGGTGCCCGGCAGGAACCATGCGCTCTTCCGCCCCGGCGCCGAGGCCAACAAGTATTCGCGCGGGTGCGAGAGCGAAGAACAGTGCAGGAGCAGGTGAATTGCAAGGGCCTGCATGCATTAGTTATACGTTTGGGTTTTCGTTGGTTAGTTAACTCATGAGCATTAGCGCCGTTGTGGATTGCGCGCTTGTTTTTAATTAGCTCGCTCGTTGCTCTATTTGATTTGTAAGTGCAAGAACAACATCTATATATACATGCATGTACTCGATGGGAATAAATTAAGGCGAAGCGTATTATATCATGTTGTGTCTTGATTCATAAGCTAGCTAGTTAAATTATTACCTTTTGGTCCCTGCGGTTTGCGGTGCATGTGCATGCGTGTGGAAATGTTTGATTTCTTGGCTAATTTTGGAATTTGGGCCAAAGCAATGAATCCACACTTCACCGAGGAGAAAAAAAAAAGATAGAGGTCAATCTCGAAAATCTGTTGGCTCAGTCTCTCGGAGGTGCTCATAGGGGTAGAGTTGCATGCAGATATTCATAGGGTTAAGTGTGCATGCGTTTGTGAGCATCCGCGTGTGTAATATGTTTCGCAAAAAAAATGCTATATTATTTTTTACTCAGTAGTTTGTCTGTCCCCAAAAGAATGATGTTTTAGGAATTTTTAGACAGATTAAGTATGATTACCCTCAGTCAGTTGAGTTACATGTATAATTAGAAAAAAATTGTTTCCATTTAATTAAGCATGCACAAGTTTAATGTGCCAGATTATTCTTATATGAGGTTTAAATTCCAAAATATCATTCTTTTTTAAATAAATTTTGAATGCTAGAACATCATTCTTTTTGGGACGGAGGGAGTAATAGTTACTCGTATATATTATATTTCATAAAATTTTATGTACTCTATCTCAAATATTAAATATTATCATATATGCTTACATTTACTCATTTTGGTCCCTTACAAGTGGTTAAGAATAATCTATTAAGTTGCTTCTTTTTTTAAAAAAAATAATTATGTCAACAGTTTTCACCCTATCCCATTACTCAACTACGTATATCATAAGAGCACATGCCCGTAGTATAAACAAAAATATCCATCAGTTCATTTTTTATCTATATAGTACGTTGGAAAAAGTAATCGGATTTGATCTGGTCAGTGCCAATTCCTTTTTTCTTTTTGAAAAAATTGCATTTCATGGTATGCAGAGTAAATATGTTGGTTCATATGGAAACCGCTCTCTTTGTGAAATGTTGCTCATGTATGTTTGGACTGCGACAGTATGAATACCACTATTAAGTTTTCTATGGAAGCATTCGATCGTACTCTTGGTTAAATCAAAGTCTATCTATACTAAAAAGGACAATGAAATTTTGATGTCAAATTTTACATCTTACTCTTATATTTTTTACACCGTCCGTCCATGTCGACTACATCTTTAATTTAGTAAATTTTTTAAAACATGCATTTGCGGCGGCACGTGTCTTCCTATACTAGTATAAATAACATGGGTCCTTTTTCGTTCCTACTGAAAATTTTGCTAGGGTTTTGTGCTCCTATGTGGTTTTGGAGTGGCACGTGAAAAAAAAAAACCGTTTACTCCGAACAGTGAGAAAAGGAGCTCGAGCTCGTGCCGCACCCGCCCTTCCCCTGCAGCTCCCACGACACGTGAGCCGCCGCCGCAGCACAGCGCCGTCGCCGCCGCTCCCCCGCCGCCGGGCCGGTTCCCTTCCAGCCGCCGGGGACCATGTCGAGCGGCCTGGACATGTCCCTGGACGACCTCATCAAGCAGTCCAAATCCAGGCCCAGGCCCAACCCGGCCTCCTCGTCGGGGCCCGCCCGCCGCGCGCCGCCGCCCGCCCGCGCGGCGCCCTACCCGCCGGCCGCCCCCAAGGTACGCCGCGTCGCGCCCCCGCTGCCCTCCTTGCCCCCACGGGTTCTACCTCCGCCTGAAAACCCTAACGCCGCCGCCGCTGGCGGCCCGTGCCCGCCCAGGCCCACCGCGCCGCCGCCCCCGACTCGCCCTATGGGGTCTACTCCGAGCACATCGCTGCCATGGCCGCGGTCGCGCCGCCGCCGCCGCCCGCGGCCACCGCGAGGTCGCTCGAGACGGGGACCAAGCTGCACATCTCCAACCTTGACGCCGGCGTCACCATCGAGGATGTACAGGTGCTACCCGTTCTTCTCCTGTTGCTTGGCAATTCACTGAATAAGTCGTGCAATTGGTTCAGTCTCCCTGTCTTTAATTCAGTGAGCTCAGAGTTGGTGTACTTCCATGTGAATGGATCTAGCCATACTAATCCCTGTCGGTAGCAAATTCTGTTTGATTGTTTTGTCTTAGTTGTTTGTTGTAATGCCGTTTTTTTTGGAATGTGGTGTCATTCAGTCATTGGACAAATGAAACCGTACTAAATTCCGGTGGTTTGGGTGGATACTAGATGCGCTTAGCTTTTTTCAATTGGATTGGCTTATCCCATATAAAGTCTGCTGAGTTTGCAGCTGGGGAATGGGTGAAGGGAGATCAAGGAAAATATGTTTTGGAGAGTATGTAGGAATCTGAAATTCTGAAATGAACCTTTTCCTTTCCTTTCCTATTGTATTGTGGTACATAAGACTCTTGGTTGGATGGTTGTATGGCTCACGTCTATCTGCTCCTGTTGAGCATGGCACAGTCCCTCTCACGAAAGATAGTTGTATTGAAATTCTTATTGTGGTAAAGAATTAGCAGGAAAGTTTTTGCATCCTAAGCTTTCTAAGCCTTTGTTTGAAGAACAGAGTTGGTAGTTTTGTGGTAGTACAGACCTATGGATGCCATACTCCACACAAAAGATTCTTTCTATCATGGTTGCTGGCAATACATGAATCTTGTATGTGTAACTACTATTCTTGGCTTCTTAAGGAACATGGTTATATGATGGAATTGATCCATGGGTGAAAGATTTTTGGCACCTAGCATAATGCGACCCCTTTTTCCTTTTTTTGAAACGAACATAGTTATGCGACCAAGTTGCAATATTGATTCTATTGTTCACAACACGCAAGTAAACTTAATAATGTTCACAATAATGATCTAAGAAATAGTTGTTCCCTATTATAGATCTAGGGTCTTTCTGGTCTTTGATCAATAATATATTCAAAATTCTAAATATTTACATCAGTCGCATGGAAATAGCACATATATATTCATCATACTTGTATTTTAGAATGTCATACTTAATTTATTTCTGCAAATTCATTGATATCCTGTTATAAAAGTTGATGGCTCAAGTTTTCGTCATGGATGGAACAATACCTAAATCTTTGGTTTTTCTATGAGCACATAATCTCAATTGATGTGATTGCAGCTGATCAGTTATTTGTTCTGTTTCGCCAGGAACTGTTCTCGGAGGTTGGTGAGCTCAAACGTTATTCGATGAACTATGACAAAGACGGGGTATCCAAGGTGTGCTTGTTGAACCTTGACTGTACTGTCTCTTTCACTATTATTAGAATTTCCTTATTATGAACTTCTTTGAAACCTTCGTTTTGCTAGGGAACTGCGGAAGTTGTCTTTGCAAGGAAAGTGGACGCTTTGGATGCTATCAAGAGATACAATGGTGTCCTACTTGATGGGAAACCAATGAATATAGAGCTCATTGGAAGCAATGTTGAACCACCTTCCATGCCACCGTTGATACCCAACCGTCCTTTGCAGAATTATAGTGATATCCATAGCAGGTTGGTCCAAACCAATTTCTTTCTGTTATCCATCATTTAATCTGTGTTCACTACTCTTTCATATGGTTTGAAACTTTGAATTGGGACGCAAAAACTTGTATGAGTAAACTTTTTCACTAAGAATACTTCATATTACTAAAAGCATGCTGCATCGAAACCAATTTGCCCAAGTGAGGAAAGGCTTTGATGTTGAGGGAGTGGGTGAATCACAAAGAAATAGATGCAACTCCCATGCATTCGATGAGGTTTGCAAATGCGCCAATGTATTTACCATTTTATCCGGTGATACTTCAGATCAATTGTACAATGCTACCATTTAGTTTAATTGAAATTTGTTATATCAAGGCCCATCTACAGCTGTATAGATGGGCCTTGATATAACAGCTGCTTATATTATCCTACTGCAGTTCTAAGATATTATTTGCAAACAATGTAGCTGCGCTCAAAATGGTATACTGCTATGGTGTCTATTGTTGCCTGTAATATAGCTTGTGTTTTAGTTCAGACGAGCAAATTATATTTAGGGAAAAAAAATGCTAAATGTTTTTCATGCAGTTATTGTCGACGGTAATATAGCTTGTCCAATCAGACCATATTTGGAAAAATACTTATAGAGTTTAACATGGCTCTAATTGGCCGCCTCTTGATTAGGGAACTTCCCATAATAAAAGTGAGAATGTTATGAAATATCTTAGGTTTGTGAGAGATGGAAGGAAGAAAACACATTTTTTTTTTGTCACTTTTGGATCGATGAACAGAATTTAAATAAACAATTGTAAGAGCTAACTAAATACCTACATAGAACCGCTCATCTTTTACAATTACCCACTAATACGTTTCTGAGCTTGCTGTGTTAGAATTGTACTGTAAGAAGCAACATGATTTTTTCCGTTTATCATGACTAGAGGGGCTGGGTTATCTGCTCAGGAGTATATACAACTACTCATTTGCTTTGAATATGTTGACCAACCTTTAAATCGTTTGTATGTGCACTGCTGTGTTCTAAGATTATTTAGGTGCGCAGCTGTATCCTGAACCACATGTACAATTTCTAACTTTTCTCCATGTCCTCGCGCCAAATATATGCCAAACCCAGTACCACTGTTGCTTAATGTGTCCACTGAAGAACATATGTTTAGTCTGGAGTTGTAGTACCACACTAGCACAACTGCACAAGACAGCTTCATTAACTAGCACAACTGCACAAGACAGCTTCCTGCAGTAGTAATAGTTGTTTCCTTCATTTTTTCTATTCTCATTAACTTGCACCATTGCACCATCTCCAGCCAAATGAAAACAATCCATCAAACACCACAGGTGGGTTCATTCTTCTCAGGTCACTAGAGTAACACCAGGTAAATGCTCGGTAGCAGATAGTTCATGTAGGAAATATTCAACTTGCCAGGAGCAAACTATATTATCCCTGGTACCCGGCACATTCACTGATATATGTCAGCCTGTATCCAGTTGGGACTCGTGTGCTGGTTAAGGATGCTACAATTATGAATGCTGTTAGGTAGCTTCCCTGTATTGGCCTTGCTGATTGCATTTTAGAAGTTGCTTGCCTTTAGTGATGGAACAGAACCCTTTTTTTTTGGTAGCTTGGATCTTATTGACGTGGGGCAAGTTATCACAGCAGAAATCGATGCTATATGTTGGTGTCATAAATGATGTCCAATGACGCTGCAGCACAGCCAAAACTGTACTCTGGTGTGCGTTTTTACCTACCACTATTTGTTCCAATTTTGGCACCAACACGCAATGAGTATATTTGCATGCATCACCAATGTTATTTCCATCATCTAGTCCCAACATTATGGTTATTCTGTTTGCAGCGTGCCTCAAAACCAAAGAGGCAGTCAGCGAAAAGCACCTCAAGGCAATGGTCGTGGTGGAGGCAGTAGTCAGAGCAGTGGCGGCCGCGGACAGGGGAAAGGCCGAGGGCAGGACCGGAATCGCACACCCGTATCTGTGGCAGACCTTGATGCTGAGCTGGACAATTATCATGCATCTGCAGTGAAAGAGAAATGAGGCTCTGGCATTCTGTTTATTGTACCGGTGAGAATGCTCACAGATTGCGGCTTGTTTTAGAAGTTTGAAGTTACTATCCGAGCCATAGTGTTTTGTACTACATAATTTTTCATGCATTGATAGAACTGTTAAGATATCTTATTTATGCACAATCGATTCTATAGTGGGCCATAATTGAATGTCCTATTACCGGGATGTGCAGTATGTAAGTGGTGCTAATTTGCAGGATCAGTCATATTGAGTCTTTTAGGTACGGTTGAGAACAGTTGCAAACTCTGCTTTATTCTGGCTCTGGATCATTTCTGTTCTGATGTATTTTAGCTAACCTTTCTGTCTGCAAATTCTGGGCATGCGCGAGCCATGTTCCAAAGTCCTAAAGTTGTTCTTGGATCTGTGTGCAGTTCAACGGTTGTCTTGAATTATTTTCTGTTCTATTAACAATTTCATATAAAGGGTCTGTTTGAAAGAGCTCTCGGAGTGATTCCAGGGCTCCAGGCCAAATGGCTCAACGGAAGTTTGTTCCTGATTCCCTGAAGTTAACCAAGATGCTAGGAGTCAGCTAGAAAAGAAAACAGCTTTTCCTGATTCACTTCCGTCTTGATTCACTTTGTATACGGTTTATCTTTTGAGAATCACTAATGCGCTTTAGTCGTAGAATCATAGATTATCACTTCTAGTACATTCAGAACCTACGTTTATGCTTTCCTCCATGCCTCGTAGGTTTTATTAGCAGGAAAGCTTGAACTATTTCATAAAGGGTAAAGTCTATTTTTGACCATCGAACTATGCCCTCAGTTTGGTTTTGACCATCGAACCGCAAAACCAGAAATCTTTGGCCATCCAACTCTCAATACCGTTCAATTTTGGCCATCGGTGGTTTTAGTGGGCGGTTTTGCTGACGTGGACGCCACGTGGCAGTGGGGCCCACCTGTCAGGACCATCTCTTTTCTCCTCCTTTCTTCTCTCCTCTTCCTCTCCTCTCTGTCTCCACCGCCGCCCGCCGCCCTCCCCGCGCCTCACCTACGCCGGCAGCCGTCCTCCCCCGGCGCCGCTGCTGCCGTCTCCCCGAGGCAGCCCTGCGCGCCGGCCACCACCCTCCCCCACATCTCCACTCTACTCTTCTTCCTCTGCCATTCTTCTCCACTGAGCCGAGCACCTGCGCCGGCCAAATACTCCGGCCACCGTCCGCCTCCCTCAAATCGTTCACACATGAAGCTTGTTCACCCTCCTGGCTCCAACCCTGACCCATCTGCGACGAGTGCCGACCGATCCTCGACCGGGAATCGAAGATTCCCCAGCCGCCCAAGCCTTCTGCCTGTGCACCCCATGGTCGCCGGCCAAATATGCCAAGCTCTGGCCGTATTCGTCAAATAGCTGCCACACGACCCTCCCCCACCTCCTGCACGACCTCCCGAACACCTCGTCAACGAGTGCCAGCAACCACCAAGCCGGGGATTTTGAATCCGGCGTCCGCCCGTGGCTTTGCGCCGCCGCCAAGCCTCAACGCCGATGAGCACCTTTTGGCCGTCCCTGACCCCGTCTAACACCTCAATTCGATCGCAGGTGAGCTCCTCCACCCCCCGCCCCGGCCGCCGCCGTAGCCCTCCGCCTCCGCGACCGCTGCTTGTGCCCTCGCCCATGAGCTGGCGCCGCCGCAGCCAGAGATGAAGGTGGTGACGAGATGGGAGCGGCGGCGTCGGGGGGGTGGGGGGGTCCTTGCGTGGGAGCAGATTGGGAGGAGGGGGACGGCGGCGGCCAGTGCGGGCGGAGGGCGGCGGCCGGCGCGGGAGGAGGGCAGCAGCCGGCGGATGAGAGAAAAGAGAGGGAGAGGAGAGAGAAAGAAAGAGAGGAGGGAGATGGTCCTGACAGGTGGGCCCCACTGCCACGTGGCGTCCACGTCAGCAAAACCGCCCACTAAAACCACCGATGGCCAAATTTGAACGGTATTGAGAGTTGGATGGCCAAAGATTTCTGGTTTTGCGGTTCGATGGTCAAAACCAAACTGAGGGCATAGTTCGATGGTCAAAAATGGACTTTACCCTTTCATAAAAGCATGACAAGATTCGGCATCGATCCTCGATAATCTTGTACACAAGGTCAAGAACCATCGCCCCGTGAAACAACTCATAAAATGTTGCAATTTTCCTTGCCACAGTGCAAGGAAAAGCGGTAAACCAAGCAATCCTATTTATTGGTAAAATGATTCCAAAAAACGAGATAGATTTACTCGCGAAACCAGTTTCAATTTCAGCCAATGTTTTCGTCAGTACTAAGTGAAAATTTCTGAACGGTTCCGATTTTTCTGGCCGCGGTGCAACAAAAGGCGATAAGCCAACGAACTAAATCAAACAAAGAAATCCTATGCTGGTAAACTAAAAATTATTCCTAGAAACAAGATATAGAGGGTACTGAAAAATGAGAAGCAGCTCTCCTGTTTCAGCTAATTCGAGTTGTTTGAATTCGAAAGATTGCTAACCGCATGTTCCACGCGGTGTAAAGCCATTGATTGATTTTGTCACTCAGGAAGTGACAACGAATACGAAATGAATTGATTCTAATAATGGCACCAGGCCCTAAGAAAACCTAACCCATGACCGACCTTTCTAATGGCACCAATCTATAATTCTAGCTAATCTTTGACAGCTTGTTCCTAATGGCACGCACTCCTGCTGTGCCTCCTTCCTACATGACGTGCTTGTGAGGGAACACGTAGATGGGGCTCCTGACATGGTGCCTCCCGTCGGACCAGACGACGGCCGCCGACGCTCCCATGGTGCCATTCACCGGCACCAGCTTGCCGGAGACTCTCACCTTGAAGCTGAGCTTCTTCTTCCCCGCGCCGAACGCCAGCACGTCCGGCGAGACCTCGACGTCGACGCCGGGCACCGTGGTGACCGTGGCGCGGTACACCGACTGAGCGGGCCCCACGTTGGTCACCGTCCGGGGGAAACTCCGCCGCGAACGCCACGCCGTAGTTGAGCACCGGCACGGCGATGGTCGGGTAGTTGAGGTCGCCGACGGCGCCGGCGATGGCCTCGCCGGAGCACGCCGCGGACTTTTTGCCGGTCACCGTGGCGATCTGCGACGAGTTGTACCCCTGCGCGCAGAGGAACGCCACGTAGTCCTCCACGCCGGCGTCGTAGACGAGCCCCGGGTACCGGGCCCGCATCGGGTCCACCTGCCCGGCGCCGTACGCCAGCTCGGCCTCCGGCTCGCCGCCGGAGCCCATCGGCGTCGCCGTCGTCACCAGCGCCGACAGCACGGCGGCGTGCGACCACCGTGGGTGCGCCGACTTCACGTACGCCGCCGCCCCCGTCACGTGAGGGCACGCCATGGACGTGCCCGAGATGATGTTGAACTTGGCCTTCCTATTGTCTGCCTCGTCGCCGGAGATGGACGCCTTCGGCGTCCACGCCGCCAGGATGTCCACTCCCGGCGCACTAATGTCCGGCTGCACACACACACACAAGTACACAACCACCATTAATTAATAAACATTTTTTCTTTCAAAAAAATAATAATTTTTTTCTCAAAAGAATTAAGCTTAGTCCTAGATAGCAAAGATTGATAATGTTGATATGTCACGCAAATGCACCTTGAGGACGCCGTAGGTGATGACGTTGGGGCCGCGAGAGGAGAACTCGGCGACGGCAGGGCGCGGCGGTGTCCTTGACGGTGTTGCTCTTCAAGACGGTGGCGGTGGGTCTCCTGGTGCTGTTGTAGTAGGCGGCGATCTTGTCGTACTCCTCCTCCATGACGGCGACGACGGGGAGCGCGTCCGAGAAGGCCGTGTCCATGTCGTGGTCCCTGAACCGGAACACGACGGCGCCGTCGGCGCCGGTGGCGGCCATGGCGGCGGACTCGGCGAACTCGGCGCCGCCGCAGAGTAGCACGGCGCCCTTGTACCTCTTGCCGGCGAGGTTCTTCTCGTCGCAGTCCCCGGCCGGGTCCATGAGCAGCGACGGCTTCCCGAGGTAGCCGAACGCGGCCGTGATGGCGTTCCCCGCCACGCGGGTGCCGTCGCCGAGCACGATGTCGCTGACGATCCTCCGGTCGGTGGTCGAGGCCGCGGCGGAGGCCAGCCACGGCGCGACGTTGCTGACGGACCCCAGCTCGGGCCCGCTGTTGCCGGCGGAGGTGGAGACGAACACGCCGCGCGCCGCCGCGTGGAACGAGGCGACGGCCATGGCGTCGGCGGCGTAGTCGAAGGCCATGCCGGTGCCGAGGGAGGCGGAGATCACGTCGACGCCGTCGGCCACGGCGTCGTCGAACGCCGCCAGGATGTCCTCCGACGAGCACCCGTCCTCCCAGCAGACCTTGTAGACGGCGAGACGGGCGCCCGGGACGGCGCCCCGGGCTGTGCCGCCGGCGAGCCCGCCGAGGCTGGCGCCGGGGACGGGGACGCCCGCCGCCGTCGAGGCCGTGTGCGTGCCGTGGCCCTCGTCGTCGAGGACGGAGAAGGTGGTGTTGCCGTCCTTGTAGGAGCGCGCGCCGATGATCTTGTTGTTGCAGGAGGTGAAGTTGCTTGAGCAGACGCCCTTCCACTTCGCCGGTGGCGGCGGCAGGCCGGCGTCGGAGAAGGAGGCCGAGTCCGGCCAGATGCCAGAGTCGATCATGCCGATGATCACGTCGCTCTCGAAGGGGAGACGGGTCGGGTCGTTGTGGCGGGGTAGGCCGAGGAAGTCCCATGACCGTGTCGTCTGTGGCCTGTAGATCACCTTCTCGTGGACGGAGATCACGCCGTCATTGCCTGACAGTCCATCAGCAAATGCAATCAGCGAGTGTTATGTCAATTAGCAAGAAATGAATGGTTTTTTACGAAAGATTAATCTACCACTTGTAATAAACTAGATCGAAATACATAACAGTGTAGATTGGATCTAAATTAAGATGGAGAATTTGAATCTGATAAATAAAATCGATTTAGATTAACAGCATATATGGAAGCAGAAGAGTGTTTAGTGTTTACCGGCGAGCCTGTTCTTCTCGTCCTCGGTGAGCCTGGCGGCGAACCCGTGCAGGGTCCTCGAGTAGTGGTAGACCACCCGGTCCGGCGCGCTGGAACTGTGAGCACAGCAATGCATATATGAGCAAGATCCATTCAGAGCTATACGCAAAGTTTGTATATATAATAAATGCGGCAACTTAATTACCTGTCGTCGAGCACGCTGCCGATCATGTCGTGGTGGCGCGCCGCGACGGCCGCGCCGGCGTCCGCCTCCGACAGCTCCGCCGTCGCCGGCAGCCTCTCCGTGAACACGACGTACACCTGCGCACGCACCATACCAGATTGATCAGATATGCACACTGACTGAACTAGCTAGCAGAGACGATGCGAAGATTGATATATAAATTAGCAAAGCTAGCTGATGACCTTGGTGCCGCCATCGCCGGCGGCACCGGCGGCCGCGCCGGCCCTTGCTCCGCCGGCGACGGGGGTGTGGACGGCGGCGGCGTGGTGGCAGAGGAACACGCCGAGGGAAGCGAGGAGGAAGAGAAGCCGTGCCGCCATTTTGGGCTGGGGGTGTTGGACGGCGGAATGGGATGCATGTGTATTTATAGCGCCTTTGGCCGCCGGATGATTTTTCTAGGGGTGGTTATCCAACAAACTCGAGCGTGCGTACAGTACTTGATAGAGGTAGTTAATCATCCATATCATTTCTGTTCTCGATCATTAATGGTCTCCTCGCCGAGGTAAGCGCAGCAACAAGATTCCGTACAACACGCGACGGCTGTTCCTAGTTTGTTGCGCTGTTTGGCGACGCTAATGAAACCCGATAATAAATTGTCAAAAGCGTCAAAGCGAGCACGCGGCGAGGGACGCGCCAGGTACTGCGAGACGTCCCTTTTTATGTTAATGTTGTGAACTTTTAAACACGTGCCTGTGACACGTGCCCCTACGCTAGTAGCAGAAAAGAAGAAAACATGACTTAGTTATTGCATAAATTCTATGTATACCAGTAGCAGAATCTAGCGCAGCAAATTTAGGCCACTCGATGTAGTCCCTCTGTCCCTCTTTATTCATCGCTGAAAAAGAAAACGATACCCAATGAGCAAATGACACACCCCTATGCTGCAAAGAGCAAAAGCTCAGCGTGTGGTTGTGAGACCGCGTGAGGGGCAAGGATGGGATAGGCACGCAACAGGTAGCTTCAACGACAATTAAATAGAGACAGAGGGAATACAAAGTTTCACAATCTAGTGCTGGTACAAAGTTTGCGTTCAAATTTCAAACCACTAGGGCACTGGCCAGAAAAGAATTAGCGCTGGCCCAAGAAAATGCCAATATTTCAGAACTAGAGCAACTGCAGAGTAATTGACATCAAGCCACTTCACTTCGTTTGTCAGCGCAGCGCAACAGATTTTTCTCTCTCACAGAAATCATCGCAGCATCAACCAAAATCAACAGACTTTTTAACACAGCGCAGTTTGTTCAACACTAAGGTTGCAGAGACGCCGTAAAATGGAGAATTAAGTGGTGCATGCCGACGCCAGTTTGTTCAACACCCATTCGCAAAAAAGAAAGTTTGTTCAACACCAAAGAAGAGAGAAATTTGGGGTCCGGTACGCGCGAAGGAGAACGAGAATTCGCCCAATTATGCACAATGTGAAATTCGAATCGGAATGTTTGCCTTGAAATGGAGGTTTTGCCGTGGCAAACGAATTAAAGCCGCGCCCAGTTTCCTTGCAGTGATGTCACAAGAGTAAATTTTCATATGCCTTGCCTGATACCGTACATTTCCTCGATCAAATATTCAAACAACTGTATGGAGGACAGCCATCGCCAGAAGCTGATTGACCATTTAAAGCTCAGATAACTGCTATAATTTCACTCAAAAAAAAAGTTAACTGCTTGGGAAAAAAAACATTAATGGGGTATTCTAGCTTGTGTTGCAGCAAACAGATGGCGTTGCATTTAAACAACAGTTTGCAAATCACAGTTTGGACTCGAGTTTGCACGCAACCTTGACATACCACACATCTGCAGACAACGATCCTTCATGGATTAAGAGGGGAAGAAATTGCATCTGACAACCAATTTATCGACTTTTCAAGCACAACATACTTGCAGATATACATTTGTTATTATTAGCGGCATATTGAATACTTCAATTGTTAAAACATACACGCTAGCTTGTAAATTTTGTTTTGAGTAGGTATTCCATTCACATTCACAGGGAACGGTGCTACAAGGCGCTACTCTTTTGCTAAGGCGCCATAGGGCAGAAATTACATTCTCCTCAGATTGTCCAGCCTTGCCTGCAAGTCGGCATCAATTCCGCCGTCAGCGTTCCCAGCACTTTCAGCCTGGGCAACCTTTCCAGCGGAAGCTGGCTGAGCAACCGTAGCCGATGGGGCTCCAACAAGCTGCAAAATACACAAAGATAATTTCTAGCTTAGTCCAGTGCTGGATGGAATGAATTTCTCAAAAAAAAAAAAGAGGGCAAAGCTATTTCTAAAATTAACATAAAATATTTATTGAGCAATGATCTGGAAATTCTAAAATAATGGAAAGCAGATCCAAAATGCACATTGGCACTAGATAAGTTTGAGCTAAAACAAGAAATTGCATGAGACAGGATAGGAATATTATGCTATCACCTGATAAGGGTAAGCAAAATAATAGATTGAATATGTCCCCCCAAAAGAACTGCCTCAAATTTGGGATGGTAACACTAAGTTCTACTGAAGATGAGATCAGTGGCCACAATTTTGTTTTTCTTTTTTTTCCCTTTATGTAATTATTAAATGAAAAACCAGAGTCCTCTCTAGTCGAGTTAAAAGGTTACAGAAATATTCTAGTTACTAGTAGGCACAACAGAGGACCTTCATGGCTTTTATCCCATGCAAGTATGCAACCTCTTGGCTTAATCAAGGATGGTGCATTTTGAAGATCAACCTACACTCTAACCTTCAGTGTGCACTCATGAGAAAATAAAGGCCCACAGTAACTTACCTCCTGGTTGATATCAATGCCAATTTCATCAAGTACTTGATTCACAAGCTCCTCGGTTTCTTCTTCTTCCTCGTCTCCTTCCAAAGCATCATCTATAGCATCCCCCATCACCTCGCTCACCATCTCCATCCTCTCATTTTGTCGCTCAAACTCTTGCATTATCTTCTGTAACCCTGGCAAATTTAGCTGCCTGTTCATTTGAGCCATTGCTTTTGTAACACCCTTCATAGCATCACCCATAGCTTGAGTGGATTTAAGCGTCTGAAACAGTTGCACACTAACTGTTAAGAGGAAGGGCAAATGGATGCAATACAAAATTTAAGATATATAAGCATAAGCAGCAGACTTAGCATTTTAGCTTCAGGTCTTCAGACAGAAAGCAGAATATACGGTTTTCAGTTAAAAACTTAGAATCGTATCATAAGCCATAATTTCCATATGAAACCATATCACTAATTTGTAAGGTTTAATGAATTGAAAATGAGACTACTCCATGGTCAATTTAATCATACAAAATTACAAACTTCAAATTTGTTTTTTTCTACAGCTAACTAACAATACAATAGGAAAACACAATTCTATAGAAATTATGCGTTTTATCTCTCTCTTGCCCATATATTCCCTTCCCCAGGACCCCACTCGAGCGGGAGCCTCTGGCACTGGTTTTCATGGTTGGTACCACACTAGTACATCATTAAACCAGCATAAACTAAAGATGACTTGCCGCAGCATCACAGTGATATTTGACAAAGCAATTAAGGCACCAATATAAAGAGAGGATAGACAAGAAAACACATGGTTACCTGAACTCTTAGAGCAACTCCTTGGAGCTGAGATTTAAGTTGGTAGAACTTTGTTATCTGATGCCGAGTACGAATAAGATCTTTGGCCATTACTTTGACAGCTCCCTATAGCAGTAACAAAAAGTCAGCACATAAATACAACATGCAAAATGGATGAAATTGTAGCATGCACACAGAAATTACATGTACATTTATATGTTATAAACTGTAAGACGCAATACATCGACGGCAAGGATTTCTCGCTCAATATTATTAGGCTATTGAATTAAATACTTGAAAATTTAGGATAGAGGTTTTAGAGCCCTAAGCTGACCTTCAAGAGCAAGCTATGGATCTTGCAAACATAGGAGTCTTTCATATGAAACTATTGTGAGACAGGGTTCTGTAATACACCGTAGTTGTGTGTGTCAACCAGCCAAACAGCAGGAAAAAAGTCAACTTTTTCCAGACTCTTGCTTGCTATCCACCAAACTTGCAGATCTTCAGGTAAAGTGAAAATAGGACAATAGGTACATGCTTAAAGTTTCCACACACACGGCAACTGTTGGATATAAATATTTTCTACAACCATATATCATCAGGCATGACAGATTCTCAAAAATAATTATACCATAATAAAGATACCTGACATTCTAAAATTGCAAATATCAAGCACACTGAACAACAGAATCAAAATATGACTTTAAAGTTCCAAAAATACCAGAGTTCATACCATCTGGCCTTCTTTAGCTGTTTTCTTGATCTCAGTGATGAGCTTTTTCTCCTGGGCCTGCAATCCTTGCCTCTCTCGCTCAATTTCCCTGATGGATCGATCTAACATTCTCTTGTTCTCTCTCAAGAGCTCTGAAAGAAAGAACCATAAATATCAAAAACCATAAGCCATAAGATAAGAAATGTAATGCTACATTATTCGAATTCAAAACATAAAAAAAGTATGAGTGACTATGAATCTGCTCGAGAATTGAAAGAGGTGGAAAGGCTTCAACAGATCTAAACTGAAGTAAAGTTTAGCTGCCAGTCCAACTCCCACATATTTAACAGTCCTGCCGAAATCCACACGGTTCAAATCTCAACCTCCTGCCCATTCTCTAATTAGACGCCGAGATGCTCCCTTACGAACTGTGCCAAGAAATCCTACCGAGCCTGAACCGCCCAACACAAAACTTCGCCGGTGTCTATACATCTCAAGAAACCCCTCCGTCGAACAAAGACAGATAAAAGAAAGCTACCGCAGCTAGGGCCGATCAATCGGACCGAATTCCAATGCAAATCTTTGCAGATTGGAAGGAGGATTCATACCAGCGGGCGTCTTCCGCTTCCCGAACAAGAAACTCATCTTGGATCCTCCGGCTCGTGGTGGCTACTACGGTTTCGATTGGAGCGATTCGTGAGGAAATCCCTCCGAAAACTCGATCCGATCGGTGGTGGGTTCTTCGCCTCTCAGGGACGCCGGTGGAGTGATGATTGGATCGTCCTCCTTTCCCCTTCCTCCGCCTTTACCTGATGCCAACGCAAGTTGTTGGAGTTCTTCTGATGCCAAACTGAAAAGAAGAAGAAAAAAAAAAAGAAACGGGGGAAAATATGCTTTTGGGCTTCTTGAGTCGAGAAGAGGCTATAATGGGCCACCAGCATGCAGCGCACTACTGGCCCGACAAACAAAATAGGGCGAGAAACGAATTGGACAGGCTAAGATTTCGGCACTGGCCCGACGGCTAAGATTCCAGATTTTAGGCCTTTTTTCTTCATTCAGGGTTGAGTTAATAATTTTAAGATTTTGCTGGTGTAATAATCTTCTTTCCTTCTTAATGTGGCACCACACGGAACTGCTGTTACTGAGATTTGTTTCTCAAATTATTATAACTCGTAATCACTTCATTTTATATCATATAATAACAGGTTAAGTAGAGTAATTGTTGGATAATTATCACGTCGTAAATATAGAAACGGAGTACCATCTAAAGAAATCTAAGCCATCGGTAACAAAAAAAAAAAAAATCGATTTCTAGACCCATGAAACATCAAAAAGTTTGTTTAGATACGCCAAAAAGAATCTACTCGATTCAGCAGACAACCACGCCGGCCGGTTAATAACTACCAAGCAACAACTACAATAACCAATTAACTTGTCCCTCCTGAGTACTGACGAACACGCCCAGCACCAAGGCAGCCATGATCATCCTCAGGATCGCCCTTGCACTTGCGGCCGCCTTTAACGCCTCCTTCCTCGCTTCCGGGCTCCACGCCGGTGTCCCGCGCACGGCAAAGGCTCCACATGCCGTCGCCGGCCGCGGCCCCCGTGAAAGCCATGGAACAACCAAGGTATGTACTAGTAGAAAACCCATTCTCCCACGCAGATCCAATCGTACCGTTGCTGACACCCTCAGATCGATCCTGCAGGTCTACATCGTGTTCACGGCGAGGCAGGCGGCGGCGCCGGACATGACGCCGGAGCCGGAGACGAACGGGAAGATAGAGGCGTTCCACCACGGTCTGCTTGACGATGCTATCCAGCTGGATGGCAACTCGAGCGCACGGGAGAGAGTAGTCTACCATTACACGAGAAGCCTGCACGGCTTCGCGGCCAGGCTGACGGAGCAGGAGAAGAACAACCTCGCCGGCAGGGACGGCGTCCTTTCGATCCATGAGAGGGTCGTGTACAGGCCGCAGACGACGAGGTCATGGGACTTCTTGGGCGTGCCGCTGCAGGAGCACAGGAGGAGGGGCCTCCCGTTCGAGCAGGACGTCATCATCGGCGTGCTGGACACCGGCGTGTCACCGGACTCGGAGTCCTTCTCCGATGATGGGCTCGCGCCGCCGCCCGCAAAGTGGAAGGGACGCTGCTCCGAGGGCTTCGAGTGCAACAAGTACGCTCGATCTCCTTGTTTAAAATTGTAGATTTTTCCTGTGCATCTAGGCAGCATAATAAATAATAAAAAATGAATTTAGAAAAGTCGAAACAAAGAATCATGCATGGATTTCTGATGGTATATTGATGAGTGTGTAGCAAGATTATTGGAGCCTGGGCCTACGACGGCGGGCTTCCGGACGGGCAGGTGACGCCGGAGGACGACGATGGCCACGGCACGCACGCGGCGTCGACGGCGGCGGGCCGGGAGGTGCGGAGCGCGAGCCTGTACGGGGTGGCCAACGGCACGGCGCGCGGCGGCGTCCCGGGGGCGAGGCTGGCGATCTACAAGGTGTGCTGGTACGACAGCGGCTGCGGCTCGGAGGACGTCCTCGCGGCCATGGACGACGCCGCCGCCGACGGCGTGGACGTGATCCTGGCGCCCTTGTCGGCCGAGGCGGCGAGCGAGCACCACGCCGACGCGCTGGCCATCGGCGCCTTCCACGCCCTCAGGAGGGGCGCCCTCACTTCCGTCCCCGCCGGCAACTGCGGGCCCAAGCTGGGCACCCTCAGCAACGTCGCGCCGTGGATGGTCTCCGCCGGCGGCACCACCACCGACCGCAGGATCGTCGCCGCGGTGGTGCTGGGGAACTCGAAGCGATTCCTGGTGGGCGAGCATGAGCATCGCCGCGAGCAGCTTATTAATTAGCTTGCTTAATTTGGACTTACTGATTTTGTGAAGTTTGTTTGTAGGCATATCGATCAGTTAATTAATGACGACATCTGCTTGTGCTTGTGCGTTATTGCAGGGAAACTCCATCAACACTTTCCCTGATATAGGGAAGCGGCGATCACTGCTGGTGGACCCTGGGTATGCATGTTACAACGCAATTAGTATTTACTCCAAACTTGTGTTTCTTAAATAATGGCCTTGCATATACGATCCCTGCAATTCATCCGTGCAGGAACTGCGATGACAAGCTGGAAGGTGTAAGGTACAAGGGGGCCATCCTTCTTTGCCCGCCGCAGGGATTCATCAGCCAGCAAATGATAGCAAGGAGTGGCGCGGTCGGTATCATCCTCCCTGACGACGACGATGATGAAACCTCCTCTTCTTCCTCGGTCCCTGTCGTCATGGTCAGGCCTGCTCAATTCCAAGAAATCCTCCGCTACTACAACGAGAGCAGGTTCAAAATTTGCTGGCCATATATTACTCTGCTTCTCATCTTAAAATAAATTAAAGTAATGAAAATATATCAAATGTATGTTTGATAGCATCGGATCGACAGAAACAGCTGACACTTGAGCGTTCTTCATTCATGTTCAGGCACCCCACAGCTACCATATTCAACAGCCAGACAACTTTTGACGCCAGTGCACCAGTCGTCGCCAGCTTCTCGTCTAGGGGCCCAAACCTGGTCACGCCTGGAGTCCTCAAGGTAAACATCGAAATGTAGTACGCTGCAATTAACTGATTCGCTGCATCGATCTTGTTCCCCGGCCCGGACCGGAGTAGTAACATACATATGGGCAATGAACATTTTCAGCCGGACATAAGTGCTCCTGGAGTCGACATCTTGGCCGCCTGGTCTCCATACAGTGCAATGTCCACGGGCTTGGACGACGACCGGATCGTCCCCTACAACATCATCTCAGGGACATCCATATCATGCTCTCACGTCGCAGGCGCCGCCGCATATGTCAAGTCCGTCCACCCCCACTGGTCGCCGGCGGCCATCATCTCCTCCTTGGTCACTACAGGTAATAAATATATTATTGCCACGCATGCCATTGTATCTTCAACCATTTGGGATGATGCAAAATATAGCTAAAATTACTCATGGTCTTTGAATGTATACAGCAACTCCGATGCATTATTCCAATGTCTCAGAGGCCGAGTTCGCCTATGGCGCCGGGCAGGTCAACCCGACAGGTGCTGTCGATCCAGGCCTTGTGTACGATGCCTCGGAGGCCGACTACATCAACCTCCTCTGCGCGCAAGGGTACAACACGACGCAGCTCGCCGCCGTGACCGGAACAAACGTAGCTTGCACATCATCGTTGCCAGCCGGCGGCTCCATGGCTGATGACCTCAACTACCCATCCATTGCCATCCCTGTCGTCAACTACGGTGTGGGCTTCGCCGTGGAGGTCCCAAGGACGGTCACCAACGTAGGACCGGGCGAGTCGGTGTACCGTGTCGAGATCGGCACGGCTCCTGCTGGCATCACCATCACTGTGGCGCCAGACAAGTTGGTGTTCACTGCGGAGCAGCACAAGTTGAGATTCAAGGTGAGCGTTGTGGGTTCGCTGCAGGCGCCTCAGGTTGTTGATGATGGCGGCAACCTTGGGGCCTCAGCGTCCATCGTTTGGTCAGATGGAAAGCATGAAGTCAGGAGTCCAATTTATATATTCCCCACGCAGTTTAGATCTTATATCGAACCGGTTGAGTGTAGGTGCAAGCCTGAGAAGTGTGATAGCCAACTTGGTTACTAAGTTGTCAGTGGTATTTCTAGCATGGCAAGACCTGAATATAAATAACCTAGCCAATCATTTTTACAAAAATTTGAAACAAATTGCAGGGTTTCAGATTTGGCTGTTTTTTCGACAGTATATTGCTATTGCACACACACTCACACCATGTGGAGGTATAACATGCACAATTGCACAACATGCACAATTGCACACACACTCACACCACACACAAAGGCTCCTATATAAATCATTCATAACTGTAAAGTTGTAAAAGTTACACCGTACCCTTGGGATAACATTCGTTAACAAATACTAATTCAGGCCCGTTCCGACGGCACGTTCCATTGATTTATTTCACGGTGAACTAGATATAATTAAGATGGTAATAAGCATCGATCGATCACACGATCAATAATACTGACCAGTAATTAATTAATCAGATTTGTTGTACTTTTCCTTGTACTCTGCCCAGAGCCTCTGCACCGTCTTCCCCGTGATGTCGACGAAGCAGTGGTCGCTGTAGCGGCGGTTCTTGAGCATGCTGCCAAGCGCCGCCAAGAACCCTTCCGTGTGCGCGTCGCAGAAGTCCAAGAACCTGGCGGTGACGCCGGGCCTCCGCTCGTCCCACCTGTCCCCTTCCCCGGCGCCGGCCCACGACGCCGGCGCGCATCTGGACGAGGTCGGCGATGCCGGCCATAAGGCCAGGGTTGGCGCTGCCCTCGCCGTCGAACATCCACACAATGGTGGCCTCATGGTAGATGACCGCTCTGACCTGGTCCCTGTCGAACCTGCCGCTCCCGGCGGCGCTCGTCGTCGCCGCCGCCGAGGTGGATGACGTTGCCCGTGGTCCGCGACTGCCTGAGCCCCGGGACGCCCTCCACGACGAGGATCACCCTGGTGAACGGCTTCCGGTCGGCGGCGGTGCGCTGCCCCGGCCAGCATCCGCCACACCGCGTGGGAGGCCTCGCCGAGCACCGACCACGCGTAGTGGGTGCCCACGTCCGCGTCCAACTGCCGGCCGGCCGGCGTGCCGGTGAGCCCGTTCACGACCTCGAAACGCACCGCGCCGGCCGTCGTCGCCGCGGCGGACAGCAGCGCCAGCAGAGAAATTTTTCTCGGCGAGAAAAAAACGAGAAACCCGATAATCATGTTTCTCGGTGACGACCGGTTTGATAAAAATTTTCGATAATTTTGAATACGTGCCCATCCCTTCCTCCTAGTCCATATATTTTCTCATTTCTATGCATTCGTGATGTGTTATTGTTCATGTTAGATTGTTTGGAGGTAATTTAGATTGTTAAATTTACAATTTCTTCTTTAAATTTTGTCCAAAAGAAAAACAGTAAATCTGATAAATCCGATAAACACGTTTATCGACCACCACCGGTTTTTTTCACTTACCGGTAAAGTTAACCTTGGCGCCAGCATCATGACGACGAGGGAACGGGACTCCATCGATCTGTACGCGTGCTGTTGGTCCTGCTTTTTATTGGCTTGCAGCTAGCGTGCGTGTACAAGTGATGTGATAATAAAAGTAGCAGGGGACGGGGATATATATGTATAGATATAGGTATACACCCTCCCTAGCCAGTACAGAATACAGATGCGTATGCATTTTGCTCAGTTTGAAGGCACCTTTTGCATTCCCAGTTTGCCTGCCGCCGCGCCGCCCGGCTCGATCCTCTCGATCGCGCGCTCCTACGGCGACACGTGTTGGAGCGGCAATCCACGCACGGCGGTGCCCGGCTCACAGCTAGCGTACGATCTCAATCGAAAGCGTAAAATCGATTGTTGGGACTTAGGAGCGATGGTTTAAGGCGGCACGGACGTGTACTCATGCATGTCTCGCTCGAGACGATAAAAGGCGTCAAACTCTCGGAGAAGAATTGAACCGGCCCTCCTCGGCTCCTCTCCAACGCACTCTGCATGCTTAATCTCACCGGAAAACAAAACAAGGTTGCAATGTGTCTCTTCCAGAAGATTGTCAGGCTAGCTACCTTGCATCACTAGTGTTATCATTTGTGCAACATCATACAGGATCATACCGTCAGTGGAATGCAATCCCTGGTGGACTGATAATTAACGTTTCCAACTAGTTTGTGTCATCATAGGTATTTTTTTTAAAGCATTCATCATGGGATCTTCCAGGGCAGCGGAATTTTTTTTTCTTTCAACTAAAGAAAGTAACCATCAGCATATTATGTTTCAACACTTAAACTATTTAAAAAAGGATAAATGGATAATATATAGTCTACTTTAAAATTATAAATTTCAAAATATGTAGCACTTGACCTTGTGGATGCTATTAAAACGGAATATTTACACCTCATACATTGTACAAGCCAAATTTTGAGACATTTAAAATTTAAATACTATTTTATTAAGATAAGCTAAAGTGAGTAAGTTTAACTTGTGCCCGAAGAGAGATATAGGCATAATATATAGGCTACTTTGAAATTATATATTTCAAAATATATAGCACGTAGACTTGTGTTTGTTACTAATATGGATCGTTTAGATCTTAAATATTGTGCTCGCAAAGTTTCGTGGTATTCGAAGATCAAACACTATTTTATTTAGATGATTCAAAATGGATAAATAGGACGCGGAGTCTCCTGCCGCGCCAGGCGTGGGGGAGCGACGAGGCTCCTTTGCCGCGCCACATGCAGTGGCGCGGCAAGGGGCCTCCACGTCGTCTCGCCGCGCCACGTTAGCAGGCCCGCCGCGGCGACGCATGCGGCGCGGCAACGTTATCCTGCCGCGTCGGGTCCACCGGCGCGGCCAAAAGGGTCAGATCTGAAAATATTGTTCTGGAGGGGTTAATATTAAAATAAAATTTAAAAAGGTTAAAAATTAAAAAAAATTCGCAAGCGCAGGTTGAAATTTGAATGACACTTCTCTTAGAAACGAGAAACGATTGATACAGACAGGTTGAAGCCCGACTTGCATCCATGGCCGCAGTAAGGCCCAATCCGGAGGAATATAATATGTTTCTCCTCCCCTGGCCTACTAGACGCACGCTTGATTCACCGTTCAGAGGCTGAAACGGGGAGGTACATGCGCTTACAGATCGCCGGTGCGGGGGAAAATTTGTACAGCTCACAGTAAAAGGGCAGACGTGGCTTTTACCGTGGCTTGTACGGCACCAGTGCGGATAGCCTGAGGCCCAATCCGGAGGAATATGTTGCTCCTTCCGGGCCTACTAGACAAACACATTCGGCCTAGCCTAACAACAACAACATTCAGTGCTCATCAGAGCCCACCAACAAAGCCCAGCCCATAGCACAGGGGGCATCGATCACAACGGACAAGATCCAAAGCCTCGCCAAGTCCGTATGCCTCCTACAGTATATCCTAGAGTACAGCGACCTCCAGTGACCCCGTACGAGTACTTTCGGCCGAGCACTGTTGAGCTCACAGAGAGCACAGGGACCCTCCGTACCGCGTACACGACAGACGAACATGTTTAGATGTTTCGCGAAATTTTTTTCGAGTATGTCAGACACACATTTGAAGTATTAAATATAGACTAATTACAAAAGTAATTAAAGATTCTGTCAGTAAATCACAAGACGAACCTAATGAATCTAATTAATCCGTCATTAGCACATATTTACTGTAGCAATTTATTGTCTAATCACGACCTAACTAGGCTCATTAGATTCGTCTCGCGAAGTACACTCCGTCCATATAATGGGTTATTTTTTTTGACTACATTTAATATGTCATGCATGTGAGGGAACATACTCGAAAAAATTTCGCGAAACATCTAAACACGGCCACGTGTACAAATGCGTTGCATCCAACTTTACTGAACCGATTGCGATCTACTATCAAAAAGGAATCCTCATCTTTCCTTTCCTAGGGGCCTAGGGATGCATCCTACGGCCCATCTACGACCCTAGGGGACCCTCCCTGCTCGTTTTATTGCCAATGCTTCAATTCCTCCTCCTATGTCAAATCTGAAGTGGATTGCGATGGATCATCCCTCTGCTCTTTTGTAGTAGGGTTTTTTTTCTGTGACACATCTTGAATGTGTGTATTTAGGCTCCAGCACACTGCCAAAACGTGAACTTGTATGTAACACATCACCCCTATTAAACTACTCCTTCGCAGCCTGGCAGGTGAGAGAATGAGTGGCAAAAAGACGAGAATAGCCTCATCATCTCCAGCGTTTCACTCGCATCAAAGCAGCACCTGCGTTTCCCTCCGCCACGCCATCCAAGCTCACCGGCATTGAACCTTCAGCCACCGCAAAAGGCAGCCATGGTTGCCGTCGGTGACGCCATTCAGCGTAGCACCTGCACCCGCAGGCAGCGCATGCTTTCATTGCTTCTTCTTGCTATAAGTTATGCCCACTTGACCTCGCGGCACGGGTCGAGATGAAGACCTCTTCCCCTGATTTTTTTTCTCTCCACCAAATAAGCATAGCAACTGAGCCCCGGAGCCCCGGTAACGCAAATCGATCTCATATTCAATGAATCAGAGCTAGATGGTGCCAAATCAAAAGTAGCATATCAGATTCAAGGGGCAGGGGCCGGTAATCGATCTCCTCCCTTTGCCTTTTCCTCTTACTAGAACGTAATGTGCGCCCCATCGAGAACATAGATATGAATCTTTTTGTAATTAATAATCTTTCTTCCTACAATCAAATCTGATCAAAACCAAACAGCACGGAAGACAGTTTAAGAAATTAAGAAAAGATTGTTGCGTAAAAGATCGGTAAGGCCACGGCTTCATTCAAACATAAACGTCAAAGCATGATAAGGGGCTCCTGAATTTCATATCGGGAGTAGGAATAAATGTTATTTGGACAAGACACCAAATAGGAACCTACTACACAAATTGAAACATCATGCCAAACAAAGAATTACATGAAGAATATTAGTGTGGAAATCTAGCTCCCGTATTATACAACTTTATATAAACAAACTGATATAAAACAAAAGGTAGTGAGATCAAGAAGGCTTTAAAATAGCCAACAAAACTGTGCTAGGAATCTTTATCATCCCCTGAATTTTAAAGCACTTCGTCGACCTCCTGCAGATCCAAAGAAACCGAAATGTAAACTTTCCATAAGGTGGGATGATGACCGAATGTCTGAAATGACTAAAAGTAGGTGCTAGTAGTAATTGGAGCCAAACATACATACATAAATCGTCTCTAAAGATCAATCAAAGTTGGTGGAATTACAACCGAAGGCAAAGTATCAACTGATCAAGCATGGGAAAAGTTTCCAGAATAATAACTGATTAACTTTGGCATTGCAGTTACATCTATCAGTAAACCACCATCCTAAAAACACTAATCTAACACCACTAAACAATCAACATCTATTAGTAAACCGACATCTTAAACACACTAATCTAATCACACTAAACAACCAACAGCTGGTAGAACTCAGGTTCCATCAGAACTTTCCAGATGACAGGTGAACACACAGAGAAAATGCAAGGTACATTGATCAAATAAACCAATAAGTGTGCCTTCTGAATATCATAGGCATCTAAACATTTACTTGGGGTTCTATCGCTTGGCTCACATCTTTTTCAAGTAACTTATTGCTCAAACACAACAAAACGAATTTTATTTATAATGTCCACAAGTCAGAGAACCTTTCCTCATGGACCCCTTGGCAGCTAGGCTAACAAATATCAATCTGCATGCTGTCCATGCACACTGTACAGGCAAAACAGCATAGGTAAGAAGCAAAAGTAGTAACACTGGATCACTCTTATTATTTATCTACTTTACAATCATTTTAGGAATAGTGGATTTAACAACCTGCTCAGCAGAGCAAGACTGATATCGCCACAAAGGGGAAATACTTCATAAGAAATGGGTTGTTGCATATGAACCCAAAAAAAGCATGGGGTCTTAATACACCTGATTTTCTTCTATTGGGTTATTTGTATATGAAAGAATCCACAAATGAAAAATATAACCACTGTAACAAAAGGTGGAGAATGTACTGTTGACATATTTTGCATAACCTACTTTGTGTGGAGATTCAAAACTCTATGAAACATTGCCCTTAATTCAGAAAAATACTTTAGTCTGCAGAGACCATGAGTCATAAGAAAGAAGTTAGTTTGGTAGCTTAGCTATCACTGATCAGTTATAGGTGGTTCGCTTGAGAAATGGACTCCAAGTTTCAAGTAGTTCAACTCATACAATTGAAGTTTCCAAATTCTAATCGTGCAATGCAATTAATCTCTTACTGAAGCTCTGAACAACCATTTCTGGTTGCTTTTGCTCTGCTATTCCAGGCTGCAAGAAGTAAAATAAAACGAATATGTAGCTAGTGAACTACCTATAAAAGAAAACTATCCTTTTATTCTCTGGCACTATCTTGTTTAACAAATGGAATTACTGAACCAATACCCTTTCCATATACTACCCCTTTTCTATTGTCCATCTCAATCCAACTTGCAGCATAATATTACAATTGGGTTAATATTATGAAATATGAAATCAAGGTCAAAAGATTGTTACAAATGGCAGGATATAGTTCGTCTTACAGACATTTCTTCTTTTCCTATAGCATTCAAGAGTAATAAGCAGAATAATATATGTGTGCATCACGAGATCTATCGAATAAATACATAATAATTTGTAGTTCAATGGTAATAACCAGCAGGCCATAGCAAACAGAAACAGCAATACTCCTACTAATTGCCATCAGAACTGAGCTAAGCACAGAGTGTATAGAAATCTAGAGAAAGGAAAAGAGAAGGACAGAAGAGTACACCTTGAACGTGTGGATCAGTGGATCCACAGTCCGCTCCTCCCGTATAGGGGCCGTGTTTAGATGCCCCCTTAAATTTTTTCCACCCATCACATCAAAGAGAATCTTACGTGCATGAAGTACTAAATGTAGACGAAAAAAATAATCCATTACATGGATGGAGTGTATGTCGCGAGACGAGTCTAACGAGCCTACTTAATCCACGATTTGCAACAGTAACAGTAACCGTCCGCTAATTCTTAATTAATTATCCTCTAATTACCTGTCATTAGATTTGTCTCGCGATTTGCTGGCTAGATCTGTAATTAGTTTTACCAATAGTTTACATTTACTACTCCTAAATGATAAATTTTCTTTGATGTGATATCTCGAAAACTTTTCACGCTTCCATCTAAACACAGCCAGGACCGTGTCCATCCTCCCCATCAACATCACAGCAGCAGCGACCTAGAGCAATGGAGGAGGAGGGTAGAGGCCATCGACACCAGCAGGAAGCAAGGTGGAATGGAGCCGTCAAATCTGAGACGGGATAAGTATGAGGGCAGCAGGAAAACAGTAACCTTGAGTTAAAAAATCACTATCCACATATCCATCATAATTCTTGCAAGCCCATACATACCCTCCTTCACTCTTAGGTGCATATGTGATCGCGTCATCAACAAGGCCAACTGTTTGTATATGCAGCAACTCTTTCTAAACAGCCAACTGTTTTGCAGCCTCAAAAGCTTGATCACTTGATATCTGCAACATAAATAGTAGGTATAACAAACAATAAGAAATTGAGGAACAAACAGAGCCATGTGACAATGACACATCTCTTCCTTAAATTTAGACATGCAACTAAGAATTAATGCTCCTATGGACAAAGACCTGAAATTAATCCTCATGCAAGGCAAATTCCTTCTAACATTTCAGAGGAACTGAGCAATCTAATTATGGGCAGAAGGTAAGCAAAATACACTTTAACATATCTTGGGCCTCTGATCTATCATTCTGAATTTTCTCATCCATTGAAACACACAAAAATGAAAGGGTTTCATAACATGCGCCTTTGCACAAATGGAGACTGTTGCAAACCGCTGAGTTTCTAAAAGTATTGCATCTACTGATTAACGCGGTATGGATCACGCGAGGCGGCGTTTCCCTAACTGAGAACGGCACACACACAAACAGCAAGACGGCAGGAGAGGGGTCAGAACCGGGTACTCACTTGAAGTTGAGGTACTGACTCATGGAGAGGAGGACGGGGTAGCCTGTGGGGCTCCGGTGCTCCCCGCATCGTGCCGTGGCCGGCCGGGAGCGCGTCTGCCCCTGCTTGCCGCTATGGCTCTAGGAGCGGCAGCCTCAGGCAGATCCGCGCCTCCGCGTGGCCATGGAGACGAGCAGGGAGGGAGAGTGGGCTGCGGGAACGGCGGTGGCGCAGGGAGGAGAATCTGGGGCGAGCGCGAGGCGACATGGTGGACGGGGAGGAGGACATGGCGTCGAAGACAACGAGCGCGCCGCCGTCGCCCTGAGGCGTGCGTGCTGGTCGGCGAGAGGGAGGCGGCGGCGCGGGGATGAGGGAACTGCGCGGGGAGGAAGGACCCAGAGAATCTAGAGTTTAGTTTGGAGGCGAGGAGGAAGCAACACGGCCTACTTTTTTTTCAGGATGTGTCATCCTCCGTTGCATGCAATTCATTTGATTGGCTCCTCAAATCCATCGAATCACCCAGAACGGCTCTAGCTATATTGGCGTTCGTCCTGTAATTTCTTGAGCTGCTCTAGCACCATCCGCCTCCACGTCGGCAAGCATGCGCTCTTGCATTAGCACCAACAGCCTCAGTCAGCTCACCATCGTCCGCTGCCCGGTGGTCTTGGTACCAGTTGCAGAGCGCCCAGAGCACGGCCACCGCGGCATCCTCGCACGGTGCGGCGCGGCCCTCCGCGAAGCCGATCGCCGACTCGAGCTTAGTCACCGTGTTTCCGAAACGAAGGGGTCGCGGAACGGGATCGAGGGACGAGGAACGCCGTTTTTGTGAACTTTTAGGGCCGGAACGCGAACGTTCCTGCGTTTCCGTCCCCGGAACGGCGTTCTCGGGACGCGGAACGCGGCGTCGTTCCGCGTTCCTGGTGACTAAGGACTCGAGGAGACGAGGACGCACTGGATAAATGAACCAAGGAAGAAGACGACTTAGAGAGGGGAAAGAAGCAGAGTTGAGCCAGCTTTCAATCTGGAGCGTCACTTCGGTGTTGGATGGCAGATGTTGGTGCTACTGCTTAAGTTGCAGTAGTAGTGGCGACTGCACCTGATCCAGGTCCCTTCCCCACGCATTGTACTGGAGACCATCTTGATGAACACGTACTTAGGCCCAATAAAGACTTCAAAGTGATAGCCTCTGATAGGCAAACATCCCTCCATTAGACTATCTCCAACAATGGAAACCTAAATCGGAGACCCATTTACTACTTTAGGTTCCTTACAGTAAAAAAGTCTGTGACCCATAAACTTTCTTCTCCAACAGAAGACCCAAAAGAGAATCCTTTCTGCGAATGGGTTACCAGGAGAGAGGATACCCAGTTTTAGGTTCCCTCTCTCCTAAAAACCCATTTTGGGTTTGGGTATGGGTACTCCGTTGGAGGCTGAAACAGTGGCATGGAAGACTCATTTTGGGTTTGGGTCTTCTTTTGGGTCACCTGTTGGAGATAGTCTTGTACTACCGTGTGAAAAATAAAAACACCAACTTTGTCTTGTTGATGTTTGTTTTTTCTTTTGAAAATGTTTTCTTTGATGTCATTGTAAACTTTAGGCCCAATAAAGTGGCCGGATCAGAGAGTAAAGTCCCCTAAAACACTGTAGACTATGGGAACAGTGAAGTAGTAGTATGCTGTATGCCAAAGCAGCGACCATTTGCAGCACAACTGACTGAGAGGAAAGGCGCATCCCATAGGCTCTCAACCTCAAAAGCCAAAAGCGTAGATCCTGGACCACCCCCGCTTCACTACACTACACAACCTAGGGACGTACTCCTACTCTCTCTGTCCAAAAAGAAGGTCCTTTTAGGTGTTGACAACGGGAATTAAGAAAGGACAAACAAAAATATAGAGCGCACAAGAATCGAAGAGGAATAGATGAGGAGAGAGATAGGATTGTATTGAAAAGCGAGAATAACACACTTTTCGAGACAAATTTTAAAGCCTAAAACAAGCACCTTTTGGGGGGGACGGAGGGAGTAGGACGGGAGAGGCTAATTTCCGCTCGCCTGCACGGGGGGCTCCGTGCGTTTGCCCCCCCCCCCCCCCCCCCCCGGTTCGGCGGGCCCCATAGGCTGAACGCCCCCACCCCCGTCACGCGCCCTCCACTCCACGTCGTGGCCCTTGCAAGGTTCCGGCACTCCATCCCACATCGAGAAAAAAGTTTGTCCCAGAGAGAGAAAATTTTGTCCAGAAAAAAAAATTTGCAACAAAAGTTTGTGCAAAAAAAATTACAACAAAAAATTGTCCAAAGGGAGAAAAAAGTTTTGCAACAAATAAAATGTAGAAACTTTTTTGCAAAAAATTGTACAATGAATAAAAAGTTTGGGAAAAATATTTCGCGTCAAAATTTTGAGCAAACATTTTACATGAAAAAATGTGAAAAATGTTTGAAGAAAAGTTTTGCAACAAAATTTAGAGCAAAAGGCGAAAAACTTTTTCAGAAAATTTTTGCAACAAACTTTTCTATCTTCCAAACTTTTCTAAAAAAAAGAAAAAACAATACATGTGCAGGCCGGCGTCACTCTCTCCGTCGGGGCTCGCGGGGGAAAGAGGATAAGCATAGGCAAAACGAGGAGCCATGCAGCGGACCCATAAAGGGAAAAAAATCGGCATCTAGTATTTATAACTTTTAGGCACATACAACTACAAAATTGGGGTAGGAAAGGCCATCCAACTGTTAAAACTGGGCAAATTTGGGCCGTTGGGTGGTTTTACATTTTCTAGATATTTAAAAAGTGTTGGTTTAGTAAAAAAAATTATAACTAACTCATTTCAAATCAGAAAAACATGAAATTGGTATGAAAAAATTCCTAGAAATGTAAGGTTTTGTTGGTGCTCCATTTGACATTATTTGAATCCCATTTGTTTCAATTTTTATACTTTATTTTAAACAATAAAACACTAAAATTATTTTAAAAAATGTGTAAATCACTCCAAATAGAATACCAACAAATAGCCTACATTTTAATAAAAATTTTGGTACCAATCTCATATTTTTATGACTTAAAATCAATTAGTTACAACTTTTTTATTAAACTAGAATTTTTAAATTTCAAGAAAATGCAAAACCACCTTTAAAACCACTCAAAGGGCTAAATTTGTCCGGTTTTGGCAGTTGGATGTCCCTTTCTACCCGATTTTGTTGTTGTAAGTTAAAAATTGAACTTTTATCTTCGACTTGAAAGTTAAAAATCGGACTTTTCCCAAGCTTTTAACACCCCTTTTAACTACTACTCCCTCCATCCCAAAATATAAGCATTTTTTGACTTTCGAACATCACGTTTGACCTTCCGTCTTATTCAAAAAAATTATAAAAATGTAAAAACAAACGAGTCATACTTGAAGTATACCTAATAATAAAACAAGTCATAGTAAAAAAATAATATATTTATAAAATTTTTGAATAAAACGGATGGTCAAACATGATGCACGAAAATCAAAGAATGATTATATTTTGAGACGGAAGGAGTACCCTATTCAGGGAAAGGCAGTGCAGCTGAGACGACAAGTCTTTTGCATGTCATCTCAGGCCTATCTATCGCCGTACGCGCATCCCTCCCAAAACGACATCACAGATTCACAGAGATCGCCAAGAGAGACCGGCCAACCCCCCACTTTGGAAGTGGCATGGCACTGCCACATCTGCCAGGCCATGGCTACTCCGCTAGCCAAAGCTCCAAAGGAGGGGAAGGTGACAGCGACATGGCACACACCATGTATGGGAAGGAGGGATCCATCAGAACTCAGAAGCAAATCTTTCAAAAAAAAAAAATCAGAACTCAGAAGCAACAGTGGCCACTGACACTGAACTGCAGCAGGAGCAGGAGTACTCCCCGTAGAGCAATGGCGGGCAGGCAAAGGAATAGTTGCTGGGTAGCGAGAAAAAGGCATTGGCCGATAGGCCCCGTTTGGCGTTAGCCCATTGGTGCTGGGAACCCCACTGTCCACAACTCCTCTGCACCAGTAGCATGGGAGCGCAAAGGCTGGTCCTGCCAAAGAACCCAAAAGTATCATAAATATGGTTTATTTATTACGAGTACAGAGTTTCTTTTTTTTTTCCCTGCCACACGCGCTCATGGTCATGAACTCATGATCCATGATCCGCCATCAAAATGAAGATCTAGAGAACCATAAGCGCGAGGAGCTTCGACGATAGTTACCACCTGCCACCTGGGGAGAGACTAGAGAGGCACAGAGATCGCCGCACACGATGGAAAGCCTCTGCATCTCTCCGTACCCCCACAACCAATGGCCAATGTGACCGACCGGTGAAGCATGGATTGGCATCGGTCACCAGCTGAACAGAGGGAGGAGCCTGTTAGGCGGTCGGGGGGAAGCGGAACTGGTGGTGATGGTGGCCGGCGAACGGCGGCGCGCCGGCGGTGGCCGCGGCCGTAGAGAATCCTGATGATGCTGCAGTAGCAGGGGGCAACGGCGCAGGGGAGCCCTGCGTTTGCCATGCCCAAGGAGGGAACGCCTGGGGGCCCGGCTCAATGGGCCGCTGCGTCTCCTCCATAGCTGGTGGTGCCTCCTCCTGCAGAGTTTGCCCATACATGGGACGGGAAAGCGTCAGTCGGTCACGAATCTTCTTGACAACACACACAGATAAACATCTTATCAGATATTAGAAAAAGAAATTATCAAGAACCAACTATTATTTGTAATTTTGTTTTAAAAACTTTTTTTTTTCAATTGTTGCTCCTGCGAAGCAGAGCTGAACTGGGCCGAGCAGAGCAGCTAAGCAGGGGAGCAGTGCTGCTTGAGAGCAGATATAGGTGAGCATTCATGTAAACCTATAGCATCTTCAGGACTAAAGCTGCAGGATGCAACAACAAAGTACTTGATCTTCAGGACAAAGCTGTGCCATCAATCGACTGTAAAAGGTTCGACAGCAATGGCTCAATGCAAAGTTGCAGGCTGACAGGGATCCATTTGATATTTGCAGGATCAAACGCAACTACTTGTCCGTACTATTTGCAGGATCAAACACATTGCATATGTGATTTGTAGGAAAGAAGGAAAAATCTAAACATCATGGAATGAACATAAACCGATTAAGCTATGGTGCAAACATAGTGGATAATGGATAAGCAAGGTCTTAGTTCTACTAATCTTTGTAATATCCAGATTTTTTGCTTGAAAACTGTCGATTCTGGATTCAATATTCAGTTATTATAACTAGACGTGGGACAAAATGGAAAGTAGGGGTGTTAGATTTATTTACCCTTAGGTTCACAAAGAAGCCCGGAGAAGGAGATGCATACAAATGTGGCTGCTGGGGTGGAACCAATGTGCTTTGGGGATGTACAAGCCACTGAGGGCTTATTGGCTACAATAGCAAAAGATCCAATGAGTCCAATATAAGATTTAGATCTTTGATACCTCAGGAAACATGATTTGAATTAAAGGAACTGAGGATTATGGCTTTGTAAATATATTTTAAGCTTTATGCACATAAACATACAAATTTGCTAGCATACCTCTTCAAGTTGTAGGTTCTTTTTACCAATTACTATGATTTTTTTAACTAATAGGGAGTAGCAGAGAAAACACATATCCTTTACTTTTGGAGTTTTGGTTAGGAATGTAAGAGTTCAGAAGGAAGCTTATTTTTGCTAGTGTCAAGCAGGGTTACCAAAATGGCCTAATGTGTACAGAAATCTGCATGTGACTAGCTTACAAGTGAACCTTTAAGCTAGTAAGAAAAGCTAAGTTATAAGCTACTCATTTAACTGGTATAAGAATTGAGACGGTAGAAAGAATTGTTTCGCTGAACCATAACATCGTCATATATTTACCTGAGAAGTGATTGAACTTGAAGCTTCAGGAGAATTACAATTTACTCCAAACCCAGTCAGGATACCGTCACTTTTTGGATCATGCACATTAGGTTGTGAAATCCTCAAATTTAAATCAAGGACGTCACCATCAAACACTGCTAAGAAAAATCAATCCTGATAAGATTTTGTAGGGTTGTTCTAGTGGACACCAGACAGAACTAAACATAATATTCCAATTGTACCATCTTTCTCTATTTCAGGTGGAAGTGGAGCATCTCCATCATAGGAACTAGTATCAAAATTAGTAACAGCGTCGGGACCATTGAAGCGAATGGCTGCCCGGTCATATGCTCTACAAAATCGGCAATAGATCAAAGTGAGTGAAGTGTTTAAGTGTCTGGCGTCCATGAATATATTTTAAAAAAAATGAAAGTGTGTTAACTGAACCTTGCTGCTTCGATTTCACTGTCAAACAACCCAAGGTAAATGTACCTGCACATGAACATCACTTCTTAGTAAATTTAAAGAGTGATACATGGTGATATTAGCCAAAGTGCACATGGATTGCAGCTTTCAATGACTGTATTACTAGAAGACAAAAGTAGGAAAAGAGAAATGCATCCTTTTGTCCATAATGTCAGAATTAGGATGCAGTGCCAAAGAAAGCATAAACATGCACCTTCAAAATACATTACTGTATCATTCAGATTTACCATTCTTTCCCCTTATAGCAGCTACAAAAATGGAGTACCTACATTTCCTCTCAGCAGTAACTGCCAGTTCTGTTTCAGCAGTTCATCTCAGACACAGTTTTTGTTGTGTCATGAAAAAAAAAAGCCTGAGCTAATCCTAATCTAGAAACTATTTGAAGTAGCTATAATAACTAGACCAAAGCAAGATACCAGGACTGCTTACTTCTTCCCGAGAAGCTGACCCATCCGAGCTTCCCACCGACCACACTTGTGCAGAGTCACACCCCGGTACTTTGAGCTGCCCCTGGCAAACCCAGTGCTCTGGCGTCGGAGTATGTGAACAAACTCCTCCTTGGTCCAATTCCTCATCTAACGGCACACAAACCAATCAATCACACACACACACACGCAGTGAGAAGAACAGGAATGTACTCCAAACAGGAACAACCCAATCACGCATCTGGTCCAGAGCATACCTGCTTTAGGTCACTCTCATAGTCCTTCAAATGGAAGTTGATGTCGGCATCGAGTCCCCTGAACTTGATCGCAGCACGATCATAGGCCCTGCAGAACACAACCCCCCAATCCAGCAATCTCAGCACACCCACAAGACAAATTTGCAGTGGCAGTCAAAAAACGAATGCGTTCAAACCTTGCTGCGGCGTGCGCCGTATCGAATCCACCTGAAACAGAAACGGCACCAATCAAACTAAGCACACTGAAAGTTAACTGCAGCTGGAGCAGGGGAACGAACTGGAATTTCGAGCTCACCCAGGTACACCTGCTTCCCGCAGTCCCTGCCCAATCGCAACGATGCAAACGAGATGTTTTGTTACTAATTAAGTGGAAGCTCCAATGGAAACAAGCAAACGGATTAAGCGGCGAGAGCGCTCACCAGATGTGCGACTCCCAGCGGCCGGTCCTCCTGTAGAAGGTGACGCCCCTGTACTGCGAGCTCCGGGACCTGGGGCCCCGGCGGCTCTTCTTCGCGGGCGACGAAGGCGCGGGCGCCGCCGCCACCTGCGCCGGCGTCCCGAGATCCGCCGCGGGGCGCGCCCACGGCCCCGGGGCCACCCCCGGCGCCGGCGAGTCGGCGGCGGCCAGGTGTGGGGAGGGGAAGAGCTGGCGCGTCAGGACGGGCGGCGAGGGCGAGCAGCCCTCCTCGTCGGGGCTCCCGCCGAGCAGGTCGAACCGGAAGAATCCCCCGCCGCCGCCCGCGACGCCGCTGGAGCTCGAGGTGGCCGAGGCCGACCCGGCCGTCGGCGAGTCGGCATTGAGATCCGGCACCATGGGCTCCAGCTCGAGCCCGGCAGCAGCAGCAGGCGATCGAGCTCGCGAGCCGCCCACCCCGGCCTCCTCCTCCTCCTGTAGCTGCCTAGCAGGAGCAGGCGGCGGTGGCCATGGAGGAGCAGGAGTCCCCAGGACGAAGGGGACGGCGCGACGGGACGTGAGGGGGACGAATGGTATCGCAGGCGAAGCCATTTTTGTGCCAAGCTTTTAAGCTGCTCTCGAGACCCACGCCTTCAGAGCCTCCCGAGAAGGAAATGCTGCGCGCACGCACGCACACACGGGACCTTAGATTTTTTTTCTTTTTTTTTTTGGTTTTGGATTATGACCTTTATATTTTTTTTGAGCACATTATGACCTTTATATAAGGTCAATCCATGAGTGACACACACTCAAACCCTCCACGAGTGCGCCCGTTATCGTCGCCGCCGAAAGCACTCGCGTCTGTGTAATTTCCGGGTACGTTTAAACTGCAATGGACGAAGTTGCACGTCATGTCTTCATGGCAACAATGCAAAGGTGGCACGTTAAGAACAAATGTTATAGGAGACGAATAGCCGGCTAAATTTACGTGGAGGAGCGAAAAGAGAGAAGAGAGAAGGGAGCGAGCGGTTTGGAGAACTTCCGCTTCGAGCGGGTGAGTACGTCTGCTGCTCCTCCTATTTGTTCACAGCATTGCTGGACATTAAGTGGCGCATGTGTCGACGGATAAAAAAAAGAGTCGTTCCTTTGAATGGATGACGTGGAGCTGCTATCCGCCGGCAGCAGGCGAAATCCATTACTCTTGCTTTAACATGGTGCATTGTCGCTTCATGCAACATGTTACCGTGATTTCGGGAGTGGCTGGCGTAGTTCAAAACTCGAAAGTGAGGGATGCATGCAGAGCTCACTTGCAAGTTAGAGCAACCGTTAATGTTTGGTCGAGGGTCTTTTTTCGGCGTTCAAAACCGAAAGGTGAGTATCGGTGAGCTCGCTTACAAGGTAGAGCTTCCGTTAGGGTTAGGCCGAGGTTCCTTTTTAATCATTGTAAATAATTGTGCAACAATTAGCATTAAAGACGTTTCGATCCATGATGGCCGAAAATCGGTTGCATTTAGAGCTCAGCACCACATACGAAGTATACCTAATCGAGCTCAGTAATTGACGCAAACTCCGTCCTCCATCCCATTGAGATTAATTATTACCACTTGGCATACTTACTACATCATAGATTGAATCACCATTTTTTTATTCCCTTGAAAGGGCAACCTTCAAATGACAGTGCTCTTGTTATTCTAACTATTTGCTATCAGAGATGAGAGATATAAACATTCATGTGCCACTCAGCTCATTTTCCCGCTTGTACGTATCATATTCCTCCTCCGTTTTTACCATAATACCTACTTTCTAGAGTAACACGTACCTACCTCTAAAACAACAGGTGATATTTTTAACGTTTTGAACAAGGTGTTGTCTTACCGAGTAGACATGCTGCTATGCAAAATGGTAGTGACAGAGCACTCTCTGTTTTCCACAGTTCAATTTGACCAAAAGAAAAGGTGTGTTCCATGGGTTGTTTGTGTAGCATTTTGATGTCGGAAAATATCCGCCAGCGCAGTTTGTCATTGGCTGTCCACGGTGGCGCACGGACAGTACCCTCCTCTGCCGCGCAAATTGCTAAAAGACTGGAAGTACCAAGAGATTTTACACAGACATGGCTATGGCTCCAGATTATTTCGTGCTCTCCTTTGGCGATTTCCTGCAGCCTAGTGCCTAGCTAATGAAAGCTACGCTCCGCCTTCGTTTTGCTAGCTTGGACTGTAAAGTCTCAAAGAGGAGAATAACTCTTTAGGCTAATTCAGTAGTATTTTGTGAGTAGAATAATTTATTGGGTTAGGATGATAAGCCAATAAATAGGGTGACTGTTTCAGCGTTTAGAGATTGATGGCCAAAGGACACTCGGCAATGAACTACAATAATAGTATGCATATCACTTATATAGAAGATAACAACAAAAACCACACAATAAGACATGAGGATGAAATATTCTATATGAATTGCCATATTATATGTATCAACAGGTTGCATTGTATTCCTCGTCTCCAATGGAAATGGCTCTATTATATGGGATAATTCTAATGTGTCTGGTTGTCCCTTTTATAATGTTTTGTTTGTATTTTAGAGTTGATAAGGTACTGGAGCTATCTAGGACTTTTTGGGGCCACCCTTACTTAGGAGCTTATTAATATATCCTGAGAAATTGTTGAATTCTTGAAGTTTCTTGACAAGATCCTTATATACCATTGTTTTTGTTTTTTTAAATGTCTTGTCCTGCCCATGCCACTAATTTCTCCACTATAGTATCACAAGTTCCCACCATGGGGCTGTCCCGTTTGGCCTAACCCCAAGGTTCATAGTCAAACTACCTGGCTTTTGATAGCATGCCCCCTGGTCTGTGTCCCTCTATGAGTACCTCTGTATCGCTAGGAGGTTTGATGCCCTCCCAGCGATACGGCTACTGTAGTGTCTTTTTTTTACGTTTTATTTTTTTCTTTTTTATGAGCACTATTTCAATTTTGTCTTTTTGAAAAAATAAATATAAAAATGGGTACATCCATGTTACTAAAAGATTTTTTTTGCATACGAGCACTATTTTGATTTTGTTTCTAAAAAAATAAGTACGTATATGCACTAAAGAAAGCGTGTCCACCTAGAGTCAGTGCATTCTCACTTGTCATGTCGTTCCAGACTTTCAACGTTGCGCTTTGTATATCGCTGGGAGGTTTGACGCCCTCCCAACGATTCGGGTACTATAGTGTCCTTTTTTTGCGTTTTATTTTTTTCTTTTTTCTATACGAGCACTATTTCAATTTTGTCTTTGAAAAAAATAAGTATAAAAATATCTATGTTACTAAAAGATTTTTTTCATACGAAACTATTTGATTTTGTCTAAAAATAAGTACATATATGCACTAAAAAAAGCGTGCCCACCTAAAGTCAGTGCATTCTCACTTGTCACGTCGTTTCGGACTTTCAACGTTGCGCTTTGCATATGAGCGTCACGCGTGCTGGTATCTTGACATTGTCTTCAGAAGAAATAGGTACATCTATGTCCCCGAAAAAAAGCGAGCCCATTGAAAGTCGATGCATCCTCACTTGCCACGTTGTTCTAGGCTTCTAGCATTGCGCTACGCAAATTGCTCGGTCGCCATGTATTAATATTTTGTATTGTTGGCAAATGAAATCGTAGTGCCCCTTGCGCATTAGAGAGCCGTTATTGTCTACCCCACGAAGTTGAGAACATGACACAAACATTGTGCTCCTCAGCTACTCACTCAGTTTCTCCCTTATGTGTCAACTCGTCTTCTCTATCCTCCGCTCAAGCTCCTGCTCGGATCAGAGGTGGTGTCGCTATCGTGGAAGGAGGCACCACCCTCCTTGTGCTCTTCAACTTCACATGTGAATCTTGCTGCCATTGTTTTGGGGAGGATGCGTTTGCTAGACCATAGTTCCTCCTCTCGGGTTGTCCTCTCCGTTCTCTTTGTTGTCACCGGCTAATAGGTCACCAATATCGCAACGCGTCGTTCCGGTCCTCTATTACCAGGAACTCTAGCACATCAATAGAAAAGACCCTGATATGTGCGCACTTTGTGTCAGCACGGCCACACTCTTTATGGTCGAGAACATCTGTGTTGCCGCCATCAGAATTTGCCGAGGGGTCATGCTAGAATGAACCATCACTATCCATGATCGGTATTTTGTGCCTACCTTGTGTGCACATTACCTACTACATTAATTAGCCTGAGGTTCTTTCATATATATTGCAGCTGATCACCAAAACTAAATAATATAGAGAATCCATATTATGACAAGTGATTATATATATGTAATCTATGACAGGCGTGGCGTTAGCGCGTAATCTTTCCTAGTATTCTACAATAGCCAAAGGATTCTCCACATTGCCGAAAAAATTCCGATCCTAAGGTCTCCTCTAATGGTTAGCTCTTAGCTAGCTCATAGAATATTTTTTCATATTTTAATAGAAGAGAGAGAGGAGCTATCTCTTGATCAAGAGATAGTCTCATACACGCACTTCGAGACTATGTGGGGATGACGTGTGGGGTCATTCATACTAAGAGCTATGTGCTAAGAGTTAGATCATTGGATGGGTTGACTCTTAGAATGCTTAGAGCTAGGTACTATCTCTTACTATTGGAGGATGACTAAGGGCCCCCATTGGATTAGCTAGAGCTAATACGTACCTAAGAGCTAGAAAGCTGCTAAAAATCACTCTAGCTGATCTAAACAACCCATATTATGGAGACTTGTATTCCAGTAAGTATCCAACTAGGCAACTATCCAGCTTATAAAAAGCTATAAGTTGACTCCCCAGTTATTGCGGCTTCTGATAAACCGGGAGGATTCAATTGGGGCTTAGCTGTGTCAAACTAAATGTGTGGCAAATCATGAGATAGGATATTGTGTTCTACTAGGGTAGGAGCATTAGTCTATACTATAAAGAGTGTCACAATTGAAACGGTTTCTCACTCAAAAAATTATCCTCCTAAACCTCATAGAAGACTCACAATTCAGAGCCAAAAGGTGGCCCCGGACGACCAGGGGGTAGACGCGTTTGGTCGTCACCCCCCGTTCTTTTGCGCCTCGGCGCTATCCCCCCTATTCTTTCTCACCTTGGCATTTTTGTATACCCGCTGCCTTCCTTTCCTTTTGATCGCGTTCTTTGTATGGTAATGCAATCAAGGCGCCTCTTTTCTTTCCTTTCTGTTCATTGTATTCGTATGCAAAAAGTTCTTTCCTTTCTGTTTGTTGTATTTGTATGCAAAAAGATACGCTGGTTTCCTTCCAAAAAACGCCCCTTTTTTTCCTCCACCTTCCTTTGGAAATTTGCCTGCCTTCCTTTCCTTTTGATCGCGTTCTTTGTATGGTAATGCAATCAAGGCACCGCTTTCCTTTCCTTTCTATTCGTTGTATTCGTATGCAAAAAGATATGCTGGTTTCCTTCCAAAAAAACACCCATTTCCTTCCTCCACCTTACTTTGTAAATTCGCCTGCCTTCCTTTCCTTTTGATCGCGTTCTTTGTGTGGTAATGCAATCAAGGCGCCGCTTTCCTTTCCTTTCTATTCGTTTATTCGTTGTATTCGTATGCAAAAAGATACGCTGGTTTCCTTCCAAAAAAACACCCCTTTCCTTTCCTCCACCTTCCTATGCAATCAGGGCGCCTACACCTTCCTTTTGAAATTCGTCCGCTTTCCTTTCTTTATATGGCCGTGTGCATCAAGGAATTTGAATTTCCTTCTTTCCTTTTGTAGATGGCTAGCGTCCATATATGTGTTGTGTACCAGTCAAGGTTTCTTTAAAAAAAGGAATGACATCTACGCAATCGGGTGTCTCCTTCCTTTTAAAACTTGATTACTTACCATAGTTGTGGGAGTCAATCAGGGAATCGATTACTTACCATAGTCGTGGGCGTCCAGGTTCATCTCCTTAGCCCTCCTGCCCCCTATATAAGGCGCTCCTCCTTATTCTCAAAGCACACAATCTCTCCCTTCATTCTTATCATCTATTCAGAGTTCATATTTCTTTGCAAGGGCGTCGGCGTCGAGCGCGGCGCAATGGTGGCCACGACGCTCGTTGTGTCCAAGCTCGCCAGGTAGAAGCGGAAAGTGCTCCGCGTTGTGACGGTGTCCAGTGCCGTCGAGTGCGTGGCGTCGTTGCTCCACGACACCGGCGACGAGGAGAGCAACCTTCTCGGCCTCCCCATCATCAAAAAGCTGGCTGCGGTGCCGAGTTGCTCATGAATACATGTATCGTGAATATTTTCTTTTATATATGTTGGTGATTGTTTAAGATTTAATTATACAAAAATTTCCTTCTGTTTTCGCCAGAGCCCAAGCTTTCGATGTATGAATATATAATTTTTAATATGAGATGCTATTGAATAATTTTAATATGCGATCTAACAAAAGTATGCATTATTTTACATACTTATTTTTAAAAAAATTAAGATTTTTTTAAATTTATGTTATTTTTATAACACGTGCCTGTGGCACGTGCCAACCTACTAGTAGAATTAAAAGATCGGAGAAAAGCACAGGGAAGAAAAATAGTGATCTTGTTCATATATATCTTGATACAATAATGGTCTTTCCATCTTTCTTAACCGTCAAAAAACAACCAAATATGGAACATGGTACAATTATGCAACGCCATCACTCTTGACCTTTATACGGGCAGGATTTTCCATGTTATATTTTAGGACACAATTCAGGCTTCTTAGCAGGGTGAAACTACTCATTGATCGCTCCATATATTTATATTTAGAAGGAAAAAATGATTGAATTTTTCCTTTTGAACTCAAGCCAAAGCATCAGTCAACTTGAAGTATGAAACAAATTAAAACATGCAACATAAGGAGAAAAGACCAAAACATTGATCAAACTGAAGTGTAAAACAACCAAACAAAACCAAAAACAAGGAAAGACCAAAGAATACACGTACATATTCAAGTTGACCCAAATGGCGACAAAACGGGCTTGTAGTCTTATCCTCAAAACCATCACATCTATAGCAACAAGGAAAATGACATGTAAATTGACACCCACAACAAGCTTCCCTTCCCTTTCCTATAATGGGGGAGCTATCTTTGGAGCCAATGGCTGTTCTTTTCTCTGTTGGAACCAATAGCTGTTCGAGAATGCAAGGGCCAGGAATCTCATGGTGTAGGGGCATCATGTACCTAAGCTTTTGTTAATTGGCTACACCTTGCTTGGGTGTCACTGGCATGACTTGGACCTCACTAGACTACAGGACCTACTGTTGGTGCCAGCTCCCAAACTGGATCGATGTGTATTTCCAAAGTGGAGGACGAAGAGGCATCGATGCTTTTGGATGCCACTGTACACTAGTACTGTTCATTAGCGTGTAGGGCCATGCATGGGTAGTGCGTGCATGATCAGTTGTTTGGGAGCACAGGAACGACGACGACCGAAATAGTGTGTGCTCATAAAACCGGGAAAGGGGTGTTAAAGGAACCACTTTGAGTCTTTGGCATTGCAGTTGCCTTTTGAAATAAAGGCACATTTTTATGTTCTGATTTCAGATGCATTTCTTATTTTGGAGGGTGAGCCACTAAGCCCTTGTGAATGAGATCCCTATGAAAACGAAATTACATGTTTCGCAGGAGTTTTACATTATTAGCTTTCTTTTTTTCCTTGGCACCTCGTTCTGTTATATTTTTGTGCTTTTCCTTGTTAATTTGTTTTTCCTGTTTTTGCTACCCTCTCAGTTATAAATTTGTGTTTTCACTCTTCGTTTGTTTTTTCCCATTAATATGGTTCATATAGGCTGTTAGTGTATACGACATCTTGAATTTTGATAAGACGTGGAGCAACGGTTTGTGGACCATCCAATAAATCCATTTATTACAATGGATTTGATTTTTTTTAAACATCCTATTTGAATCTTGGTGTTTTCCTTGTCTTTTAAGAGGAACCAATATTTTTGAGACATCATATTTGGGCCTCGTTCCATATAGATTTAATTACAGCGAATGTTTAAGTTTCAAACGGTACGGAACTCGATGCATTGTTTACAAAATGGACTTTGAGTTGGAAAGATAGAGAGGAAATGCCTCACATACGACTTTGTCCACGATATTAGTGCATCCATGTATATAAAACCAACTTATAAATTTGTAAGCTTCGGCGTAAATTATTCTTTTTTTTAAAAAAACGGACTCAAATGAATTGACCGCACATATGTAGGCCCGTGCAAAGATCCTGAAATGGAGAGAATCTTCTTCCCGGTCAGCCCACCTCCAAAGTCCCAAGGCCCAAAGGCCACAAACGCAGGTGAGCAAAAGCAGCCCGCTAGCCGCCGGCGGCACTCCCCTGATTTCCCGGCGCCGTCCTCCGCCACCCGCCTGTAGCCAGACCGCCGGCCACCGTAGGGGGGCAGAGTGAGCAAGAGCTTCCTGGCGGCGGCCGCTCGAGTCTCGAGCGCATCTCTCCCCCATCGTTTGCTCTCTCGCAACGCACGGGTATTGGATCTCTCCCTGGTCCCTGCAACGCACAGTTATTTCTTCCAATTTTTTTTCTTGTTTCTCAAAAGTAGTTCCCATTTCGTTCGACGAAAGAGCTAGCTTTGCGCGTAGGGCCGCGTTCAATTCGATTTCATTAGCATTCGTAGATGATTTTTAGGGTTCCTATTTGATAAATGTCGGTCGATTTTGTGAAACTACCGGTATAGATCTAGGGATAAGTTGAGATGCCTTGTGTAATTAGAGTTACACTGGGAGCATTGTTATCTATAACTGACTGCTTTATATACTAGGTTAAATAACATGAGCTAACTGTAAAATAAATAGGCCTAGGGAACATAATGCTCCTATAAAGTTGAAACGAAAGATACACAATGCAATGCTTCAGTAACCACTTCAATCAGAACCGTGGTAATTTCAAATCACCACAGGTTCATGGTGCCAACTGCCCAGACCTAGTTCGCTGCAAAATTAAATCAACCATTTAGATTGGATGGTGCGTTTTGCCATTTCTATCTTTTATTCAATGCCACCTTACTTTCCTTTAAACGATATTATTAGCTAGTTACTTCAGCTTGGTAAGTATTTTTGTCACTGCTTATTCATTGCCATCAGTTTATATCGATTTATTCTTGCTAAAGGTGTTGGATATATTACTATTTGCTAAATTGTTTCTTGAAAATGTATGTGTAGTGTACAGGTTGCGTGAAGTGGGGGACCCAGGTCCATTGTAGTTTCGCCTGGAATGATGATCCATAGCCCAAGATCCTTCCCTGCTCCATGGGAATAATCGTGTGCTTGTGAAGGGGGTGGAGATGATGCAACTTGAAACAACAATGAAGCGTGCAGGTGTCCCAACTGGCGCCGTGGATCGGCTGAGTGCCCTGCCGGATGCCCTCCTTCATGCCATCCTGTTCTTCCTCCCATCTCCACAGGTTGTGCGGACGTGCGTACTATCACAGCGGTGGAGGCATCTCTGGCGGTCCACCCCCTGCATCAAAATTAATGAGCAGGACTTTGGGTTCTCTGCAGGGATCAGCAACGTGCCCCTAGAAGAGAGATGGGCACGGTTTGAGGGTTTTGCAACCAACCTGCTTCTGTCCCTTGATAACACGTCGCCTTTGGATGAATTCTGCCTATGCTCTCGTGTCTATAACCAGTGCCATGTGGATAGATGGATTCGCCGTGGCATTGAGTACTGCCCTGCTGTGCTCCACGTTCTGATAGTGGGCCGTGATTATCGCTTGAAGTTGCCTGCCATGGCTAGCTCTAGTTTTCATCGTCTTAAAAGGCTGCATCTCCTCCATGTGGATTTGGACGGCCAGTTCGCTGACCTGCTGCCGGCCTGCCCTGTCATGGAAGATCTGGACCTCGAAGGCTGCAAGTTCTCCGGCGATTTTTCTCAAGGCATGACATCGTTCACATTAAAAAAGTTGGCACTGAATTACTGTAAGAATAATACAAGTCGTCCATTGGTGATCACGGCTCCTAGCCTTTCAGATCTTGATCTTACATATGGATGTTACCAAGCTGGTATTATGTTATCGAAGATGGATTTCCTTGTCGGAGCAATGATTGAAATAACAGAAAATTTAACCCTATCCCAGAGTACACGGCGTGGGCTTCTTGGTAGCCTCTTCAATGTAACAAGTTTGGAGTTGTCCGGTTTTGAAGCAAAGGTGTATCTTCTAGACAAGCTTCTACTGGTTCCGCCTTTACATACCTGAAAGATACCTGCTTGAATAATTTCACATAACAGTTGATCATTTCTACTGAATGTCCTTATTTGCTTTTGGGGTGTGAATCTGTACAGTTCTTAGTTAATCCAGGGCTAGTAAAATAAGTTGTTTTCTAACTAGTGGAAACTTACTACGCATGGCTACAAATGAAAATAGTGCTCTCTTGTCACTTGCTGCAACAACCGATGCTTTTATTCATTCTTGTTTTGTTTATGTGTTTATTTCAGGCCATGCTCAATTCGAAGTCTAATACACTCCCAATATTCTGTAATATGCGAACCCTGTGCCTTAACTGCTGTTTTCTTGATGAATGTGAACTGAGCGACAAATTGGAGGCTTTAGGGTGCTTTCTTCAGAAAGCTCCTTGTTTGGAGGAGCTTACTTTGTCGTGTTCAATGGTACTTACTCTTGAGTCATGTATAGTATATCTTATAATCTGCTTTGATATCTCACATGGATCTTGTATTTCTGCTGAAAGTTTTTGTCATCTTCTGATTCGGAGTGGGAGACTGGAAGGAAAAACATCACCCTACGGCGCCAGGACAGAAAGACCTTCCAGTGTCACAAGCTGAAGTTGATAAAAGTCATGTACGATCATGACCAGGACCACCGACTCATTGAACTTGTGTGGAGACTTGGAAGAACCTTACCAGATGTCAACATTGAACTTACTAAAGAAGATGACTAGCAATCTGCGTAGCCCTTTTCTATTTGCAGCCTCCCCTGAGACCTTTTGAAGGGTTTGAGTGTGCAGAATTGGTAGCATAGTGATTGGGGCCGGCATGCACCCTCTGTTTTCCGTGAGACCCAGAGTTAATTTATGTTTGTATGGCACGATTTTGGATTAAGATTGTTTCGTTTTCTGGCTTAGACGATGCCGTATTGCGTGTGCAATGTAAAGTTTGTGAACTAGATGTTGATGGGTCTTGGAAGCGCCCTTGGCGAACAGCTAAGCGTGCTACTGTGTTCTTTTCTCGGTAGAGTTCGTGTTTTTGCGTGTACATGATTTTTTCTCTCCAAATTTTACCCGTAGCAATTCGTTCAGTTATGTGGATCTTTCCATGAAAATGAATTGGAAGATAATACTGATTAGTGATTACTGACAGCAGCTTTTGCACAGAAAATGGACGCGTCATCATCAAAGTAAATCGGAGGCAGTAAGAAGATTAGCAGCAGGGAGGCAGGCCAGCAGCAAGCCCACTCAGGTCTTCTTCAGCCCACTACACATCGGAGCCCACCACTGGTTCATTCCTTTCGCTCGCTCACAAGTCACAAGGTCACATTCACACCACGCTCTGACAAGCCCACGCCGGAAGGTCTCCAGCGGCGGCCGGCGGCAGAGGGAGCGGCGGAGCCGGCCGCACGCGTCCAGGTCGCCCGAGTTGGTAGTTGGTGGGGCGAGGGAGCGCATGCGGCTTCCAGGAGCGGCCGGGCGTGTAGGGAGGTGATTGATCCCGCTACCCAAATCCCTCAAATTCCTAACCCTAAGCCAATGCGCCGATTCCGCGACTTCGGGATCTCCATAATGATCATCCGTGATGGCACCCTAGAGGAGAAGTGGGCAAGGTTTGAGGATTTCGCCACCAACCTGCTGCTGTTCCATGACAACACCTCATCCTTAGGTGAATTCCGGCTTTCTTCTCGTGTCTATAACCAGTGTCATGTGGACAGATGGATTCGCCGTGGTATTGAGTACTGCCCTTCTGTACTCAATATTCAGATACTGGAACATCATCGCTTCAAGTTACCTCCAGTAGTGGGCTCGAATTTTCATCATCTGAAGATGTTGTGTCTTCATAGTGTGGATTTAGGTAGCCACTTTGCAGGCCTGCTCTGTTCTGCTTGCCCTGTCATGGAAGATTTGAAGCTTGGAAACTGCGAGTTTTCTGGCAATTCTTCTCAAGTCATTACATCACGCACACTGAAAAAAATTGGAACTAGAGTGTTGTTTGAACAAAACAGGTTATCATTTGGTGATCACAGCTCCTAGCCTTGCATACCTCTGTCTCTGTTATGGATGCTATGAGGCTGGTATTTCTTTATGCAAGATGGATTCTCTTGTCAGAGCAGAGATTTATGTAACAGAATATAAAACCTTGTCTCAGCAGACCGAGCGAGAGCTGCTTTTTAGCCTATACAATGTTACAAGTTTAAAGCTGATGGGTTTTGAAGTGGAGGTATATCTTCCTGACAAGCTGCCCTTGGTCCTCCTTTACGTTCGTTATTCCTGAAAGATACCCATTTCAACACTAATATTGCTCATAAGTTACAGCTGCTGCTGGGTGTCCTTCTATGATATTTCCATTTGCCTTTTGTAGATAAATCTATAATCTTTATTTCATCTCAGGGAAAATTACAACTTGTTTCCAGCTGGTGGATAGTTACTACAAATGGCTATCAGGGGAACAAATTATTACCTCATCACACGCTCCTAATGGTCGATGCATTTGCTCTTTTTTTTGTTTGGCTTTTATCTTTATTTCAGGTGATGCTGAATGATGAATCTGATAAATTCCCAATATTTCCTAATATGCGAACCTTGGACCTTCGTAGCTGTTTTCTTGATGAATATGAACTGTATGACAAATTAGAGGCTTTAGGGAGCTTTCTTCAGAGTGCACCTTGTTTGGAGAAGCTTATTTTGCGGTATTGCATGGTACGTGCTTGTCTTATGTATCAAATCATGTTTTAGATGATTTGCATAGATATCTTACATGTATTTTTGTGTTTCTGCCAAAAGTTCAATTCATTTTCTGATTCGGAGTGGGAGATAGAAAGGAAAAGCATCACTTTGCACCGCCAGTATGGAAAGACTTTCCAGTGTCAAAAGCTGAAGTTGATAGAAGTCATCTACGATCATGACCATGATCACCGCCTGATTGAGCTTCTGTGGAGCCTTGGGAGGAGCCTACCGGAAGCCAGCATCAAACTTAAGAAAATTGAGAGGTTTTTGACCTAGCACTTTTTTCTTTGTGGCTGCAATCTTCCGTGAGGTATTTGTGTCTTTGCACGATTCCTAGTGCATTCAGTGGACGTGTATGTGCGCCCGCGTGTGGTCATGAATTGAACATAGGTCTTCGATTCTGTATTGAACTTATGTGATGATGGATAAGTTTTGGTTTAGATGTACCTTATGAGTTTTGAAGTCAATTTACATTTGCGGCTCATGGTTTGAATCAAATTTTGTTTTGTTTCGCGGATCAGATATCATATGACCAACACAATCTATTGTTGCATATTATGAAGTTTTATAACCAGTGTTGTACAGGTGAGCATCACCACACATTCTCACAGGGCAAGCCCCAATAAACAAAGGAAAACCTCCGGATTTCATATCAATGACATAATTTCGTATGACATTGGAGAATTCATGACATGAGGTTCAATCTCCTAGATTTGGCAACGGCATCTCTTCCTACTATTCTTCTTGTCATTTCTTACAAGTTTTTGAGTGCTTTGACAAATATGTGGATGCTTGTCTTACAAGTTTTGGGTTTTGCGACAAGTTATTTCTCTTAGATTCGGGTCCCTAAACTTCTAAAATATATTTTTGAGGGAAAAAGTCTACATCACCCCCCCACCTATGGGGGGTGGACTACATAACCCCCCAACCTATGAAACGGTCTATATCACCCCCTGAACTTTCGAAAACCGGTCAAATTACCCCCTAAAGCAATTTTAAAAAATCATAGTAAATCACAGAAAAATCATAAAATGAAAAATCCAATTGTGTTGGACTCCAAATGAGCAGATCTACACAGTGAACATATAATGTGGTATGTTGTAGTACAATTTTTTACAGTTATGAAGAAAAACATAGATATAAAGCTACAGCAAAAAAATTTACTAAACCATACCATATTATATGTTCACTGTGTAGATTTCCTCATTTGGAGTCCAACACAATTGGATTTTCCATTTTATGATTTTTCTATGATTTACTATGATTTTTCAAAATTGCTTTAGGGGCTAATTTGACTGGTTTCTGAAAGTTCAGGGGGTGATATAGACCATTTCATAGGTTGGGGGGTTATGTAGTCCACCTCCAATAGGTTGGGGGGTGATATAGACTTTTTCCTATTTTTGAGTGTCCAAACTGTAAATTGTCTAAAAGGGTCCATCCCAGATCCCAAATATGTCATGTGAGCTTCCGATGACATGGTGAATGGCATGCCACTATTTCAGCCGCTAGAGCTTGTACAACACTGCAAGGGGTGTGGATGCTTGTCTTCCTCAAACTCTTTTGGATTTCTTGTCACGAGGCAGCATAACCATGAGCGCGAGCTTAATCAGACAATACCACATGGGAGCGTAACTTTTTTTAGCAAAATTTATATTTGAAATCTGGTAGAAAGAATTCTAAGGTCAATGGGGCAGTACCGTGCTTTGACACGTCAGTGCTAATGTGAGCATCACTTTATCTGCACGTGTGGGCTAGTCTCTGCCCTGTCCCTCTTTGTTATGTTTGTTTGAATAGAGGGGAGGGGCGTTTCTCACTCTCTCATTTCTCTGCTCCCCCTTCCCAAATCCGCCCAAATCCACGTGGCAAATAAGTAGATCCGTGTTAAGCAAGGTAACCTCTCTCTCCTCTTGCAATTTTGCTTGGTTTGCCTACATTTTGTTCAACCATACTAGGGGTTGGAATTTTGAAATCCATCGGCTATACTTGAAAATTGGTGGTGTAGATGGCTCATCTTAGTGGATTTAGATGTGCGTCATTCATTTTTTTTCAATGTTGGGCATTGTTGAAGTGATATGGTGTACATGACCGATCTTAGTAGAGTAGCCTACTTGACTATTATGATCTTCTTTCAAAATTTGGACTATTTAAAGATGTATAATATGAGTTGATGAGCTCAGTAGATGTCTATATACTTAATTGTAACATGATTTGTGTCATTTTATAAATCTACATAACAAATGGAAACAAGAGAACCAATATGATCTGATCTACTACAACTTTAGTTTGATATGGGAAACAAGAGAATCAATTGGTTTGAAACAATTTTTTTCCCGTTTGTGAAACCGGTGTCATATGATCAGTGTATGAACTTAAGGTCTTGCTCGGGGAAGCTTTTACTAGCTTTTGAAAGTTCCAAAAAGCTCCTCCCCCTCCCCCCACCCCCACCCCCACCCAAAATTGGATCGCTTCTGTAAGCGAGCAAAAGCTTCAAAAAGTGATTGTTCAAACTAAAAGCGGAGAAGCCCACCTAATGTCCACTCTCCATCTTTGCAAAGGAACGAGTCGCCTCCCTCCTTGTTCTCGGGCCGTCGCCCTCCTTGTCCTCACGTTGCCAGCCCTACTCATCATCACGTCGCCACCCCCTACTCATCCTCGCTTCTCCGCCGCCACTCTGCCCTCGCCAACCAAGTTGCCTTGGAGAAGACATGTGGCCTCCGGATCCACGCCGCCGTCAATGTGGATGCAAGTATGTGCAATACAAGTGTATAAAAAAGACGTATGAATCTGTTTATAATAAATTATTTGTAGAATAGAGTACCGAAAAGCACAGAAAAATGCTAAAATTATTTTTGGATGAAACATCGGAAATGCAAAAGGAATCAGAAGCTACACTTTAGTTACTCATCAACTGGTTTGCTCTCACCTTTGCTTAAAGAAAACTGATTAGCTCTCATCATCTCTGGGTACAGAAGATCCCGGCCTCCAGCGCCAGGTCAGCCTAACCGTCGCGCCCCACCGTGCAGCCCCACACCCTCCAAGACCGGTCCCTAGATCCACCCCGCCACGTGCGCACGTGAACCCTCCCACTGACCCGTGGGCCCCATGGGGCTCTCCCTCCGTGGGCCGCGCCCACCGCCACGCCCTCGCCTTAAATCCCGGCCCGGTGTCAGAGCTCCGCGGCCTGAAACCCCCTCGCTCCCCAACCGCAGGCGCCGCCGACACCGCCCTGCGCCGCCGCCGCCGCCGTCGCCGCCGACACCGCCCTGCGCCGCCGCCGCCGCCGTCGTCGCCGCCGATGGAGACGGCCGCCCCCGTCTCCTCCTCTCCCCGCACCGTTTCGGAGATCTATAGGGACTACTCCGCCCGCCGCGCCGGCCTCATCCGCGCCCTCACCTCCGGTACGCGCTCCCCCCCACTCTCGCTCGCCCCCCTTCCCTCTTGCCGTTCTCACGCGCCGCCTCTTCGCCGGATCTCGCGTCTCACCCCCCGTGTGGCTTTCTCTTGCTTGGCTGTGCTTGCAGATGTGGACGAGTTCTACGCCTTCTGCGACCCAGGTATGACCCGATCGGATCTGACCGTGGGGTGCTCTCGTTGATTGGTAGAGTTGGGGGGTTTGATTGGTTTGGTTTGGCTGGTTGGGTTTGCAGAGAAGGAGAACCTGTGCCTGTACGGGCTCCCGAACGGGAGCTGGGAAGTGGCGCTGCCGGCGGAGGAGGTGCCCCCGGAGATGCCGGAGCCCGCACTGGGGATCAACTTCGCCAGGGACGGCATGAAGCGCCGCGACTGGCTCTCGCTCGTCGCCGTCCACTCCGACGCCTGGCTCGTCTCCGTCGCCTACTTCTACGCCGCCCGCCTCAACGGCAACGACAGGTATACTTCGCTGCGCCACGCCCCCGCCCCCTCCATCAGATTGCGAATGGATGGAGCGCACCCCGCTTCCGCTCTGCGTGTTAAATTGAAGCAGTAATTGACTGTTTCGGTTTGGAGAATTTGGTTCCTGGTAACCGTCGAATTCGATTCTTGTCTTGTCTGTGGGGAGAAGCTCTGCGCGCGTGGGGTTTTATGGATTGCTTATTTTATTTCACTGCACCTGCGGCATGTGTGAGCGCACATGGTTCTTGTGCTTCCTTCGTTTCCCCCACCTTTTTGCCTTATCTTTCTGCTGTCAATTGGGCCATGTTTATCACTGTGCTTGCTTTAGGTTTTCCACTGCAAGCATGATGTGCAAATAGTATCGCAGTCGCAGCTCTGCATCTTCGTCGCTGAAAAAGATGTTTGGAAGTTTCATGTGGGATCCTTTGAAATTCAGGTCTTTTGGGCACATTGTAGTTTCCATCCATTTTTTATTCACATTGGCACTTAGATTTTTCTATGAAGATAGCGATAGGCCGAGTTACTGTACATTTTTGGATTAGTATACTTGGATGAATCATAACATAACCCAGTTGAATGTTACAATTCTGTCCATCACTAATAGCCCAGTTGGCTTAGTATACTTGGATGACCCATAAGCCGAGTTGTAATAGGTGAACTTCACATTTGAACATAGATTATAAATCATAACCATTTTTGTTATCTCTTCGTTGTATTTAGTTGTATAGTTTTCCGAGTCTCTTCCTTCAATTTTATTAGTTCGCTTTACCATACAAATCCCTGCAGATGCAGTAACTTTCGGGTTGTTGACCTACTTGAATAGTGTCTGTCATGCCAATTGCAAGATTTATAATCGATGTTCTCATCATCCTTTCACAAAATGTATTTGTTCATCTTATAGATTTTCTGAGCTTTGGATGCTAATTCATATTTGTATTGTCAGTCATAGTATCAATTTGCTTAGGTGCTTTATGAATGAAGGTCATCTATAATTTATGCCAGTCAGCTTGACTCTGTTCTTATTTTTTAGAAATGGTTAGTTTCCTTTTGTTTTGTGCTAGTTTCTTTTACCATACAGTTTCCAGTGTGAAATCATGCTATTTCCTTGTATTCGTATTTTTACCTTACTTACCCAAAAACAATCTGCTAATAATTTACTAAATGTCTAGTATTCACTTGTAGTGCTTTAAGTGCACTTCATACTTTCTTGGGAAGTATGAAGGCGATCATGTCCTAAACTATTTACTGAGGGATGCTGTCAGTACGTGTGCTATTGGGACTATTTCATTGCAAATTACTCCCTCCATTTGAAATTGTAGGTTGTTTTGGCTTTTTTAGGTTCATAGATTTGACTACGTATCTAGACATAGTGTATATCTAGGTGCATAGAAAAAACTATATGAACTTAGAAAAGCCAAAATGAATTATAATTTGGGACAGAGGGAGTACATAGTTGCTAAGGGGTATTTTGTCTAGATAATTTCCAGACTATCTTGTGACATGGGAATACAACCTTGCTAAATATTGTCCTTCGTACAGTGTTTAGGTATCTATGTGGTGCTTCATAAGGTTACTTCAGCTTTCACTTTGAATACATCAAAAGCTTACACTCTGTTTTCACAGTTCAGGTTAATTATATACAACGTCTCAACTCCCAAACTATTTGGGGTAGGCTGGAGATGCAATCCTACAAGCGTCAAAAAAATAGAGGAAAGTAATAATAAAGGTGGTAGCAATAGTAATGAAAGTAAGAATGGTGGTGACAATAGTAATAAAAAGTATGATACTGATTTAGGATTCATGACATGTTTAGGATATTCTTAACCAGTCCTTGTTAAGGTGACGATTAAAAATTATGGTTCACTGCATATGTCAACTTGTAAAGTTCTTGATTCTCCTGATTATTTTTTTTAAATCTTTTTCTCCTGATTTGAGTTACTGGAATAGGATCCAGCACCTCTTTTTCTAGAGAATGCAGTGAACATGGTTGTGGAAAATGCTATCGAACATCTTGACTGATTTTTTCTCCTGCACTCAGTATATTACTCTGTGTTTATCAGGAAGCGCTTATTTAACATGATCAATGATCATCCATCCGTGTATGAATCAATGGTTGACCGGAAGCAAAGGGAGAATAAGTCTGGTGGTGTTGATAATAGCGGCAAATCCAGGCACTCAACAAAGGTGGGCACCCTGTTTTATCAGTCTGTTTGCTCATTGTCAAAACATTATCGCTTTTACAGACTGGTATTTTACTCTCTTTTGCAGCGATCAAGTGATGGAAAGATGAAGAACTCAAGATCAGCGGTTGTTGAAGATGGTCTTGAAGATGACGAAGAACACAGTGAAACCCTCTGTGGCACTTGCAGCGGTCTCTACAACTCGAACGAGTTCTGGATCGGATGCGATAGTTGTGAGCGGTGGTTCCACGGCAAGTGCGTGAGGATAACCCCGGCAAAAGCGGATCAGATAAAGCAGTACAAGTGCCCTGATTGCTCCAAGAAAAGCAGGTAATAAAACCTTGGAGCTGTGGCCTCCCATTGCTGACTCAGCTGATCAACCAAACAGACATCCAATTTGGCCGTAGATGTGAATTGCCCTAGGCATTGTCTCTGTTGTGGTAGATGCTGGAAAAGGACACATACATGATAGTTGGTCTAATAGACTGGTCGGTCGATTGCTGTTGCGCTTGTTTTTCATTGACATGTGGATACTGGCAAATTTAGTCTTAAGAAATCATTTGTTAATGCTGTCTTGGACCTCTTGGTTGGTGTGCTATTTGCATGTTCCATTCGGTGATCTTTGCGTTGTGCAATCATTTTGTTGATGCCATCTTGGACCTCATGAGTGCGCATTTGATGATGATTGTAAAACCGGTTAGTTTCTGGTCTTTCCTACAGTTTATTTGTTTAATTCTTGCAGACATAGTTTACACCAACTGTTTAAATTGAGTTCAATTGTTAAATGCCTGCCGTTTAATAGCACTTCATTTCGCACTGTACATATCTGGCACCCTCGTCTTTCGAGACGTGGCGCTCAACCTCAAGTGACAAGTTTTAATCGAAACTGCTCGGCCTTTTAATCCAAAGCTTTGCACCACGAGCAAAGACGTATTCCCCAAATCCAAAGCTCTCCCGTCTTCAAATCTTGGTTGTAATCGGAATTCGGAAGTGTATTGTCTTACCCAAAGTCCAAAAAGGTTTCGGACCGCAGAAGAAACAAAGATCCCAATTCGAACTCGAGTCGATGCAGGATGCACTGTCCGATCCGATCCAGCCGAGGCCCGATTGAGTCTTCATAAGCAAAGCCATGACGAACATCGAAGCATCCAGTTCTCAGAAGCTCTGCATCACGCAAGCAGTTCATCTCGTTCTCGAGCCTTTGCACGCACGATCGTCCGGCAGCCACCAGCATCAATGGAGTCACCGCCGACGTCCCTGGCGCTGAAACGGTCGAGGCTATTACCTCCCGCCAACGACGGCGCCAGCACCACCCGCCGGCCGCGCCCGCTCCTCGCCGCGGCGGTCTACGACGTCGCCGACTTCTCCCGCGTCGACGTCAGGCTCGTGGACGTGTCCTCCGGCGCCGTCGCCGCGCGCCTCGACGGGCTCCGCGGCGGCCGCGGCGCTCACCTCGGCGCGGCCGGTGGCCTCGTCTGCCTCGTCGGCGCCGCCGCCGTCTGCCTGCTCGACCCGGCCACCGGCGCTGCCACCGACATCGCCACCGCCCCGGGAGACACGACCCCGACGGCGCACGGGCACGGCCAGCGGACCCCGCCGCCGTCGCACGTGTTCGGCCATGTCCCCGCGACCGGGGAGTACAAGTTGCTCCGCATCCACGCCGCCGCCGCGCCCGGCCAGTCCCAGTCGTGCGAGATCCTCACCCTCGTCGGCGAGCAGCCGACGCGCTGGCGGCCGGCGGCGAGCCCGCCGGCGCCCGTGGCGGTGGCGTCGTACCGGAACAAGGCGGTGGCGCGCGGCGTCGCGCACTTCCTGCCGTCGCCGCCGTCGCTGTTCCAGCACGGCGCCGCCGCCGAGTGCGACGCCGTGGCCTCGTTCGACCTCGCCGTGGAGGCGTGGCGGCCGTCGCTCCTCCGCGGCCCGCTTTCCTCCTCCGCCTCCGGCTCCGGCGGCCGCCAAGTCTGCCGCGGGCACCTGAGCCTGGCGGTGCTGAGCGGCGGCCTGGCCATGGTGCACCACGACTACTACGCCGGCGGCTGCATCGACGTGTGGATGCTGGCGGACGTGGAGAAGGGGACGACGTGGGTGAGGACGCACTCGCTGCGTTTATCGTCAGTTCTGCGCGGCTGGGACGGCCAGATGGTCGCCGCCGGCGACCGGGAATCGCTGGCGCAGCCGTTGGCGGTGATGGAGGACGGGAGGATCGCGCTGTGGGTGGAAGTGAAGGGCTTGGTGAGGGTGTTCGATCCCAGGACGGGGGTTTGCACGGAGGTGGCCGACATGGGGCGGTTTTCTAATGTCGTTGGGTTGTGTACGGCCGCCATTGGTAACAGTGGTTAAAAGAAGGATGGGTCTCTGTATTCTGTGGCAATGGTTTCTTTCACTGTCAGGCTGTTGCCATCGTCAGAAATGTGAAGAAAAGCCCTACATATTGTCGTATTTGAACTCGTGTATTTGATGGTGGTGCTCGTGGATCCTTGTGTATTTGAAGTTGGTGTTCGTGGATCTTTGTTCATCAATCAATCAAAATTGTAAGAAAATATGCAATTTACTTTGTAAAGGTTTGATGTAGCATACTGCGTAGACTGCGAACATGACTTTGAACTCTGCAAAAGGCAGGGCATGGTTTGTTAAACCGCTTCCATCTTTGAGCAGTAATTTCCAACTCCATAAAACTTAGGACAAATCTACATTTTATAACAGGAACAATTCCCTAGTTGCTTTACTATTGTTTTTTCTCCCAAACTATTCATTAAAAAATTATTAGTCAAAATGACAATTCAAAAAGTATATGGCTACATCCTTATTGAAAGAAAAATACTTCGGTGCTTTCTTTAATGTGCCTTCCTTCAATACTTAAACGGTAATGCTAGGGAACGGGCGTCCGACGCGCGTCGGACGCCCGCTGCCACTCGCTCCCACGCGTTCCTCACCAGCTCGCGGCCGGAGGAGGAGAAAAAGCCGCGCGCCAGTTCGCCGGCCCGGAGAGGAGGGAGAGGAGGAGGTCGTGCGTCCCCCGCGCCTGCTCGACACCCCCAACCGCCCGCGAGACCGTCGCGCTTCTTCTCGGCGACGGAGATGGAGGCCGCCGCCGCCCGCGGCGGAAGTCGCCGCTGCTGCCGGAGGAGAGAGCAGAGGGGAAGAGGAGAGGCAGCCCGCCGCCGCCGCCGCTTGGCCATGCTGGAGTATGAGCGGACGAGGAGAGGAGCCGCCATCGTCGTCAGGCCTCGATCTGCTCGAATCCATTGCGGGAGTTGGGGAAGGGGAGGTGGTGGCGGCCTGCGGAGCTCGGTCCAAGCTGGCGCGCGGACTTGCTTCGCCGCAGGAGGAGCGAGCGAGGAGGGCCGGTGGAGAGGAGATCCGTGCAGGCCATGGGAGGGAGGAAGGACCTCGCGCCGCGGCCGGGGGTCGAGCTCCCCATGGCCGAGGTAGAGCTCCCTGCTCGTCATCCTCCCCCTCCTCTTCCTGCCTCTACGTGTGCTAGGGTTCGCTACATGTTGCATTTATATGTTTTGCGTGTTTCATATGTTTCGGAACAATGTTGCAATTGGTTTATACGGATGTTGCAAAAGTAGATCTGGATGTTCGATCGATGGTATTCGATGGCGTTTCTGTACGCATTCCTGATGTTGCAAATATAAACTTTTCATGTTGCAATCGCATATTCTTAATGTTGCAAATGCACTTTTTAGATGTTGCAAAAAACTTTACATGTTTCATGCAACAATACTCGATGTTGCGGTGGGAATTTTTTCTCCCCCGTATCTAGATGTTACACTATGTTTCAGTAGAAATTTTTGAATGTTTCAGTTGCATGATAGTGATGATGCAATAGGTTTGTTTCAATGTTGCAAAAATCGAACGATGAATTAACGATGTTGCATGCAACATTGCACGATGTTGCGACTGGAATTTTTACTCCCCGCACCCAGATGTTTCACTGTGTGTTTCAGTACGTAATTTCTAATGTTTCAAACATGCATTCTTAATGTTGCAACTATGTATTTTTGATGTTGCAACGACCGTCCGATGGAAAAAATTTCATCGGACGTTCGGGCGCCAGCAACTCCCATACTTAAATGTGCCTAGAAAACACACCGTTGTATGGTAGCATCTCATACAAATGATGCCATAGAAAATGTTCTGACAAGAAACTAGGAGTAGTAAAACTTAGGTAAAAAAAAAAAATCAAAATCGTGAACAGCATCACGAATGACGAATCGTATGAGGAAGTTTGACCCTTCCACTCGCAAAGTCAATTTTCCCGTGCTCCGTCGAATATACGACCTTCTCCTCCACTTCATCCCTACCAAATCAGCCTTCCTTCCCCTGCGGCGGCGACGGCGAGGCGAGGCCACCGGTGACGCCCTCCCTCCTCCTCCCCGCCGGCCTCGGGGCCTGCTCGTCCCAAGCTCCCGCTCCTACAACTGAGCCCTCCTTGCCCACGCCCCGAGCGCCCGGCACGCACGCCTCAACTCAAGGGCCCAGGCCGCCTCCCACAGAAGCGCGGCACGCCGCCCACCCCGGAGGAATTCGCCTCCTCGCGTCCCCTCCGCCCCTCTACTGCACTAGAGGGAAGTGGAGACTGGAGATCCGCTAGGGATTGGATCGGCTTGTCCTTTCCTTGGTACGGCCTCCCTAACCTGGCTTGCTTCGATGCCTTTTCTTTTCCCTCTGCATGTCTTATCCACTCCTCTTGGTTGGATACTCCAATTCACGTGTTTGTTGCGAATTCCTTTGCTGCACGCTGAGGATAGCAGTAGCAGTAACTTTACCCATGGGGGCCAAAAAAAAGTTAGTGGATCCTGAACAGTAACTGTCTGCTGCTGGCACTGTCTTTGAACTTGGTTGAGATTTCTGGAATCATCTAGTATGTTTACAAATCCTGTCTTGCGAACATGAACCAGGATATATTCGGAGAATCGGAGTGTTGTTTGCAAGGCTTTGCGATGGCTGATGAGGATTCATCAGACTTCACCTTCTGCAAGGTATGTGTCGTTTATGCCATGCTTCTATGCTAGTTTTTGCAGTGATTGGTGGTACCATTACATTGTCAGTGCTTTTCCTGATCCCATAAACTTGGTGCTGAAATCTGAACTGATCATGTTTTATAAGGGCGACTGTGTTATTATGAACATAAAAACAGCACTTAGTTGTTGAGGGATTATCATATGGATTGTGATTGGCCAGTTTTGTGGGCCTTATGCTTTATCATACCATAAATTATCTATCTGGTATTTGTTTCCACACAAAAATTGACAACCAGAAGTCTTAAATTGTGTGGGTTGCTTTGATAATTGCGATAAGCATGAAATCAAAGATGCTGTTTCACGATATATGTTCATTTGATCATTTCTGAAACCAGCATTAGTGCATAGCTTATATCAAACACTGTCAATAAGTCAAAGGGCAGGAAATAAGAAACAGAGGAAACATGGTATCAAGGATGCCGTTTAACCAATGTATGTTCGTTTCTGAAACTAGAATTAGTGCATAGGTTATATTAAACACTACTTGAATAAATCAAAGTAAGTCAAAGAGGGAGGAAGCAAGAAACAGAGAAAACATCCTATGGAATGTGAGAGGGGCACTGGTTGTTTTTTGGCTTCTCTTTGCTTAGTTGGTTTTTAGGTTGGTTGTAGGATACTGCTGAGGTATAGAAGTAGCATATACTGATGACCTATTTATTGTTTTCACTTTCGCTGAGAACACTTAATTGCATGACGAGTTGTCAGTTTGTTAATTGTTATTGTAGTGGTCTAGACCTCTTGTATTAGTTTTGTATTGGATATTTGTCCCTAAGCCTCTTGAGATGCTAAGAGCATCCAATGTCTTGACTTAGAAGCTTACTGGTGCTAAGTTTTCTTGCTTCTGGTTTACTTTCTGATTTGTATAAGCTTTTGTGTTATATCTGTTCAGGTTAGTTCTGAAGAAAACGATGGTCAATTAGGATCTCCTAAAGCCATTCCCGTGGCAAGTATGTCGCTTGAGGATGTTCACATTGTTAGTGCAAAAACTGCAAAGAAAGATGGCTTGAAAGCTAATGACTTGGATAAAGATAGATCTGGCAACAGAGCTAGTGTATCGACACAAGACAGCAGCATGAAAGAACCAATGGCACAAACAAGTGGTGGAGCAGATTCAAATGTGTCATCACAGGCAAAACCTTCATCGAAGAAACCTGCAGCGCGGAAAAAAGTTCCTTTCGAGAAGGGCTATAGCCAAATGGATTGGCTAAAGCTGACACAAACGCATCCTGATCTAGCTGGTAAGTCTGTTTGATTGACCTTTGGTAGTTTTATTTATCTGGTTATTAGCGGATGGCTTGACGCTGATGCATATTAATGCCTCTCAGAGGAACTATTGTGGGGTCTGCGAATGACAGTCAAGCGGTTGTAACTATACTATGTGTTATGATTAACTGAAATGGTAAAACTCATAACATTCTGTAGCTATTTTAGTTTTCGTCTCATATTTTTTTGGTGTGCCCTTCTATTTCAGAGAAAGTTTCTGTATTTTTGCTGGTTTCTTAGGTCCTTAGAGGCAGTGGCGAAGCCAGCCTGGAGACTTTGGGGGGGCTGGTCACCTCATCCTTCCTCTCTTTTCTTCTTCTCCTTCCTTTTTCCTCCTTCCTTCTCTCTTTTTTCTTCTTCTTCTCTTTGATTCATGTCAAAAAGAATTAGGGAGGGCTTAGGGGGGCTCCATGGGCAGCAGGCCGGTAGGGGGGGCTGGAGCCCCCCTAGCCCCCCCTGTAGCTCCGCCCCTGCTTAGAGGGGTTCCATCAGTATAAAAGAAACATCGACAGCTTGAGAGACTCAATATTTACCTTGTTAAATAGTTCAAATCAACTAAGTTTAGAACCTTACACTTTTTAAATTTCTACTATTTATTTTTCTTCAGAGAAATCACATTTTCTAATTGATCACTTTGTGTAGTGTATCCTTTATGCCTTGGTATATATGCATCAGTTGGACTATTCTGAATTTGGATGGCTGATGACTCTTCTGAATACTAGCTCTATTTTTATGCTTCCATTATATGTTTCTATTTTCTATCATGATAAATCCACTGGGTTCATAAGGGTCTGAGGCTGTTGTTTTACTTGAGGGCATGATGATATGTTTCCCAATGATAATCCCTTTAATGAAAAATTTAGTGGGATGATTTTTCTTTAGTAATTTTACTGGTGGTCATAATAAGACTTGAATCTTTCTGAGACAAGTTGGCTGTTGAGAGTTAAGTAGTTATGTAAGGAACAAAATTATAGACAAGGTGATGTTATTAGCGTCAGAAATGCCTTCTTGTATAGGCAGCTAGACTATGCTTACTCCATAATGCAAAGCCTTTTAATGGTAGTTAGCTTGACACATTTTGAGATCTTATGAACCTCTGTATGTCAGTACGAGACTGACCAGAACTATCTACTTGCACTGAATTTGAGTTCATGTTTTCTCATTTTTCCTTACCTTCTTACATGTGACCTATTGCCCCTCAATTTATCATGCCAATTATTGATAAAACAAAGTCTGTTTTCCTTTCTTTTATAGGGCTCAAGGGGCAGTCGAACCGAAGGTTAATTTCTTTGGAAGAAGTTAAGCAGCACAAAACTGGAGATTGTATTTGGCAAACAAACTATGGCAAATTATAGCATGATCAATTTTTCCACGGCAAGTGCGTGAGGATAACCCCGGCAAAAGCGGATCAGATAAAGCAGTACAAGTGCCCTGATTGCTCCAAGAAAAGCAGGTAATAAAACCTTGGAGCTGTGGCCTCCCATTGCTGACTCAGCTGATCAACCAAACAGACATCCAATTTGGCCGTAGATGTGAATTGCCCTAGGCATTGTCTCTGTTGTGGTAGATGCTGGAAAAGGACACATACATGATAGTTGCAAACAAGTCATTAGCTTTCAAGTGGAAATTTTGCCGCTGTTATCGTCTTTCGAGGCATTGTCTTATTTAACATGATCAATGATCATCCATCCGTGTATGAATCAATGGTTGACCGGAAGCAAAGGGAGAATAAGTCTGGTGGTGTTGATAATAGCGGCAAATCCAGGCACTCAACAAAGGTGGGCACCCTGTTTTATCAGTCTGTTTGCTCATTGTCAAAACATTATCGCTTTTACAGACTGGTATTTTACTCTCTTTTGCAGCGATCAAGTGATGGAAAGATGAAGAACTCAAGATCAGCGGTTGTTGAAGATGGTCTTGAAGATGACGAAGAACACAGTGAAACCCTCTGTGGCACTTGCAGCGGTCTCTACAACTCGAACGAGTTCTGGATCGGATGCGATAGTTGTGAGCGGTGGTTCCACGGCAAGTGCGTGAGGATAACCCCGGCAAAAGCGGATCAGATAAAGCAGTACAAGTGCCCTGATTGCTCCAAGAAAAGCAGGTAATAAAACCTTGGAGCTGTGGCCTCCCATTGCTGACTCAGCTGATCAACCAAACAGACATCCAATTTGGCCGTAGATGTGAATTGCCCTAGGCATTGTCTCTGTTGTGGTAGATGCTGGAAAAGGACACATACATGATAGTTGGTCTAATAGACTGGTCGGTCGATTGCTGTTGCGCTTGTTTTTCATTGACATGTGGATACTGGCAAATTTAGTCTTAAGAAATCATTTGTTAATGCTGTCTTGGACCTCTTGGTTGGTGTGCTATTTGCATGTTCCATTCGGTGATCTTTGCGTTGTGCAATCATTTTGTTGATGCCATCTTGGACCTCATGAGTGCGCATTTGATGATGATTGTAAAACCGGTTAGTTTCTGGTCTTTCCTACAGTTTATTTGTTTAATTCTTGCAGACATAGTTTACACCAACTGTTTAAATTGAGTTCAATTGTTAAATGCCTGCCGTTTAATAGCACTTCATTTCGCACTGTACATATCTGGCACCCTCGTCTTTCGAGACGTGGCGCTCAACCTCAAGTGACAAGTTTTAATCGAAACTGCTCGGCCTTTTAATCCAAAGCTTTGCACCACGAGCAAAGACGTATTCCCCAAATCCAAAGCTCTCCCGTCTTCAAATCTTGGTTGTAATCGGAATTCGGAAGTGTATTGTCTTACCCAAAGTCCAAAAAGGTTTCGGACCGCAGAAGAAACAAAGATCCCAATTCGAACTCGAGTCGATGCAGGATGCACTGTCCGATCCGATCCAGCCGAGGCCCGATTGAGTCTTCATAAGCAAAGCCATGACGAACATCGAAGCATCCAGTTCTCAGAAGCTCTGCATCACGCAAGCAGTTCATCTCGTTCTCGAGCCTTTGCACGCACGATCGTCCGGCAGCCACCAGCATCAATGGAGTCACCGCCGACGTCCCTGGCGCTGAAACGGTCGAGGCTATTACCTCCCGCCAACGACGGCGCCAGCACCACCCGCCGGCCGCGCCCGCTCCTCGCCGCGGCGGTCTACGACGTCGCCGACTTCTCCCGCGTCGACGTCAGGCTCGTGGACGTGTCCTCCGGCGCCGTCGCCGCGCGCCTCGACGGGCTCCGCGGCGGCCGCGGCGCTCACCTCGGCGCGGCCGGTGGCCTCGTCTGCCTCGTCGGCGCCGCCGCCGTCTGCCTGCTCGACCCGGCCACCGGCGCTGCCACCGACATCGCCACCGCCCCGGGAGACACGACCCCGACGGCGCACGGGCACGGCCAGCGGACCCCGCCGCCGTCGCACGTGTTCGGCCATGTCCCCGCGACCGGGGAGTACAAGTTGCTCCGCATCCACGCCGCCGCCGCGCCCGGCCAGTCCCAGTCGTGCGAGATCCTCACCCTCGTCGGCGAGCAGCCGACGCGCTGGCGGCCGGCGGCGAGCCCGCCGGCGCCCGTGGCGGTGGCGTCGTACCGGAACAAGGCGGTGGCGCGCGGCGTCGCGCACTTCCTGCCGTCGCCGCCGTCGCTGTTCCAGCACGGCGCCGCCGCCGAGTGCGACGCCGTGGCCTCGTTCGACCTCGCCGCGGAGGCGTGGCGGCCGTCGCTCCTCCGCGGCCCGCTTTCCTCCTCCGCCTCCGGCTCCGGCGGCCGCCAAGTCTGCCGCGGGCACCTGAGCCTGGCGGTGCTGAGCGGCGGCCTGGCCATGGTGCACCACGACTACTACGCCGGCGGCTGCATCGACGTGTGGATGCTGGCGGACGTGGAGAAGGGGACGACGTGGGTGAGGACGCACTCGCTGCGTTTATCGTCAGTTCTGCGCGGCTGGGACGGCCAGATGGTCGCCGCCGGCGACCGGGAATCGCTGGCGCAGCCGTTGGCGGTGATGGAGGACGGGAGGATCGCGCTGTGGGTGGAAGTGAAGGGCTTGGTGAGGGTGTTCGATCCCAGGACGGGGGTTTGCACGGAGGTGGCCGACATGGGGCGGTTTTCTAATGTCGTTGGGTTGTGTACGGCCGCCATTGGTAACAGTGGTTAAAAGAAGGATGGGTCTCTATATTCTGTGGCAATGGTTTCTTTCACTGTCAGGCTGTTGCCATCGTCAGAAATGTGAAGAAAAGCCCTACATATTGTCGTATTTGAACTCGTGTATTTGAAGGTGGTGCTCGTGGATCCTCGTGTATTTGAAGTTGGTGTTCGTGGATCTTTGTTCATCAATCAATCAAAACTGTAAAGAAAATATGCAATTTACTTTGTAAAGGTTTGATGTAGCATACTGCGTAGACTGCGAACATGACTTTGAACTCTGCAAAAGGCAGGGCATGGTTTGTTAAACCGCTTCCATCTTTGAGCAGTAATTTCCAACTCCATAAAACTTAGGACAAATCTACATTTTATAACAGGAATCAATTCCCTAGTTGCTTTACTATTGTTTTTTCTCCCAAACTATTCATTAAAAAATTATTAGTCAAAATGACAATTCAAAAAGTATATGGCTACATCCTTATTGAAAGAAAAATACTTCGGTGCTTTCTTTAATTGCAAATTGCAATCAGCACCGTAGTATTCCTCCCCAACCTATACATCTATCTTACTTTGAGATCAAATGTGCCTTCCTTCAATACTTAAACGGTAATGCTAGGGAACGGGCGTCCGACGCGCGTCGGACGCCCGCTGCCACTCGCTCCTACGTGTTCCTCACCAGCTCGCGGCCGGAGGAGGAGAAAAAGCCGCGCGCCAGCTCGCCGGCCCGGAGAGGAGGGAGAGGAGGAGGTCGCGCGTCCCCCGTGCCTGCTCGACACCCCCAACCTCCCGCGAGGCCGCCGCGCTTCTTCTCGGCGACGGAGATGGAGGCCGCCGCCGCCCGCGCCGGAAGTCGCCGCTGCTGCCGGAGGAGGGAGCAGAGGGGAAGAGGAGAGGGAGCCCGCCGCCGCCGCCCGCGCCGAAAGTCGCCGCTGCTGCCGGAGGAGGGAGCAGAGGGGAAGAGGAGAGGGAGCCCGCCGCCGCCGCCGCTTGGCCATGCCGGAGTATGAGCGGACGAGGAGAGGAGCCGCCATCGTCATCCAGGCCTCGATCTTCTCGAATCCATTGCGGGAGTTGGGGAAGGGGATGTGGTGGCGGCCTGCGGAGCTCGGTCCGAGCTGGCGCGCGGACTTGCTTCGCCGCAGGAGGAGCGAGCGAGGAGGGCCGGTGGAGAGGAGATCCGTGCAGGCCATGGGAGGGAGGAAGGACCTCGCGCCGCGGCCGGGGGTCGAGCTCCCCATGGCCGAGGTAGAGCTCCCTGCTCGTCATCCTCCCCCTCCTCTTCCTGCCTCTACGTGTGCTAGGGTTCGCTACATGTTGCATTTATATGTTTTGCGTGTTTCATATGTTTCGGAACAATGTTGCAATTGGTTTATACGGATGTTGCAAAAGTAGATCTGGATGTTCGATCGATGGTATTCGATGGCGTTTCTGTACGCATTCATGATGTTGCAAATATAAACTTTTCATGTTGCAATCGCATATTCTTAATGTTGCAAATGCACTTTTTAGATGTTGCAAAAAACTTTACATGTTTCATGCAACAATACTCGATGTTGCGGTGGGAATTTTTCTCCCCCCTATCCAGATATTACACTATGTTTCAGTATTTTTTTTTGAATGTTGCAGTTGCATGATAGTGATGTTGCAATAGGTTTGTTTCAATGTTGCAAAAATCGAATGATGAATTAACGATGTTGCATGCAACATTGCACGATGTTGCGGCGGGAATTTTTACTCCCTGCACGCAGATGTTTCACTGTGTTTCAGTACGTAATTCTAATGTTTCAAACATGCATTCTTAATGTTGCAACTATGTATTTTCGATGTTGCAACGACCGTCTGATGGAAAAAATTTCATCGGACGTCCGGGCGCCAGCAACTCCCATGCTTAGGCCATGTTTAGTTCCCACCCGAAATATTTTCATCCATCACATCAAAGGAGAATCTTTGATGCATGAAGTATTAAATGTAAACGAAAAAGGTGAAAAGTTATATAGATAGACTGTAAATCGCGAGACAAATCTAATGAGTCTACTTAATCCATGATTTGCAACAGTAGTGCTACAGTAATCATCCGCTAATTATGGATTAATTATCCTCTAATTACCATCGTTAGATTCGTCTCGAGATTTCCAACCTATCTATGTAACTTTCCATCTTTTTTGTCTACATTTACTACTTCTAAATTGATAAAATCAAAAAGTGAAATCTTTTCACGAAATGTTTTCGCGAACCAAACACGGGCTTAAATGTGCCTTGAAAACACACCGTTGTATGGTAGCATCTCATACAAATGATGCCATAGAAAATGTTCTAACAAGAAACTAGGAGTAGTAAAACTTTGGTAAAAAAAAAAATCAAAATCGTGAACAGCATCACGAATGACGAATCGTATGAGGAAGTTTGACCCTTCCACTCGCAAAGTCAATTTTCCCGTGCTCCGTCAAATATACCACCCACCTTCTCCTCCACTTCATCCCTACCAAACCAGCCTTCCTTCCCCTGCGGCGGCGACGGCGAGGCGAGGCCACCGGTGACGCCCCCCGTCCTCCTCCCCGCCGGCCTCGGGGCCTGCTCGTCCCAAGCTCCCGCTCCTACAACTGAGCCCTCCTTGCCCACGCCCCGAGCGCCCGGCACGCACGCCTCAACTCAAGGGCCCAGGCCGCCTCCCACAGAAGCGCGGCACGCCGCCCACCCCGGAGGAATTCGCCTCCTCGCGTCCCCTCCGCCCCTCTACTGCACTAGAGGGAAGTGGAGACTGGAGATCCGCTAGGGATTGGATCGGCTTGTCCTTTCCTTGGTACGGCCTCCCTAACCTGGCTTGCTTCGATGCCTTTTCTTTTCCCTCTGCATGTCTTATCCACTCCTCTTGGTTGGATACTCCAATTCACGTGTTTGTTGCGAATTCCTTTGCTGCACGCTGAGGATAGCAGTAGCAGTAACTTTACCCATGGGGGCCAAAAAAAAGTTAGTGGATCCTGAACAGTAACTGTCTGCTGCTGGCACTGTCTTTGAATTTGGTTGAGATTTCTGGAATCATCTAGTATGTTTACAAATACTGTCTTGCGAACATGAACCAGGCTATATTCGGAGAATCGGAGTGTTGTTTGCAAGGCTTTGCAATGGCTGATGAGGATTCATCAGACTTCACCTTCTGCAAGGTATGTGCCGTTTATGCCATGCTTCTATGCTAGTTTTTGCAGTGATTGGTGGTACCATTACATTGTCAGTGCTTTTCCTGATCCCATAAACTTGGTGCTGAAATCTGAACTGATCATGTTTTATGTTCTAATGTATCCGATGCCTGGCTCGTCTCCGTCGCCTACTTCTACGCCGCCCGCCTCAACGGCAACGACAGGTATACTTCGCTGCGCCACGCCCCCGCCCCCTCCATCAGATTGCGAATGGATGGAGCGCACCCCGCTTCCGCTCTGCGTGTTAAATTGAAGCAGTAATTGACTGTTTCGGTTTGGAGAATTTGGTTCCTGGTAACCGTCGAATTCGATTCTTGTCTTGTCTGTGGGGAGAAGCTCTGCGCGCGTGGGGTTTTATGGATTGCTTATTTTATTTCACTGCACCTGCGGCATGTGTGAGCGCACATGGTTCTTGTGCTTCCTTCGTTTCCCCCACCTTTTTGCCTTATCTTTCTGCTGTCCATTGGGCCATGTTTATCACTGTGCTTGCTTTAGGTTTTCCACTGCAAGCATGATGTGCAAATAGTATCGCAGTCGCAGCTCTGCATCTTCGTCGCTGAAAAAGATATTTGGAAGTTTCATGTGGGATCCTTTGAAATTCAGGTCTTTTGGACACATTGTAGTTTCCATCCATTTTTTATTCACATTGGCACTTAGATTTTTCTATGAAGATAGCGATAGGCCGAGTTACTGTGCATTTTTGGATTAGTATACTTGGATGAATCATAACATAACCCAGTTGAATGTTACTTCCTCCGTTCCAAATTATAGGTCGTTTTGGATTTTCTAGGTTCATAGATTTTGTTATGAATCTAGACATAACGTTTATCTAGGTGCATAACAAAGATTATTAACTTAGAAAAGACAAAACGACCTATAATTTGGAACGGAGGTAGTACAATTCTGTCCATCACTAATAGCCCAGTTGGCTTAGTATACTTGGATGACCCATAAGCCGAGTTGTAATAGGTGAACTTCACATTTGAACATAGATTATAAATCATAACCATTTTTGTTATCTCTTCGTTGTATTTAGTTGTATAGTTTTCCGAGTCTCTTCCTTCAATTTTATTAGTTCGCTTTACCATACAAATCCCTGCAGATGCAGTAACTTTCGGGTTGTTGACCTACTTGAATGGTGTCCGTCATGCCAATTGCAAGATTTATAATCGATGTTCTCATCATCCTTTCACAAAATGTATTTGTTCATCTTATAGATTTTCTGAGCTTTGGATGCTAATTCATATTTGTATTGTCAGTCATAGTATCAATTTGCTTAGGTGCTTTATGAATGAAGATCATCTATAATTTCTGCCAGTCAGCTTGACTCTGTTCTTATTTTTTAGAAATGGTTAGTTTCCTTTTGTTTTGTGCTAGTTCCTTTTACCATACAGTTTCCAGTGTGAAATCATGCTATTTCCTTGTATTTGTATTTTTACCTTACTTACCCAAAAACAATCTGCTAATAATTTACTAAATGTCTAGTATTCACTTGTAGTGCTTTAAGTGCACTTCATACTTTCTTGGGAAGTATGAAGTAGTGGCGATCATGTCCTAAACTATTTACTGAGGGATTCCGTCAGTACGTGTGCTATTGGGACTACTTGATTGCAAATTACTCCCTCCATTTGAAATTGTAGGTTGTTTTGGCTTTTTTAGGTTCATAGATTGGACTACGTATCTAGACATAGTGTATATCTAGGTGCATAGAAAAAACTTTTTGAACTTAGAAAAGCCAAAATGACCTATAATTTGAGACAGAGGGAGTACATAGTTGCTAAGGGGTATTTTATCTAGATAATTTCCAGACTATCTTGTGACATGGGAATACAATCTTGCTAAATACTGTCCTTCGTACAGTGTTTAGGTATCTATGTGGTGCTTCATAAGGTTACTTCAGCTTTCACTTTGAATACATCAAAAGCTTACACTCTGTTTTCACAGTTCAGGTTAATTATATACAACGTCTCAACTCCCAAACTATTTGGGGTAGGCTGGAGATGCAATCCTACAAGCGTCAAAAAATAGAGGAAAGTAATAATATAGGTGGTAGCAATAGTAATGAAAGTAAGAATGGTGGTGACAATAGTAATAAAAAGTATGATACTGATTTAGGATTCATGACATGTTTAGGATATTCTTAACCAGTCCTTGTTAAGGTGACGATTAAAAATTATGGTTCACTGCATATGTCAACTTGTAAAGTTCTTGATTCTCCTGATTATTTTTTTTAAATCTTTTTCTCCTGATTTGAGTTACTGGAATAGGATTCAGCACCTCTTTTTCTAGAGAATGCAGTGAACATGGTTATGGAAAATGCTATCGAACATCTTGACTGATTTTTTCTCCTGCACTCAGTATATTACTCTGTGTTTATCAGGAAGCGCTTATTTAACATGATCAATGATCATCCATCCGTGTATGAATCAATGGTTGACCGGAAGCAAAGGGAGAATAAGTCTGGTGGTGTTGATAACAGCGGCAAATCCAGGCACTCAACAAAGGTGGGCACCCTGTTTTATCAGTCTGTTTGCTCATTGTCAAAACATTATCGCTTTTACAGACTGGTATTTTACTCTCTTTTGCAGCGATCAAGTGATGGAAAGATGAAGAACTCAAGATCAGCGGTTGTTGAAGATGGTCTTGAAGATGACGAAGAACACAGTGAAACCCTCTGTGGCACTTGCAGCGGTCTCTACAACTCGAACGAGTTCTGGATCGGATGCGATAGTTGTGAGCGGTGGTTCCACGGCAAGTGCGTGAGGATAACCCCGGCAAAAGCGGATCAGATAAAGCAGTACAAGTGCCCTGATTGCTCCAAGAAAAGCAGGTAATAAAACCTTGGAGCTGTGGCCTCCCATTGCTGACTCAGCTGATCAACCAAACAGACATCCAATTTGGCCGTAGATGTGAATTGCCCTAGGCATTGTCTCTGTTGTGGTAGATGCTGGAAAAGGACACATACATGATAGTTGGTCTAATAGACTGGTCGGTCGATTGCTGTTGCGCTTGTTTTTCATTGACATGTGGATACTGGCAAATTTAGTCTTAAGAAATCATTTGTTGATGCCATCTTGGACCTCTTGGTTGGTGTGCTATTTGCATGTTCCATTCGGTGATCTTTGCGTTGTGCAATCATTTTGTTGATGCCATCTTGGACCTCATGAGTGCGCATTTGATGATGATTGTAAAACCGGTTAGTTTCTGGTCTTTCCTACAGTTTATTTGTTTAATTCTTGCAGACATAGTTTACACCAACTGTTTAAATTGAGTTCAATTGTTAAATGCCTGCCGTTTAATAGCACTTCATTTCGCACTGTACATATCTGGCACCCTCGTCTTTCGAGACGTGGCGCTCAACCTCAAGTGACAAGTTTTAATCGAAACTGCTCGGCCTTTTAATCCAAAGCTTTGCACCACGAGCAAAGACGTATTCCCCAAATCCAAAGCTCTCCCGTCTTCAAATCTTGGTTGTAATCGGAATTCGGAAGTGTATTGTCTTACCCAAAGTCCAAAAAGGTTTCGGACCGCAGAAGAAACAAAGATCCCAATTCGAACTCGAGTCGATGCAGGATGCACTGTCCGATCCGATCCAGCCGAGGCCCGATTGAGTCTTCATAAGCAAAGCCATGACGAACATCGAAGCATCCAGTTCTCAGAAGCTCTGCATCACGCAAGCAGTTCATCTCGTTCTCGAGCCTTTGCACGCACGATCGTCCGGCAGCCACCAGCATCAATGGAGTCACCGCCGACGTCCCTGGCGCTGAAACGGTCGAGGCTATTACCTCCCGCCAACGACGGCGCCAGCACCACCCGCCGGCCGCGCCCGCTCCTCGCCGCGGCGGTCTACGACGTCGCCGACTTCTCCCGCGTCGACGTCAGGCTCGTGGACGTGTCCTCCGGCGCCGTCGCCGCGCGCCTCGACGGGCTCCGCGGCGGCCGCGGCGCTCACCTCGGCGCGGCCGGTGGCCTCGTCTGCCTCGTCGGCGCCGCCGCCGTCTGCCTGCTCGACCCGGCCACCGGCGCTGCCACCGACATCGCCACCGCCCCGGGAGACACGACCCCGACGGCGCACGGGCACGGCCAGCGGACCCCGCCGCCGTCGCACGTGTTCGGCCATGTCCCCGCGACCGGGGAGTACAAGTTGCTCCGCATCCACGCCGCCGCCGCGCCCGGCCAGTCCCAGTCGTGCGAGATCCTCACCCTCGTCGGCGAGCAGCCGACGCGCTGGCGGCCGGCGGCGAGCCCGCCGGCGCCCGTGGCGGTGGCGTCGTACCGGAACAAGGCGGTGGCGCGCGGCGTCGCGCACTTCCTGCCGTCGCCGCCGTCGCTGTTCCAGCACGGCGCCGCCGCCGAGTGCGACGCCGTGGCCTCGTTCGACCTCGCCGCGGAGGCGTGGCGGCCGTCGCTCCTCCGCGGCCCGCTTTCCTCCTCCGCCTCCGGCTCCGGCGGCCGCCAAGTCTGCCGCGGGCACCTGAGCCTGGCGGTGCTGAGCGGCGGCCTGGCCATGGTGCACCACGACTACTACGCCGGCGGCTGCATCGACGTGTGGATGCTGGCGGACGTGGAGAAGGGGACGACGTGGGTGAGGACGCACTCGCTGCTTTTATCGTCAGTTCTGCGCGGCTGGGACGGCCAGATGGTCGCCGCCGGCGACCGGGAATCGCTGGCGCAGCCGTTGGCGGTGATGGAGGACGGGAGGATCGCGCTGTGGGTGGAAGTGAAGGGCTTGGTGAGGGTGTTCGATCCCAGGACGGGGGTTTGCACGGAGGTGGCCGACATGGGGCGGTTTTCTAATGTCGTTGGGTTGTGTACGGCCGCCATTGGTAACAGTGGTTAAAAGAAGGATGGGTCTCTGTATTCTGTGGCAATGGTTTCTTTCACTGTCAGGCTGTTGCCATCGTCAGAAATGTGAAGAAAAGCCCTACATATTGTCGTATTTGAACTCGTGTATTTGAAGGTGGTGCTCGTGGATCCTCGTGTATTTGAAGTTGGTGTTCGTGGATCTTTGTTCATCAATCAATCAAAACTGTAAAGAAAATATGCAATTTACTTTGTAAAGGTTTGATGTAGCATACTGCGTAGGCTGCGAACATGACTTTGAACTCTGCAAAAGGCAGGGCATGGTTTGTTAAACCGCTTCCATCTTTGAGCAGTAATTTCCAACTCCATAAAACTTAGGACAAATCTACATTTTATAACAGGAATCAATTCCCTAGTTGCTTTACTATTGTTTTTTCTCCCAAACTATTCATTAAAAAATTATTAGGCATAATGACAATTCAAAAAGTATATGGCTATATCCTTATTGAAAAAAAATACTTCGGTGCTTTCTTTAATTGCAAATTGCAATCAGCACCGTAGTACTCCTCCCCAACCTATACATCTATCTTACTTTGAGATCAAATGTGCCTTCCTTCAATACTTAAACGGTAATGATAGGGAACGGGCGTCCAACGCGCGTCGGACGCCCGCTGCCACTCGCTCCCACGCGTTCCTCACCAGCTCGCGGCCGGAGGAGGAGAAAAAGCCGCGCGCCAGCTCGCCGGCCCGGAGAGGAGGGAGAGGAGGAGGTCGCGCGTCCCCCGCGCCTGCTCGACACCCCCAACCATCCGCGAGGCCGCCGCACTTCTTCTCGGCGACGGAGATGGAGGCCGCCGCTGCTGCCGGAGGAGGGAGCAGAGGGGAAGAGGAGAGGGAGCCTGCCGCCGCCGCCGCTTGGCCATACCGGAGTATGAGCAGACGAGGAGAGGAGCCGCCGTCGTCGTCCAGGCCTCGATCTGCTCGAATCCATTGCGGGAGTTGGGGAAGGAGTGGTGGTGGCGGCCTGCGGAGCTCGGTCCGAGCTGGCGTGCGAACTTGCTCCGCCGCAGGAGGAGCGAGCGAGGAGGGCCGGTGGAGAGGAGATCCGCGCAGGCCATGGGAGGGAGGAAGGACCTCGCACCGCAGCCGGGGGTCGAGCTCCCATGGCCGAGGTAGAGCTCCCTGCTTGTCATCCTCCCCCTTCTCTTCCTGCCTCTACCTGTGCTAGGGTTCGCTACATGTTGCATTTATATGTTTTTGCGTGTTTTATATGTTTCAAAACAATGTTGCAATTGGTTTATATGGATGTTGCAAAAAGTAGATCTAGATATTCGATCGATGGTATTCGATGGCGTTTTTTACGTATTCCTGATGTTGCAAATATGAACTTTTCATGTTGCAATAGCATATTCTTAATGTTGCAAATGCACTTTCTATATGTTGCAAAAAACTTTACATGTTTCATGCAACAATACTCGATGTTGCGGCGGGAATTTTTTCTCCCCTGTATCCAGATGTTACACTATGTTTCAGTAGAAATTTTTGAATGTTGCAGTTGCATGATACTGATGTTGCAATAGGTTTGTTTCAATGTTGCAAAAATCGAACGATGAATTAACGATGTTGCATGCAACATTGTACGATGTTGCGGCGGGAATTTTTACCCCCCGCACCCAGATGTTTTACTGTGTTTCAGTACGTAATTTTTAATGTTTCAAACATGCATTCTCAATGTTGCAACTATGTATTTTCGATGTTGCAACGACCGTCCGATGAAAAAAATTCCATCGGACTTTCGGGCGCCAGCAACTCCCATGCTTAAATGTGCCTTGAAAACACCCATCTCATACAAATGATGCCATAGAAAATGTTCTAACAAGAAACTAGGAGTAGTAAAACTTAGGTAAAAGAAAAATCAAAATCGTGAACAGCATCACGAGTGACGAATCGTATGAGGAAGTTTGACCCTTCCACTCGCAAAGTCAATTTTCCCGTGCTCCGTCAAATATACCACCCACCTCCTCCTCCACTTCATCCCTACCAAACCAGCCTTCCTTCCCCTGCGGCGGCGACGGCGAGGCGAGGCCACCGGTGACGCCCTCCCTCCTCCTCCCCGCCGGCCTCGGGGCCTGCTCGTCCCAAGCTCCCGCTCCTACAACTGAGCCCTCCTTGCCCACGCCCCGAGCGCCCGGCACGCACGCCTCAACTCAAGGGCCCAGGCCGCCTCCCACAGAAGCGCGGCACGCCGCCCACCCCGGAGGAATTCGCCTCCTCGCGTCCCCTCCGCCCCTCTACTGCACTAGAGGGAAGTGGAGACTGGAGATCCGCTAGGGATTGGATCGGCTTGTCCTTTCCTTGGTACGGCCTCCCTAACCTGGCTTGCTTCGATGCCTTTTCTTTTCCCTCTGCATGTCTTATCCACTCCTCTTGGTTGGATACTCCAATTCACGTGTTTGTTGCGAATTCCTTTGCTGCACGCTGAGGATAGCAGTAGCAGTAACTTTACCCATGGGGGCCAAAAAAAAGTTAGTGGATCCTGAACAGTAACTGTCTGCTGCTGGCACTGTCTTTGAATTTGGTTGAGATTTCTGGAATCATCTAGTATGTTTACAAATACTGTCTTGCGAACATGAACCAGGCTATATTCGGAGAATCGGAGTGTTGTTTGCAAGGCTTTGCAATGGCTGATGAGGATTCATCAGACTTCACCTTCTGCAAGGTATGTGTCGTTTATGCCATGCTTCTATGCTAGTTTTTGCAGTGATTGATGGTACCATTACATTGTCAGTGCTTTTCCTGATCCCATAAACTTGGTGCTGAAATCTGAACTGATCATGTTTTATAAGGGCGACTGTGTTATTATGAACATAAAAACAGCACTTAGTTGTTGAGGGATTATCATATGGATTGTGATTGGCCAGTTTTGTGGGCCTTATGCTTTATCATACCATAAATTATCTATCTGGTATTTGTTTCCACACAAAAATTGACAACCAGAAGTCTTAAATTGTGTGGGTTGCTTTGATAATTGTGATAAGCATGAAATCAAAGATGCTGTTTCACGATATATGTTCATTTGATCATTTCTGAAACCAGCATTAGTGCATAGCTTATATCAAACACTGTCAATAAGTCAAAGGGCAGGAAATAAGAAACAGAGGAAACATGGTATCAAGGATGCCGTTTAACCAATGTATGTTCGTTTCTGAAACTAGAATTAGTGCATAGGTTATATTAAACACTACTTGAATAAATCAAAGTAAGTCAAAGAGGGAGGAAGCAAGAAACAGAGAAAACATCCTATGGAATGTGAGAGGGGCACTGGTTGTTTTTTGGCTTCTCTTTGCTTAGTTGGTTTTTAGGTTGGTTGTAGGATACTGCTGAAGTATAGAAGTAGCATATACTGATGACCTATTTATTGTTTTCACTTTCGCTGAGAACACTTAATTGCATGACGAGTTGTCAGTTTGTTAATTGTTATTGTAGTGGTCTAGACCTCTTGTATTAAATTTGTATTGGATATTTGTCCCTAAGCCTCTTGAGATGCTAAGAGCATCCAATGTCTTGACTTAGAAGCTTACTGGTGCTAAGTTTTCTTGCTTCTGGTTTACTTTCTGATTTGTATAAGCTTTTGTGTTATATCTGTTCAGGTTAGTTCTGAAGAAAACGATGGTCAATTAGGATCTCCTAAAGCCATTCCCGTGGCAAGCATGTCGCTTGAGGATGTTCACGTTGTTAGTGCAAAAACTGCAAAGAAAGATGGCTTGAAAGCTAATGACTTGGATAAAGATAGATCTGGCAACAGAGCTAGTGTATCGACACAAGACAGCAGCATGAAAGAACCAATGGCACAAACAAGTGGTGGAGCAGATTCAAATGTGTCATCACAGGCAAAACCTTCATCGAAGAAACCTGCAGCGCGGAAAAAGGTTCCTTTCGAGAAGGGCTATAGCCAAATGGATTGGCTAAAGCTGACACAAACGCATCCTGATCTAGCTGGTAAGTCTGTTTGATTGACCTTTGGTAGTTTTATTTATCTGGTTATTAGCGGATGGCTTGACGCTGATGCATATTAATGCCTCTCAGAGGAACTATTGTGGGGTCTGCGAATGACAGTCAAGCGGTTGTAACTATACTATGTGTTATAATTAACTGAAATGGTAAAACTCGTAACATTCTGTAGCTATTTTAGTTTTCGTCTCATATTTTTTTGGTGTGCCCTTCTATTTCAGAGAAAGTTTCTGTATTTTTGCTAGTTTCTTAGGTCCTTAGAGGGGTTCCATCAGTATAAAAGAAACATTGACAGCTTGAGAGACTCAATATTTACCTTGTTAAATAGTTCAAATCAACTAAGTTTAAAACCTTACACTTTTTAAATTTCTACTATTTATTTTTCTTCAGAGAAATCACATTTTCTAATTGATCACTTTGTGTAGTGTATCCTTTATGCCTTGGTATATATGCATCAGTTGGACTATTCTGAATTTGGATGGCTGATGACTCTTCTGAATACTAGCTCTATTTTTATGCTTCCATTATATGTTTCTATTTTCTATCATGATAAATCCACTGGGTTCATAAGGGTCTGAGGCTGTTGTTTTACTTGAGGGCATGATGATATGTTTCCCAATTATAATCCCTTTAATGAAAAATTTAGTGGGATGATTTTTCTTTAGTAATTTTACTGGTGGTCATAATAAGACTTGAATCTTTCTGAGACAAGTTGGCTGTTGAGAGTTAAGTAGTTATGTAAGGAACAAAATTATAAACAAGGTGATGTTATTAGCGTCAGAAACGCCTTCTTGTATAGGCAGCTAGACTATGCTTACTCCATAATGCAAAGCCTTTTAATGGTGGTTAGCTTGACACATTTTGAGATCTTATGAACCTCTGTATGGCCCTGTTTGGATACTCTAACTCTGCTAGAGGTTAGAGTTAGTTTCTAGCTCATGACTAACCCTAAACTAACTCTAGCCAAAGAGGTGTTTGGATGACAGGGTTAGATTGTTTATCTTGATCATCTTGGACAAACAGTTCCACTCCTTTACTCGCCGTGCTCCCTGTCCGGGGTACCAAAGGGAGTCCGGGATACAAGAAAAATAAATTCTGACCAATAAATTCAAAAATATGCAATTGGAACAAGTTCACGAGCAGGATCGACATAATTTTGACCAATAAATTCAAAAATGTGCAATTGGAGATATCATATTTTTGTCCATACAAATGAGATGTCCCAATTAAACATACAAGTTCTCAATCAAGCATAGTGACCAGAGCTGTGGATGGCGACCATAGCTCCCGAGCGTAGCTGTGGACGGCGGTGGCCGAGCTAGAGGAGGCGGCGGCGCATGGAGGCTAGGACGCGGCGGCGCATGGAAGCTAGGGGCGGCGGAGCATCGAGGGGCGGCGGCGCATCTAGGGGCGGCGGAGCATCGAGGGGCGGCGTCACATCGCGAGCTGCGGATGGATTTTTCTTTTCCGAAACGAGTCGAGCGGATGGATGGGAGGACCGGTGCAGATGGATTTTTTTCAGCGGGCCCCACCTCAACTAGCTCCAATTAGCACCCCTTGGTTGGGATAGTTTTTTGGGTGGGTTAGATGCAACTAACTCCACTCTAACCCTCCCGTTTGGATCCTTTAGGGTTAGTTGAGCTCCAACTAGCTCAAACTAACTCTAACCCATGGATCCAAACAGGGCCTATGTCAGTACGAGACTGACCAGAACTATCTACTTGCACTGAATTTGAGTTCATGTTTTCTCATTTTTCCTTACCTTCTTACATGTGACCTATTGCCCCTCAATTTATCATGCCAATTATTGATAAAACAAAGTCTGTTTTCCTTTCTTTTATAGGGCTCAAGGGGCAGTCGAACCGAAGGTTAATTTCTTTGGAAGAAGTTAAGCAGCACAAAACTGGAGATTGTATTTGGACAGTTCTTAAAGGCCGTGTTTACAATATTGCTCCGTACATGAAATTTCACCCTGGAGGTAATCTTAGCTCATGCAGAGTTATCTGTTGAGTTTCAGAACTGCTGCCCCCCCTTTACATCCTTTTCATCTGTTCCTTCAACGTGCTTTGTCATGATACATTTTGCTAACTTGCATTATGTTTTGAGTGGTTTGCAGGAGTTGATATGCTTATGAAAGCCGCTGGAAAGGACTGCACTGCGCTGTTCAGTATCCTTCTACTATTATTATTTTTATGTTGCTCAAAATATCTTGCTGCTTGTTGCGGACTCTGGGACACAATTCTCATCATGCAAGTTGACGTGGTACCATAAAGCATATGGCATGGTCCGCATGGAAGCACATTATGTGTGGTCACATGACCCGTAGGACACTTTTGCAGCCTTATCTCAATCAATTGGTTGAGATGCTGATGATTCTAATCATCAATTGTCTCATTATTGCCATTGTCAATTGTGCAGGTGTTTATAATTCTTGATGACTCCTTGACTTTGCTATAGATAAATACCATGCTTGGGTAAATGCAGAGTTCCTCTTGGAGAAGTGCCTTGTTGGATTCCTTGATCCCAACGAGTAGATCTCAGGTGCTTGGCAGGTTGGCATTTTATCAATTCTGCACTCCTGGACTATTGTATTTGTGAACATTTATTCGATGAATTAAAGAATGTAAATGTTCTACTGTATCACAAAGGGAATATTATAATTCATGTTGTTTGAAAGAGGGAGAAATAAGATTAGTGACTGTTTGTTGTTATAGATGTGTGAAAATCCAGAGATATACTATACTGGTATGTCAGTGAAATGCGAGGTAGTAAATTACAATACCTGATTGAATGAACGCCTCAATCACAACAGCCTCAAAATGAGGCCAAACTCTTGCTCCTGTCGAATTGGAGGTACAGTTGCTTGAGCTTGTGTTATAATCCTTTTGAGCATTTATAATATGCATATGGGGTTTTTCAAATTCATGTTTATCACCTGGAAGCTTTTAAGTAACATCACAAAAACTATCCAGTCCAACTTGCATAATGACTAACAAGTTTAATTGTCAAAAAACGGTCACGATTGTCTTTTTATTATTATATTTTTTCTGATCGATTTATGTTTTCCTTGATTTTTCTTAATTTATCTTAAAATTAATCTACAATTTTAATGGTCAAACTATATTGACTGGACAAAATGGCAAATGGGATTTGCATGGGAACAAAAGTGGCAGACAATTTGGACGGTAGAAGTGGAAGTAGGACTGCAATCAGTGGCAAAAGGTTCCGAGCGCGCAGAGTTGGATGGATCGGATGGCAGAGATTCGGTACATGAGATTAAACAGAAAAAGATCAGGCATCTAATATCTCCCTCATCTACAGAGGTGCATAAGATGCCATTGCATTGCCATCAAACACGCAGATGGAACGCATGGAAATTCGACAGTGACCCGTTAAGATTCTGAGATATACTTTTGACAATGATCGTCTATTATTTCACTTACATAGCGTGCGTAACACATTGATCTCCTTGTCACGTCAGAGCTTTCAAAACATGACTTCTCCAAAGTCGAACCTGATGCTACCAGAAAGCAGAGAGAGAGAGAGAGAGAGAGAAAAGCGGCCACACGAATGCCGTCCGTCGTTCTTTCATGCCTTTCCCCCGTCGTTGGTCCACTCGATCTTCTTTGCCAAAACCTAATCCATCCTAAATGTCATTTCCCTTGATCTTGTTTTTTATGCACTTTTTTTAAAAAAAAGCCTAGCTACGGACTGTAATCGACGTATCTATTGTTCTGTTGGCTTTCTGCTTTATGGTCAAAATGGGGACGTTAAGATGCTCCATGGAGTAATTCAGAACGCTTTTGGGAGTGTGGGAAAGGCATTTGGAAAGAGAGGCCAATGCTCGGTGGCATCTTCAACCTTGGACATGGATGGTTATGCTTCTTCAGTGCCTGCTTTTCCACGGCAACAAAGGAAAGCCCATCAACTTTTCCCCAACTAGCACAACATATTGCACTTTTTCAGCAGCGGACGAATAAATTACTGCTATACACTAGCCTTTGGCAGTCGATTGATGAGATCGTCGTGCTAACATCCTTTGGAGCAACAAAAGCACCAAGGTGTAAAAGGGCCTCTAATCTAGTGATTAGAACATTTGAGTAGCATCCAGTAGACCCTGATTCATTTTTCGTAGGAGCGAATTAAATAAGTCTGTAATAAAAAAACTACAAAAAATAGATAGGAGTTTCCTTGCCGATTTGGAAAAAACAAGGTTGTGCCCTTCTCCAGTTTAAATCGTAATAAAACACTCTCTATACCGAAATCATGTGTTTATTATACTCCATCCGATTTGGAATATTTGACTTCTCATAACGTTCGATTATTCATCTTATTCAAAAGCTTATTAAAAAATATATGAAAAGATAAGTCGCGTGTAAAGTTTCTTTGACGACATAACTCTTTGAATAATGCGAATGGTTAAACATCCTAATCAAAAGTCAACATTGATCAACAAATATTTCGATGCGGAGGTAATATAAGTTTGTCTAGATCGACATACCATGATTAATCATACACAATATTGTATAGCTACTTAATTAATCTCACACGATCATGCTTTTGAGTTTTGGGTCAAGTAGAACTGCAAATGATCCCATCAATACTACGCATACAAACAATCACAGCTACAAGTATATTGTAATCTCTCGTCGTCGACTTTGGCCACCGCTTATTTTATTTTCAAAATAGGCCATATTTTGTTTCGGAGAAATTAAAGCTTATGCATCTAGAAACGTGCACAGAGAGAAAACTTTGTGCATTAGAGAAGTTTAACAATTCAGCCTGCTCGCCGGCTGCAAGCTCACCAGCTCCGCATGCAACTGTGGTAGGCCCCGCAACATTGATTGTTTTTGCTGGTTTAGGAGTGGCGCAAAGCAACGTACAGACCAATGACACGCGAGGAAGCGTCTCCCCGCCGGCCTCACGCGTGTGCACGGTGAAACACCCGCTCCCTTCTCCCTCCTGTCCTCTCTCTCCTTCACGTAACTCCCAGCCAGCTCCAGCCACCTATAATACTTGCTCTTAAGTCGTGGGCACACAGAGAGACATGGTTCTCTAGGCGAAAACTTTATGCAAAATTAGAAGAACTGAATAGGGCCTGAATATAAGAAAAATTACACACCCCCTTACATACACATTGAGCTAAAGCTCGAATCCGAATAGATACGTTTTGGTCAGACCGGTCGTTTGTGTGGTTGTGACCTTTTGGCTCGAGTCGTCGGTCAAGTTTTACTGCATGTACTGCTTACACACACAGGCTGACAGGCACACAGCCTTCTGTCGTCTCTGTCTATGAGGTCTGAGCTTCCGGTCCCTGAGGTCTGAGCTTCCGTCCAGCTGCATACTCCCTCCGTTCCAAAATAGATGACGTTATGGGATGCGTGCCGGTCAAACTTTCTCAACTTTGACTAGATTTGTAGAAAAAACGTGCAACATTTTCATCTCCAAATAAATTTGTTAAAAAACTAGACTCAAAGATCTTTTCAATGATACTAATTACTTAGCATAAATATTTATATATTTTAATATATAATTGCCGGTATTTTAAAAATATTGACTTCTCGGGAAGCGAGAATGACATCTATTTTGGAACGGAGGGAGTATGTCGTTACTAACTACTGTTCACCAGTGCTGCATCGATCTGCCAAAGTCATTTTTGGCCGATTATTGATCTACTGAAAGACATTGCATTGACCAAGATTAAAGCTTCGTGTTATAGATTAGCTTATGATTGTACAAATTAAAAAGAAAGTATCGCGTGAGTCAAGCACCGGTGGTCGTGTGGCAAACTGAGAGGGGGATGCCACCGGTGCTACGGTGTATTCAAGCTTCCCATTGTAATCTTGCTAGCTCATGGCAAACCCCGTTTGTGAATTGTGAATTTGTGATGCTCAAATAAAATAAAAAAAGATTAAAGCATGCATAGTCGTAGTCGTAGTCTCCTCGCAGTCGCGCCTGTACACGCGTTGCTGCCGCCGCCGCCGCGGGTAGTGTCGACATTGTGCCGGCATGCCCCCACGCCTCCGTCCGTCTGTCGGCGGACCCACCAAGCCGTAGAAGCCATTTCGTAAAAAAAAAAAAACGTAGAAGCCACTGTCAGCCAGCTCTCCCTCGCCGCGCGCCGTACAGCGGGACAGCGACTAAAAACGCCCCCTTACCAGCAATTTGCTGGAGCTTAACAATGTTTGATTTTTTTTTAAAAAAAAAATGGGCAAGAAAAAGACAGGGAAAGGATCGAAGACTATGGATGGAAACGGATCGGATTCGCATGGAATCGGATTCGGATATCACCTTTTACCACATTTTAACTCGAATACGAATACGGATTCGAATGTTCTCGAATACGAATACAAAACGGATGTCTCGAATTCGAATACCCATCGGATATTTACACCAGTTGGAAAACAATATTTACTTATTTTCTTTATTAATAGTTTATATTATAAAATTATTATATAAAAGTAAAGACTAAAGTATGAGTACATAACAAGTCTAAACAAAGATCACTCATTAATAATATCACATTCATTCATAATTATTTTAATAATTAATCATATAATAAATAATAAAACTATTAATAAATACATATTTTATTTGTGGATGCAATATTTTTATATTAAAATCAATATCATAATCATTAGTAATGGAGATAACTTTTTTTAATTATACACTACCATTATTAATATTTAAATGGACATCATTTGTCATTAGTTATAAAAATAACTAACAGTTTCATATGGTCGAATACGGATACTGCCGGATATTGCCGAATACGAATGTGGAATCGGATAGAGAAATTCAACGAAAACGAATTCGGACGTATCCATTTTATTACCACATTTGAATTCGAATACGAATACGGATATCCATATTTACATTTTAGCGGATACGGATATCGGATAATTCGGATTCCATTTCCAGATTTCCATCCTTATCGAAGACCCAGCTCCGTCGGGTCGTTTGACGAGTGCCATGCGCATGCAGAATCTTTGATTCTTTCACCGACACGCTGGCCGCCGGCGCGACGTTGCTCGTCGGCTAGCGCTCCTGCACGTACTGACACGCCGGGGCTTTGATGGTCTTTCTATAGGACGGCCCGGAAATATCCGAGCCATGTGTGCATGGCAGATCGATGCAAGGCCATTGGACGGGCCAAGCTCGGCCGGCGACAAAAGCGGTCAAAGCCATTGACTCATCAAGTCATCAGCGAAAGTCTTCTACTGGTAATCAGTAAAGTTTTTTTTTGCTCTCCCTCTCAAAGCCCTTGTTTAGTTTCAAAATGAAATCTTTTCACCCATCACATCAAAGGAGGAGAATTTTAGATGCATAAGTATTAAATGTAGTCGAAAAAGGTGAAAAGTTACATAGATATGCTGTAAATCGCGAGACGACTCTAGTGAGTCTACTTAATCCATGATTTGCAACAGTTATGCTACGCTAATTATGGATTAATTACCCTCTAATTACCATCGTTAGATTCGTCTCGAGATTTTCAACCTATCCATGTAACTTTTCACCTTTTTCGTCTACATTTACTACTCCTAATCTATAAAATTACAACCTGAAATCTTTTCACCGAAAAGATTTCAGGAACTAAACACAGCCGGTGTGATTAATTATTGAGAGAATTCTTTATTTGACACCACTAACATGACTTGTTCCCTTCTTGGCCCTAAAAAAAAAATAAAGTTCTCTATTTGGCCATGATTTTAACTTTCATTCCCAATTTGACACTCTATTCCATTTCCCATCCAACCACGTTAGAAGAGATGTAAAAAGACCAATTTGCCTCTCCGGCACCGGGCACCCTCATGTGACGCTCACCGTGCCGAGCAGATTCCGGCCGAGCTCCGCCCACCATGGCCAAGCGCCGCTGCTGCCGCCACGGGCCAACCGGCTCAGGCGCCCCTGTCCGACGCTCACCGCGTCGATCCAATTCCGGCCGAGCTCCGCCCGCCACGGCGAAGCGCCACCGCCGTCGCCGCCCTGGCCGGCCCCAGGCGCCCCCGTCCGACGCTCACTGCGTTGAACCGATTCTGGCCGAACTCCACCCGTCGTGGCCACGCGCCGCCGCCGGCCGGCTGCCCCCGTATGTGCGCCAAGCCGCCCGACTCCAGCCAAGCTCTGCCCGCCATGGGCATGCGCCGCCGCCCGGACTCGCGGTGCTGACATCATAGCCAAGCCCCACCGCCGGCTGGGCTTGCCCTGCGCGAGCGCGCCTCGAACCCGCTGCTCTGCACAGCCTCGCCCGTGCTCGTGGCCTCCGCGTGGCCACGCTTGCCCAACTCCTGTCCGCCGAGCTGTAGGTAGCCGCCACGCCGGCCTGTGGCCGGCGAGCCGTAGGCCGCCGCGCCATCAGGCCTCCGCGAGCTGCCACTGCCGCGAGTGGGATCGGCGCCGCTGCCCCAGCGTGGGCGCGATGCGCAGCAGCGGGTGGCTTCGTCACAGGGGGAGATAGACTGGACGGGAGAGGAAGGAAAAAGATGGCAATAGTGGGGCTCGCTTTTAACGGTGGTTGGATAGAAAATGGAACAGAGTGTCAAATTGGGAATAAAAGTTGAAATCATGGCCAAATAGAGAACTTTATTCTTTTAGAGCTAAGAAGGGAACAAGTCTCAAATAAAAAATTCTCTCTTAATTGTTCCCTAGAGGAATTTGCATTCGTCTCTCTCTGTATTTGGCATGCTCTGTGCTCACTCTAACAAGCTGTATCTCCATTTTCTTATCCATGACGTCGTTTCAAACCCAATCAAGTGCTCTGTGCTCGCTCTAACAAGCTTCTTATAAGTTTATAAGTTGCAATGTTGCATTCATGTTAGCCCATGTGTATTGTCGACGAGATTGCTCAGCCTCTTATGTCCCATCTGCCAGTCACAAACAACAGTGGCTCAGTGAGTCTGGACCCCTTCTTTTTAACATAATCCACACATCATCTGTCTGATTCTTTTTCCTTTTTAAAAAGTGAACTAATAAAGTATTACGTCTGTTCCAAAATATAGATCGTTTTGATATTTTTAGATCTAGATATAACGTATTTGTAGATTCAAAACAAAATCTATAAATTTAGAAATGCCAAAAACGACTTATACTTTGGAACGGAAGTATAACTAATTAACTAGCCATTTAGCACCACGCTTATTCTTCCATTCAAAGTAAATCAGCTTGCAACATTTCAAGCAACGTAGTTAGGATTCCTTGCTACAAACACGTGCCAACTCGATCAGTCCGGAAACTTTTTTATAGTGATGACGAGGATGTGCATCTGGATTTTGTTTAAAGGATTAAGATGGTCTTACCGTTCTGGGGGTTAGAAATGACTATCACTCTAGAACAGGCCTTTTCATCTTATTTTTTTTCCCCACGATTTGTTAGCTAGGACAACAATTTTGCAATCAAGAGGAGGGTTCATGCGAGGCCTCCTAGGTGCATAAAAATTGATTTCGAAAAATGAGTACACTGGTCGCTTGGATTTGGCACAAAACTTACTAGGAGAAAACATAAGATGCGCAAAACCCAATTGCAACTCTAGGTTTCATTAAAAAAAAAAAACTACAGTACATAGTCACATACGACTCATTGTTTGTCTATATACACATGCATGAACTCGTATTTGAATGAACTTTGTTGTAGTGGTGCTTGTTCGAGTTGCAAATTAGCTCACTGGCACAAGGAGGCCACCAAAGGCTGTTGCATCAATTCGAACAGGGGTCATGCCAACTAATTGGAGACCAGATCTGGTCCGGCGATTCAAAGAGATGGTGGAGTGGTTTGTACAACTAGGGGTTCATATGAGATTTAGCACGATGATCTATGCTGGGATTTTTGGAGATGAACTTTGACCGGACTCTTCATATTTCATACGGTTTCAGAGTATATTCCACGTGTAATTTTTCAGGAGCCATTCACGAAATTATCGTACATAGCCCCAAGGCCCAAACTAAACCCATTGAGTCAAGACTAGTGGTGCCATCTAGGATATGGGCTCGAGATCGAAACCATGTCGATTTCTTCAACTTCAACACCAACCAGCCATCGATCCGAAGACAATCAAGCAAATTTACGTGTCTTTCAGTAGCTAGTGCAACGAAATTCAACACATATTATCCCCGTATTATGAAATAGACAATTTTCGATTCATTTCTCCTGGCAGATACATTCAGAGAAAAAAGAAATCAATCTGCAAAAGTTAGCTACCGGGCTCGTTTGAGGCAACAACGGCATTGACACCGAGGAGAGGACGGGAAGAGATACAAATTTCCAATTTTCCACAGGCTTTTAAAGGCTACATGCAGGCTAGCCCAGCCCGTCTCTTTCTCTATAGGGAAAAAAATGTCGTCATAGTTCCTCAAAAAAAAAAAAAAATGTCGTCATCTGCCGGTAAATTACCCCTCGCATTACCCCCAACAAACTCCCAAATCCTACTTCTTAGTACCGTCAATTCCCCTCGCGTGTCGTCATCATGTCACAGTCGTTTCTCTACTAGGAGTACTAAACTAAATCTCTAATTAACCCAGCATTTAAACCCTAAGAATAAATATAAGAGACCTCGACCCCCCTCCTATATAAAACCACACGTCGCTCCGGCTGCGACGAGAGCTCTCTCGTACCTCCTCCTCTTCTTCTTCGTTCCTCCCGTCGCCGCCCACCGATCGATCCGCAGCTATTATGACGCCGCCTCCTCGCGCCGCGCTGCTCCTCGCCTTCGCGGCGGCGCTGCTGCTCCTCCTCGCGCCGGCCGCCGCCGCCGCCGGCGACGATTGCGGCGCCGACGGCGGCGCGGCGGCGGCGGGCGACCGCGCGAAGGCCAAGGCGCTCAAGATCGCGGCGTTCTTCTCCATCCTGGTGTGCGGCGCGCTGGGCTGCTGCCTGCCCGTGCTGGGCCGCCGCGTGCCGGCGCTGCGCGCCGACGGCGACGTGTTCTTCCTCGTGAAGGCGTTCGCGGCCGGGGTCATCCTCGCCACGGGGTTCATCCACATCCTCCCCGACGCCTTCGAGAAGCTCACCTCCGATTGCCTCCCCGCCGGCGGGCCCTGGCAGGACTTCCCCTTCGCCGGATTTGGAGCCATGGTCGGCGCCATCGGCACGCTCGTCGTCGACACCCTCGCCACCGGGTACTTCACGCGCATCCACTTCAAGGACAGCGCCGCCGCTGCCGCCGCAGCGGCCGTGAGCGCCGCCGCCGTCGGGGACGAGGAGAAGCAACAGCAGGAGGCCGCGGCGGCGCACGCCGGCGGCGGGAGTGATGATCACGAGGGACACGTGCACATGCACACGCACGCGACGCACGGACACGCGCATGGCTCCGCGGCGCTCGTGGCTGCCGTCGGCGGCGGCGACGGGGACAAGGAGCACGCGCTGCGGCACCGGGTCATTGCTCAGGTGATTAATTTCTTCGAGTTAATCGTGAGAGTTGCATAATGCACACGGATACTGTCTCCTCTAAGCGTAACAGCTGTTACACTTTAACCATGGATTTATTTTTCACGGTATATATAGTTGGAAAAGAAAGCTATAATAAGCGATGAAATCTAGATGTGTTAAGTTTTTTTAAGAAGTTTTGGTTCAATGAAGGGTACATAGATATTCTCGAAAATGTGTGTGCTATATATTCAGGAATAGCTATAGAAATTAGTTTTGATTTTAAAGAGAGTGGCATGTCCTTGCAGATAAAATTATTTAGAAGACATAGCACGTATATAGAATGACGTGAAACTCTGAAACAAACACTTACAAGAAAAAATAAACAACTATAATTGTATTGTTTTTATGTAATTTGTGGGTGCTCTTGATTGTGTACAGGTCCTGGAGCTTGGGATTGTTGTGCATTCGGTGATCATCGGCATCTCGCTTGGCGCATCAGAGGACCCGAGCACCATCAAGCCTCTGGTGGTGGCCTTGAGCTTCCACCAAATGTTCGAGGGCATGGGCCTCGGCGGCTGCATTGTTCAGGTATCTAATCTCATACCCGTCCCTAAAAAAATCTCCTTCCTTGTCCACCTCTCCTTTTCCTACTTTGTGTCAAAAATAAAGGGGAAAATGCGCATCTAGAAACAATGGCCTGTACTAGATGCAGAATAACTCATCCAATAAGGAGTAGTTGTTTTTTTTTTTGTTGAAAAGGAGGGAGTGCTTTATCCTCGGATAGAGTCTAAAATGCCGTCATGATTTGATTTGGGAAATTGAAAGGAGAGGTGGTGAAGAGGTCGATCCCAATAGATCGTGATAGTATCATAAACTGAGAAAAAGAGTGTTCGATACCCTTTGTGAGAACAAAGTACAAGAGCACAGCACTTCGGGTGGTTCCCAGACATGCACTGAACAAAGCTAGGAACGCCACTTGGATGCCCTTTTTCAAAACTGGATTTCTTTTCTCTCCTTGTACACACTAATGCAGTCGAACAGACATGACATTTAGCCTGTACTTGGCCCTAAAAATAATGGTCTGTACCTTTGTCTTCAGGCATTTGTTTGGAGGGGATCATATATATTATATATTTGCATACCAATGTTCTACCTCGTTGGGATTTTTTAAAAAATAAAAATATGACAGGACCTTCAATGATTTACTAGTAAAAAGGTTCCACTCAATAGTCACTGAATAAGACTGTGTTGCTAACAGTTGGATGGTGTTCAACAACGCGCTAAACAAATTCAATTGGATGACCCATCCACGGGCCAATAAATTTGCTAGAAAGCTAATATTTGCCTCTTATTAATTTGAACTGTTGCTTTTACGCAGGCCAAGTTCAAGGTGCGGTCCATCATCACCATGGTCCTCTTCTTCTGCCTGACGACGCCGGTGGGCATACTCGTCGGCCTCGGCATCTCCTCGGTGTACAACGAGAACAGCCCCACGGCTCTCATCGTCGAGGGCATCCTCAACTCGGTCGCGGCGGGGATCCTGGTGTACATGGCGCTCGTCGACCTCCTCGCCGAGGACTTCATGAACCCCAAGGTGCAGAGCAGGGGCAAGCTCCAGCTCGGCATCAACGTGTCCATGCTCATCGGCGCCGGGATCATGTCCATGCTTGCCAAATGGGCTTAGTCACATCAAAGTTTTGTTCTATGTACCAAGTAGGAATTAATTGTTGCAGCAAAGGAAAGAGGGGGTAAAAGGAAGAGGGAAAAAAAGTCCTTACGCTTTTTTCCTTCCAATTTTTTGTGTTGTTGTAACGGTTCCGAAAGCGGGTTTGGATTAGGCAACTGTGTGATCTCTTCCGATCTCCCCTGTTGCTCTCGCTATCGATCACACACAGCAGTCTTGTGATATGCACAGTTGATCCTTCTGGCCATTGCTTGCATACGGCTCAAGGGAATGTCGACACTGTGTTGCCACCCTTTGGTGTGCACGGTGCACACGGAGGGTCATGCCGATGGCGCCCGACTTTTTTGACAGATTTTGTGAGTGGCACACGAGTCTACGACGACGACGCCCGTGTTGTAATGCCTGAGCTGGGCTTTCTATGTTCAATGAGTGTCGACACCCTACGGGTCACCTTTTATCTGTTAGGACACGTACGGCAGGCATTGATGCACATGGCGCCCAACTTGTTTGACAGGTGTGGTACGAATTGAAACTGCACAGGCGTTGCTCAATCAACGAACGAACATGGTAGTTCACGGATAAAGACTACTCACAGAGACAGACAAGTGACATGTTGCTTCACTTTGACTAAGGACCCGTGCTTTGAGTCAGCTCCGAGTTCATCATCACAGATTCTGGCAAAATAGACGTATGACAGATTGACAGTATGCATTTGCGGCTAAGATGTCAACAGAGAATTCGCACCTAGTAGAGATTAATTATCTCCCCAGTCCACATCTGTGTCGGGAAAAAAATCTTTATTCCTATCCCTTTCCGGGGATTTTTTTTCACATACCCCTGTGTGGAGAACTAACCCAAGGGGGTGTGTCATTCCGTGAACAAGGGTGATGGCGGAGCAAAAGGACAAGATGAAAGTGTGGCCAAGGCGGTGCTCGTTGTTGCTGGTGAGTATACAGATTCCAAACGGGCCTTTCGACCATAGCCGGAAGTGGCCCGGCCCTATCAGGCCCGATGGCTTCTTCGTACCGGGCTACTGTGCCAACCTGGCGGCCCAGGTCTGCTGGCCCTATGAACTGTTTTTCGGGTCGGGCTGGCACGACACCGAGGACGACTCGACGGGCCAGGCCAGCCCGAAGCGGGGGCCGCGCGGCCGGAGCTAGGGGGCCATGACGACGCGACCGGTGAAGGAGGGAACCGACGAGAGTAGGGGCCATGGCTGGCGGCGGAGGACAGCCGCGTCCGACGGCCGGGACGACGATGGCGGCCGGTGCGGGAGGGAGGGGATGCCGGAGGTGGGCGAGATGGGACCGTGACCGGCGCGGCTCAGCCCCTCGTGCCTGGCGCCGGCGACGGGATGGAGCAGGTGCGGGAGGGAGGGGAGGCCGGAGGGAGGCGAGATGGGACGACGACCGGCGCTAGCGCGGCTCAGCCCCCCGTGTCCGACGACGTCAGCGGGACGGAGCAGAAGCGGGAGGTAGGGGAGTCCGGAGAGATGGGACGGCGGTCACCCAACCCCTCCCTCCCCCCCCCCCCCCCCCCCCCCCCCCGCGACGGTGGCGCAAGAGAGTCGGGACATAGGAGACGGGAGGTCGGGCGGTCGACTCCTAGGCGGTGGTGGGGACTGGGGAGATGAGGGAATGAAAGAAAGTTTAGGGTTTCTCTTTTATTTATATGAGGCAGTGGGATAGGCCGGGCCACTTTCGTGCTTGAGTATAGGCCGCAATCATGTCAGCCCATGCGTGCCGGGGTGGCGGCCCAGGCACTAATGGCTTGTTTACTTGTGACCCTCAGAAATCTTCCTGTTCCATGCAGCTGATCCAGTCCATCAAATTTGGTCGCTTGGGGCTCTCATCACTGCGTAGATCTACCTGCCTAGCTCCAGGGTCCCATCCAAACAAGCTTTAAAGGGTCATCGGGCTAGGCTGACACTAGGCACTATCAATTGGGCTTTGGGTCGTGCTAGTGCCGTGTTTTTAGTGTCGTACCTCGTACCGTCAATCATGCCCGGTCCATTTGGAACTGGTGAGGACGAGGATAAAGACATGGCTGCGCTGCTCTAGACATTCCATGTCTTTGTCTTCAGCCTGTCGCTGCAGGAATCGGCATAAGGGCATGGAGGACGAATTCATGGTATCAGCGGCTAGCCAGCTAAAAGTCTCAACTTGAAACTTTGGTGTCAGTCTGCGTTATTTGGGTGTGTCGGCCGTGCAACTCATGCTTGAATGGGCGATGATGACCACGTTGCTGCCCCCTGCATGGCGGTAGCAGAAGGAGTGAATTGGTGGGAGAGTAGAGTGGATGGAGTAGGACTAGGATTACAACATGGTCATTATGTGGCCTTGGTAGTGGGTTTTGGTGGGCGTATTGGAGGACCTTTAGGCCTAGGCGACATGGGAAACAAGCATAAGGGACGAGAGGATCGTAACCGCTGCGCTAGATCCGATGGCCTACGTTCATATCATTTGATTTTCCATGTAAGGGAAATTGGCCTCATTCTCATGCCTTGGTAGGGGAATTTCCCACGAGTATACCAAGTTGTGACGTGTCACGTGTGACAAAATTTGCAGGCGTGTGACCGATTTGTTTGCACATGTCGCCTTGTAACTGAAAGAGAGAACGATGCCCGGTGAACAGGCCTGCCGCCATCGTGTCGACGCAAGTGCAAGGCGGATATCCTGTTTTTCTGCAGCGGCACCCCATCGACATCGGAAAAAAAATTAGGTGGGAACCGTCCGCACGCATGCATCCTGCGGACCCCGCCCCGTCGAATGCCGCGTGGCCGCCTAGCGGATCCGACGATCACAGAAGGAAACGCCCTCAGCCTGGCTCGGCTCTGTCCAATGCCTGCAGCTCAAGCCATCGGCTCTCCCAACGCCTGCAGCGAATTCAGTTTGGCTCTATCATGTAACTTCCGCAGGACTTCACGCCTTCGTCCAATCCTAGATCGCGGCGACGAAAGGCAGCCGCCATGGCACGAGAAACTCCTCTGGACGACGCAGCCGCAATGGCAGGAGTAGACCAGGACAAGGACAGCGGTCTCCCCTCATCGTCTATGGTGTCGTCTGTGCGTGCCCTGGCCCCTGATGGGAAGCAACCAACGCAGGTACATGATGGCTTTTCATGTGCTTTGATCATTATGATTTTTCTCGTGTGTATTTGATTGTGTATTTCATCCTCCAATAACCTTTGACCATATGCAAGACTGCACAGAACTCTGGCGACATCAACACAGACTCTTGCGTAGTACACTAGTACTTGATGAAATAACAGATGCATCACAAAATGAGGTGACTGAATTAAAAATAACAATTTTAATTTGATAGCAAAATATTTGTGGCTATTCATTTGAAATTCTTGGTTCATTGTACAACAGGTGGCTGATAAAGTTGTGCAAAATTCGATTGTTCCTAAAGTTGGAATGGCTTTTGAATCAGAGAAGGAAGCTTTTGATATGTACAACACCTATGCCGGCCAGGTTGGGTTTAGTGTTAGAAAGAGCCACACAAAGCGTCGAGCAGATAAGAGTCTACGTCAGAAATATATGGTTTGCAGCAGCGAAGGTCATCGACAAACTGAGTCATCGAAGGACACTACAAGGACAGACTGCGATGCTCGTGTTCAATTTAGTGTTAGTAGAGAGGGGATTTGGACAGTGCAAAAAGTTGTACTTGCTCATAATCATTACCTTGCTAGTCCAAATAAAAGGGAGAAATTGAGGTCTCAACGAAGTGTTCAAGAATCAGACAGGAAGCTAATTGGACAGATAAGGGAAGCCGGGGTGAAGCCAGCGCAGGTGTTTGAGTTTATGAGGAAGTTCTATGGAGGAGCTGATAAAGTGCCATTCTCACAGATGGATTGCAATAATGAGATTGGTCGTGAACGCAACAAGTACTTAGAATCTAATGACGCGCAAACGCTGTTGGAATATTTGAAGAGAAAACAGTCAGAGGATCCGACATTTTTTTATGCAATGGAAATAGATAAGAAAGATGGTCGGATAGCTAACTTCTTTTCGGCAGATGGTCAATCCATCATGGATTATGCATTCTTTGGTGATGCTATATCATTTGACACAACGTTTCAGACTAATAAGTTGAAAATGCCTTTTGCTCCAATCCTCGGAACCAACCATCACAAACAGACCATAATTTTTGGGGCCGCGTTGTTGTTTAATGAGATATACCATCATTTGTGTGGCTATTTGAAACCTTTTTAACAGCAATGTCAGGCAAACATCCTAGCACAATCTTCACAGATCAAGATGCGGCCATGGCAGGAGCAATTGCTTATGTATTCCCAAACACAAGCCACCGCCTTTGTTTGTGGCACATTTACCTTAACGCTGCTAAACACCTCGGGCATGTAATTCAAGCTCATCCTGAGAAGTTTCTACCTGACTTTAAGAGATGTGTCTACGAAGATAGATCGGAGTTTTACTTCAACGGCCTTCTTGCTTGCGAAGTTGCGATGGATCTTCAATCTTTAATTTGTGCATGAACTAAAACGACCAAGCAGAGCACTTTTGACATTCCGAGCTCCAGCGTACGTAGTTGTGTCCTTGGAAATTGGAACGGACCATGCAGGTAATCAAGAATTGGAGAAACATGGTAGCTAATTAATTTTACAGTAGGCTTCTCATTAGTCTTTAGCAGATCAATTAACTGACAGACTAAATGAGAATGGCAACAACTTCTTCAGAACTGAATGACTTTGAAACAGTCTGCTTGTTCCCAACATACTCACATCTTGACGACGGGTTGAGAACGGATCAGGCGAATACGCCGCCATGGCGGCGGACGTCGCCAGTCGCCACCATTGCCTCCGCGGCGGCGGTGCTGTAGGGATGAGATGGGGAGAAACAACGACATATCCGCTTGGGAGCCGATGGAGCGAGCCGGCAGCCGTCTGTTTCAACCGAGAGAGCGCATTGGACAGAGCCGAGCCAGGCTGAGGGCGTTTCCTTCTGTGATCGTCGGATCCGCTGGGCCGCCACGCGGCATTCGACGGGGCGGGGTCCGCAGGGATGCATGCGTGCGGACGGTTCCCACCTAATTTTTTTCCCTCGACATCTTGTTGCAGCCGTCACCATCAACTGCACCTATCCGGAAGTTTACAATTGGGAGTAATCTTGTTCCTCTCTTCGTGCTACTGAGTCCAGCAAAAAAGATCGAGCTTTTAGAGTGGATTAGGGTTAAGCACAGTCAGGTGTAAGGCCAAATTGCGAATTGGCTTGTAGTCTAATGGTAGGACGGTCCAATGGCACAATACCTGGTTCAAATCCTGTTGCTCGCACTTTTTTCTGAGATTTTCCTAGGATTTACCGGTGTTATGTGTTAAGTAGTAAGCGGCGTTCCCGTCGACAACGAGGCGCCAATGGTGATCTCCAGATCTGCCGGGTGCTCATAGTGGTAGGGTTTGCGTACGTGTGGTCATAGGGGTGAGTGTGCGTGCGTGTTGTGAGCGTCTGTGTTGTACTTAGGCTTGCATATGAGGTAGGATTAACTGCTCTGTGATGATTTAAGCACAACGCTGGTCAAGGCGCCTGATCATATATAATTTTTTGGTAATGCTTCTGTCCGGGCGTCCGACACCATCGGACGCGTGGAGTACTGCCCGTCACAAAACTGCCAACGTTATCTCTCCCGAACCTTCCCATTTGCAACAACTCATCTACATCCATTCTCTCTGCCTCCTCCCGTCGCCTAACGTCGCCGCTGTGACGAGTGCTGTTGGCCGATAAGTACCTCTTCCCTGGCATCTTCGGTGACTCATCCCCCGCCGGAGTTGTTGTAGGCCACTCTTGCCCAACGCCGTCGCGCCTCCCCAAATCGCATGCTGCCGTGGTCCTCGACACCCGCCCTCCTGGTCACCGCCTCCCTGCGCGTCGCATCCTCTCCAGCGCCGTGCGTCGCGCCGGCCTGTGCCGCCCTGCTCGTCGCCATCTCCTCTCCTGCGCCGCACGCCGCCGCACTCCTCTACTGCTGCATGAGCTTGTCGCCGTGCTCCTCCCCTGCTGTAGAGATCGTCGCCGGCGATGCGACCGCCGGTTCGATGAAAGGAAACACATGAGGCCCTAGCCATGTGCAAAGCTTGGAGCTCCTCTTGCCGGCCAGGCTTCTCTCGCCATGGCCAAGGTCGAGCTCCCTGCTCGGTGCTCGCCATCCTCCTCTTCCTGCCTCTACCTGTGTTAGGGTTTGCTGCATGTTGCAAGTGTATGTTTTGCGTGTTTCATATGTTTCAGAAGAATGTCGCAATTGTTTTACGCGGATGTTGCAAAAGTAGATCTAGATGTTACGAATATTGCATATGTTTCACACACATGTTGCAAGTATTTTATCTGGTTGTTGCATTTTTAATTAGAGGTTTTGACTATGGTCGCGTGCGACTGAGTGTTGTGAGCGACGTTGTTTCACTATGGTTCAGTAGAAAATTTTCAATGTTGCAGTTGCATGATAGTGATGTTGCAATAGGTTTGTTTTAGTGTTGCACAAATTATACTATATATAACGATGTTGCATGCAACAGAGCTCCGATGTTGCGCCCAGATGTTTTGCTGTGTCTCGGTTTGTAATTTTAATGTTGCATCCATGTATCCCCAATATTGCAACTATGTATTTTCGATGTTGCAATGACCGTCTGATGGAAAAAATTCCATCAGACGTCCGGGCGCTAGCAATTCCCATAATTTTGGCGAGTAGCAGTTTCTAAGAAAAAAAATCCATGCGCTGGGCCCATAGATAATGATATGGCAGCAATTAAATTGATTTTGCAGATAAAGTTTTTGGGAGCCGTTGGAGAGAGAGGGTTGTTTTCTGCTCCAAAAAATCATTGGCAAAGCCTAAGAGCATCTTCAAGAGTCTCTCTAAAACACACTCTCTAAATCATCATTTAGAGAGTCATTTGCATAAAAACCGTTTTCTATATCTTTCTGTTTTCCAACAACTTTTCTGTATCTTTCATGCATTCTAGAGAGGTATTCTCTTTTCTATATTTAGCTAGCAAGAAATCCGGAATAGAGAGTGACTATTGGAGACTGTTGGAATAGAGAGACCAAATAGAGAGACTGTTGGAATGTACCTTTTTAATCGAATTCTCTAAACCTAGCAATTATAAAGGATTTAGAGAGTCTCTTGGAGTTGCTCTAAAAACTAACTTTTTAGAGAAACTCCAAAACAACATGTATCTCACCCCTAAACCCCTTTTTGGAGAAAAATGATAAAAAACGAGTCCAACAGATCCTGTAAAACTCTTCTCCAATCTTTCTGTGACACCAATCCCGTCCCCCTCGCCGTGCATATTTTGGCGATTCTCTGCTGACCCCAATCGACCCCGACTGTCCTTTCCCGTGCGCGAGGGATTCACTCCCGCGGGTTCTTAGCGTCGCTTTTTATTAACACTCGAGAGCGCTCTGATTTATCGTGTAGCTAGTAGAATATTATTCCGCAAGCGCACAAAATAGATTGATGTAGCATTTCACCATGGAGTAAACCAGGGCATCGTATTTATATTTCCGCAGGGAAGCAGAGTGGTTAAAAGAGTATTGATGAAACATATGGTAAATCTTGCCAGAGATATCAAGCCACTAAACTTAGGCAAAATACACCGAGGTGTAGGATAATGGTCAAGTGAATGACCGGACAGAAGGTCTAAAAGACCAGCGACACAGGAGACTCAAATATATAGAAAAGGAAAGGCGTTGGGAGAGACGTCAGACTTAAGACACTTCCTACCGAGAGCAAGCCGCTCTAACTCTAACTAGACTCAAGCTTAGATACCGGGGCAGAGCTCGCTTCGACGGCTAGTGTGGGAGGCCATAGAATAAGGTGAGAGATGGGGGGCTACTCCTGGCACTAGCAACTACTGTTATGAATACACCTGAACCTGGTGGAGTACGAGGGACGGACAGGACTGTCACCTCCTGCCGCCTACCACAACTGTTCAGTGGGGTGCAACACACTTCGTAGCTAACACCAAACCAGACACCACGGCTGTACCTGAGTGTTAGGATTTTCCTTGAGGCATGTCAAGAGAAATCCCTGTCCTTCCAGAGGCATCTTACAGCCCTAGTCGAGGCGAGAAAACCCACGATATGGATCCCGATAGAGCTAAACTGACTCTACGCTAAAACTAAATGGAAAACTTTTATCCCGAAAAGGGATAAAGAAAGCGAATACTAAAACTATGAAAATAAAGAAGAAATATATTAAATAAACTCTAAAAGATACAATAGCTTTACAAGAACTCTGAAGACTCTGGACTTCCGAGCGAAGCTCGACTTGACTCGACTCTACTCCCAACTCTGATCCTAATCTAAGAAATGGAAAAGTGGAAGAGCTCCCTCAAGTGCTTCACTTGAGTGTTGTTGTCTTGTGTGTCTTGGAGTGAAGAGGAGGTGGACTTTTATAGCCTCCCAAGGTCGGTAGCCAGCGTAACCGTCACGCCACCGACCTGCTTAACTTCCACGCCGAAGATGGTCGCGTGAGGGTGTAGCAGGGGGCCGACCGGCCTGGTGTAGGCTGATCAGCCTACACCTGTCCCCTCTGGCCACCGCCTTCGTCGTGGACCCTCCTGATTGCTTACTGAGGTTGGTAACAGTTGGATCCGTGGTCGTTACGACAGTTGGAGGCCGGTCGGCCTCCCATTGGCTCGTGTCGTCCCTCCGTTGAACTGACATACTCCTTGGATGGTGTGATGTGCGTCCATCTGGGAGTTCACACGGATCGTGCCCAAGATTTGCATGCAAGTGGGCCCTTCGATCCAAGGTTAAACTTGTTAAGCCTTTCGGGTCCTCTGATCAAATTACCTTTGGATTCAGCGTGCATGATCATCTTCTCTGGTTGAACTGTGCTCTGAAGAAGTGGCTCACCCATCTGAGACACACCCAGGCTAGCCGACCTAGGCTAGGTCGGTCGGCCAGGTGTTGTGCCCATTTGGGTCACCTTTTCACCTCTTTTCACCTGCAAGCACAACTCATCCAAAACTTGTGGAATTTGTGAGAAATAAACATTTTATGCATGAAATTTAGTGTGATCCTTCAATTATTACCGAAGAGTTGACGGAAGTGGTTCTAAGGACCGTCAACACACCCCCAGCTTAGACTCTTGCTCGTCCTCGAGCAAGGCTAAAATCTTAGGTTCGGCTGGTCAGGGGTTGCATCAATGTTTATACTCAACAAATACCTTGGTCATAAGCCACCACTCTAGGTAGATTGAGTAAGTTGGCGTCTCATACCTTTGTTACCTGTGGGGTTTATCAGCTTATGCCTTTCGTCTTGAGCGGTTGAGAGTCTGAACGATCGCTTTCGTAGTTCCTGCAGCTGTTCAGGTTCCATCTCAGAGGTATAGATTTTTGAAAAGAATGGTTAATTCAATCCCGGATGGTACTCTCGAGTCAGGTGTATAGTCCTCACTCTTGCTTTAGCCAACTCTTCCTGTTCTAAGGTTGATATGTGGGTTTATATGAAGGTAAAAATGACATACCTTGATTACCTTTGTTGCCAAGCCGAAGAGTGGTTCGCAAGAAATGATACTCATCAAATCCCAATCTTTGGAATTCATACTTTTAGGGGAGAGGGAGAGAATGGACTCACACATGGGAATGATCGGTCATTTTGAACTCCTTATTCTCTCTCTCTCTTTGAATATTTTGAGATGTTTATTTGTGGAGCTTTTTCTCCAACTATTCTTCTCATTTTTCCTCTCTTCTTCTTTTTCTCTCTTTCTCTTTTTTTTCAAAAGAAGGATTCTCACATCTCTTTTCTTTTCTTTGCAGAGAGGATACTTTGATGGAGTGATTGCATGACCTTTAGGAATGGAATGGGTTCACATTGGAGATTTTTGGCTGGCATGAAGGATGTGTCGGCAGATGTGGATGTCAACCCCCGGAGTGGGAAATCGACAAGCCAAACACGTTTGAGGCTAGCAGAAAATGGGTACGCAAAGGAGAAAGACAAGTAGATGACAAGTACCTTCTTCAAGCGAACACACGACTCGGCAAGACTCAAAGCAAACAAGACAACATATGTGGCTAGTGATGTTTGAACTGTATGGTTCTGGATAGGACTTTATAACCATCAGGGAAGAATTACCATGTTAATTTTTATAAAAACTTTCGAGATGTTCCCTACTAAGCATACAATTATACCGCAATGCAAACCATATCAAAACTCTCAACAACTTAGACTATGAACATGTTGCCCTTACTCCCACAAAGTAGACATTGAGGGTTCAAATGCCAAAAGACTCAAGTACTCAGAGATACATGATTCATGAACAAGCCATTTAAAGAGTACAACAGAGCAACAATTCATCATTCCAAGAAGGGATCACTCATACTTTCATGCATCACTTTTAGGAGCATTTTATTCATACATTTTTTTAATTATTACTGCTACTACTATTATTATCTCATGACATGGCATGGCATCACTAGACAGTCTGAAAATACTAGAACGGGTTGGGCAGAAAAACTTACCTTGGTACTCACTGGGGGACTCTCCCCCAAGCTTCGCTGACACTCACCGGTAGTACTGGTTGTGGTCGTAATGCATGTGGTCGAAGAATCCCGTCATGTCGTACTGAAGGGATGTGAGCATCCCCTAGCTCTACTGTGTAAGCTCGGTGTAGTGGGCGACGTCCTCGCTCATCTGCTGATGCTGACTCACCGTGTCTAGCTGGGTACGGACTTCCGAGAATTCCCGAGCAACCGGGTTCTCAAAGTTGTACCTCGCTGAAGCCGATGGACCCACCCGCGGTCCAAAATTCATACCTTGGAAATGGTCGAAGGTCTCCTCGAAGTTCATGTGGGCGGTCGGATTCTCGTACGGCTGCTGCGGTTGCTGCTGATACTGTTATTGCGGTTCGGTAAACGGTCCTGCTTCGTTGTCGTGCCTGGCTCACCTGCCACATGTCATAGGTCCTGCGACACTGTGGCGAGCGGTTTCTTTCCTCTTGAGCTGCAAGGTTAGGCTCTTCGCTGACTTCAGCGTGAGGTCTAAGCAAGGTAGCTCGACCTCATCGATGAAACCAGGATAACACATGTAAAGAGAATGTTCAGCTCCTTCTCGCATCAGGTGACCTTGGACAAAATGATCCTGACCTATACAAGTCTGGTATTCTGCCGAAGTGGGCAAGAAGGTCACCTGAGCTCCCTGCATTGCACCAACGTGGGTGGCATTGCGGGTAACCAGAGAGGTTATGTCAATTGTGGCTCGGCCAGTGACTAACCTTTGCCAGTGATCGAGCATGGTCAAAACAGGTGAGAAACAAATCTTTTTGACCATGGCGAAAAGACACTCCAAATCGGGCAAAAGGCATACGCGAAAATCAACGTGAGGGTGGACTACCATAGCAATCCACTTCGCTAAAAACCGAAGCGTGGGGTTATGAATGGCGGTAATGTTGTTCTTTCCCGTGAGGGGTTCGTTTGTGATGCTATCCCACCATGTGGCACGATCGTACCGGTGGTTAGTCACCAGCAAGTTAGCGTCAATGATGCATTTCTTGTTGAAACCAAGAGCATCACTGAGCTGCTTTGGGCTCAGAATGAACTCCTCATTGAAGAAATCCCTGGGAAGAACCTCAACTTTTAAGCTCATCAAAAACTCCATCATGAGAAAGTGCGAACCTGTCTCCGTGACGGGGTAGAAGTCTTGCCATCCGACGTTGCCGAAGGCTCGCTCCATATCTCGTGCCAACCCCGTCTTGATCAGCAACATGGGGTCAAAGTACTTGCCGTGGCCATACTCTCGGGTTTGCAGCTTGTTGAGCAGTGTCCTCTCCTCATCGGTCCTAGGAACCACATGCCCGATCCAGGTCATGATCCGGATACGGAGCCTGTTCCTAGGCACCTCCTGTCTCTCACTCTCCTGAGATGCTGTGTCCTATCGAACAGAGTCAACAAACATAGTGTCTCGGGAGGCGGACGATCCTTGAGAGCGTCTGAAGCTTGAGGAGCTGAGCTTGGTCACGACTCCTCGTGCCGTCTATCTTGCCTTAGTCCACATGATTCCTGCAAAAGATTAGTTCTACAATACCCGAAGGAATCAAGGGTTAACGGTCAGCAGTTAGCCGTTCTTGTGGGAGGTTAATCACCACAACAAGGTTAATCGTTCTTGTGGGGAATGAACCACCACAAACGTTCTCGTTCAGCCGGCAGGGGTTTGTTTAGCACAAGAATTTAGATGGAAAAGATTTGAGCAGAATTTTCTTGTAGCTACCTCTAAACTCAATTAAGATTACTTAATGGCTTAGGAATGAGAGAAAGGAAGAATGCAGGAGTTGGAAACTCGTTCACCTGCATTGAGGGGCAAGGAATGAGCACTCTGGACTCCGGCTTTTATAGAGGGGCGCTCAGGCCAGGCTGGCCGGCCTTGATGGGGCCGAACGGCCACCATGTGCCGCCGCTGGTGCCCATCCTCGTGTTGTGGTAGGTGACGACGGGATAACGACGGTGGAGAAGGGTCGGTCGGCCTTGATGGGGTTGCTCGGCCTCCTGCCAGCGCCTCTAGTGCTGTGCTTCGTTGTAGTGTTCCTGCACGATTAGTGATATTCTGCTGCGCGAAGATCTGGCTGAGTTAATGACATGTGGGGCCGACGGTCTAGGTAGGGCCGGTCGGCCTAAAATTCAGCCTAATTTTTTTTATATATGCAAATGCGAGGAAATAAAACATGTAGTTGTGAAAATTTAAACATGCCATGATTGGAAATAAAACTTAAGATGCATGAAAATAAACCTAATCTATATGCAATGCATGGATACATACCACATACCTTATGGCGAGGGCTCAGATTTCTCATCCTGAGTGGGACGCTCCAAAGTTTTGTTCGGGTTTCTTTGTGCTTTCACTCGCCATACCTTCCTCATATTGTGGGGCTTGGATTCAACTTTTTCTTTTGATTGTTTGTCCAGAACTTTCACCGGGACCTTGACTTCACGCTATCCTTCACTGTGCATGATAGCGATCATGCTCCTTCTCTCGGAGAGAGAGGTATTCTAGCATCCTCTCGAGCGCTTCTGCACTCGGAGCCTGGACCTTGACTTCCTCAATCATGTTGACCTAGGGTTGCTTTTCCTTTGGATGGAAAGCGAAGTTCTCTGTCTCCCCATTGAGTCTGGGCTGGATGATTCCGGCTCCAACGTCAATTGCTGCATTTGCAGTACTCAAGAACGGTCTCTCAAGAATGAGAGAGTTCCTTGCGTCGGTCTCCATGTCGAGGATGACAAAGTCGATCGGAATGAGAAAATCCTCGATTTTCACCGGGACATTTTCAGTGATCTCAGCTGGATAGCGGAACTGATTGATCCGCTAACTGCAAACACATGGGTGTAGAGACTAGCGAGATATATTTTAGGTTGTCGAAGACTACCTTGGGCATCACGCTGACACTTGCTCCCAAGTCGCACAGGGCATTGTTGAAGTCTTAGCCTCCTATTGAGCAAGAAATTGTGAGACATCCTGGGTCCTTCTTCTTCTTAAGGTGGGGACCGAGTATAGCCGAGCTGCACTCTTCCGTTAGCTGTACCATTTCACTAGTCGTCAGCGTTCTCTTATTACCAAGGATATCCTTGATATACTTGGCATAGGTGGGGACCTGCAAGGCGTCAAGAAGAGGTATATTGATATAAACTTTCTTGATTACCTCGAGGAACTTGTCGTACTGCTCGTCGGCCACTGCTCCTTTCCTCCGTTCTGGGAACGGCAGGAATGTCGGGTCATGGTAGTCGCTAGAGGCTCTCGGGGCCTCATTCTCCCCCTTAGAGGCAGGATTGGGTTCGTCTTCCTTCTCCCTATCTTCGGCTTCAGCTTCGGTACGCCGAGTACCTGCACCTTGAGGCAAGGCGATCCCGCGTGGACTTATCAGTTCGCGTGGTCAGCCGCACTAGCATTTTCCTTCATGGGTACTTCCGGTTGCCCGGGTAGTTTTCCCATGTTGGGATTAGGACAAGATGCAGCCAGCTGAGCTACTTGAAGTTTCTATCATTTTGTTGAAACTCAGCTGGTTCTTAAAGACAGAATTAAATCCTTCTATCTGGGCGGCCAGAGACTCCAAAACTTTATCATTAGCAAGAAATTTCCTACTAATGCTATCATTTATTTGTTTCTGGCCGTACCAGATATCTTTCAAGGATGGATGAAAACTGTCGTTAGAATTGTTACCTGACTGTTGGCCGAAGGGGAGGTTGGGCTTAGAATTCCAACCCTGTTGCGGACGGAAGCCTGAGTTGTTGGGATTTCCATTCCCAATGAAATTGGCTTCTTCTTGTGTCATCGGGCATAGGTTGCCCGAGTGTCCTGATTCACCACATGTCTCACATGTGATTGCATCAACGGTCTGGTTATCTCCTAATTAGGAGACCCCATCTTCTTTAGTAAGAGATCCATCTTGGCGGCTAGCATATCAACGGAGTCAACTTGGTGGACTTCCTTGGTACGAGTAGCTTGTCTCTCTCCCACCCAGCTATGGTGAGAGGCGATCTTCTCGATGAGCGCTTTGGCCCTGTCCACATCTAGCAAGAGGAATGCTCCTCCCGCAGCTGCATCCAAGTGCTCTTGTGATCGTCGAGTCAGGCCATGGAAGAAATTCTGAGTGATAAGCCACTCCTCCATGCCATGACGAGGGCAGGCTGCAATGTACTCTTGCAGTCGCTCCCAAGCTTCCGGTACGGATTCGTCTTCTTATTGATGGAAGCTTGTGATCTTGCCACGGAGGGCGTTGGTCTTGCCCACCAGGAAATACTTGGTTAGAAATGCATCTGCACAAGTCTGCCAATTGTTCTCGAAGGATGGCTTGCTAGCATAGCACCATTCCTTTGCCTTTCCAAGCAAGGAAAAGGGAAACAACCGAAGGCGAATGGCATTCATCGGCGTGCCATTGGGCTTGATTGTGCTGCACACTTCCAGAAAATTCCGTAGATGTGCGTTGGCATCCTTGGTAGCTTTTCCGCAGAAAACGTTTACCTGGACCATATTAACAAGTTCGGATCTTAGTTCAACTTCCCCACCAGCTGCATCATTCAGTCCCGGGAAGTTGCTACTTGACGGGGCTAAGAATTTGCGGAGTGCCTTCTTCGGGGCGGCCATAGTCACAGGTGACGCTGGGGCTGACGAATAAGATGACTCCGATTCGGACGGTGAGCCTGGTGCTTCTGAGTCGGATGTGGACTCAAGAAGTGAGTTTGAACTGAGTGAAATCTGAGGTGGAACGTATCTCCGCCTCACAACCCTTCCAATGCGTTCTGGATTCGGATCGAAGTTTGATGGTAAGTTGAAACCAGTCATGCACAACACATCAAAAATAGATGAATGTTGCAGTGGTAAGCTCACTAAGGTTAGTGGTGACAATTCTGCAAATATTATCAAATAATTCAACAATATCTTTAACCAATTGCTTCCCCAGCAACGGCGCCAGAAATGCTTGTTGGCACTACTTAGCATCATTTTTTAGTACGCTCGATAGCGCTCTGGTTTATCGTGTATCTAGTAGAATATTATTCCGCAAGCGCACAGAATAGATTGATGTAGCATTTCACCATGGAGTAAACCAGGGTATTGTATTTATATTTCCGAGACTCAAATCTATAGAAAAGGAAAGACGTTGGGAGAGACGTCGGACCTAGGACACTTCCAACCCAGAGCAAGCCGCTCTAACTCTAACTAGACTCAAGCTTAGATACCGGGGCAGAGCTCGCTTCGACGGCTAGTGCGGGAGGCCACAGAATAAGGTGAGAGATGGGGGGTTACTCCTGGCACTAGAAACTACTGTTATGAATACACCCGAACGTGGTAGACTACGAGGGATGGACAGGACTGTCACCACCTGCAGCCTACCACAACTCTTCCGTGGGGTGCAACACACTCCCTAGCTAACACCAAGCCAGACACCACGTCTGTACCTGAGTGTTAGGATTTCCCTTGAGGCATGTCAAGAGAAATCCCCGTCCTTCCAGAGGCGTCTTGCAGCCCTAGTCGAGGCAAGAAAACCCACGAGATGGATCCCGGTAGAACTAAACTAACTCTACGCTAAAGCTAAAGGGAAAACTTTTATCCCAAAAAGGGATAAAGTAAGCGAATACTAAAACTCTGGAAATAAAGAAGAAATATATTAAATAAACACTAAAAGATACAATAGCTTTACCAGAACTCCGAAGACTCCGGACTTCCGAGCGAAGCTCAACTCGACTCTACTCCCAACTCTAATCCTAATCTAAGAAATGGAAAAGTGGAAGAGCTCCCTCAAGTGCTTCACTTGAGTGTTGTTGTCTTGTGTGTCTTGGAGTGAAGAGGAGATGGCCTTTTATAGCCTCCTAAGGTCGGTAGCTAGCGTAACCGTCACGCCACCAACCTGCTTAACTTCCACGCCGAAGATGGTCATGTGAGGATGCAGCAGGGGATCGGCCGGCCTGGTGTAGGCCGATCGGCCTACACCTGTCCCTTCTGGCCACCGCCTTCGTCGTGGACACTCCTGATTGCTTTCTGAGGTCGGTAACAGTTGGATTCGTGGTCGTTACGGCAGTTGGAGGCCGGTCGGCCTAGGGTAGGCCGGTTGGCCTCCCCTTGGCTCGTGTCGTCCCTTTGTTAAACCGACGTACTCCTTGGACAGTGTGATGTGTGTCCAGCTGGGAGTTCACACGGATCATGCCCAAGATTTGCATGCAATTGGGCCCTTCGATCCATGGTTAAACTTGTTAAGCCTTTTGGGTCCTCTGATCAAACTACCTTTGGATTCAGTGTGCATGATCATCTTCTCTGGTTCAACTGTGCTCTAAAGAAGTGGCTCACCCATCTGAGACACACCGAAGCCGGCCAGCCTAGGCTAGGTCGGTCGGCCAGGTGTTGTGCCCATTTGGGTCACTTTTTCACCTGTTTTCAGCTGCAAGCACAACTCATACAAAACTTGTAGAATTCGTGAGAAATAACATTTTTTGCAAGAAACTTAGTGTGATCCTTCAATTATTACCGAAGAGTTGATAGTCACCAAGTGGTTCTAAGGACCGTCAACACCTATGCAACCCAATCATGCGGCTCAATGTAGCTCGGCCCGATGTAAGATCAAAATTCCAACAGATAAATTGTCCAGCAATTCGATTCACGAAAATAAAAGGAATTTCCGATTCAATAACACAGATCAAGGTCCTCAGTCCTCACATGTGTCACCCCCCTCCCCCGCTTCCCGCGTCGCTCCCCGCTTGGGCGACTAGGGTTTCCCCCGTTGCCACCGCCCTCCCCTCCCCTCCAACCCCCTCGCCGCCGTCGGAGGGCCCCCGGTGGGCCCTATGAAGGTGGCGGCCGGGGCGATATTCGGCCGCGCTTGGCCGAATATGAGCCGACGCACCCCATTGGCTGCACGGCGACGCGGCTCCGGCGGCGCTAGGTGCAGATCTGGTCTCCCCGACGCCTGATCTTCCGCCCTCAACCTCCATGCCAACGGTGAGGACCATGTGCGGGCTAACCTTAGCCGCCGCCGCCGCCCACTCCCTCCCTCCCCTCCGCTGCCCCGACAACACTGTCGCCACCCTCTCCCTTCCTTCACCACCTCGCCGCCACTGGCACCCTCTCCCTTCCCTCGGCCCCCGCGCCACCCTCTCTCTCCACTCCATCCCCTCGCGGCCGCTGCCATCCCCCTCCACTCCGTCCGGACTCACGTGCTGCTGGAACAGTGTCGGAGATGATTGCCTACGGCTCCCTCCCATCCACCTCCACACCATCTCTTCCATCCCCATGGTGGCCTCAACATTTTTGTTGTTCTGTTGGATTGTCGGGAAGCACTGCGAAAGCATTGTTGAGCTGCTCGTGAGTGTCGTTTTCTCTCCTTGGAGGCACCGCTTCGGCGCATTCCCTCCTCCCGCCGACTCTCAGTCACCCATGGGCTTCTCATCTCATTCCACTGCCTGTTCTCCCATATTCATCTTCCATACTATTGATCCAATATACTCTGATTGATCAAGCCAATGTCTGGCAAACTCTTCTACTAGGCTCCTTACTTCGTCTCCATCCTCTCTGCTTGGTTGTTGGTGGCTGCATTCGTCGGTGGCCCTCCCTCCTGTGGGGCTTCCTTTCCCCACAAGGCATTGGAGGGCAATTGACTCATTGGCAATCTGAGAAGCCAACCTCTATTCTGGCTTAATGCGGACAAGCACTTTGGGTACACCAGGGTCAATTCAGTGGAGTGCGACATGTGGCTGCCGACTGATAAGCTTTGGTGTCATCGAGCAATTGATCGTAGCAGGGCTATGTTTGTGTTTGGAAAACTGTAGGCTTTTGTTGTTTCTTCTCTCGTCTGAAGCCGAGTTAGCGAGGACAGAGGGCTTGTTCTCTTCAAGTTGTTCATCCCCCTTCAACTCTCAACTCTCCTTGGAGGGCGTCGGAGGTCATCTCAAAGAGTGGCAAGCAGACAGCCAAGACTGGTACTTATCCCTGCCTTGGTTACATGAAGATTGGAGCCGAAGCTCACAAATGGTCAATACGGCTTCAACAAGTAAGTCGCTTGGAAATCGAGTAGTCCAGTGATCGGCAGGTTGTCACAGGGTGTAATCTGGAGTTGTGCTCCAACTTTACCTTTGCTATTTGTATTTTTCTCTTTCGGCCTTTCCGACCTCGTGTTATTCTGTCGCCGAAGTCGAGTTGCTCATGCTGTCGGCGGCGGCGGGTGCGTAGGACGATGGGGACATCGCCGAATCGTGTGGAACTTGGACAGTTGAATATTGTAGACGGAGAGCTGGGAATGGGATAGAATTGGGACCGACATGTGCTGGCGTGGCTAATTTTGAAGTATTGGGGAGTTTATTATTAGCAGTCTGCTACGGCATGGCAATATATTTGGCAAATAAATTTTTAGTAGAATCCTCAATTGATAGTTCTCGGAAACAATTAGCAGCCTCTTGAAGTTTCTCTTAGGACTCTATTTTTAGCCACTCTTGGAGGGCAACACCAAAAAGATATGCATCTCACCCCTAAAACATTTTATAGGGAAAAGAATAAATAAAGAAGTCCAACAGATTTTGCAAAACTTCCCCAATCTTTCCGCGACGCGAATCCCTTCCCTCTCACCGCGCATATTTTCGCAACTCTCTGCTGCCCCAATCGCCCAGGACTGTCCTTATTTTCCCGCGCTCCCCAGTACCCACGCTGCAAAGCAGGAGCGACCTCTTATTCGTGTTCATCCAAGAATCGCTGACTTCTAGTTCGTGTTCATTCGAGAATCAATCGTCCCTACGCCATGCAATCCGGGATCCCCATCAACCGAGACGAAGTACACCCCAGAGCCCACTTTGTTTTCCTTCCCGTTGACGGTGTCGTGGCCGCCTTGCCGATTTGGAAGAGGTCAAAGGAACTTTCAAGAGGACATGCAGCCTCGCATTGACCATGGTGGGAGCTTGATTCGCCGGCATCGATGGCCCCTTCCCATCTTTCTTAGATGAAGTACTGAACTGTTGTCAGGACCTCAAGTTTCTCCGAGTCATGTTGGTCACGCCCGGAGGAAGAAGATAGCAATTGTAATGTGCCGCCTCCTCGAGGCTGGGCCCGCTTACACCTGACAGTTCTTTAGGACCTCTAAAATTTCCTTACAGACCAACACACGTCTTTTCTGCGTAGAAGAGGTCAAATGAACTTTGAAGAGACATGCAGCCTCGCATTGAGCCATGGTGGGAGCTTGATTCGCCGGCATCCATGGCCACTTCCCATCTTTCTTGGATGAAATGTTGAACTGTTGTCAGGACCTCCAGAATTCTCTCACATACCAACACACGTCTTTTCTACGCACTTTGTCCTCACTCATGCGCACCCGGGAAGGACTTCCCGGTCGGTCACTCATCCCTAAATTGCTGTGGCCAAGCACGCTTAACCCTGGAGTTCTTTAGAGATGAGCTTCCGGAAAAAAAGTTGCATCTTGTTGATATGAGTATTCTATCAAACCTATTAAGCCATGTGTTGTCATAGCGACCTTGTTCAATTGGTTCCACTTGTGCTGATGTGGCCAGTTTTGAAGTATTGGGGAGTTCATTTGGCTGTTCGCACTCGTCATAATCTATATTCACCATCTAAAAGCAATATTCTTGCCTGGTCATCAAGATTCTTTCGTTTATACCTCTTTCTTCTGCATCCGTCATACTCTATATTCACGCTCTATCCCAACTACTAGCACGTAGGGTTCACACCTTTTTTCTTTTTTTTCTCTCCCTTTCTTTTCTCCCCTATGTTTTCTTCCCCGCCGGCCCGCACTCTCTCTCCCACTGACGCCCCTCTCCTTCCTCCATCCGCCTTCTCCGCGCGTCCGCCAGTCCTCTGCTCCACCGAGAAGGAGGAGGAGCTCCCTTCTCCGATGGCCAGGACCTCCGTTGACCCGGGACCGCCGCCACGCACTCACCTGTCCTCTCCGCTACGTGCGGCGATGGCTCGCGCATGACGTCCTCTCTCGCGGAGGAGGTCGCTCGGTGGTCGGCAGAGCTCGGCGGCGGGCGACGTCGCCTCCATCTCCGGCTGCGGCCACCAATCCTGTACAACGCGGCTCCCTCCTTCGGCCAGACGGGGCTCAATCTGCCGCCGCCGATCCACTCCTTGTCTTCTCCGCCAGCCGCTCGCACTCCTCATCTTCTCCGCCAGGCCGCGCTCCTCGTCTTCTCCGCACGCGGGTGGTTGGGGAAGCCCGCGGGTGTGCGGGGCCTTGCCTGACGTAGCTCGTAGCATGCGGGGGCGCTGCACTCTAGGTTTTTCGTGCGGAAGGAGCGCCCGTTATTTTACCGGGGCTTTACTGGCCCCGCTGTAGGGCAAAAACCGGTAAACTGCATGCTATGCAGAGGATGTGGCACATAGCGTGCACATTTACCGGCCCCAGTGTGGGTAGCCTTATTAGCAGTCTGCTGTGGGATGACATTGTTTTGAAGAAAAAAAATACTAGTCCCCAATAGATAGTTTTTTGGGGGAATAATTAGCAGCCTCTTTGAGTTGCTCATGTTTTCAGCACTGAAAATTAAACAGTTGTAACCTTGATCCATGGCATTTCAGTACTCCGCTTTTGAGAACACGCAGAGTCTTGCAAAAACAAGGCTGACAATGAATCAACCCAGTCACTGACGGCTCAACTCTTTTCAACTGAAGCTGAGCTCAACGACCGTTACACGAGCACTCCGAGGACAACCTACTATATACATATATACATATCCCAGGCGATCCCAAAAATGTCAGCACACCAGGGCTGAGATGCTATCTTTACCACCAGAGCAACCCACTGCATCTTTACAACCGGCATCCTTGGGAGAACTACACCTACTCCTTGTATTGCTACAACAGGATGTCCTTGCACTAATAATGCTGCACACCTCATCTTCGCCGTTACCATGCGGCGCACAGATCGCGGCTGGCGTCGTGGGAGCACCACCGCAAGCTTTGCCGGCGCCGCAGCATCCCCCGGAGGTGTGGCCGCCTTCTGCCGTCGCGTGCGCCTCCTTTCTATGCGCATGCTCACAAGCTCGTGCTGCAGGTATGGTGATCACGATGGAGTCCTCAGGTGGCTTGGTGTGCTTGTGTTTATGGCAGCTATGGCAGTCTTTGGCCTTCTCGCCTGGTCCCTTGACACTTATGGTTTCGGTGTTTGGTGCTCCGGCATGTTGAGATCTCTTCGCCTGCGACTTCGCCGTCCCACAGCATGCTTTGGACGTTCGGCAGCACGACCGTTTCGCTGCGGTGTCTCTCAGCAACAGCATGCTGTGCAGCACGACAAGCAGGCACGTCCCAACATCGGCGAGCACAGCCACCCACAACACAGGGCGCCACACAACGGCGAGCACTAGTACGGCAGCCTTCGCGCCGATGGAGAAGACCACGTTCAGGGCAATGGTCTTGCGTGTGCGCCGCCCGAGTCTGATGGCCTTGGGGACCCTGAGGATGTCGCCGGACATGAGCATGGCGTGGCTGGTTTCAATGGCCGCCGCGGAACCGGACAGGCCCATGGAGATCCCCACATCTGCTGTGGCCAATGCCGGGGCGTCATTCATGCCATCGCCGACCATCAGCGTGGGCCCAGTGCTCGTCTTGAGCTTAGTGATGAGCCGGACCTTGTCCTCCGGGAGGAGTTCGGAGTGGAGATCCTCCAGGACGCCCCCTAGTTGCTCCTGTGCATGCTTCGCTGCTGCTGTGCTGTCCCCAGTGAGCATCACTGACTTGATTCCCATTAATCTGAGCTCCTTGATCGCCTTTGCTGCCCCTGTTCTGCAGGTGTCTGAGAGTGAAAATAGTCCGACGAGATCCCCGTCACAGATCACGTGACCGGTGGATGCACCTTTGAGATCATCCATTTCTTGGACAGCTTGTATATGATTAAGTGTCATCATGTCAGAAGTCAGTTCAAGTATGATTGATGCTAATTCTCGGAAATTATTTCACGAATCAAGTTTGAGGGGTTTTCTTACATGCTCGACACGAGGACCTTGCTATGATCTTTTTGTTTCCAATGTAGATGTGTTTTCCACTGATCGCGCCATAGATGCCCTCCCCATGATAGATGTGAAATTCACTCACGTTTTCTGGCTCTGGTCTGATAGATTTGGAGTGAACGTACTCAACAAGTGCAGCAGCCATTGGATGGCTTGATTTGCTCTCAATGCTAGATACCCTGCGAGAAGAGGAGATTCACTCAGTAGTTTTCCAGCAGCATATACAGTTTACTCAAACACAAGTAACATATCATAAATTCTTTCGATTTTAAATAGGTAGACAAACTACACGTCATAATAGCATCATGTTCATTAACTAGAAGGCAGTAAAATTGTTAGGTGATGTTGAATTTGGAGATCTTAAATTTATATACCAGTAAAGAAGCTGACTCGTTTCAACCTTGTCCTCAACCACATGGAATGCATTGATGCTGAACTCCCCTCTAGTGATCGTCCCGGTCTTGTCGAACGCCGCAATCCTGATCTCACCCAACGATTCAAGAATGTTGCCTCCCTTGATAAGAAGCCCCATCCTCGCCGCCCGAAGGAGCGCACAGAAGGTGGCAACCGGTGTCGACAGGACCAGCGCGCACGGGCACGCGCTCACCAGCAGCACCAGGGACAGCTGGAACCATTGTTTCAGGTCATGAGCTCCCAGCAGCAAGGGCACAAGAACCACTCCTGCTGCAAGAACCACCACGGCTGCAAAAGAACACTGCTTCTGCTGAATTGCTGTCAATTCTATGTGTTCAGACTATGATCGTTTCCGAAGGCGACTGTGTGGCGTACCAGGGGTGTAGTACTTTGCACAGGAGTCGATCAGCCGCTGCGTCTTCGACCGGCTGTTCTGCGCCTCTTCTACCAGCCTCTCCATCTTCGCCACCGTGGAGTTCTCAGCCAGAGCTGTCGTCCTCACAGAAATGTAACCTGCAACGTGACAGATTCTGCTCAGTGCTGCTCACCACATGTGTATGAATATGAACATTGTTGAAACAAATGTTGCTTTTACATGGAAAAAAAAGGTGTCTGCAAATGCAGCTAAATTTTACCGTCCAAGTTCATGGTGCCGGCCCAGACCTCGGACTGTGACTGCTTTGGCACGGGGAAGGACTCGCCGGTGAGGCTGCTCTCATCGACCTCGCTCTGCCCGGCGACAACCACGCCGTCGACGGGGACCATATCGCCGGCCCTGACCGCAACAACGGTGCCGACACCGACATCGCCCATGCCAACGACCTGCCCGGTCTCGGCGAGCACGACGCTCTTGGGCACCGTGGACATCAGCGACATCATCCCTGCGCTGGCCCTGGTGCACGCCAGCGTCTCGAGCCACTCGGCGACGGTGAAGAGGAAGACGATGGCGCCGGCCTCCGTGTAGCTCCCCAGCGCGGCGGCGCCGGCCACCGCGATGAGCATGAGGATGTTGATGTCCAGGGTGAGCTCGCCGGCGGCGGCGAGGGCACGGAGGAGCATCGGCTGGGAACCGACGCACGCCGCGGCCAGCGCCAGCCACCGGAGCGGGGGTAGGAGCGGCGCGAGGAAGGAGGCGAGGAGCAGGACGCCGCAAGCGACGATGAACGGGCTCGGCCAACGGACTCCGGCGGCGGCGGCGCCTCCGCCGCCGTAGGCGCGGACTGAGGCCTCGAGTCCTGCCTTGTTGAGGATCTTCACTGATCCGGTAAAGAGCGAGCATGAAAGAGAGATTGACAGACTCCATTAATTTGTGCAAGGATTGGAATTCGAGCGATTGGGGATGGGATGATCGATTTGGTATGGTTACCAATGTGGAACTGGGTTACGGCGGCGGGGTCGTGCTCGACGATGACGGTGCGGGAGGGCACGACGACGGTGACGGCCCTCACGCCGGAGATAGGGGAGAGGAGGCGCTCCACGAGTGCGACCTCGGCGGTGCAGCAGATGCCGAGGACGTCCAGGTACGTCTTCTCCCACTCGCCGGCGGCGGCGGCCTTCGTGCATCCGCCGCCTCCGCCGGCGACGTCGCGGTCGCCGCCCCTGGCCGCCGCCGGCGCACCGTCCACGGCCGGTCCCGGCATTTCGGAGGGCCAGGGGCCAGGACCAAGGCAAGCGGAAACGCGAAACGACGTGCGCCCGCGCGGCCAGGCAGAGATTTAGCGGGCTGCTCCTTTATCCTTGGCGTGGATGGGCCCCGCGATTTCAGCTTCTTTCCTTGTACTTCTATTTTGGGTGCTTGCTTTTCAGCTTTTGTAATTTGGTCAGATTCAAAGGAACATGCTTTACAAGAAACAATCCCAAAGGTTGGCCTATGTGATCATGTGGTGTGTGAAGTACGAATAAATTTATCTTTTATATTAACCAGTAGGTTTGGCACGTGTTATAAAAATAACATAAATTTAAAAAAAACCTTAATTTTTTTAAAATAAGTATGTAAAATAATGCATACTTTTGTTAGATCGCATATTAAAATTATTCAATAGCATCTCATATTAAAAATTATATATTCATACATCGAAAGCTTGGCGTCCGGCGGAAACAGAAGGAAATTTTTGTATAATTAAATCTTAAACAATCAGCAACATATATAAAAAAATATTCACGATACATGTATCCATGAGCAACTCGGCACTGCAGTCAGCTTTTTGATGATGGGGAGGCCGAGAAGGTTGCTCTCCTCGTCGCCGGTGTCGTGGAGCAACGACGCCACGCACTCGACGGCACCGGACACCATCACAACGTGGAGCACGTTCCGCTTCTACCTGGCAAGCTTGGACACGACGAGCGTCGTGGCCACCCTTGCGCCGCGCTCGACGCCGACGCCCTTGCAAAAAAATATGAACTCTGAATAGATGATGAGAATGAAGGCAGAGATTGTGTGCTTTGAGAATAAGGTGGGGCGCCTTATATAGGGGGCAGGAGGGCTAAGGAGATGAACCTGGACGCCCACGACTATGGTAAGTAATCGATTCCCTGATTGACTCCCACAACTATTGTAAGTAATCAAGTTTTAAAAGGAAGGAGACACCCGATTGCGTAGATGTCATTCTTTTTTTGAAAGGAAACCTTGACTGGTACACAACACGTATATGGACGCTAGCCATCTACAAAAGGAAAGAAGGAAATTCAAATTCCTTGATGCACACGGCCATATAAAGAAAGGAAAGCGGGCGAATTTCAAAAGGAAGGTGTAGGCACCCTGATTGCATAGGAAGGTAAAGGAAAGGAAAGGGGTGTTTTTTGAAAGGAAACCAGCGTATCTTTTTGCATATGAATACAACGAATAGAAAGGAAATGAAAGCGCGCCTTGATTGCATTACCATACAAAGAACGCGATCAAAAGGAAAAGAAGGCAGGCGAATTTACAAAGGAAGGTGGAGGAAAGGAAAGGGTGTTTTTTTGAAGGAAACCAGCGTATCTTTTTGCATACGAATACAACGAATAGAAAGGAAAGGAAAGCGACGCCTTGATTGCATAACCATACAAAGAACGCGATCAAAAGGAAAGGAAAGCAGGCGAATTTCCAAAGGAAAGTGGAGGAAAGGAAAGGGGCGTTTTTTTGAAGGAAACCAGTGTATCTTTTTGCATACGAATACAACGAACAGAAAGGAAAGAAAAGCGGCGCCTTGATTGCATTACCATACAAAGAACGCGATCAAAAGGAAAGGAAGGCAGCGGGTATACAAAAATGCCAAGGTGAAAAGAATAGGGGGACGGGATGGCGCCGAGGCGCAAAAAAACGGGGGGTGACGACCAAACGCGTCTACCCCTGTGGTCGTCCGGGGCCACCTTTTGGCTCTGAATTGTGAGTCCTCTGTGAGGTTTAGGAGGGTAGTTTTTTGAGTGAGAAACCGTTTCAATTGTGACACTCTTTATAGTATATATAAAGCAAAAGGAAAAGAAGTCACCACATTCGCCGAGAGGGGCTAGAAAATCTCACGTCAATCTTAAAAAAAAAAGTGAAGAATACAGACTGTCACGGCCTAGACTGTCCTAAATATATTTAAATTTAGAATTAAAAATCCGTTTTGTTTTCCTAACTAATTACGTGTGCGCGTGGGAAAAATAAAACTCATTCCGTGTGCTCAAGAAAAATATAAAATGGGCTTTCTTTTTCCTAATTCAACACGCCCACGGAACAAAAAGCCGGCTAAAATTTTCTTGGAGTAAAAAAAAGACCGCTATACGAGAAGGACTCAGATAGAAGTATTTTCTTAAAAAAAAATGTAAAATTGGAATAGACAATAAAATAAAACAAGACTCAGACTAACTCCAACAGTGTAGTGCAAAATGGGAAGGCAAACCAGCCTTTGCCTCTCATGAACAGTGTTTTTGCTTTGACTCGCACGACACCTTCTCCAACAGAGCCATCGCATACAGCGGAGGCAAAAAAACACGGCTCCTCCCCCTCTCCCGCCACTCTCTCCCTCGATCCCTTCACCAGCGGCCTCCCTCCCTCCCCGGCCGGCCAACCGGCCGGCGACCTCCGCTCCCTCCCATGCGCCGGCGGCCTCTCTCCCCGAGATCCTCCCTCCCCGGAGCTCCTCCTCCCCTCTCTTTCCCGAGCTCCACCCTCCCCGGAGCTCCTCCCGGCGGCGCAGCCCCTCGATTCGGCGCGAGGAGCTCCGCCGGCTCCCTCCCCCTCCCCTGCTCGCGTGCGCGCCGGCCGGGCTCGGGACGGTCTGAGGTGGGGCGACCTCCGGCGCGGTGGAGGAGCGGATCCGGCCGCCTCTCCCTCCCCTCCGGCGGCTCTCCGTCCTCCTCTTTGATGGCGACGGCGAGGTGCTGCTGCAGCTGCAGCTCCAGCTCGCGCACGCCGCGAGGCCGGCCTCCTGCTCCGCTTCTCCTCGCGCCCGGATGGAGCTCCCTGCCTCGACCAGCAGCTCCAGCTCGCGCACGCCGCAGCGGCCGCTCCCCTGCTCCTCCTCCTCCTCCCCGCTCATCGCCTTCCTCCTCGTGGCGGGAGCAGCGCTCGCAACTGCCAACCGCCAGCGCCGATTTGCATTCGAGGAGAGAGGGCATGTATTTTTAGCTCGCCTCTCTCCTCTGATGCAAACTGCCTGCCCTCTATGCCTCCTCTGTTGAAGAGGTAATCGGCGATGCACAGGGACGGAGGAGAAGCAAAAATGCTTTTGCATATCTTTGTTGGAGTCAGCCTCACGGCATACCAATATATACTAATACGAATGTATATATGGAGCTCTTCTCGAGTAATAGATACAGCCATCCGCACCCAACGGAAGACAAGTAATATTCAACATTTCTCTTTTGCTTCCTCTGTTAATACATTGCATACAAATATAGAAAAATTTAGTAGTTGTCCGTGACCATTCTGTGCCACCGTGAAATAACTAAAGAAAAAAAAAGATAAATTTGGGGTTCCACGTGGAATGCCCTCTCTGAAGACATCTAGCATAAGAGAAGAGTAACTCTAAATTTCCTAAAACAACACTACATCTTACTACATCTCAAAAAAGGTACACACACTGATATAGAAATAGAGAAGTTATAACAACTCTAGCAAGATACGTACTCAAATCCTTGCTCAAAAAGGAGGGTTAATGGCAAAAGTGACTAGGGAGTTCCCCCCCCCCCCCCCCCTCCCCACTCCACAGTTTTCCCATACATGTTGCACGTTTCTCTCTTCCTAGCTTGCCTCGCTTCTCTGCGCGTTGGACCGGCTGCTCATGTCGGCTAGCCCCCTCAGTCATAGAATCGCTGCCGCACCCGTCTGATTCCCCCGTTGACAAATCCAATCCACCACCACCTCTACATGGAATCGCAAACTCGAGCCCTCCACAGTCAGGAGTCGTCGCCTCCGCTCTGAGCTCTACCGGGGCGAAGCCATCATTGCCGCCCGCAATCTATGTGCCGCCATGGAGCTTCCTTGCCCACGCGTCCGGAGCTTCTCCACACACTATTGTCATCCACCACCCTGGAGTTCAAGCACCATCGTCATCACGAGCTCAAGCACCCGCTCGACCGCTAAGTCTTGGCGGCATGGAGCTAAGTCCATGTCCAGATAGAAAACTTTTCAAATATCAAATTTCCTAAAGTAGACAAGATAGATGAACTTGAGAACAGATTGATGAACGAAGAACTTAACTATGATAGGGATAACTTGAAAAATGAACTCTAACCAATACTCAACAACCTAAATCCTGAGGGAAAGAAAGCATATGATGTGATAATGGAGTAAGCCGACAGAGTCCATGGAAAGAAAATATATGTCGAAGGCTAAGGTGGTACAGGAAAGACATACCTATGGAAACCAATAAGAACAAAACTAAGATCTGAAGGGGGATAGTACTTGCTGTGGCATCGTGCCCTATAGCTGCCCTACTATTACAAGGTGGAAAAAAAACACAGTCCAAATTCAGAATTCCACTAAACATAACAGTCGATTCAACATGTGAAATCCAACAAGGAACCCATCTCCTAGAGCTGCTAAAGAAGATCTTACCTATTATTTGGGATGAAGCTCCAACAGAAAATAGAAAAATGCTTTGAGGCGCTAGACAAAAGCCTAAGGGATATGCTCAGATTTAAGAATGAGAACGACAACAAAAAATCATTCAACGTGGGATGGCAATTGTGTTGCGGTGAGACTTCCGACAAATACTTCCACTGGTATCCAAAGGGGAAAAACACATAGCGAATGCATTGATAAAATATACCTTTAGAACTACTTCGAAATATTAAACCTGACCAAAAGCTAATCTATAAATTCATCCTAATTATTCTATTTTATTATATATGAAATCACACTATTAAATAGGCAAGCGCATGACTATGGACATTGGAGCACTATCATCTTTTACGAAAATAAAGGAGCCAAATGTTTCTCAAAATAGCTTTAAATCCCTCAAAGAAGATGCTCCATTTGAGAGCCACAACCACTAAAGAAACAATAACTTGGCATGACTGTTTGAACCAAAGTGATAGCAAGGTGTCTACTTTGCCCTAATGTGGTTTGAATTTTGCGACCTATTGTGATGCAGGGTTATGATTTGTGTAGCCACAAAATTGTGTTGTAGAAGGTTTCTACTTTGCTTCAATGATATATTTTTTGTTCATCTTTCCCATTTTTAAGCAAGACCCTGACAAGACTTAGCTCATCATTGTTCTCTCTCTCTCTCTCTCTCTCTCTCTCTCTCTCTCTCTCTCTCTCTCTCTCTCTCTCTCTCTCTCTCTCTCTCTCTCTCTCTCTCTCTGATCTCTCTCACTTCAAAGGGTAGCTAACATGCAAATTTTGTCATCCCATAAAATTATATGATCTAAGATCTCATCGGGAGAAATGACTTGATCCTCATATATAGTCGATAACAGTGGTACCGAATGCAGAGAAACAAGAACAAAAGGCTATGGTGCATATATGATCTACGTGTAAGCTCATTTGAGAGGAAAAATACATAAACAAGGAAAAATAATTTTTGATGAAAAAATGAGCTTCAAGTGTTGCATCTATCAATCCTACAAAAAAGCAAATGCAAACAACATAAAATTTAAATAAAATAAATTATTTTTTGAAAATATAAGTGTAAAAATAAACAAATAATTAAATATACAGTAGCCTCATAAAAAATCATGTAAAAGTAAAAAAAGTATTAGAAAACTAGCTACCCGCGCAATTTGCGCGGGCCACCTTGCTAGTTGTTTATAGGGAGTTATTACCCGATCTCAGATGTCTGCAATTTAACGAATTTCCAAGCAACAGGTTGCAACAGACAAAACTAATGTTTAGAATGTAATCGTGTTTCATTCATGAACATTAAAGAGAGACATCTTCTACATCGCAGAATAACGTGTGCAACATCAAAAACAACGTATCCATCATGGAATAAGTCACCTGAAGCACTAAAAAAATAATAGGCACCTAAAATGTAGGAGTTATGCTGTTTATATGCTTTCTCCAGCAATTTAGATTATTTGGCATTTAACTAGTTCATGTATCACGTAGATGTCTTGAGTTAGGATTATGTATGGCTCAGTTTAACAAAGAAATCCTTGCCAGTTCAGAAACATCATCACTGGTTGCTAGTTTAGGCCGGCCCATTGAGCTTTATTTCATTTTGGTATTTTTAAACATTTTTTTCTTCTTAGTATAATGTCACGCAATTTGACTTCACATTTAAATAAAAAAGTATGACAATATGTTGGAGGAACCATGCTTTAGGAGACCTTAGCACTGATCTAGTTGCAAATTTACCTTCGACTAAAGCTTCCACTATTTTTAGGCAAATGTAGTATGGGAGGTGTGCTGAAAAATCTAGGTTCAATCTTCTTCGTTTATCTTTTAAGAAATGTTACTAAATATCTTCTTATATTAGTTAGTACAAAAACTTCCTCATGAACACTATAAAATCTCTAAGAAAGAAAATTAAGTAGATCCATAGGTAAAGATTTGATCTCTCCACAACTCGAAGTAGTCTCAATTAGATCACACATGACAATACATGGATAGGGTTTAAAAAGTGTTTAGAACTTTGGAAAAGGAGGTAGAGTAGAGGTAAACGAAACACACAAGATTGCAGATATTAGGAATAGTATGCATCTCTCATCATTGTTGCCAACTCAATACAAGTTCTACATACTAGTCAGGAACCCATGCATTCGCACAGGCCTAGTTTGTGTAATTTCAACGTGAAACATATAAACCAATTGTTCCTATAATATAAGTATTTTTTCAAACAAATATATAATAGAGCTATGGAAGTCGGCCGTGCATAACTTGCCTCCCAAAATTCAATAAGAAGTGCAACTTTCTCTATCAGCACAATGCCTCGGCGCATCCTCATCTTCATTGTATTTAACCATCTTAATAATTAGAATATTTCAAAATATTCAAATTTAAAAGAAACATCATAGTATTCAAATTGCTGCAAACAATCATCTTATTAGTAATTATTATTTTTTAGAATATTCAAATAGAAATGAAACATCACACTATTCAAATTGCCGCAAACACATTAACATCAGTAAAGAAGGAAAGGATTGCGTGTATTTGATCATTTATAGATGCTTAGTTGCATTGCAGCTTCTTGTCGCCCTTCAATGGCACCACACTAATTACCCATGATATTTTAGATTCGATCCTAGTTGGACTGTGCAACCCCTTCTCAAAATTTAACTAAACGACTCTAGCATCCAGCGAGATGCTCCCGGCCTGATGAAACAACATAGCCTCCATGTTATTTCAGGACACAGAGAAGGCCGAAGCGATGACAGTAGAACTCACCAAGGATATAGGGTAGAAGGCTAGCCACAAAGCATATACTAATCAGTAGTTCAACCTCTGGACTTCAGCAATCTGATGATGCATCAACCTAACAATTTGGGATTAAAGAGTCCTGCCGTATGTTAGAAATTCCTTTACCTGGTTCCTTACATGCGTGATGCATGAATATTCAGTCTAGCTAGGCATGCTTCTCTAGGGTTTGCCGGCCCTGAGGGAATGTTCGTAGATGGACTGGAGAACTGGCACCATTAGTCAGTGACATCATCACTGCTGTGAAAGCCGACCGGTGGCAGCAAGGCCAAGTCAGTATCATGGTCTGAGGACTGCCGAAGTTGCGATTGCGAGGATTAGTGGCAGGGGTTGTCGGCGTCGAAATCGCGAGATCCATCACCATATCTAGGTTGTGGGGGCTTGGCACTATATTGAGGCTGTCACAATAACTTGGATTACCCGATAGGGATGAGGATGTGATCGACAATCTAGACAAATTCTATTCACATAGCAAATTAGATGCAATGGTCTTCCTTCTTTTCAGTCTTAGATTAGTTATGGACTCTATCATCTATGCTGGAAGGTGTACGGTGGCTACACTTCCAAAGGTAGCTCTCGTACTTTTCTATCAAAAACACATAACACGTAGTTTCTTTCAATAAGGAGACCAGGAAGAGATATGATTGATCTACACCGTGGAAACTCTATTGTTAAAGTTAATCAAGGGCTAGATCTTTTTCTTCTTTTCTCTGATTAACGTCGGAATTTCTTGAGAGTCTATAATTAGTATAGTTATAGATATGTATTCCATCACATGGGCTCCACCCCGTTACTATCTAGTGGTAGTGTGCAATTTTTTTCCTTACAATTATGCCCATATGACAACACCTTGTTGTGTTTTGGACTTTTTGTCATTATCATTTTGTATTTCTTCATTTGGCTTTCGGATCTAATGCCTTGCAAAGTAAATCATTTGTTTTTATATGAAAATCACATTTTATTTTTTCTTCAATGCACTCACATCTGACTAAAATAGTAAAAACAATCTATACCTAGAATTATATCATAGTCCTTAATATTTAATCCTCTTATATTACAAATTGAAAATAAGTGGCCCTTGTGGCCACCACTCTTTATATTCTACACTTAACTTGTCATTGAACATATTTTTACAATTTACAAAATTTTTGGTGGCACTACAAATATAATTGGTATTATACTTCACTATATGCATCAATTATATATATATATATATATATATATATATATATATATATATATATATATATATATATATATATATATATATATATATATATATATATAATGGTGCTGATGCAAAAATAAATTAAAACAATAACTTTTTTGAGAATTATGATGGGCCCTCATGTCCCTTCATACTCATGTGGGGACATTAGTTGGAGTTGTGAGCTTTGGTGTTAACTCAAGCACCTCGTGAGCAACTTGAAATCCCCAACAATATGGCTTAAGTCATCGAAGGATGAGTCGTCGGTAGGACATATTTGTTAAATGCTTATTGACCATATCCGAAAGAGATCCACTTTTTGTTCACCTTCTTTACATCTGCTTCCTCCACGCCCATCCTTGTTGTGAGCTTGGGTGGCTTGCCTATCTCCGTCACTAACGTCCACAACCATGTCAACCAATCACCCTAAATAACCATGACTCTAGACGCGCTTCACGATGAACTAAACCCATAGAATTATACGGATCCACTATTGCAAATGTTTAAGTTCCTGACCAACCTATTTGAGATAGAAAAGTCTACAATCTTTACAAGCTAACATAGCACAAGCCGGACATATGTTGTGTATGCCACGCAAGCTAACTTACACAACGGGTCCACTCAGCCCATAGGCCTGCTTTTGGTGCGTTTTGGGCCTTCGGTCGTCGGGCGAAGAAGGTCACACATCACGCATGACACAATGTCCCTACCACTTTGAGAACACTTCCCCAATGGAGAAGAATAATTCGTACAAAATTGATTATACAAATGTCAACAGGTTCTAGCTTCCCGGTCTATTTGAACACACTTGGTCAATGCACCCTCTGTTAGATTTTTGCAGTTGTTGCAAAGAACAATCAGTGCTTCACTTGGAGTTCAGAGCTGAGATGTCCTATTTACCACCACAACAACACTTTGCGTCCCTGCAGCCTTGCGCTCCTTCCTTGCGAGAATCACGCTCACCTCCTTCTTTGTTGCAGCAAGGAGCCTTTACCCTTGCACCACGGCTGTCTTCTTTACTGGCACAACATTTCTTGGGAGCGTCAGAAGTCACCGTGGAAGCACCACATGCTTTGCCGGCGCTGCTGCAACATCCACCGGCGCCGCCTTTCGCCGTCGCCGTAGTAATCTTGATCTCTCGATGCTCGGCAGATGATAATGCCAACGGTATGTCGATAACAACCGAATGCTCTTTCTCAACTGGCCTGTTTGGCTTCTGACAGCAATGGCAGCCTTTAGTTCTGTCACCTGACACCTCAGCATTAAAGGCAGCCCCATCCGATGCTCCGGCGAGCTGGGCCCTCATCGCTAGCGACCTCGCCGTGGCGCGGCACACCTCTTCCTTGTTCCCCCTCCCCGCTGGATCCCTCAGCAGCGTCATGCTGTGGAGCACGACGAGGAGGCACGTGCCCACGTCGGCGATCACGGCGGCCCAGAGCACGGGGCGCCACGCGACGGCGAGCACGACGGCGGCGGCCTTGGCGGCGACGGAGGCGGCCACGTTGGCGGCGATGGTCCGGCGGGCGCGCCTGCCGAGCGCGACGGCGGCGGGAACCCGGAGGACGTCGCTGGACATGAGCGTGGCGTGGCTGGTCTCCATGGCGGCCGCCGAGCCGCGCAGGCCCATGGCGATCCCGACGTCCGCCGCCGCCAGCGCCGCCGCGTCGTTCATGCCGTCGCCGACCATCAGCGTCGCCCCGGACGCGAGCTTCAGGTAGCCGACGAGGGCGACTTTGTCCGCCGGGAGGAGCTCGCAGTGGAGCTCCTCCATGGCGCCACCGAGCTGCTCCTGCGCGCGCATAGCCGCCGACCTGCTGTCTCCTGTCAGCATCACTGACTTGATCCCCATTGATCTCAGCTCCTGGATCGCGTCTGCCGCGCCGGTCCGGCACTCGTCGGAGAGCGAGAAGGATCCGACGAGATCCCCGTCGCAGATCACGTACCCGATTGACGCGCCTTTTTGTTGATCAGACATTTCTGGGACTGCAAGAGTAACAGAGTTTAATTAGAAGTTCAGAATTGAGCAGGTAGGTTCATTTTCTGAAACTTGTTCGGGTGTCAGCCTGTTGTTCTGTTTGTTTACCTGTGTAAGATGAGGATCTTGCGATGATCCTTTTGTTTCCAATGTAGACATGTCTCCCGTTGATCTCGCCGTAGATGCCCTCTCCCGGGATGACGTGAAATTCAGTCACGTTTTCTGGCTTCGGCTGGATGGATTTGGACTGAGCGTACTCAACAAGTGCAGCTGCCATTGGGTGGCTTGATTTGCTCTCAATACTAGATACCCTGCAACACAAAAAAAAAATTCAGCATCAAAGTTCACCTAAACTGAACTGAGTGATGACCAATCCATCCAATTCATAAGAGTGGATCACATTTGCTCTGTACCGTTACAAGTATCCTTATGGCTATCTCTGTTCAAAACGTGGGACATGATTATAAAATCGTATTTCTTACTAATATGTCCAAGAAATGAAATTTCGAGAGGTCAACTAATCATCAATCTTACCAGTAGAGAAGCTGGCTCATTTCAACCTTGTCCCCAACCACATGGAATTCGTCGATGCTGAACTCCCCTTTGGTGATAGTCCCCGTCTTGTCGAACGCCGCGACCCTGATCTCGCCCAACGTTTCAAGAATGTCCCCTCCCTTGATGAGTACCCCCATCCTGGCCGCCCTCAAGAGCGCGCAGAACGTGGCGACCGGCGTCGACAGGACCAGAGCGCACGGGCACGCGCTCACCAGCAGCACCAACGCCAGCCGAAACCATCTCTTCATGTCTTGAGCTCCTAGAAGAAGTGGGACAAGAGCCACACTTGCTGCAAGAACCACCACAACTGCCAAAAAAAAAAAAGAACAAGTTTTTCTTCCCTTTCAATGTTGAATTTGTTGCCAATTACTACATGTCTTCAGGATATGGTGGTAAGATCTTGAAGGTGACAGTATGAGCATACCCGGCGTGTAGTACTTTGCGCAGGTGTCGATGAGGCGTTGCGTCTTGGACCGGCTGTTCTGCGCCGCCTCCACCAGCCTCTCCATCTTGGCCACCGTCGAGTTCTCGGCCAGAGCAGTTGTCCTGACGGCAATGTAACCTGCAAAAATCAATGTGTACGATGAATTGAACAATTTTGTGACCGATGTTTTCTGATTGTACTAATAATAACTGAAGGGAGAAAACAGAGAGCAGATTCATTTTACCGACCGTCGAGGTTGATGGTGCCGGCCCAGACCTCGGCCGGCGGCTGCTTGGGCACGGGGAAGGACTCTCCCGTGAGGCTGCTCTCGTCGACCTCGCTCCTCCCGTCCACCACCACGCCGTCCACCGGCACCACCTCCCCGGCCTTGACCGCGACGACGGCGCCCACCTGGACGTCGCGCACGGCGACGACCTCCCCTGTCTCAGCGAGCACAACCGTGGGAGGGATCACGGACATGAGCGACAGCATCCCGGCGCTTGCCCTCGCGCACGCCAGCGTCTCGAGCCACTCGGCGGCGGTGAAGAGGAACACGATGGCGCCGGCCTCCGCGTAGTCCCCGAGCGCGGCGGCGCCGGCCGCGGCGAGCAGCATGAGGATGTTGATGTCGAGGGCGAGCCGGGTCGCCGAGGCGGTCGCCCTGAGGAGCACCGGCGGCGCGCCGGCGCAGGCGGACGCCAGGGCGAGCCACCGGAGAGGAGGGAGGAGCGGCGCGAGGAAGGAGGCCAGCAGGAGGGCGCCGCTCGCCACGACGTACGGGCTCGGGCAACGGCCGCCGGCGAGGACCCCGCCGCTGCCGCCGTAGGCGCGCACCGAGGCCTCTAGCCCCGCCCTGTTCAGAGCCTTCACTGCTCCCGAGTCAATTGTTGCAAGAATTTACTGCGCACGGAGAGAGAATTTGGTTTATTACCGATGTGGGAGTGGGATGCGGCGGCGGGGTCGTGCTCGACGATGACGGTGCGGGAAGGGACGACGACGGTGACCTTCCGCACGCCGGGGATCGGGGAGAGCAGGCGCTCGACGAGCGCGACCTCGGCGGAGCAGCAGACGCCCAGCACGTCGAGGTACGTCTTCTCCCACTCGCCTTTCTTCCTCCTCCCGCCACCGCCGTCGACATCCCCGCTCCTCGCCGGCGGCGGCAGGAGCCTCTCCTCCAGCGCGGCGGCTTCCGGCGCCTTGGCCGGCGGCCTCTCCTCGCAACTCATCGTCGACGGAATCGAAAGACAGGACAGCAGGAACAGCGACGATAGCTCGGCTCGGCCCGAGGTCAACGACAGCCGATCGAGGTGGGTTTTCCGGCGGGGAATTTGTTTGGCGAGAGGGTGCACGCAAACGCAACGGGGCTCGCGGCGGCGACAACGATAGCGACCGGCGGCCAGGAATATTGGAGCTTTCGCCGTCCACTTGTTCGTGGATTCCGTATTGCGACAGGATGGGGCCGTGCTTGCTGATCAGGCCAGAGTGGGAAAAAAGAGGAGTGGGACCCAGCAGACACGCGTCGGTAGGGGACTGGTTGGGTTCTCGCTATCGCTTCAGTCAGAAATGGAGATGCGCACCTTGCAAGCTTTTCTTTCCTGCCTAGGCTAGCCTGGGGATGGTGTTATCAAGCCTCTGGCTCTGAATACAAAAATTCCATTGAAGTTTTAGCTTAAAGGAACCTCACGATAAAAAATGTCCTAGTTTTATTAGAAAATTGGTCCAGCAAAAAAAATTTCTAGCTTTATGGGGAAAAAAATGATCCTACACAACATGAAAAGAATCATATTGGATCTTACTTTTATCAGAAAGAAAAAAAAGCTCAAACAAATTTAAAAAACGGAATAAGGTTTAAGAGAAAAAACAGAATTGAAGTTTTGAGTGCGTGAAGAGGACACCGACCTTGGCAAAGCTCGTGCCTTCTGTAATGGTTGCACTGACTTTGAAGTTTGAACATCCACAGGATTGCAGGTTGCCAATAGATTGTGAGCACAATTAAAACTTGTCTGCTGTCGCTTTCATCGTTCGGTTTTGGTGGTTGTGCTTCGGCCGTTCAGCCAGAGAGCACCAATAACAGCAGCAGAAAACATTCTTCTTGAATTCTAAAAAAACATTCTTTTCTCGCTTCAACTCTCTCAAATCTTACGGAAACCAACATTATAGGAATATTCCATTTTTTTCCACTAAAACTTTGGCATTTCTTCTAGTTACATTTCAGAATTCAGATGGTAGAAATCACAGCCTAGACTAGTACTATTGGCTATTTCTATTTTTTTTTTAAACTGATCAGATTCAACACCACTACACAAGCAAGCAAATGGTTGGAATGTTTTGCCTACTCTGCTACGGTGAGCTGCAGCACCTCCTTGAACTCGAGCATCCTCGTCTCCGTGTGCATCGTCCTCCTCTTGTTCGGCCAGTAGGTCACCCACACCCTCGCCCTCACCTCCCACTCCACCGTCTTCCCTGCAGCGGCCGGCCGCATCCTCCAGCACACGCCCTCCCTGTACTCGTCGCCAGCGAAGACCACGCCGCCGCTCCGCGTGAAGGGCCGGCCCGGGTCCCGGAGCCACGACCTCGGCCGCCTCAGCAGACCGAGCCCGCGGCGCGACTTCTCGCCAGAGAACACCTCCCGGCCGCCGCCGGCCCCGTCGTGGAGGAACCAGCCCAGCGACGCCGTGTTCCCCTGCGCCGAGTGCTCCAGCTTCCATGGCCTCAGCGCCCGGGTCACCGTCTCGTGTGCCGAGACGCCCAGCGACGCATCCAGGCCGGCGTCGAGGACGACCTCGTGGACCGGGTTGTCCGTCGACCGGCTCACCGAGAGGGAGAGGATGTCCGGCTGCGCCATGGGCGTGAGCTGCAGGGACACGCGCGAAGGGAAGTGCTTCTCGTCTGACCCGTACCCCTGCTTCGCCATCAGGGCCTCAGACACAAGCTGGACCAAGTCACACCTGCAGTTTCAACAACCATAAGCATCATTTTCATTTGATAAATCTTAACACAGATTAATTGATTGCGTGCAAGAATCAGCTGTGAATTCAATTGAGTGAAGGAGAGACCTTATGTTGTCGACTTTGACGACGACGTCGACCCAGTTCTCCTTGATTGTGACTCTGTACACGAGCTGGATCACGGCCTCAAGCTGCTGGTAGTTGAGTGAGAATAGCAGCTTCTCATCTTTGGTCTGATGCGAGGGGTGCTCCATGACCATGGCCACTACAGGGCAGTACACCTGGACCTTCCACAGCCGGCTCGCAGAAAAAGTGTAGGAGAACACCGCAAAAGGTGATGGTGATCCACCGCCTGACCGGAGACCCTCCATGGCCCAGTTGGTGGCGGCGAGGTTCACCGACCGCATCCACTGCTCCTCAACGTTTGATCCCATTCCCAGGGTGAGCATCAGCTTCTTGGCTGTGTACCGCATCTCATCACGCATCAGTTGGGCACTGATCTTGTCGGTGAACTCGTGACGGAGGTTTGATGGAGCCTCGTAGATGGAGACCAGGATTGCAAGAGTGAAGGCGGCAAAGTTGAAGCTCTTGCCAGAGTCATCAGGTATCTGCACATTTGGCAGCCTGAAGAGGGACCGGCTGTTAGAGTAAGACCCATACCTGAGAACCCCACAGATGATATCATGCAAGACACTGGCAGAGAGGTCCATGGTATGAGCAGATCTCGGTGTAGAACACTTGGAGGTCCAGAGCGAGATCGGATCATGGAACGCAGAGAAAATGGAGAATGACAGGTTAAGTGCTTGGGTTTCAGAATGCTTGCTGATCACAAGATTCAGAGATTGGTTTGTGGATGGAGAGTTGCAAATCTGAAGAGGGTATGATCCTCCCCTCCACTGCTCTGGCAGGCTTCTGATCCACTGCCAGATGTCAGGAACAAACCCAGAAGCCATGGCTGAAGAAGAGCTCTGGCTGTCTGGACTCCCCTTTGCCTCTGTCCAAGAACTATATATAATCGCAAAAGTGAGAATAACACAGCGTTAAGTCAGATTCTGAAGTGGAATTATTGGGATCTTGGAAAGCAAGTTGTGGACAACTGAAACTCTGTTTTGCCAAGATTGATAAGGTTTCTTTTAGATAATGTGTTGAATCTGTATTCTCCAAATCGGTGTCAGGTTGATGAGTGCAAGGGAAGTTTGCATGCTAATGGTGCCCAGACAAGATATGCTGTTGACTCGTCTCCCATGATTTGGACCACTGGCTTATTTAGCAAATCGTGTGCCACTGTAGGTGCCTTGAACAGTCCGTAGACATGAAGATGGAGTAAGCTAAGTTTCTGATACTTGGAAAGCTGCTTTCTTGCTTCTAGGGCTAGTGCATGCTATGAAGGCCGTGTTTAGATTGGTTGTGAAAATTTTTTGAGGGTAATAAATGTACGTTTGACCAATAATTATGGGTATTAATTAAAGGCAGTTTATAAAACTATCTCCACAACCCTAGGTAAATTCTCGAGACGAATCTAATGAGGTCTTTGACCACACGATTAGAGGATGGTTACTGTAGAGTTACTGTACCAAATCATAGATTAATTATGCTCATTAGATTCGTCGCGCAAAGTTGCACCCATCTGTGAAAAGGTTTTACAAATAAACTTCATTTAGTGCTTCATGCATACAAGATTCTTTGCATTTAATGCCTCAAAATTTTTTTTGAGACGGCATCTAAACACGGCCGAAGTCTGAAAGCTTGACACTTACTCATGACGCTTTTGCAAGAAAAAATGCGGTGATTACAATTACATGTCTTTTCTGCTTATTGCTGATATTTGTTTCAAAAAAGTGAAACTTGTATTTCAGGATGATGGAACTGTAGAAATTTCAAAAATCTTTTTGAAGAAAATAAAATGCTATGCAAACACATGATATTTTAGAGAATCTAGGAGCACAGAAATTAAGCTTTGAACCATGCAATTAGGTACAAGGTATCTTCTTACCTTTCCCATGCATGGATATTGGAACAAGATTCCTCCATCAGTGCTTATCCATTTAGATATTCCTTTTACATCATTTAGAGCTTTTTGCTGAACTGACCGATGGATGCCTCAGAGATCATCACGCAAGCAAAACTCCTTGGTAGCCCACCAAACATATGCCAACCTTCATTTCCATTGGTTACCTTCACAAAACTACGACACACCAATTGGATGCCCTGAAAATTGAAGCCTACTTAGCCGATAAGAATTTTTTTTAATTTTTAACCTTTTTTAATTTTATTTTAATACTAACCCCTCCACAACAATATTTTCAGATCGGACCCTTTTGGCCGCGCTGGTGGGCCCGGCGCGGCAGGATAACGTTGCCGCGCCGCATGCGTCGGCGCGTCGGGCCTGCCAACGTGGCACGGCCAGACGACGTGGAGGCCCCTTGCCACGCCATATGCAGTGGCGCGGCAAAGGAGCCTTGTCGCGCCCCCACGCCTGGCGTGGCAGGAGACTCCGCCTCCTATTCATCCACTTTGAATCATCTAAATAAAATAGTGTTTGATCTTCGAATACCACGAAACTTTGCGTGCACGATATTTAAGATCTAAACGATCCATTTTAGTAACAAGCACAAGTCTACGTGCTATATATTTTAAAATATATAATTTCAAAGTAGCCTATATATTGTGCCTATATTTCTATTCGGATACAAGTTAAACTTACTCACTTTAGCTTATCTTAATAAAATAGTATTTAAATTTTAAATGTCTCGAAATTTGGCATGTACAATGTATGATGTGTAAATATTCTGTTAATAGCACCCACAAGGTCAAGTGCTACATATTTTGAAATTTATAATTTTAAAGTAGATTATGTATTATCCATTTATCCCCTTTTTAAATAGTTTAAGTGTTGAAACATAATATGCTCTTGTCATACCAGCAACATTTACAAGTGCACGACCCCGGCTGCCGGCCCCGACGGCGGAGGCAAGGGGCCACGGATCCGGTCCCTCCCCGATCGGATCTGGTGGTGGTGTGGCGGGGACTTGTGTGTGGCGGCAGGAGGTGGTGACCGGCGACATGGCTAGCGCAGATCTGACGGCGGTGGCGGCCGACCAAGGTGGCGAGGCTTCGCAGCGGCCTAGCCACGGCCGGCCACGGGCTGCAGCGGCCTGGCCTCGGCCGGCCACGTGCGGCAGCGGCCTAGCCAAGGGCTGGCGCCGGCCGGCGGCTGGCTGCAACTAGGCGCGGCTGGCTACAGCCGGCCAGGCGCGGCCACGGCTGGCCACGGCCGGCCACGCGCGGCTACGGCTGGCCACGGGCTGCCACGCGCAACTACGGCCAGCTACGGCTGGCCACGGCCGGCCAGGAGTGGCTACGGCCGGCCACGGGCGGCTACGGCTGGCCACGGCCGGCCAGGCGTGGCTACGGCGGGCCAGGCGCGGCTACGGCCGGGTACGGCTGGCCACGGCCTGCCAAGTGCGGCTACGGCTGGCCACGGCCGGCAAGGCGCGGCTACGCCTGGCCACCGCCGGCCACGGCCGGCCAAGCGCGGCTACGGCCGGCCACGGGCGGCTACAGCTGGCCAGGCGCGGCCACTGCTGGCCATGGCCGGCAAGGCGCGGCTACGCCTGGCCACGACCGGCTAGGAGTGGCTACGGCTGGCCACGGGTGGCCACGGCCGGCCAAGCGCGGCTACGGCTGGCCACGGCCGGCCACGGGCGGCTACAGGTGGCCAGGCGCGGCCACTGCTGGCCACGGCCGGCCAGGCGCGGCTACGGCCGGCTACGTGTGGCAGGCGTGTTGCGGATTCGGGCGAAAGCCCTCGCTATTATGTTTCAACACTTAAACTATTTAAAAAGGGGACAAATGGATAATACATAGTCTACTTTAAAATTATAAATTTCAAAATATGTAGCACTTGACCTTGTGGGTGCTATTAAAACGGAATAATTACACATCATACATTGTACATGCCAAATTTCGAGACATTTAAAATTTAAATACTATTTTATTAAGATAAGCTAAAGTGAGTAAGTTTAACTTTATCCGAAGAGAAATATAGGCATAATATATAGGCTACTTTGAAATTATATATTTTAAAATATATAGCACGTAGACTTGTGCTTGTTACTAAAATGGATCGTTTAGATCTTAAATATTGTGCACGCAAAGTTTCGTGGTATTCGAAAATCAAACGCTATTTGTATTTAGATGATTCAAGGTGGATGAATAGGAGGCGGAGTCTCCTGCCGCGCCAGGCGTGGGGGCGCGGCAAGGGGCCTCCACGTTGGCAGGCCCGCCGCGCCGACGCATGCGGCGCGGCAACGTTATCCTGCCGCGCCAGGCCTACCGGTGCGGCCAAAAGGGTCAGATCTGAAAATATTGTTCTGGAGAGGTTGATATTAAAATAAAATTAAAAAAAGTAAAAATTAAAAATATCCGCCGATAAGGACATTGCAGCAAAGTGGTTGATGAGGTCAGAGTCAGACCAGGGAAAATTCTAATCGTTTGGTGTTCTACCACTCAACATCCAAATGATGCCCAAGAGCAATTGCAGGCCTAAAATTTTTTAGTACTAAAATTCAACTTCCTCCTTTTACTGATGGAAAGTACAATATTATCATCCCTTGTGTGTAAGGATAGTTATACTCCTTATTTCTCTTTATTTGTCATTTCAGGCAACAATGCTGCCTCTGATCTTCACTTGCCATAATTATATGTTTGAAATTAACAAACAATGATGTAGAAGTACATTGATATTAAATCTACTAATATAACATTGATTTGGTTGTTCGAGAAAAGTAATAATGATATGATATCTATGTTTTAACAAAAAGATAATCTTGATTTGATAAATCTGACTGTTTTATATATACTGATAAGCTCCCATCGTGCATTTAGATTCAATATAATGAGAAAAATGGAGGTGCACAGACGAGATATCCATCAGCATAGAAAAAAGGGGATGTAACGATGGTTAGAAAAACAGATAGAGAAGTTGCAGTTCTGGTTAGGCCAGACTATTCATCGACAGGCCGGATCAATGGCAAACAAACAATGATCAAACGAACAAGTTGTTTCATTACCAATTCAATAAAAGACACTGTTAGCACAGATTTCAGAAACTGATCGTGCTTGTTAAGTAGTTCCTAGATTATCAAAAAAAAACATCTGTGGTGGAAAAAGCACGTCGTACACTGTTTGAACTAAGAAAAACTTGTTTGGGATTGTTAGCCCAATTTCATCCAGAGCCCAAAGGCTAGTATTGAAGCTCCTCACTGCCTCACAGCCTATCTAAATTTGCAGTGGACAATGAAGCCTGCTCTGTTCTTCCCTTTTACACGAGAAAATGCAGTGTTCTTGATTTTTTTATTAGGAAAATAAATAGCCTATGCCCCTGCAGCCGTACTTGGATAAAAAACATTCTCAGCTCTCATGCTGTTAAATAAAATAAATAGGAAAAGTTTATGCAAATGAAAAGAATAAATCATAAGCAAATTCTATTATTGCTTGTCCATCCTTTTTTGGCAAAGACATCCAAAGCCACGACCATGTGGCGTTCTTGATAACATGCTCCTAAATCGCTGTACAGAATGCAACTCGCGTTTCAACAGTCTTTCAAAGAACTTTTGTAGCAATTTGCCATGTAGGCAGTAAGGAACAACAAAGCTAGATTAGGCATAAAAAAAACATAGGCCATACTGCAATGTGTTGCCATTTCCTCACCTTGCTAGGATGGGTTAAGGCTTATAGCAAGTAAATGCGTTTGCCTTTTTGGGTAAAAAATGGCAGTGATGAAACTACACAACAACATGCATGTCGCATTTGCATAAGCTCAAATAATAATAAGTCGACCGTGTACAAACCCGAATCATTTTCTTGGTGGGAAGCTGCATGCCTGCATCTGTGGTTGGGCGTCCCACCACCCTCCATTCAGACGCAGAGGAGGGTCCGTGACCGTCCAGGGGAGAAGATCGTGGGACCTTGCACACATTTCGTCGAGCATGTCGGCTGCACACTGTCGGAAGGACGGGGAAAGGGGATGCTGTGGGCTGGCTGTAGGCTGTGGCTGTGTGGGGATGGGGAAAAGGGGTGAGGGCACTGGAGGCGCGGCGGAGGGTGACGGATGATGGGTACGCCGGTGGAAGGGAGGACGGCCGGGAGCGACTGCAGAGCCCGCGCGGTGGACTCGCGGCGGAAGCAAGAGGCCAACGTTAACTGTTTCAATTGGGAAATTTTAAGCCGGATTTGAACGATCAAATTGGTTTAATGCAAACTCGAGTTTGGTTGGAGTTGCCAGAATCAAGGGGATATGGTATTTAGGTGCCTATAATTTATTCAAGTAGTGATATGGTTAAATGTTCTAGCACTCTATAAAAATATTAGTTTAGCATCTTTTTTTAGGAAATCAGCAGGGGAGCCCCTACCTCTATTTTTTTATATATATGATAAAAGGAATATATACATTGTACAAAAGCCCTAGGCTCAAAGAAGAGGGAGGAAATAAAGTGTTCAGACTACTCATAAAACTTTTAATTCTATCACCGAAAGCTGGTTTGACCAACTCCGAAACAAAGAAGCTCTTCCAAGCAGCAAAGAAAGTTCTAGCATTATCGAAGATGATCGCATTGTGATGACACCAGATGGACCAGCAGGCCAGGATGAAAACCTCTCTGAAGATGCTGTTACCAAAAGCCTGACGGGCTATGATGATCTGCTGTAAGGGGTCATGACTACTATTCCAGTTTATGACAAGGAAAAGCCAACAAGCTTGGCTAAAAGGGCATTCCACAAAAAGATGCCACCTTGTCTCTTCGTCATTTTCAACACACTGCACACAACAATAAGAAGAGAGGAACATGGTCTTCCTTCTGAGAATATTTCTGGTGTTTAGTTGGTCCCTCAAGAGCAATTACTTAAGCATCTATATTAAAATTTAACAGCAATATGAATTTTTAACATATGAAAGGTTACTTTATTTTTTTATTATTATATATTACTGCTATGAAAGATATCAAAGATGTGCTATGAAAGATATGAAAGATGTGCTAGAGCCTAGATCTAGAGGGTGCCGTGAAGAATAAACTAGAGAAATGTTCCAGATGGGGTGGCAGCAGTGGGAACACGAGCGCCTACTCGAAGTTGGCGCGAGGGGTCACGCGCTGTGCTCTGGAAGCGGGAGGAGGAGGCGCGGCGAGGCGGTGGTGGCGGCGCACCACGGGCGGCAGGCCAAGTGAAACGTGAGCCCCTAATTTTCAAATTTTGTAATAGATTAAAATTTTCTAGAAGATAATTAGAGTATGACCTAAATTCTAAGATGGAGGCAATGTATTTTATAAATTAAACTTAAAATAGGTTTTAAATTGGTATGATGCATTTATGTTGGTTGCACTGAGTTTGTATGCGACAAATATGTTAGTAACTTTTTTTCTAATATATGCTTCCTAATTCTTGTGTTTTTCTATCTTTCTTTCTCTATTCTTTCTCCCTTACGTTGGATACACAAACCAGCATCTCTCTCCCCCCTGGTGCATCGGGGGCACCTATATGTCTTCCACAAGATGTTAATAATGATCTATTCAACATTTATTGAAAAATGTTGACAAACATTTTTCAAAAACAAATTGAACCTGCATTTTTTTCAAAAATATTGAATCTCATTATATTTTCGAAAAATGTTGAATGTCAATATTTACAAAAATATTGAACCTAAACATTTTTTCACCAACATTTTTCGAAAATGTTGAACCTCAACATTTTTGAAAAATGTTGAAACTCAACATTTTTTCACCAACATTTTTAGAAAAATGTTGAACCTTTTATCATCAACATTTTCCAAAATTGTTAAAACTCAACATTTCTCTAAATATTTTTTAAAGTTTAAACAACATTTTTTTTAAAAAAAGTTGAAGCACATCTCCTTCACCAGCTCCGGTGAGCAGCGCAGCGACTCCGGCGAGCGGCGACGCTGGGTTGTGTGAGGCTGCACGATGGCGCACTGGCCGTCCGCGCCTGACCAAGGCGAGGCCGCAGTGGCCAAGACCGCCTTTGTAAAAAAAAAATATTGACAATGCATGACACGGAAGTTGTGAACATTAACAACATTTTGTAAAAAAAAATATTGACAATGCACGCCTATTCTATTGTCCTTTTTTTCATTAACGAATGTGCTTGGAAAATTGTATAGAGTAAATGACATCTAAATTCATGATAACCTGATAAAGATAAGTGTTGTGTTCGGATATTTAACAAAGGAGAAAGATAGGGTAAACAATTTTGATTATTAATTATAGGCTCTAATTTTATAATATTTATATTTGCTGAAATTACTGGACCGTGCGGGAAGGGTTGATGAACTAGTTAAAAACTAATTGTCACAAAGTGGAGGAGGCTCCTGCAAAATAATAAAATACGAAAATTTTGTAAACTAAATCAAAACCAGCTTTGAATTTTATTTTACTCACTTGGGTATTAACTTGTATACCAGCTTCCCGATCCGCACCGCCCGCTCTGGAGGATCAAAAGCCCACACGTCCAGTACCTCTGCCGCCATGTCTCATCCTCGGCCGACCTCTCAATCTTGCATGGATCACCACAGAAGCACATCGGTGGGGTAAACCCATCGGGAATAAGCTCACGGGTGTACACCATTGCACCCTAACATGTTAAAATTACAAAAATGATATCAATCTAGCTTGGATAGGTAAGTATTGATACAATACTCTAATCTAAAATTGGTCACACCTAAAATAAAAATTTTACGAATACAAAACTCTAAGCTTAATTTCTCATGGCAGTTAATCTAACAAATGGTTTTTACTATACATTGATTTGGAATTGGAACCTATATCATGACCTAACAAAAATATACGCATAAATGTCCTCAAATCAGTGGACAAAACGATAGTCATATCGATAATGAACCACGAATCTAGCAAAGCACGAATCCGTTCAAGCAAATAATTCATAAAACTACTCTAACCCTAACTAACCATGAGGTGCCCATATATGAAAAATGAAAAGGAGAAAACTCAGTTTTTTTAAGAAATACCTTCACAAATGATAGGGGATCAATTTCCCTAACTTTTCCCTCCTAAAACAGCGAGTTTGGGGAGGATTTGGGCCGGCGGTGGCCAGGAGTGGCGGGGAAGCTTCAGAACGGGAAGGAGGAAGAAAGGAGGAAGAAAAGAAGGGCACTGGCTGGTTATTGTTCTTGCCGCGCCAAACCGCCTGGCGCGGCAAGGCGGCCCCACGCTTCGCAACAACGGGGCGGCATGCCACGCCAGCGCCACATCGGCGTGCCTGCCGCGCCAATGCATGCGGCGCGACAACTTGGTTTTGCCGCGCTGGTAGTAGTGGCGCGGCCAAAAGGGTCAGATGTGAAATAAAAGTTCCAGAGAAGTTAATATTAAAATATTTTTTAAAAAGGTTAAAAATAAAAAAAATCAACATATAATAGAAGAGCACATTAGCAGCATTGGCCAAGTTTTTTGGAGGAAAATGGAAAGAAAAAGGACAACGTCGGTGACATTGCAATACACATATTTTTAGCCTATAGAAGAAAATTAAGCCTACACAAGAAAATTAATGGCTCACATGTCAGCCTCTATTCCCCTTTCTCCTTCCAGCGATCTCTATCCATGGTGTATGGCAGCGTGCAGCTGAGGACTCTCCCAAATGTCGTGGCATCAATCTTACCTCTATGATTCTGCAGAGAAGGGCTCCCTTTATATAAACGAGGCCAATCTCACGCTGAGAGGTACAGCACAGCTCGATCTTCCCTTTTTCTATGCTATAATGCTATAAGAGTGTCACAATTGAAACGATTTCTCATCCAAAAAATTACTCTTGTAAACCTTATAGAGGACCCACAATTTAGAGCCAAATGATGGCCCCGGACGATCGGGGGTAGACGCATTTGGTCGTCACCACCCGTTCTTTTGCGCCTCGGCGCCAGCCCGCCCCCTATTCTTTCTCGCATTGGCATTTTTTATACCCGCTGCCTTCCTTTCCTTTTGATCGCTTCTTTGTATGGTAATGCAATCAAGGCGCCGATTTCCTTTCCTTTCCTTTCCTTTCCTTTCCTTTCTGTTTGTTGTATTCGTATGCAAAAAGATACGCTGTTTCTTTCCAAAAAGATGCCCCTTTCCTTTCCTCCACCTTTCTTTGGAAATTCGTCGGCGTGCAAGGCATGCACGCGTGGAGGACTCCATTTCCTCTTTTCTTTCATGCACATTCCTTGTATGCGTATGCAATCAACGTGCCTTTCCTATGCAATCATGGCACCTACACCTTCCTTTTGAAATTCGCCCGCTTTCCTTTCTTTATATGGCCATGTGCATCAAGGAATTTGAATTTCCTTCTTTCCTTTTGTAGATGGCTAGCATCCATATATGTGTTGTGTACCAGTCAAGGTTTCCTTTCAAAAAAAGGAATGACATCTACGCAATCGGGTGTCTCCTTCCTTTTAAAACTTGATTACTTACCATAGTTGTGGGAGTCAATCAGGGAATCGATTACTTACCATAGTCGTGGGCGTCCAGGTTCATCTCCTTAGCCCTCCTGCCCCCTATATAAGGCGCCCCTCCTTATTCTCAAAGCACACAATCTCTCCCTTCATTCTGATCATCTATTCAGAGTTCATTTTTCTTTGCAAGGGCATCGGCGTCGAGCGCGGCGCAAGGGTGGCCACGACGCTCGTCGTGTCCAAGCTCACCAGGTAGAAGCGGAACGTGCTCCGCGTTGTGACGGTGTCTGGTGCCCGTCAAGTGCGTGGCGTCGTTGCTCCACGACACCGGCGACGAGGAGAGCAACCTTCTCGGCCTCCCCATCATCAAGAAGCTGGCTGCGGTACCGGGTTGCTCATGGATACATGTATCGTGAATATTATTTTTTATATATGTTGCTGATTGTTTAAGATTTAATTATACAAAAATTTCCTTCTGTTTTCGCCGGAGGCCCAAGCTTTCGATGTATGAATATATAATTTTTAATATGAGATGCTATTGAATAATTTTAATATGCGATCTAACAAAAGTATGCATTATTTTACATACTTATTTTTATAAGCACATGCCACCTACTAGTATATATAAACAAGTTTTAATGATCTCGCCTCTGTCCATCCATTGTGATTCATTTTTCTTTTGTAGCAACCTGTTGGCCAAAGGTCCTCTAGCCTACTTGGTCAGAGGGGTTGAGGCATGGTCGCACCAGTAGACCCAGATTCGATTTCTCGTTGGAGCGAATTTATGAGGCTGGTTTAAAAAAATCCTTCACCGGCTTGCCGAGGTTCGGGGATTTTTCTAGACCCAGGAGAGGTTTCTTCCGCTTAATGAAAAATCGTGGGGCTCTTCACCCCATCGGGTCTAGTTTTTTTAGCAACATGTTGACAAGGAAGGGCACGGTTGAAAAAGTGAAAGTGACCTTTAAGTACCGGTCACAAGACGGCTTAGTGTCGATCGCTGTGGCTGATACTAAAGGCCCGCCACTAATGTGTCACATGTTAGTACTGGTCACAGCCAGCCGGTACTAACGTGCTAACCTGCGCGACTCCACGCAGGGCCTAGCGTCGCCTCTCCGATGCCCGGTAGAGGCGCCATCGCCGGCCCCTATTGCCGGCTAACGTGCCTCCGGCCCTTGTGCCCGACACCACCGCCTCCTCCTCCTAACGCGCTGCGGCCCCTCGCACGAGCCCGGCCGTCCTCATGCTACCGACCTTCCCTGTGCCATGCGTGCCCCGGTCGCCGTCATCTCCGGGTCGTGCACCGGCCGGCCGGCGCTCGCTGCCCCCTAGCCGAGCAGCCTCGCGCTGCCAAGGCCGACATGGTCATCCGTCCGGCGTGCAGCCTCGCACCGCAGTGCCCCAGCCGGGCTCACGGCTGCCGTGGCCCTGCGCGCCAACGTGTAGCCTCGCCGCCGCTCGCCGGTGCAGGAGACAAAGAAGACGAGTTTCAGCTTTTTTTCGAAAAAATGTTGCTTACAGAAAATGTTGACGTTCAACATTTTTGAAAAAATGTTGGCAAAGAAAAGTCGGGCTCAACATTTTTCAGAAATGTTGCTGAAGAAAACTCAACATTTGTCGAAAATGTTGGTCAACATTTTTTGAGTTCCAACTTTTTTTCTTTGGAAGAAATGTTGGTGAAGAAAAGTTGGAGATCAACATTTTTCAGAAATGTCGGCGAAGAAAAGTTGAGGTTGAACATTTCTCGAAAATGTTGGTCAACATTTCTCGAAAAATGTTGGTCAACATTTTTTGAGTTCCAACGTTTTCTTTCGAAAAAATGTTGCGTAGAAAAAAATGTTGACCTTCAATATTTTTGAAAAATATGTTGACGAAGAAAAGTTGAGGCTCAACATTTTTCAAAAATGTCAACGAAGCAAAGTTGGGCAACATTTTTTCAAAAACGTCGGATCTCGTGCTACTAGCCACCGTCCTCTACTCCAATGTCCTCTCCTCTCCTCTCCTCTGTTCGCTCCGTTGTCGGTACCGCTCCTATTAATAGTGTTATTCATGTCTATTTCTCTGATTTACTCTAGTAATTTATTCTGGTATTAATAATGTCATAGTATTGTACTGATGGGCACTGTGCTTATGAGCCTACCATAATCGGTACTAACTCAGTTGTGCAGTAGTGTCATGTGCCCTCTCAACGGTCGTCGTGGTGGAGAGACCAAACTTACTTCATCATCGAAATCCCAAATTTACTCTCGGCCGTAACTTTTCACTGTCACGCTCGATTGACCCGAGCAGCGTGCATCACGCCCGAAATTATGCCCGCTTCCCATGTGAGTGGGACCCATACGGCCCAGTTATTTCGTCCCTACCGCGCGCGCGTCTCTGGTTCCCAGCACCACTCCTTCATTTGACGCCGCAGCACCTCTTTTTCTTTCTCTTTCCTGTCGATGAAGATCCGCCCGGCGGCAGGCGCAGCGGAGGGCGCGGCGGCAGGCGCAGCGGAGGGCGCGGCGGCGCTTCCGAGGTAAGACCAGATCCGTCGCTGGCGGGAGTCGGCGCGGCTCCGGCGTGCGTGCCCCGGTGGGCGGCGGCGCTGGCCCCGGCGGGCGTTGGCATGGCAGCGGCGGCCCGGCGAGGCCCGGCGCGGTGGCCACGGCATCAACGGATAGGGCGACGCCGGCCGGCCGCGCAGGTACGAATCAGTTTTTTTTTTCTTTTTGTTTCAGCGAGAAAAGTTTGTTGCAAAAATTTTCTGAAAATTTTTTTCACCTTTTGCTCCAAATCTTGTTGCAAAACTTTTTTCAAAACATTTTGTCACATTTTTTCCCTAGGAAAAGTTTGCTCAAAATTTTGATGCAAAATATTTTTCTCGAACGTTGGACAATTTTTTCGCAGAAAAAATTTCTACATTTTATTTGTTGCAAAGTTTTTTTTCTCCCTCTAGACAATTTTTTGTTGCAAAATTGTTTTGCACAAATTTTGTTGCATAACTTTTTTCTGGACAAAACTTTCGGACAAACTTTTTTTTCCAACGTGGGATGGAGCGCCGAACCGCACAGAGCCCACGGCATGGAGCGGGGGGCGCGTGACGTGGGGGCGTTCAGCCTGTGGGGCTCGACAAGCCTGGGGGGCGACCGAGCGCACGGAGCCCCCCGTGCGGGCGACCGCAAATTAGCCGGTCCCCTTCATCATTCGTCTAGAAATAAAAAAAGGACCACCTCATGAAATCATCACACATCACTAGGATCGAACTACCGTCACAACAGACCTAGTGAAAAACACCACAGCTGTTGCAAATCATGTCGAAACCAAACAAAAGACGCTCTTGTGTATAAACTATATATAAAGCCCATGTGCACTTGCCACTTGCCAGTTAAACCTGTGGAGATACATCTGCATATTACACAACATGCTTGAAACAATCAGCAATACGAATACCAGGGTCATCTCCATTTGATCCACGCCATCCCAAGATCCAGTTTTTTTTTCTCGAATGACCCAAGATCCAGATTTGTCAGCTGCGCTGTTTAGCTGATGATCCTTGTCTTAGGTCCAAATCCTGATCTACAAATCTTCACCATCTGGGCCATTTTTTAATGTGAGGAGAGCGCAGTGACAAGACCATATCCTGCAAAACCCAGGCCAAACAGGAGAATACCGTAGTCCAGCACCCGCCTCCACAGGGGCATCGACGAGCCTACAATGCTGAGATGGAAGATAGCAGGCAGCACGAAGGAGAGGAGCGCGCACATTGTGCTCCCAACGAATGAGATGAATGACCCAAAGGCAGGGATGAAGGACGCCACCACCGTCAGGATGGTCACCACGAGGATACGGCTCGAGTGCAAGCCTAGCCACTCAGCGCCACGGACATTGCGGGAGAGCTTCTGAAAGCACCCACTTGATGTGAATCTTGTCTCCACGATCTCATGGATCGGGTGCATCATGACCGGGAACGTGAACGCCAGCGCGATGCATAGGCCAACCTGTCAGTTGATTTCAAATTGTTACTGAGAATCAACTGAAGTTTCATAGCAGAGGAACAAGAAGGAAACAAATGATAACTGCACTAACCTTAACTGCTGCTGACAACCAAGTGTTTGGAAGATTAAGTGTTATGATATCTTTGGTGGCCTCACCATAGGCCAAGTAGCCACACACTCCGAAACACACGTACACGGTTATAATGGAGGCAACTGCTTGAGAAAGTACCAAGCGGAACTTCCTCCGCTCTGCCATTGATGCTTCAAGTGCAAGGGTCATGCTGAACCCTTCGAAACAGAAGACTGCAACCCCAAAACTGAATGGTACAGCCCAGAGTCCATTAAAAGCACTTCTATTTGAAAAGGGATGATCGAAAAGTTGGAGATCCTCTTTGATCACAATTGCCATAGCAAGCACATTGCACACATCTGCAAATATACTGAATGGAGAAAGAGAAGACAGTGAACGGATGAATGAGAGTGCGATCTGCACAGGCAGGAGGATGGCAAAGATGAAGCCAGCTGGCGACATCAGCTGGCTGAATATGGAATGAAGATTTTGGCCAATGAATATTAGATATGCTACAGAACCACCCGCCTGCGAAACAAGGATGAGGATTTCTGTCAAGCATCGGCCTATAGTCCCAAGGCACTTTTCACCCAAATCCCCATATGTATAGTGACCATGATAGCACTCCTCGTCTTCATCCTCTTCCAGTTTATCCCTGCAGTCCACCTTCAAATTCAAAATGGCATGGTGTAAGTTAAACAGAAAACAATTCCCAAGTTGTTCAATTTAGAAAGACATGGCATAGCAGTTCCAACTCTTATTTGATTCATGTAAGTGAAAATTATAATTCTAATGTCACATGTGAAGCAGCACCAACAATTCCCACGCAAAGTGCAACTAAAATCTAAACAGATAAAGCTCAAAAAAGCTATAATTTTATTTCTTTCTTGAAAATAGTTTTCCTTTCTGTCAAAAAACCAGTGGATTTTGACAGTCAAATTTAAAGTGGACCCAAGAGCTGGTCGATTTTGGTTTTGTGGGCACATTTCGGCAAAGTCTTAGTACTCTGTTGACTTTCAGCAGATTCTTTCTTTCTTTGGTAGGACGCTGAATCATTGTTTGGTGGAAGATGAAAAAAAAAAAAAAAAACGAAGCAGCAATGCCACGTCCTCTGCATTCAGTGCCTTATAAAAGTTCAGAGAATGATAGGCAATCACCAATCACAAATTGCCAATCTGCCAGTGCACGAGTACTACCACAGCTTTGTTACTGTACCTACCCACCCCCTCAAACCAGAGCCTGAACTTTGTAATGCTGCAGCTAACGCTAATTTCAGAGTCTGAAGTTTGGACTGCAGCCCTGAGAATTCAAACGATTCGGATCTGTAAGAAGACGAATGCACTGCAGGCTGTATCCTAAATTTGGCGAACCACATGCCAGGCACAGACAAAAAACAGAGCACTCTGGAATCCTCTGTTCTCTACCGTGCTGAACTCGGGAGTCGCAGGCAGAGTGAGGAAAAGAGGAGGGGGAGATTGGGCGGGCGTACTGACGAGTAGGAGCATGCAGTAGAGCGTGGCGAAGCCTGCGGCGGCGACGCCGACGGAGCCCGCGAGCCAGCCGGCGGCGCGGAAGGCGTAGGGGAGGCCGAGCACGCCGGTGCCCACGATGGAGACCACCACGTTCCCCAGCGTCTGCGCCGACGTCGCCCCGCCGCCTCCGCCTCTCCTCGTGCTCCCTCCCTCCTGCGCCAGCAGCGGCGCCGCCGCCGCCGCCATTCCAAGCGCCGCTGGGGGAGCACCACGCGACGCGAGCACCGGACGGGACGGAGGCGGGGAGGTGAGCAGAGCAGAGGCGGCACTGGAGAGCGCGGCGGGCCTCAAAACGTAGCGGAATTGGACTTTGTATTCGCGTCCGGAAACGGGATTGGTGGGGGGCAAAGAAGGCGAAACGAAAGCTGGCGCCGTGAATGGAAACGGGAAAGAGTCGCCGCCGCGGCAGTCAGGGTGTCGTCTGGATTGGTCGGCGCTCCAGATTTGGCCAGCCCTTTTTCGTTTTCGTTTTTACTTCTATCTTTGCACGACAAGGCCACGGCGCTTTTCTTCATCGTACTTACCGAGAATAGACGTACGGGATGGATTCGAATCGAATACGGATACGAGTACTATTCTGGGGGTACGAATACAAAATGAACCGTTCGAGTTTTGATTCGTATTCGGATACATATCGATCTGGAAGTTGGAACATAAAACGTCATAGCAGTTTAATTTGCTTTATTGATGACGTAGAGATTTAACTTTTGCAGCCACAAGGCCACACCACCTGTCTTCATCGTACTACTTACCGAGAATAGATACACACAAATTCAAATTTATTCTCACTGTATTCTTTTAGTTTATATAAAATTTTGGGAGGGGATACAACCATGCCATGAATTGGTGGGTGCTGAGATAAAGTTTAGTCCATCTCTATTAGCTTTTCCAACCTCTTTTTGCAAACCAAGGTTTCGATAACTTATTTGGATGAGTTTTTGAAGGCTATATAAGTTCAAATTTTATTCAAAGAATTTAAAATTTGTAAAAATGTTAGTTGTTCGAGTTGTTTTAAACAAGTTCTGTACAAAGTTTAGATGGATGATTTCTCTCGAAACCATATCTTTGAATAAGTTATCTTGTAGAAGCTGAAAAGTGACAAACTAATGTGTACAACTGTAGAAGGGGTCTAAAATAGTTTCAAAAGCTAAAAGAAAGTTTGTCTTCCGCAAGAAGTTCCCGTGACATAATTCTAGTTATCATGGAAACAATTTCTTCGGACAACCATAAAGCCATTTGAGAAGTTCTTCGGCCAACGGCCAACATCTTGTAAATGTTCATGTCATGCTCCCAGAGAAAAGTTGTGAAATTTTTTGCCATTCATCGAGAAATTGGCAGCGTAGACGACTCGAACGCCTAGCCTCATAGAGCTGAGCTTCACCAGCACGCCATCATCTACACAGCGTCACAGCCTATTGGCACTGCCGGGTGTACGTAGGAAAATTTGGCCGGGATGGGAATAACGCGTGCCATCAATTAATGGCGATGGCGATGGCGTGGTGGAGAAGTGGTCTGTCAGGAGGAGACGAGGACGACCAGGCCGCCGCGCACCCAGTGACGATCATGGGCCAGAGGACTGCGGACGGGATAGAGCGGGGCCCATGGGTCGAATCCAGAAAGGCCTAGAGGACCAAAAAAAGCGTTGGCGTTTTTCCACTTTCTAGATGTTCCAACGAATTTTGTCCGTTGCCAAGTTGCAATGCTGATCTGGTTGGATTACCATGGAGCTCATCGCAACGTGCAGAGAAACCTTTGAAAGGAAAAAAAAAGGAAACCGAGGATGGCCAGTTATGCAAGCTAGTAGCATGTTTCTTCTAATTTTTTGAGCTCAATAATTTTATCTAAGAAAATTTTGTTTAGGACACTACCTTTCCTGTATGATTTTAGTATGATTTTATCTGCATGACATGAAAACTTTTTGCTGTGTCCTACGGGCTTTGGTTTTTATTAGTGCCTCGTACAGGAATTGCCTCACTTCAAGCATTTTAACTTTAGAAGAGAGAGTGGGGATTCAGTCAGGAGTAAGCGTAATTGGACGAGAGAAGCCCAAAGCTGTCCTCTAACAACCGAGCAAGTAAGGCCTCCTCCAATGGTTGAGCTAGCACACTAGCTCTAAGCATTTTAAGAGACAACTCTTCCAATGATCTAACTCTTAGGACATAGCTCATAATATGAATGACCCCACATGTCATACTCACGTAGTCTCAAAATGCGTGCATGAGACTATCTCTTGATTAAGAGATAGCTCTTCTCTCTCTTCTATTAAAATAAGAAAGAAAATTCTATGAGCTAGCTAAGAGCTAACCATTGGAGGAGGCCTAATGATCGATGGGTTCATCTTCTCTTCTCTACCAATATATTGCAGCAGTTTCGTCCGTCCGCAGCTCTCCGCGTCCCTCCCCTCCCGCTAATCGTCCATTAATCCACCTAGCAAATCGCATCTCCCACCTAATAAAAAAAGGGACAATCGCGGGACTAAAAATCGCTGAAAAAAAGAACAGGTCAACAACCGTCATGCAACCATGGATCGCATGTACGAACGTAGAGGATTTTTTGCAGTACTTTTTCCCTAACTAAGCAATACTACAATACAAAAGGTTCGAGCTCTCGCGAATTGAGCATAGATCAGTTGGTAAGGGTCCTTTTGGTGGAATCTGCCCACCAGGATTTAAGTCTTTGACTTGGCACTGGTGCTCACATTTTTCTGGATTTATTCTAGGATTTAATCCGCGCTTTTCTCTGGCACTGGTGCTCACATTTTTCTAGATTTATTTCAGGATTTAATCTGCGCTTTTCTTTCATTGGTTCATTTCGGTCCTTTCAATATTTCTGGGTATAAGCAGATAAAGATTCCCAACCAACCAAACCAGTAAAAAGAAAAATAGAGTGGAGATGCGAGGAATTGAACCCCGAACCTATAGTAAGCTTTTCATATTGCTCTACTGATTGAGCTACATCCCCAATTTTTGATAAAGTATTCACCGTAATTAGTTTTATTCGATTCTTCGTGCTAGGCTAATAGGTAGAAGCAAAAGATATCCCATTGTCATTGACCAATTCCCGGCCCATCGTCACGTCCAGCACATGTCAAGTTTTCTTATAGTGAACAAAAGACGATAACAGTACAATGATGGTATTCGTTTACATATGCCGAATCAAAAGTCCACAACCAAAAAAACGTTGACAAATTGAAAAATAATGAATTTATTGGAGATGTGAGAGAGGAACCACCGATCATCATGCCTCTAGCACGCAAGCTGGGCAACCTAGTATCACTTAAGGAAGAAGCCAGCCTAAGCACCACAACTTGGGTAACTTGGGCTTATACCATGCTTGGGCCAGTGGAAGCAGGCCCAGTTGAGCTCGACGTTACTAAACGCAGTATATTATCATGTGGACTACAAGATCTAACAGAAATTCTTGAAGATGTTCGTCAGGACTGGAAATGGGTTCCTGTTTTTATAAAACCGAGTTCAATACATTTTTTTTTCTTCGTTCAGACGACTAAGTTCAGCGCATCATCTCTCTCTCTCTCTGTATTCCTAGGAAGGCCCAAATAGAAAAAACCCATCAACACAGGCGCATGTAGCGTGGCGCGCCGAGTGATTGGCTGCCGTTCGTTGTTTGGTTTCCATTTTGTTTTCTTTCTGATTTTTTTCTACCTCTCGTATAATTCATCCCATAACTGTGTTAATCATTCCTGATGAACAAACTGATTTTTTTTTCTTCCCATTTTACAACTGGGACGCATACCATGGTTATCACCATGAAATAAAAAAAAAGCGCAAATAATGGTCAAAGGTGGAAGGCACCACTCAGCGATCCTCATTCGTCATTGCAACAAAAATAGTCAATATATATAGCTCCACATAAAAGTACTATATCTCATTTGTTCCCGCGCAGATCTTATCCAAACGTATTCATGTGCTACGGGTCAAAACTGAGATGTTGGATAACTTTCATTAATTCCGTTTCGGTACATAAAAAATATTAAGAGGTCGACCCACATGTTTACGCGTGATGACTGATGCTGATAAGAAGTGAAGTGTACCTAATCCACCAAACCAAACTGCTAGAGTACCATGGCCAAATTGATATTCCGATCGAAAGCAAACAAATTAAATCAATTGAATACCATGGCCACAAATACCACACGCGAGAACAGTACCGAGCCACGATGTTCCTTTCCTTTTCAGCGCATAGACTAAGAAACATCAGCTACATCAACATCGAGGCACCACGAGAATGTCTCGTGTGCTTCAACTCCTTTACATGCTCCCAGCATGCTCCTACTTGTAGAAAGAATCATCAAATTGTGTATAAAAAATCAACCAAAAATATAAATGATGATGTAAAGATCCTTGCTCATGCAAATTTTGAGGATGAAAATAATTTTGTGCAAAGAAAAAAAATAAATCAACATGTGACGTGGATCTATGTAAACAGTGCGTCCGGTCCAATAAAGCATGCTAATTTTTTATTTTTTGTTTCTCCATGCACAAAACTTTGTTCCTTCTCAAATTTTTCATGAGCATTCATCTCTACATTATCTACCTATTTTTATTTAGTAGATTTTTTCATGCACATTTTGATGTGTTTTGAAAGTGGGAATATGGGAGCATATGAGGAGGTGGAAGCACACCAGATGTTCTCGAGGCACTACGACAGCACATGCGCGCATAGTGTCATTTCTGACTCGTTGTTGTCCACGAGCCGCCAACTCAGAAATTAAACATTGGAATTCATTGCGTGGGAACACAACATTTGAAACATGGGTTTGTTAAAAGGAAATTTGTTTGATTGGTCAAGCAACAGAACGTGGGATCTTTTTATACCGCGGGCCACACGAAATTTCTATACCGCGTTCGCGCGCGCCAGCTTCTGTTTATAAATTAATTGAGGATCATCCATAACCCAACCGCAACGGCCTGAGGAATCAAAGCTGCTGCTGCTACTCCTAGGACGCACAGCAAGACCGCGTGCCCCTTGATCGAACCCATCGAGAGGTCCCCGATGGCGGCGCCCTATGGAGCTCCGCCGCAGGCTCTGGCTGCGCCGGCGCCGGTGGCGGTGGTGTCGCCGCAGTTCTGCGCGCCGTACGCGGTGCCCATGACGGTGGTCAAGAAGGCCATCAGCATCTCCGGCGGGGACTTCGTCGTCACCGATGCCAACGGCGCCGAGATGCTCCGGGTGAAAGGCGCCGTCTTCAGCATGCACGACCGCCGCGTCCTCCGCGACGCCGCCGGCCGGCCTCTCGTCTCCATGCGGGAGAAGGTAAGAAACGCATGGACCGATCGCCGCCATTAATGTTTCTTTTAGCTCATTTAATTTGTGGACTCGATCCGACCGTGTTCAGTATGATTGATCGTTGACTTGATCATGTAGTCTCTCTTCTGTTAAGCTTTATTTCGTTGATTTGATCCACTTCTGATTCACCTAACAACGGTGCATTTTCATCAGGTGTTTAGCATGCACAACAGATGGGAAGTGTTCAGAGGGGACAGCGCGAACGCCAGCGATTTGCTCTTCACAGTGAAGAAAGCTTCAGTGTTCCAACTGAAGACAGAGCTGGATGTCTTTCTGGCCGGGAACACCGCGCAGCAAGCCTGCGATTTCAAGATCAGGGGTAGCTACTTCGAGAGATCGTGCGCCTTCTATCTCGGCGACTCCAACACCATGATCGCTCAAGTGAGTACACATAAGTTCGCTTGGTTTTCTTCTATCATCATCTTCTATATCAAAATTTTACAAGATTTTAATGAGAATGTGTGTTTTTTTGTGGTGCAGACCAATCGTAAGTACACGGTCACAAATGTGCTGCTGGAAAAGGACACCTTCGTTGTTAATGTGTTCCCGCATGTTGACTACGTGTTCATCGCGGCTCTTGTTGTGATTCTGGATGAGATCCATAGGGAGCGGTTCGACGACTGACGACCGCACAAATCCCAACTTCCATCGAGTTCAATGGCCTTGCTTATGTGTGACTCACTGTTGCGTGTACAATTGTGCATATGTGCTACCGAGATCAATTGTTGAACTGCGAGTAACAATCTGTACTATGCATGAATTGTCATAAAGTCAATTTTTTTTTTCAGAAACCAAATTGAAGAACCGCCATTATGATACAAATTAGAAATTTAAAAATGAAATGTCTGATATTTTGGCATCTGTTCGATGAGCCAACAAACATCAGGTTCCGCGTTTCCTTTGTAATCTCCATCACTTTTGTCGGTGCATTGGCCATTCCTTTCTCTCTCCCTCCTTTTCTTTTGATCGGGGTTTGATATGATTTCAGCATAATGGATCGTTGACTCCTACAAATAATCAAACATCGAGGAAACTATCATAACTCTGTTTTCCCCCTTCAAAGTTGTTCAGACTTGAGGTCAACTTGGAGGGTAAAATAGGAGGACCAATCGCTGAGCTTGAGGGAAAAAAATTTGTGCTGCATGATTACTGTGTGGTTTTGGTTTGGAATAATGCGGTAAAATTTTGGGGGAAATGCACTTTTTAGTGCAATCATTTTTTGATAACCTGAGCGTCAAATTTATGGCATGCAAGCGCGTCTGCATCATGGAAAAATGTCGGTACCTGACTGAAAGTTGACCACAGGGGATTGGGAAACCATACATAGCAATCGTGTTTAGTCCCCCTCCGTATTTTGTCACTATAGTTGGATCTCAAACAAAGACTTTGTCTTTCCGTTATGCAAATGGCTTGGAGCCTCCACTAAATCACTAATATAAAAAATGATTCTTCATGATATAACAATCCTCAATAATTAAAAATATATACTAATAGTATACGTTACCTCGAAAAATTGTCTCATACGCGGGTCAAAAAAAGAAAGAAAGAAATTGTCTTATACACAGTTGGTCAGAGGTGGAACGGAGCACTCAAAGGAAGATATGTAGCGATACCCATTGGCCATTGCAACAATAGTAGTCATCAATAGCTCAATATAAGCAGTCCCGAACCCTCTAACTAGGATAGTTTCTATAGCATTAATTAGATTGTCACATAAGATTTTTAGCTTTGGTGGCACTATATTAAATAAGAAAGAGAGTAGAGAGAGGAAAAAACTGGGTCTTGCATGAGACCCAATGTCTACACGAGAACCTATGCACTAGACACTACCAAACTTTGCATTGAGGATGTGATGGTTTCTTCATGATAGATAAAGAGTAAATATGATTGGTAGAGAAGAGAGATGATGCGTTTATCAACAATCCACATCAAGAAATCATGAGTTGTGGAGTGTAGTTTCTATAGTGATTTCTTGATTATGTGGTGCCATAGAAACTAACATAGACACTATGGGTTGGGACTGCCCTAAACGAACTGCACGTAAGTTGCATTGTTAGTTGGCTGGGTAGACCCCACATATCATAAATGTATTTATGTGTTACGGGTCAAAGTTGATGTTGGATCACATGTGTTTACACCTGAGGACAAGAACCTATAACTTCTTTTATTTGCAAAACGCTGTATACACGTAGACGCCAATATATAAGCATGCATTGACCTCCACCTTACAAGCATCTCGAAGAGATTTTTTTTAGAAACGAGAATATATTCAATATTCCAGCCGCTGCATCAACCAATGTATAAAGCTGTTCATTATTACACCAAGCACCAAACGAGAGTTGTAAGTGCAACTCAGTTACACCCACGCAAACAAACTTAGACACAAGATTAAAGACCAATTCGATTGCTAAAAGACCATCCATTTGAAGCAAAAATCTCCATGACCGTTGTTTCAAGCTCACGGCACCCTCCGAAGATAAGAGGACGTTCCTCCTCCTTTAGTAGCAAACTCCAGAAACGAATCCAGTAAGTCCCCCTATAAACTCCTTGTAACCACCCATTAAACATATGATGAATATCCAGTGGTGGAGTTATATTAAAAGAAACTTGTACTATTCTCCAGATGAGGTACTATTCTCCAGATGAGTCTAGCAATATGGCAATCAAAGAAAAGATGTTGAATGGATTCATCCAAGTTACAAGAACAACATTTCAAATTTCCATTTCATTGTCTTTTTGCTAGATTATCTTTGGTTAGCACAACTCCCTTAATCAGATACCAAATAAAGATTTTTATTTTTAAGGGCAATTTCAGCTTCCAAATTATGTTATTGTATGGCACATTTAACTGCACAACTAGCGCTTTGTACATTGATCGAACTGAAAAACGTCCATTTTGATTTAAAGACCACACGTATGTGTCCCTATGGTCTGTCAGTTGGACATTCACTATCTTGGCTACCAGAAGATTCCAGTTCCGTAAATTTTCTCCAACAAGTGACCTCCTAAAGGCTACATTCAGTGGGTTTGATCGTAGCACCGTCGCCACAGTTGCGCTCTTTTTTTGTACAATATTATAAAAGTCTGGATATTGGCCTTTTAAACGGAGATGTTCCTAGCCAAGCGTCCTCTCAAAATCTAACTTGAGGCCCATCGCCCAAATTGAAACGGTCCAAACTTCATTTTTGACTTTCATCAGACCAGACCAAAAATGACTCTGGGCATTCGTTCCACCTGTGTGATGGTTTTATTACTCAAGTACTTTTTCCTAAGGAGGCTTTGCCAGATCCCATCTTCATTGATAATTCTAATGATCCATTTACTAAGAAAGCATTTATTCTGTAGGTTGAGGTCAAGGATCCCTAAACCCACCAAGTTCTTTCGGTGTACACAGTACACTCCATTTTGTTAATCTATACTTTTTCTTATGTCCATCGTTTTGCCAAAAGAATCTTATGTCCATCGTTTTGCCAAAAGAATCTAGATATGTAATATCTAGTTTTTTAAGGATCCCTCGAGGCACTTAAAAAAAGAGAGCATAAACATCGACAAGTTACTAAGAACAGAGTTGATTAAGACCAACCTTCCACCAACCGATAACATTTTTCCTTTCCACCGACTTAGTTTTTTCTGGAATCTTTCTTCCACCTCTTTCCAATCAGAGTTCCTTAGCTCTCTATGATGCATTGGAATACCGAGGTATCGAAGAGATTGGGCTGAAAGATCTTTAAATTGACGAAATCATTACAGTTGGAGTAACCTTAGTTCCTAAAATAAATTTAAACACAGAGAATGAGAAAGTGAAAGTATATGTAACTTCTTTTTTACGGAACATAATACAAGTGCAGATGCTCACCTATAAGCGTGCATATTCACCCTACAATCCTATCCTAAATTGATGAAGTTAAGCAACGTTAAATCCTAGAATAATAAAAAATATTAACACTCGTATCGAATCAACAAGTCAAAGATGGACAATTTTGAAAGAAACCTAATAATCAAGTGAAACTATAACTAATCCATTATATCAAGTCCACTTGACCAATAGGAAAGCTTACTTGGAGTCACAAAAAGTACCGTGCAAGAAGACGACACCGAGAGACGATATTATCTACTCCGGTCTATCTTCTTTTTTAGAATTCTAACCAGGCACTACGGGAAAACGTCCGTTTGCCGTGTGCTCCTACGTTTGCCGTGCGCCAACACACGGGCACACGGCAAAGCTGTACTTTTGCCGTGTGGGCGCACGGCAAACTAAAACCACACGGTAAAGCGTACATTTTGCCGTGTGCCCTTGACCAGACACACGGCAAACGCGAAGCGCACGGCAAAGCTGTTTGTTTGCCGTGTGCCCGGCGTTGGGCACACGGCAAACGTTACGTCCCCCCTAACGCCAGTCAGCCGACCCTTATCCACTCGGCCACACCACAGACACCACTCGGCCACACCACAGACACCCACTCGCGCGCACACCACCCCCGCACAAACGCCGCCGTGTCACCTCGCCGCTTCCCCGCCCGCCGTCTCGCCTCGCCGCCTCCCCGCCCGCTTGCCGTCTCGCCTCGCTGCCCCGCCGGCACTGCCACGCCTCGTCGCCCGCTCGCCGTCTCGCCTCGCCGCCCGCTCGCCGTCTCGCCTCGCCGCCCCGCTGCCCGCCGTCCCCTGCCCCACCGTACGGCTTTTGCCCGCCGGCGCATCTGAAGGGGGAGAGGAAGGAGAAGCGGGAGGACACGGAGGCAGCCGCATCCGGAGGAGAAGGACGAGGAGTACCCATTGTTGCAGCCGCATCAGGCCCCGATCCATCCCTTGTGAGTGCTCTCTCGACCTCCTATCGATTTCTGTAATTTAGTATAGAATTAGTGATGAATTAATGACGTTAGATCAAATTTAGATCTTAGTTATCAATTATAGAAATTTTAGATATAAAACTTGTGATGTATAGAAATGTATGTTAACAATTTTTGAGTTGTTTAAATTGTAATGAGTATTCTAAAAAATTAAAACTTTTTGTTTGATTGTGTGGATCATATAAAAACCGGTCAAATTTAAGGTCAACCCTCAATTCATTTTCATAAATTCTAAAGATAATAATTAAAAATTGTGCATTTAAAATTTTAAATCATCCATGCACGAGTGATTTGGTTTTTTGTTTGGCTTTATTTGGGAGTTAATCCTACAATACAAACTATGGCTAACTTAATTAAATAAATCTAACCTGTTTAATCTTGCACCCAAGCTGACCACTAGTCAATCAGCTTGGCCTCACCGCTAACAATCTCTCCGCCCTTTGGCGAGAATAAATTTTTTGTGTGGCTCCAAAATTTTTAATTGACACTCTTATGTTCATTTTTTTCAGAAGTTAATTGACACTCTTAAGCACCGTCGAGTTCCCGCTGTCTTCCTCCACCTCGGGTTCTTCGAACCAGCAAGGTGTGACAAATTTCATTGTCTCAAATTACGACATTTGTTATTTTATTCTTTTTACAAACAATCATGAAGATTTTATTATAGTAACACATCAATCTTATTTTGCAGGCGAAGAGGCCCTCGGAGCTGAATCGGAGCAACAACTGATGGCTACATTCTACCGTAAAAACCTCGTGATCTTTGAGGACTGTCGGTGATATTTTCTCCGGCAGTCTTCCACGGGGTAGCCCACGGAAGTGATTTGTAATGCAGGGAAGATCGCAAAGATCGGAAGCAAGATGGTTAGGATGGACAGACACAAGGGTTTATACAGGTTCGGGCCGTCGACTCAACGTAATACCCTACGTCCTGTTTTGGGGTGTTGTATTGCGTGTTTTGGTGATTCGAGTTGGCTCGAGTCGTGGTTCAGATGTTTTGGAGGGGGTCCCTGCCCGCCTTATATATCGGGGGGCAGGGTTACAAGCCGGTTTGTATCCGATCCTATCTCTAAGAATCCTTTCCTTCTTTACAATAATTCCTATTCCAACTAGGACTTCTCCTTCCAGATCCTTCCTCCGTGCGTCGACTTGTCCCGCACGTCTTCAGTTCCAGAACGATGAGGTGGGCCGCCCCCTTTTGGTGGGCTGCTAAGCTAGCTCGTGATGCACCCGGGTACTATATCCCCCACAGTAGCCCCCGAGCACTTCTTGACCGATCGTTGGCTGTAATTGTTCCGTCTTCTCCTGCATGATTCGAGTGCTCCAAGTTGTCTAAGATCTTATCCGAGTGGTTTCGAAAAAGATCCGAGTGGTTTCGAGGAAGATCCGAGTGCATGCTCAGACATTCCTGAAAACAATTCTTCAATTATAGTCATAGTGAGGGGAAGGAGTGCTCTTTTTCACAACGCGACAGCGAAGTGAATACACTTAGCCCCCGGGCTTTGGGCAATTTTAGTATAAATTGGCCAAAGGTCTTCAATTTTTACCCATCTGTATCTTGATCTTCAATGGTGTGCACCTCCAGGTGCACCCATTGGGTGTAGCCCCCGAGCCTTGAGCAGAATAGAATATTCTGGTCGAGGGTCAAAAAGCAAAATATTATGAATCTCTTTTTAAACTTAATCCATCAATGGTGTGCACCTCCAGGTGCACCCATTGGGTGTAGCCCCCGAGTCTTGTTACGACTCAGCATGATCGTGTCAAGACTCTGAAAGCCATGAATTCCGACTGATTTTTTCAGCCCCCATGCCTCTGGACATAGATTTTAGATAATCTTTTCCTTCAGAGGCTTTTTTATTTCCCCTTTATAAGGATTTTGTCCTCAAGTTCTTTGAACTCGGCATGACTTCCGAGTCGTGTCCCACGACTCAGCTTGACCATATGGTAAGCCATCTTCTCACAAGATTTATACTTGTCAACATTTGACCCAGATTTCTGAGTCAATTTTAGCGATAGTATTGCACGCCTTACGTAAAAAATCAATTGCAAGGATGCAATATTAATTGCAAAATCAAGTCTGGTCGTCGACTAATTTTAGCCTCACGACCGAGTGGTTTCTGCCCCTGAACCCTAGCTCAGGAACCCACAAATTTATTATCGTAACAGAACCGAATGGTCGTGCTATATTTCAGCCCATTTAGGCCCACTACTCCGCAAAGTCCATTGCGTCCCTAACGGTTGCTTTACGGAAGGCGAAATATCGCGAGATATCGCGACTCCTTACCGCATCTTTGAATTCAAAGCGACGGGACGTGCCTGCGTCGGTTGAGTTCCCGAGACGAGCACCGCGCCGCGCGCGGGAGGAACGGTTTATTCCTTTATAAACCATCCCCGCCGCATTCTTCTTCCTTTACTTGCCATTTGCCTTCCCCGACGCTCCAGTTCTCTTCCCCGCGCAAGAGCAAACCCTAGATCCACTCCCGCAACTTTCTTCCTCGCTCTTCAGCCCCGTTCGTCGCCATGGCGCCCAAGAGGAAGGAAGGCCCGAAGCGGAAGGAGAGGTCGCCTGCAAGAGCCCGGTCGTCCAAGGCCAAGGCCACCGCCGAGGTCGGCGTGGATCGCGCCGCCGAGTGGAGGGAGTCCATCACCACCACCAGGCGCCTCGAGCAGCACGTCGTCGACGGCATCCTCCCCGACCAGCAAACCGCCGAGTGGCGCGCCGCCGCCGGTGAGTCTTTCCCCACCCCAAACTCTTCTGATTTGGTGGTGTTCGAATCTTTCTTTCTCCGTGGCTTTGGCGTGCCCGCGCATTCTTTCCTCCGCGGGCTGCTGCATTACTATGGGATCAGTCTCTGCGCACTGAATCCCAACTCCATCCTTCATATCGCCATTTTCATCAATCTCTGTGAGGCCTATCTTGGGATAGAGCCTCACTTCAATCTTTTTCTTCATCTTTTTCTTCTTAAACCTTATCCCCGAACCGACTGCCCACAAGTAGTCGGGGGCGCCGGACTCCAACTCCGCGAGGGTCGAACTCGGGAATATTTTGACATCCCTTTCCTTACCTCCAATAAAGGGTGGCAGTCCGAGTGGTTTTACGTAGGAAACCACTCGCCTGCCATCTCTCCAGAAATTGATTCTCGTCCTGTTCCCTCCCAATCCTGGACCGCTCTTCCCAAGGAGAGTGAAATGGATCAGGTTCGGGAACTCCTGGGTCTTATTTCCCAGTTGAAGGACAATGGGTTGTCTGCCGTCAGAGTGGCAGCCAACTTCGTTCTGCGCCGGGTCCAGCCACTCAAGCAGCGGGCTCACCCGGCGTATGAGTATTACGCCGAGGGGGACAACACGCGCGAAGCCCCCGAGCGCGTCGACAAAGTCCAAGCCGCCGCTCGGCTTGGCAAATTCTTCGCGACTGGAACCTCCCTGAGGACCACTGACTGTCCTCCGGCGTTCAACTTGGGAAATCCACGCCCTGAGGTATTTAGTCAATCTGTTGTTGTTTTTATTTCAATTCCACCCATTGGGTGTAATCTCAGACTGAACCCAATTTTTGCAGGGTCGAGCTGCCTTTGTATCCCTCCCTCCTTTGCCTGAGATGCCAAAGGGAGTGGATCAACCGGCTCGGCGCAGGGCCGTTGGATCTGAAGAAGCAGTCGGGGAAAGTGAGAGTGATCTGCGCGACTCGGATATCACTCTGTCATCATCTCCTTCTCCCGATGTGCTATCTCCGAGTGGTGGGAAGGCTGCTCCTGCTCTGAAGAAGCGGAAGATCTCCACTGGGATCGTGTTTAGGGATGCGCCAAGCCGCCGCCAACTCCTTATCTCTGAGTCGTCTGACTTGGAAAAAGATGAAGCTGGCGTCGCCGAGTCGTCACTCCAACCGCCAATCACAAGCTCGGAGCAGTCTCCCCTTGCAGTAATGCCTCTGAGTGCTGCAAGTCCGAGGGACCTCCCTTCCCCTACTCGGAAAGGAAAGCGCCTGAGAATGCGCATTTCTACTCTGTAAGTATCCTTATCATCTCTTGATTTCCTTTATGTTCTTCTATTAGTGATCCATATATGCTTTATCCTATAGCACGCCGTCTGAGGTCCCCCTCTCGGGTCCTCCGCCTCAGTCGGCGGTTGAGACCGAAGCCCCATCAATCCAAACTCCAGAGGTGCCGACCCACTCGGCTGATCTTCTCAGCGATCAGCCTGTGGGTCCGCCTCCAGAGTCGCAGCGGGAGACAACCCCGCCACCGCTGAGTCCTACACCGGCGTCGCCGACCCCGCCGCCAGTTCCTCAAGGCAGCCCCCAGCATGCTCCTGCGGTTGAACCGACTGCAGCAGTGGAGGAGCCCCAGACTGCGGCGGTCGAGATTGCTTCTGCGGCGGTCGGCGTTATGAGTGGTGGTGCTCCCCTGACTCCTCTGGAGGAGTTCATGTCACTCCATCGTCGCATGGGCCACATAGCCAAGGTATTTCCCGAGCTACTTATCTTGTTGATATCAAGTACCGAGTGGTACATTGATTCATATTGTCATCTGACTTGTTTTTGCAGGACTTAGCTGCTGATGCCGAGGCCAAAGCCTCGGTTATTCAAGAATTATCTTCAGCAGTTGCTAAGGCCGACTCTTTGGTGGCCCGAGTGGCTGAGCTCGAGGCTGCTGCGGTAGAGCGCCAGGCTGAGTTGGAGGAAGCCCAGCGTACCACCCGCGATTTATGCGGGGAGGTAGAGCAGGCTAAGCTCAACGAGGCCCAGGCCGTGCATGAGCTCAGAGGTATGTTCTTCCTTGTTTGTTTTTCTGTCAGACGTGAAAATATTATTCAGATCTAACTTTCTGTAGATTATCGATATCGGATTATGTCCCAATTCGCAGAGCTTACTGCCAAGGTGGCCCGGCTGCAAGGTGAAGCTGAGGCGCTGCGCACCGAGAAGATAGCGCTGGAGGACGCTATCCGAGTGGTGGCGGAGGAGATCGAGCCGGAGGCGTCATCGTCTTCAGCTTCCATCCTCGACCGCGTTCGGGCGCTCCCACGCTACTTCCGGCGGCAGCTCTGCTCCATCAGCCAGGCCAGCTGTGGCCATGTCCTGGCGGTTCTCAAATCGCTGTTCCCGGCGTCAGACCTGGAGCCACTCGGCCGCGGGTATGCTGCCGGCACCTCTGAAGACGACGTGGGCAGACTACTCCATGAAGTCGAGCCCATCGCCAATGTCCTGTCCAAGGATGTTGTTGATGACTCGGATGAAGCGGCCCCGTCTGGTGCTGGTGACCCTGCAATGTAAATAAAATATTTGTAGTATTTGGTCGAACCAGTATTGTTTGAACAATGTTTGAATTGTCATTATTGTATATAAGTTTTTATTGGTCTACAACTCCCTTTCTTTCTGCGCTAGCCTTAATTTCTGAGTGGTTGACCTGTTACGGAGTAGATTAGCCTCGTTGGTCTCAGTCTCATGCCACAGAGTCTTTGTCGTACGTTTAGAGCTTTGACTTGGCGAGTACTTTCCCTCTCGATTTAAGGTTTATTCCACTCATACTTTATGTGCGTGACGCGAAAGAGGAAATGTGAGTAGTAGAAATAGATGAAAGATGAAATCAACTTTATTGATAACTCATTGTGAACATGCCGAGTCATAACTGGGGGTGACTACCCTCCAAAATTACTCGGAAAAAATAAATCTAAAATAGAAAAGATAAATACATAACTGATTAGGCGTAGAAACGCTGTAAGTGCTTGATGTTCCATGGATTTATCGATGTAGGCGTTCTATTGCGTCCAGAGTCAATTGATCCATACGCGCTTGAATTGTCCTCTGGTAGATCGCGCCGGCGTTTTTCAGACCGAAGGCCAAAGGAGCACCGAACGACGTGATGAACGAGGTCTTTATCTGATCGTTAGGCTCTAGGCCTGTCTGGTAATAGCCTGGATAGCTGTCGAGAAAGCAGAGCAGGGCAGAGCCTGCCGTGGAGTCTGACTCTGCCCCGATGATGGCCGTCTTTTTTGGGTCGTCCAAGTCCAGAGAGATCCTCTTCAGCTCCGTCTCCTTGCTTGGCGCGATGGCTTCTCTTGCTGGCTTCTTGGTGGGGATCTCTAGAGCGTCCTTGTCCACCTCCTGTGATGCAGCCAGTACTTGTTCCATGCGCTTGGACATGTCCAGGGCGGCTGCCGCGTTAAGAGTTTCCTGCTCGCATGTGTATGCGACTCGGACGTCTCCCAAGACGGTGATTACGCCTTTAGGTCCTGGCATCTTAACCTGCAAGTAGACGTAGTGAGGAATCACCATGAACTTGGCGAGCGCCGGCCTCCCGAGGATGGCGTGGTATGCAGTTTCAAAGTTCGCCACTGTGAACTGCATGTGCTCGGTCCGGTAATTGTTCCGGTCTCCGAAGGTAACGGGCAGTGTGATGTGCCCGAGTGGTTCTGCTCCCTCTCCCGGTATCAAACCGTAGAACGCGGATTGGGGGGGACTCAGGTCAAGAGTAGTCAGGCCGAGCTCCTTCAATGTGTTAGCAAAGAGGATGTTCAGGCCACTGCCACCGTCGACTAGTACCTTGGTGAGACGAACGTTGCGAATCGTCGGGGCTACCACCAAGGCATGGGACCCGGGCTTCGGTATGAAGTTTGGATGATCCTCCCGGGTGAATGTGATCGGAACTTCCGACCACTTGAGGTACTCAGGTACCGGTGGCTCCCTCGCGTGCATGACCTGGCGATGGGTGAGCTTCTGCTGGCGCTTCGACTCGAACTCTGGTCCGCCATAGATCATGCGGACCACTCGGTCGGCTTCCTGAAAGTCATCGCCGGGCTCGTCGTTTCGCCTGTCGTCTCGCGGGGAACCATCGTTCCTCTTTCTGTATGGAGGGCCTCTGTTGCCCCCGGTGAAGGCTCGCTTGAGCCCGTAGCACTCTCGCGCCGAGTGCTTGTGTTTGTGGTAAGGGCATTGCTCATCGAGCATGCGCTGGAAGTCCTCTGGAGTTACCCGGCCTCTGGACCGGTCCAGGGCGGCGACCATGTCTCCCTCGCTCTTCTTCTTGCGAGGTTGGCTGTCATTGCGTCGATGGTCGTCGTGTCGGTCTTCGTCCTCGCGGCGGTCGCGTTTGCGAGTCGACTTGTTCTCTTCTTCCCAACGACTTCTGATTTCGCTGAGTTGTTCTTTTTCTGCGATCTCTGCATCCGCCCACGTGCTAGCAACCCGGAACATGTCATTGACAGTCGCGGGTGGCTTCCGAGTCCACTTGTGAATCAGTCTCCCGTCGGAGATGCCGCGCTGGAAAGCTGACATCACCTCCTGATCCGTGACGTCCGTGATGGAGTTGCGCCTTTCTGAGAACCTGCGCACGAAGTCGTGCAGGGTCTCGTTCTTACGCTGCCTGATCTGACCGAGGAGTCGCTTGCTCCCGGGCCTCTCCCAGGTACCGAGATAGTTACCGATGAAGAGTTCGGTAAGCTGCTCCCAGTTGTCGATGGCGTCCTGCGGGAGTCCTGCCAGCCAGTTGCGGCAGTCCTTGGTGAGCATGATGGGAAGATAGTTTGCCATTACGTCCTCGTCGCCGCCGGCCGCTTGTACGGCGGTGTAGTAGATCTGAAGCCATTGAGATGGGTCAGATTTCCCGTCGTACTTGTCGATATCCGACAGCTTGAAGCCTCTGGGCCACGTCACGCTTCTCAAGCGCTCGGTGAACGACTGGAATCCGCCGATCCGACCTCTAGGGCGGGAATCGCTCGGACCCGATCCGTCAGCTGCTCTTGGGGGTGTGCTGTCCCTCCTGCGATCCCGGTCCCTGGGCGGGGAACGGGTCCTCCGATAGTTCCGAGTCCTGGGTGGAGTTCGGTCCTGTCGGTAGGTTCTGCTGCGCGGTGGAGTTCGATCTCTTGGCGGAGTCGGTCGCCTGGGTGGTGGAAGCACTCGTCGTCGTGGCGGAGTGCGACCGCCATTGTTGCCGCGCCTTGGGCTACCGGAGAGGTCAGAGTAGTCTGACTCCGTCGAGTAGCCGCTCCTGTTGGGGTTACGACGGGGATTTCCATGATCCCGATCGTACTCTTCGCGCCGTCGGATTTCCTCACGGTGGCGCTCTTCGGTGCTGTTGGTGATGATGTCCCTCGCATCTCGATCTCTGTTGATCGTGGTGCGGAGGTCTTCATCACGACCCGATCCGCCGCCGGCCCGGTGTTGAGATGGACCGGGTTCAGGAGCGTCCATGGTCGTTCTGCCTTGCATCTGGTGAACCTGGACGGAGGCGGCCTGCACGAGAGCCCTTACCTTTTCCAGGCCTGGAGTGTTAGGTGGCAGCCGATTGATTTCCTCGTTGATAGTAACGAGGTTCTGGACCGGTGTCTCGTAGACGTCGTATCCGTTGAACTCAAACATGCCGTCGCGCATCAAGTTCCGGGTGCTCCTCCGTTCGTGTTGATCCCATTGGCGACGATGATCTTCAGAGTGAGGCTCTTGGAGTCGAGCAGTGCCAGATCCTGACGCGGTGGCTCCGTGCGGTCGTGCGGCTCTGCGAGTCGCCCGACTGGCATTGCGTCCTCGACGCTGGTTCCTGGCTTCAGTCGTCTCCTCAGCAGGAGTGACCTCATCTTCTGAGACAGGATTGGTTGGCGTTGCTGGCGCCACCATGTAGCAATATGATCCGACTCCCTCTTGCGCGAGGTAGTCTTCCTCGGACTCGGAGAAGTCGGATGTGGGCGTATAACGCTCCAAACTACTCGGAGTCAATTCTCCGAGTGATCCTAGTAGTTCCGGCTCTGTAGAGGCATCGGACACTGTGTATCCTTCCGGCAGATCGTCCAGGATTGAGGGTCCCAGTAGATCTAACCCGTAGGAGTCGCTCCTAGAGAAGTAATCATCCGACTGGACGATGTCCTTCTTCTTCTGCTTCCGAGCAAGCGCGCAAAAGCCAGGGGTCTGAACAGTAATGACCTCAGGGCTCTGGACGCGTGTTGGTTGAGCGTTTACGCTCTGCGATGATTCGGCGACGCGACTCTCAGGAGTCGGATCGGAACCGAGTGATTGTAGATCTGTTCCCGACTGGCCTGGCCTCGCGTTCTGCGATGGACTCAGCGGGGTAGATCCGGCACGATCAGATGCGATCGGACCGGATTGGGCCGTGATGGCCGAAGTCGGCGCCAGAGAGGAGACCTCCGTGGCGACCGTAGCTCCTGCCGCTTGGGTATCCAAAGCGGCGGTGATGACGTCCCCGAACTGGATCTCGACTTCGTCGACGTCCGGGAGGTTGCAGCTGTCCAAGATCTTGACGCGATCCATCGAGCTTACCAGATTGATCTCGGCGATATCCCCTACCTGGCGCGCCACTGTCGGTGATATTATCTCCGGCAGTCTTCCACGGGGTAGCCCACGGAAGTGATTTGTAATGCAGGGAAGATCGCAAAGATCGGAAGCAAGATGGTTAGGATGGACAGACACAAGGGTTTATACAGGTTCGGGCCGTCGACTTGACGTAATACCCTACGTCCTGTTTTGGGGTGTTGTATTGCGTGTTTTGGTGATTCGAGTTGGCTCGAGTCGTGGTTCAGATGTTTTGGAGGGGGTCCCTGCCCGCCTTATATATCGGGGGGCAGGGTTACAAGCCGGTTTGTATCCGATCCTATCTCTAAGAATCCTTTCCTTCTTTACAATAATTCCTATTCCAACTAGGACTTCTCCTTCCAGATCCTTCCTCCGTGCGCCGACTTGTCCCGCACGTCTTCAGGTCCAGAACGATGAGGTGGGCCGCCCCCTTTTGGTGGGCTGCTAAGCTAGCTCGTGATGCACCCGGGTACTATATCCCCCACAAGGACACTGAGGTCAACTACAATGATGCAAATATTACTGGCCTCGTAGTCCTGGTGAGGCCTAGATCTCCACATGTCCTCATGGATATCACTCACGGGTAGATAATGGAGGCATTACAGCAGCAAACGGAGGTGAATGTTGCCATACGCCAGATCTCGAGGTACCTTTGTGATTATGTGGTGGGAACCAGCAATTTTGCGGATACCAGTAAGATCTTGAGAAATGGGACCCTTGAAGTTGGACAACATCGGCTTGCGATCTTACCATTGATGCCCGGGTATGGTTCCAGCGAAGTAAACATTGATGCCACGATTCCTAGCTACAAGTTAGAGCTTGCAACCCAAGAAGAGATGCCTGCTTACCAACCACCAGAACCACTGAAGCTTGTCGTAACCGGAATGCCACCAGTCTTTTGGGCAAGGAATGACCTAATACCTAGAATCTTCAGGAACATATGCGAAGTTTGCCAAGTCCGTGTTAACAGGGACGATCTCGCATTCTCCATGTTAACATATGCATCCCCATCACGCATACCTAAGGATGCAAGTGTAGGCATCTGCAGAGCAGGGCCATCAAACGCTTTTTCCATACTGAACATATGGCCAATTTGGATTGATGTAGTTCCAGCTACACCGAGTGAAATAGAGGCAGTGATGCCCAACGGTAATTGCATTTAGAACAGAACTTTGCTTTGATAATGTTACATTGTTCACTCTAACCATTGTCACTCTTACTATAGGACGCCCCCACCAACGAATGCGCATCACATTATATCCGCGAGAACAGGGTGACGATGGTGCGGGGTGTTCCAGAGGTGGAGGTCCATTTGGAGCGGGTAATCAACGAGGTATGCTACAACCAGTCCATACATCGCCCCCTAACTACAAACTTGACCACCTAGACACTCCAAAAACTGCATGCACTACCTCATGCGGATCCTCATGCATCAGGTTACTTAATTGAGGAACCGGAAGAACCCGTCGATTCATCCACGATTTCGGAAGCACCCGTCGATTCTTCAAACGATAGTTTGCTGACATTGTCCGATAGTGGCACCGAAATACCAGAGACACCATATGAGGAGATAACATCACGTCTCTCCAATGAACGGTAAAAGTTGTTGCATTGAAGGGCACAATTCGTTGAACTTCAATCCTTATGTATACAAGTGTCGAATTAATTAAAACGTTATTTCAGCTGTCTCTTTGCTAACACATCTCCTTAACAGCTAAATCCATGGATCAGGAGACACTGGACGGGGCACGTACTCAATAAAAGTACACCGGAGACGCCGCGACTTTGGTTGTGAACTTATGTTGTGAACTTGTGTTGTGAACTTGAGATTTGAACTTGTGCATGTTGTGAACTTGTGCATGCTGTGAACTTGTGTATTTGAACTTATGTACCCTTTTAATTCTATGTATTTGAACTTATTGTATTTGTTAAGTATTAAGCAATGTATTTGAACTTATGTACCCTAAGTTGTGTTTTGGTAATTAATGACAATTATCTTCGACTATCAATTTCATTGAGATTAGTTCTGGTGATAAGTTGAGCTTCAAAGGTCAACTGAGTAATGATTATGGATATTTAACCTAAAGGAAGCTAAAGGAAAATGTAAAAGATAGGGTTTTCGTTTACCGGTCGTGAGATGTCTAGAGATGTATTATTGACCGGATTGATAGGGTAGATGGCCGAACTATCAAGAGCGGTCAATTTCATTTGCATGACGACTCTCTAGTGCCATTTGCATTCCACGCAAGAGAGCTAACTTTGGTTGGGAAAAGTGGAATGAAAGATAGAGAGAGATAGAAAGGAACATGTCCTGATTCATGTTAGGCGGACGGTCGGCCGAAAGTGGCGGCACGGTCGGCCGCTGATTAGGTGGACGACGCGTCAGTCGTTTTTGTTAGGCGGACGGTCCGCCTAATGGGGGCGGACGGTCGGCCGGGGGCGGACGGTCGGCGCGTGGCTAGGCGGACGGTGCGCCTCTCCTTTTCTTTGAGGCGGACGGTTCGGCGGACCGTTTCTCCAGAGACGGTTTTGAGGGGTTCTAGGCAACATTTACTAGGTGGACGGTCCGCCTTGGAAATACATATATTTCATCCTTTGAGATACGAAGGCGGCCCGTCCGCCCTTGCGTGGCCGACCGTCCGCCCGTGCATGCCCTTTTAGATGCGAACGGCGCCCCCACACCCTCTTCCCCTCACTTTCAACCGCCGCCCCTGCCTCTTCCTTGACTCGCCGCGCTGCCGTCCTTTCACTTCCATCCGCCGCCCCCTTCTCTTCCTCCACTCGCACGACGCCTTCCTCTCTTCCTTTCACTTTCAACCGCCGGCCCCCCCTCTCTTCTTCTCACGTGCTCCTCCAAAGAAGACAAGGACCATCTCAAAAGGGAGGATTTGGCGCGTCCCCAGGCCGTCAGGGCTCATCCCCGGACGCTCCGCGCACTCCTCCATCATGTCCTCACGGTAATTCATTGATTTCTCAACGTTTTCTCTTGGATTTCTCTCATGAACTAGGTTAGGGTTTGATGTGAGGATTTTGATCTCGTCCATGGATTCTTACAAATGGTTATGGAAATGAATTAGTATAGTCATAAGGATTATATGCTAGTGATTAGGCGAAGTTTTTTTTGGTTGAATGAAGAGATCGAAAATTCATGGTATGTGCCTCAAATATAGACAAATTAATGATGAAATGTCTAAAATCTTTTTTCTTAAGACAGAGGCAGAACATCTTAGTTCAATTAAAACTGAACTAACTTGAGAGAAAATTAGAAAGAAAAATAAACAAAAGAGAGTCAAGATAGTTGTTCAGATTTTCATGGGAAGTACTAGAGAATGAATAGGATGAAAATAATGCACTTAAATTTCAAGTATATGTACATAGTAAATTTGTACATATTTCACATTAATGTACACTGACCTCAAAGTGTAAATTGATGCTAATTTAGGAGCAATTTGGGACAAATCCGAGAGCAAAGCTGATAAAATTTAGTAACAATGTTGATGTAAATTCTAGAGCAAATAGATATGCACGTATCGGTGGGAGAAGATTCTAGTACACACCTTTAAACTTTTGACTTAACTAGAAGGAAAAAGTCCATTTTACTCCCCTCACCTATTCGCTTTGTCCACTTAACCCCCCGAACAAAATTTAGGCTCACTTTACTCCCCCAAACTATTTTTATTAGTCCAATCTACCCCCTAATTAGATTTATCTTCTTTATTTCTTCCTGTACAAGTTGAGTTTTAATTTCAGATTTTGTCAGTTGACTTATAACATGATGCCCTACATTAGAAAAATACATTAGGAATTTTTCATGATTACTTTTCATACAATTTTGTATATTTAAGATCAATTTCGTATTAAATATTGTAACCTATGAAAATAACCATAAAAAAATTAGAATAATTTTTTAACATAAGGCATCATGTTATGTACCTGCTCACAAAGTTTGAACTTCAAATTCAACTCATACATGGAGAAACAAAAATCCAAAAACACATTAGGGGGTTGATTGGACCAATTGAAATAGTTTGAGGGAGTAAATTAAGCTTAAATTTTGCTTAGGGGGTTAAGCGGACAAAGTGAACAGGTGAGGGGAGTAAAATGGACTTTTTCCTAACTAGAAAAGCATTTAAACAACCCAACCTAGTGAAAACCAATTTAGAAAAGTCGACAACCACACTTAACCAAAAGTATATTTTGTGGTGCCTTGTAGAAGAACTAAATAGTGGTTTGTATTCTTAAAAATGGATAGGCACTATTTGTTGATGTTGCTGTTACGGCTAGATTAAGCCATACATCACTTTTACTGTCTTCAATTTAATTATTGAGAACAGTTTAAGTTCTAAATTATACGACCAAAATGTAAAAATAATTTATACACATGTATTGTTGTATCGTTTTCTTGTTTGGTTCTAATTTAAGTTCTAAATTATATGACTAAAAAGAGTGGGTTTTATTCTTTTTTGGTTTTCTCACAACTATATATACACATGTAAATGCTAACACATATGATTTGTTCTTAACAGAGGTGGCCGTTACAGACCAAGGCTCAGAAACCATCAAAGGCTAGTTCGTCAAAAAGGCGAAGGGTTGATGAGTCTGATGATGAGTATGTGGCAAGTGAATCTGAGCATATACAAACTGATAGTGAGGTTGAGATAGAAGAAAGTGAAGATGAATTGATTGATTTGAGTGTTCAGCATGGAGGGAGGCAATGGAACCCCACCAACTATGCAGATGCTAGAGCTCCATATCAATATGACTTGCTCCGTGACACTGCAAACCTGTTCTTTCATACTCAAGTGCAAGAGGATGCTTTTTATGGTCATATGCTGAAGAAAAAGGTCTTCAAGCACCAGTGGATTGATTTCTATTATATGGCTGATCAACCATTGATGATTGGTTTGGTGCAAAAGCTTCAGAATGTGGGTTTGAGGGACTTTCTTGAGTAAAAATGCTATTGGAATGATACGATCATCCGACAGTTCTATGCTACTGTTGAGATGGACATGGAACAGAAAAGGCTTGAGTGGATGACAGGCAAAAGGAAATATGATGCCACTTTTGCTGAGTTTGCTGCTGCAAATGAGCTGAACTATGACCTCATCACTGACCCAGTTGAAAGCTTTGACGTAGTAGATGAGTTATTTTTGGATTTGCATAATATTACTCGGTTTTATGAGCCAAATAGAACTGGGATTGATAGAGTATACAAGACCACCACAGGGTTGAGGCATCATCCAGCTATCCTAAATAAGATTGCCCGAGTCACTGTTCTTCCTAAGAGTGGATATAAGGAAAAATTCACTGGATGGGCACCTAACTTTGTGCAGCATGTCATGGATGATGAAAAGATGGATGTGGTCAATCTTATCATGTGGCAAATCAAAGACAAAAAGATTAACTTTGAGATCAATCTATATTTTGCTCCATATATCATGTCTCTCATTCTCTCCAAGACAAAGTTCAAGGGCCCTTGTGATGTGTCGCATGATCCCTATAGACCGTTCAAGAATGACAGAACCTTCCTTGGGAGAGAGTTGACACCTTATCTGTCTGGTGATGCCAATGAAGCATTAGGAAATCCAGAGCAAGCTGCACCAATGGAAAATGCACAACAAGACGCACCTGAAGAAGGTGCACCTGAGGGTGTCGGGGGTGCACAGGCTATGCCACCTCCTCCACCACCACCACAACAGTCACAGTGGGTACCTCCTGAAGGATACTTTGATCCCTACTTTGCCTCTATGCAGCAGTCCATCCACACTCAATTTCAGCAGATACAGACGAGATTTGACTCTCACTTTGAGGCATATGGACAGCAGATGAACACAAACCTTCAGAACATGCAACAAGGTATTAATGCGGGCATCTCTGCATTGATTGAGCGCTTTGATGGCTTGACCACATTTGATGACCATGAGCGCTTAGCAAACAAACAGAAGCAGCTTCAGGATGATTTTGATGCTTTCCGAGATCACTTCTACTCCTACTTCCCAGCTCCTGTGCCACCACATGAGTTCCTGCCACACCCACCATATTTACCTCCGCCGCCTCAAGATGACAAGCGGGGAGAAGAAGCTCAGAGTGCCTTGAATGAAGAATCTTGAAGTCAATGGAAGCTCTGGATCATGGAGATCATGGAGTCTTGCATTAGCATTTTAAATTCTTTTTGCATTTCATAAACATTGCATGAACTATGAGTGTAGCTTGTAATATTTGCAGTACTCTACATTTGTGCGTGGAACTTGACCTTGTGTTTGAACTACTATGTTGGTTATGTTTTTAATATTCGAGTACTTATAGCTTTTGGAAGCTGATTCTAAATTGCTGATATTCTTTATATGCTTCAATATATATATCTTGTGTAGTCTCGGTTACCTTTTTTGTAGGGGAAACTCTGTCAAAATTTTCTATCTACAGATATGTGGGAAAACAAATTGAAATTATATGCACATATGTAGGGGGAGTTTTTTTCTACACAACGAATTTTGAGGTCATCTATCCAATGTTACAAGTTTGGTTTCATTTGCATGACGACTTGCTAGTGCCACTTTGCTCAACTAGTTGCATTCCACACAAGAGAGCTAACTTTGGTTGGGAAAAGTGGAATGAAAGATAGAGAGAGATAGAAAGGAACATGTCCTGATTCATGTTAGGCGGACGGTCGGCCGAAAGTGGCCGGATGGTCGGCCGCTGATTAGGTGGACGACGCGTCAGTCGTTTTTGTTAGGCGGACGGTCCGCCTAATGGGGGCGGACGGTCGGCCGGGGGCGGACGGTCGGCCCGTGGCTAGGCGGACGGTGCGCCTCTCCTTTTCTTTGAGGCGGACGGTTCGGCAGACTGTTTCTCCAGAGACGGTTTTGAGGGGTTCTAGGCAACATTTACTAGGCGGATGGTCCGTCTTGGTGAAGTTGGGTCCTTATAGATAAATATGTTTCTATGACGGAATTTTTAAAAATAGCATGCATAGGCGGACCGTCCGCCCTTGCGTGGCCGACCGTCCACCCGTGCATGCCCTTTTAGATGCGAACGGCGCCCCCACACCCTCTTCCCCTCACTTTCAACCGCCGCCCCTGCCTCTTCCTTGACTCGCCGCGCTGCCTGTCCTTTCACTTCCATCCGCCGCCCCCCTCTCTTCCTCCACTCGCACGACGCCTTCCTCTCTTCCTCTCACTTTCAACCGCCGGCGCCCCCCTCTCTTCTTCTCACTGTGCTCCTCCAAAGAAGACAAGGACCATCTCAAAAGGGAGGATTTGGCGCATCCCCAGGCCGTCAGGGCTCATCCCCGGACGCTCCGCGCACTCCTCCATCATGTCCTCTCGGTAATTCATTGATTTCTCAACGTTTTCTCTTGGATTTCTCTCATGAACTAGGTTAGGGTTTGATGTGAGGATTTTGATCTCGTCCATGGATTCTTACAAATGGTTATGGAAATGAATTAGTATAGTCATAAGGATTATATGCTAGTGATTAGGCGAAGTTTTTTTGGTTGAATGAAGAGATCGAAAATTCATGGTATGTGCCTCAAATATAGACAAATTAATGATGAAATGTCTAAAATCTTTTTTCTTAAGACAGAGGCAGAACATCTTAGTTCAATTAAAACTGAACTAACTTGAGAGAAAATTAGAAAGAAAAATAAACAAAAGAGAGTCAAGATAGTTGTTCAGATTTTCATGGGAAGTACTAGAGAATGAATAGGATGAAAATAATGCACTTAAATTTCAAGTATATGTACATAGTAAATTTGTACATATTTCACATTAATGTACACTGACCTCAAAGTGTAAATTGATGCTAATTTAGGAGCAATTTGGGACAAATCTGAGAGCAAAGCTGATAAAATTTAGTAACAATGTTGATGTAAATTCTAGAGCAAATAGATATGCACGTATCGGTGGGAGAAGATTCTAGTACACACCTTTAAACTTTTGACTTAACTAGAAGGAAAAAGTCCATTTTACTCCCCTCACCTATTCGCTTTGTCCACTTAACCCCCCGAACAAAATTTAGGCTCACTTTACTCCCCCAAACTATTTTTATTAGTCCAATCTACCCCCTAATTAGATTTATCTTCTTTATTTCTTCCTGTACAAGTTGAGTTTTAATTTCAGATTTTGTCAGTTGACTTATAACATGATGCCCTACATTAGAAAAATACATTAGGAATTTTTCATGATTACTTTTCATACAATTTTGTATATTTAAGATCAATTTCATATTAAATATTGTAACCTATGAAAATAACCATAAAAAAATTAGAATAATTTTTTAACATAAGGCATCATGTTATGTACCTGCTCACAAAGTTTGAACTTCAAATTCAACTCATACATGGAGAAACAAAAATCCAAAAACACATTAGGGGTTGATTGGACCAATTGAAATAGTTTGAGGGAGTAAATTAAGCTTAAATTTTGCTTAGGGGGTTAAGCGGACAAAGTGAACAGGTGAGGGGAGTAAAATGGACTTTTTCCTAACTAGAAAAGCATTTAAACAACCCAACCTAGTGAAAACCAATTTAGAAAAGTCGACAACCACACTTAACCAAAAGTATATTTTGTGGTGCCTTGTAGAAGAACTAAATAGTGGTTTGTATTCTTAAAAGATGGATAGGCACTATTTGTTGATGTTGCTGTTACGGCTAGATTAAGCCATACATCACTTTTACTGTCTTCAATTTAATTATTGAGAACAGTTTAAGTTCTAAATTATATGACCAAAATGTAAAAATAATTTATACACATGTATTGTTGTATCGTTTTCTTGTTTGGTTCTAATTTAAGTTCTAAATTATATGACTAAAAAGAGTGGGTTTTATGCTTTTTTGGTTTTCTCACAACTATATACACACATGTAAATGCTAACACGTATGATTTGTTCTTAACAGAGGTGGCCGTTACAGACCAAGGCTCAGAAACCATCAAAGGCTAGTTCGTCAAAAAGGCGAAGGGTTGATGAGTCTGATGATGAGTATGTGGCAAGTGAATCTGAGCATATACAAACTGATAGTGAGGTTGAGATAGAAGAAAGTGAAGATGAATTGATTGATTTGAGTGTTCAGCATGGAGGGAGGCAATGGAACCCCACCAACTATGCAGATGCTAGAGCTCCATATCAATATGACTTGCTCCGTGACACTGCAAACCTGTTCTTTCATACTCAAGTGCAAGAGGATGCTTTTTATGGTCATATGCTGAAGAAAAAGGTCTTCAAGCACCAGTGGATTGATTTCTATTATATGGCTGATCAACCATTGATGATTGGTTTGGTGCAAAAGCTTCAGAATGTGGGTTTGAGGGACTTTCTTGAGTAAAAATGCTATTGGAATGATACGATCATCCGACAGTTCTATGCTACTGTTGAGATGGACATGGAACAGAAAAGGCTTGAGTGGATGACAGGCAAAAGGAAATATGATGCCACTTTTGCTGAGTTTGCTGCTGCAAATGAGCTGAACTATGACCTCATCACTGACCCAGTTGAAAGCTTTGACGTAGTAGATGAGTTATTTTTGGATTTGCATAATATTACTCGGTTTTATGAGCCAAATAGAACTGGGATTGATAGAGTATACAAGACCACCACAGGGTTGAGGCATCATCCAGCTATCCTAAATAAGATTGCCCGAGTCACTGTTCTTCCTAAGAGTGGATATAAGGAAAAATTCACTGGATGGGCACCTAACTTTGTGCAGCATGTCATGGATGATGAAAAGATGGATGTGGTCAATCTTATCATGTGGCAAATCAAAGACAAAAAGATTAAATTTGAGATCAATCTATATTTTGCTCCATATATCATGTCTCTCATTCTCTCCAAGACAAAGTTCAAGGGCCCTTGTGATGTGTCGCATGATCCCTATAGACCGTTCAAGAATGACAGAACCTTCCTTGGGAGAGAGTTGACACCTTATCTGTCTGGTGATGCCAATGAAGCATTAGGAAATCCAGAGCAAGCTGCACCAATGGAAAATGCACAACAAGACGCACCTGAAGAAGGTGCACCTGAGGGTGCCGGGGGTGCACAGGCTATGCCACCTCCTCCACCACCACCACAACAGTCACAGTGGGTACCTCCTGAAGGATACTTTGATCCCTACTTTGCCTCTATGCAGCAGTCCATCGACACTCAATTTCAGCAGATACAGACGAGATTTGACTCTCACTTTGAGGCATATGGACAGCAGATGAACACAAACCTTCAGAACATGCAACAAGGTATTAATGCGGGCATCTCTGCGTTGAATGAGCGCTTTGATGGCTTGACCACATTTGATGACCATGAGCGCTTAGCAAACAAACAGAAGCAGCTTCAGGATGATTTTGATGCTTTCCGAGATCACTTCTACTCCTACTTCCCAGCTCCTGTGCCACCACATGAGTTCCTGCCACACCCACCATATTTACCTCCGCCGCCTCAAGATGACAAGCGGGGAGAAGAAGCTCAGAGTGCCTTGAACGAAGAATCTTGAAGTCAATGGAAGCTCTGGATCATGGAGATCATGGAGTCTTGCATTAGCATTTTAAATTCTTTTTGCATTTCATAAACATTGCATGAACTATGAGTGTAGCTTGTAATATTTGCAGTACTCTACATTTGTGCGTGGAACTTGACCTTGTGTTTGAACTACTATGTTGGTTATGTTTTTAATATTCAAGTACTTATAGCTTTTGAAAGCTGATTCTAAATTGCTGATATTCTTTATATGCTTCAATATATATATCTTGTGTAGTCTCGGTTACCTTTTTTGTAGGGGAAACTCTGTCAAAATTTTCTATCTATAGATATGTGGGAAAACAAATTGAAATTATATGCACATATGTAGGGGGAGTTTTTTTCTACACAACGAATTTTGAGGTCATCTATCCAATGTTACAAGTTTGGTTTCATTTGCATGACGACTCGCTAGTGCCACTTTGCTCAACTAGTTGCATTCCACGCAAGAGAGCTAACTTTGGTTGGGAAAAGTGGAATGAAAGATAGAGAGATAGAAAGGAACATGTCCTGATTCATGTTAGGCGGACGGTTGGCCGAAAGTGGCCGGACGGTCGGCCGCTGATTAGGTGGACGACGCGTCAGTCGTTTTTGTTAGGCGGACGGTCCGCCTAATGGGGGCGGACGGTCGGCCGGGGGCGGACGGTCGGCGCGTGGCTAGGCGGACGGTGCGCCTCTCTTTTTCTTTGAGGCGGACGGTCCGGCGGACCGTTTCTCCAGAGATGGTTTTGAGGGGTTCTAGGCAACATTTATTAGGCGGACGGTCCATCTTGGTGAAGTTGGGTCCTTATAGATAAATATGTTTCTATGACGGAATTTTTAAAAATAGCATGCATAGGCGGACCGTCCGGCCCCTAATGCCAGACGGTCCGTGTCTCTTTTCTTGGCCGTGCGTCCTGGATCTGGGCGCACGGCAACGTTTGCCCATAAACCCTCAGACAGCAGACACCACTCACACAACGCTCGCCCAAACCCACTCCCACTGACAACCTTGCTGCCTCCCGCCTCCTTCCCCCGCGCGCCGCCTCCCATCTGCCTCCTCCCCGCCGGCTGTCCGCCTCGCCCCGCCGTCCGCCGCACCGCGCCGGCCCGCCGTCTGCCACCCGCCGGCCGGTGCGCCCTGCCCCAGTCGCGGCGGGGTCCTCCCCTGCCCGTGCCCCTGCCAACCCCGGCTGCGCCTCCTCCAGCCGCCGGTCCGGCTGTGCACCGCCCCACCGGCGGCCTCCCCCTCGCCCCGGCCGGCCCCTTGCGCCTGCCGGGGTAGGGCCTTCTAGCTACCGGTCCTCCCCCGACCGTCTGCTCTCGGCCGAAGGTAAAGTATTCTAGTTTGATTAGTTTAGTTTAGTTTGAATTAGGTAGAGTACCTCATTGATTTATATACTTAATTTAGGTATTTCGCAAAAAAAATATAGTTAATTTAGATAAATTGGCTCATTTAGGTAGAGTATACCTTATAGTTTAATTTTAGTAGAGTAGTACATTAGTTTATATAGTTAAAAAATATAGTTAATTTAGATACGTTGGCTCATTTAGGTAGAGTATACCTTATAGTTTAACTAGTTTAATTTAAGTAGAGTAGTTCATTCGTTTTTTAGTTAATTTAAATCTGCAATTTAGGATGGAAGACCGTAGTTGGATGCACACGGGCTGGAAACAAGGGGGTGATGTGACCTCGGATTGGGTACGGAGGACCGAGGATTTCCTAGATTAAGCATTTGCTAAGGTTAAAGGAAGCAACAAGACCACTTGGTGTCCTTGTGCTCAATGTGCGAACACGCGTCGACAAACAAAGTAATACATGACAAGACATCTAAGGCGTCATGGATTTACGAGAGACCGAACCCGGTGGACCTATCATGCTGAAGGCAATCGTAGGAGAGATGAGGTTATGAGACAACGCATTGAGGAACTTGATTCTGATGCCGGGGTAGGAGACATGTTAGATGACTTTGAAGAAGCACACTTTGATGATGGATGTAGGGAGGAGGAGCCAGAGCCAAGCGCGAAGGCGTATTACGACATGTTAGCTGCAGCTAGTCAACCCCTTCACGAGCATACCAAGGTTTCACAATTAGATGCTATTGGGCGCTTAATGGCCGTGAAGTCCCAGTTTGCACTGAGTCGAGATGCCTTCGATGTTATGTTGACAATATTTGGCAGTTTGCTGCCAGAAGGTCACATTCTGCCAAAAAACATGTATGAGGCACAAAAAGTCCTTCGTGCACTTAAGATGCCATATGAGAAAATCCATGTCTGTCCTAAGGGATGCATCTTGTTTAGGGAAGAACAATGCAGAAGCAAAGTACTGTCCACAGTGTGAATCGTCTAGGTTCTTGGAGGTAGACGCTGGTGATGGTCAGAAGAGGCAGCTCACGGTCCCCGCAAAAGTCCTACGGTATCTTCCGTTCATACAGAGGATCCAACGACTGTTTATGAGCGAGGAATCCGCAAAACAGATGACATGGCACAAAAACGGAACTCGATACAAACCTGACAAACTTGTACATCCATCCGATGCCGAATCATGGACTCATTTTGATGGGATCCATCAAGCTAAAGCTGCTGAAGCTCGTAATGTACGTGTTGCGCTGGCGACAGATGGCTTCAATCCTTATGGAATGTCGGCAGCCCCATACACTTGTTGGCCTGTGTTTGTTATCCCTCTCAATCTCCCCCCCCCCCCCCCCCCGACGTTATCTTTGAACGACAGAATATTTTTATGTCGTTGATAATTCCTGAACACCCGGGCAACCATATGAGTGTGTATATGAAGCCTTTGATTGATGATTTGCTCCGTGCTTGGGAGGAAGGGGTTTGGACATACGACCGAGCTACAAAGACAAACTTTAGAATGTATGTGTGGTACCACTACTCTTTGCATGACATGCCGGCGTATGGGATATTCTGTGGCTGGTGTGTGCACGGGAAGTTCCCGTGCCCAATATGCAAGGCGCGTCTGAAGTTCATTTGGTTGAAGAAGGGCGGAAAATATTCTTCGTTCGACAAACATCGACAATTCCTCCCTATTGACCATCCATTTAGACGAGATAAGAGGAACTTTACGAAAGGCGTCGAAGTTAAAAACCCTATACCGCGCATGATGACACCTGATGAGATTCGTGCTGATGTAGAAGCCCTCGTGATGGCTGAAGGAGGTGGGTTTGTGGGATATGGCAAGCAACATGCCTGGGCTGATAAGTGTGGCTTGTGGAGGCTCCCCTATATGCAAGATCTCCTTCTACCACATAACGTTGATATGATGCACACCGAAAAGAATGTCGCTGAGGCTACCTTGGGTTCAATCATGAACATGGCTGATAAAACAAAGGACAATGTTAAGGCTAGAGTGGATCAAGCTGAGTTATGCAACAGACCAAAGATGAACATTCTGGCTCCTAAAGATGGAAAGAGATGGAAGAAACCAAAGGCCAATTTCTGTTTGACGCCGAACCAAAGGAGGGAAGTACTACGTTGGATGCAAGACTTAATGTTCCCTGATGGGTACGCAGCGAATTTGAGGCGGGGGGGGGGGGGGGGGGGGGGTGAACTTGACTACTATGCGAATCAACGGGCTTAAGAGTCATGACTATCACATATGGATCGAGCGGCTTCTCCTGATGATGGTTCGAGGCTATGTTCCAGTTCATGTGTGGCAAGTGTTTGCACAGTTGAGCTTTTTCTTCCGTCAGCTTTGTGCTAAGGAATTATCTGTGACAGTGATCAAGGAAATGGAAAAAATGGCACCTGTGTTGCTCTGTAAGTTGGAGAAGATCTTTCCACCTGGCTTCTTCAATCCGATGGAGCATATGATTTTACACCTCCCATACGAAGCACGAATGGGAGGGCCTGTGCAAGACCGGTGGTGCTACTCTATTGAGAGATGTCAAAAAGTGCTTCGAACTAAATGTAAAAATAAATGCAAAATTGAAGCTTCTATTGCTGAGGCATACATTCTGGAGGAGGTGTCAAACTTCACATCAAAATACTACGCTGATAACCTTCCGAGCGTGCATAATCCTCCCCCTCGTTACAATGTTGGCGAGAATGAATCGAATCTGAGTCTTTTCCGAGGGCAACTCGGAAGTGCAAGTTGTTCGGCCATCAAGACCTTGAATCAAGAAGAGTGGAGCACTATCATGCTATATGTGTTGACCAACCTTGAAGAAGTCGGGCCGTACATGGAGTAAGTTTTCAACAAACATTTAATATTCCAATAGTTCGTATTCTGCATCTGACCCCATTGTTCCTCTTTGTTATACAGAGATTTTAATACCCAATTCTGGCATGCACCAAGGGCCCCAACCCTACAGGAAATGGACACCCTTCTTAGGCAGGGTGCGGGAAATGGAAGACCTAATTTCATTTCTTGGTTAAAACAAAAGGTAATGTCTGAATTGACATTACAAGTTTCTGAGTTGAAATAGTATGACGAACTTGCACACGACTTTGAACTTGCACACGCCTTTGAACTTGCAGGCCCAAAAAGATACTTCTATGAGTGCAGAGTTGCAACACGTTGCCAATGGCTTTGCCTATAGGGTCAAGTCATTTGGCGCTTATGATGTGAATGGGTATCGTTTTCACACAACAAGCCACGAGCAGAGTCGCCCCAATCGAAAAACCACGAATACTGGAGTCTTTACCAAAGGAGACGACGAACTCGAGTACTATGGAACAATCGAACAAATATACGAACTCGACTTTCATGGTTCGAAACCCCTGAAACCTGTCATATTCAAATGCCACTGGTTTGATCCTAAAGCTGTGAGACGGACTCCGAATTTTGGGCTAGTCGAAATTCGACGTTCGTCCGTGTATAAAGGACAGGATGTTTATATTGTGGCCCAACAGGCCACGCAAGTCTATTATCTCTCATACCCATGCCAAACCGACCAACGTCTCCTGGGTTGGGATGTAGTGTACAAGGTATCGCCACGAGGGAAACTACCTGTCCCGAACAATGAAGATTACAACATAGACCCAAACACATACGCCGGAGAGTTTTATCAAGAAGATGGGCTAGAAGGGACATTTGAGATAGACTTCAGCGAAGCGATCGGAATGTAAGTAGACAATGAAACAGTTGAGCAGGAGGATGTCGGGGATGTGATTAATAATGTGAAAGATCTACATTTACTTGAGAAATTACGTTTAGGCAACGACAGTGATTCTGACAACGAACCTCCTTTGGAGCACGGTGTTGAAGATATGGATACACGTGATAGCGATGATGAGACATGTGATCCAGATAATATGGATCATGATGACTATTTCTAATATATGTAAGATGTGCATATGAGTGTATTTTAAATATGTTAGTTTCAGATTATATGTTCTAAATTTACTAGGTGTAATAATTTATAAATTAGTTGTACTAATTTATTTACTAGTTGTACTAATTTACTCTTTCTCATTGCAGGTGTTTGATCAAAGATGGTGGGGGCCGACAAAGTGGTGATGAGGTCGGTCAACGCTAACTTAGGGAGAGGTAGCGGTTCAGCAGATTCCTCCGAGAGGGGCAGACGGGAAAAAAGGAAGGGTTCAGCGAGTTCGTCGGCGGCTGCAGGTACAAACACACAGCTCTTTTTAATTACAATGATCTACTAGTTGTACTCTTTTAATTTCTAATACATGTACTTTTTAATTGTAGTGCAGGACTCTGGTATGACTCGAGAGAGGCCGCGGAGGAGGACTCGCCGGAGGGAGCGCTCGCCTAGACCCTCTGCGTCGAGCTTTAGTGCGGAGGATGACCGAGAGGAGGAGGGGGAGGCAGAGGAGTACGACGAGGACGAGGAGCAGGAAGGGGAGCCGGAGGAGGACCAGGAGGAGGCGGAGCAGCAGGAGGGGGAGGGGGTGGCGGAGGCAGGCGATCTCCCTAAAATCAAGTTGCGGGGCCCCTCTAAGCTCCCGAACCGACCGATAGCTTTGGCTCACCGGCCGGTTATTGCACCTGACCCTCCGAGGAAAGTATCTTTATACGTTCTTACTAATTTTCCTTTTCATATGTTTAAGACCATAAGTGAAACTAATAGTTTATCTGAATCTCTTTGGCAGGAACTTTGAGATTGTGGAGCCAGGTATTCACTCTCGCATCCCCAATGGCATCCTAGGGCTGCTGTGCAGGCTGCACTACCCTGGCATCATAGAGAAAGGAGGTCAGAGACAGCCGGCGTGGTCGTGGGAGGACTGGACGACCACGACAGATATTGCCACAGATGACAATGGACAGGTGTATGGGAGCAAGGCACGGCGTGTGGTGGCCGAGCTGTGGGTAAGTGTTCTTCATGTTACATTTATCAATACATCGCATTCATCAACCACGTTTTGAAATTTCTAATACATCTCGTGATTTGCGAAGGATTTCTACAAATGGCAGGAGGGGACGAAGAACGCGTGCGAAAACGTGGCTAACACAGCATGTCACAAGCTAGTGACCGATATGTGGTATGAGACACGCATAAGCGCCATCATACAGTACTGGGCAAACAACGGGCATAGGGTGATGAAAGCGGAGGCGAGAACATTGAAGCTGACTGTGGCACAATTTAACTCGGTAAATATGCAACATTTAATTTTGTAGATGAATTACGCAAAATTTGATCTTCTTATACTTGTTGTCTTTCAGGTGCCTCCGTGGTTTCTAGCCAACAATAATCATTGCTGGGAGATGGTGGTGAAGAAGTGGTTCACGGAGGGTTGGGTGGAGAAGCACGAGGCTGGCCGGGAGCACCGTTTACGGATGTCAGGGGTACCACACCACCAAGGCAACCGTAACCTCAAGCGATATGCGAAGAAATGGGTACGTGTATTCATTTCTTTATTCCAACGCTCAGTTTTGCATAATTTCTAATGATCTTTCCTTTTTTGACAGTCCGAGGTACATGGTGGCCAGCAGCTCACCATGCTTCAGGCCTTTGCTTTGTCCCATAAGGGGAAGGCGACCTCCGATGTCACGTACAACCCGGAGGACCCTCCCTCGGCGTATTCCAACTCCACCGCCTATAGCCGTCTGAGTGATTATGCTGAGGTGGCAAAGGAGGTGAGGGGGCCAGATTTTGATCCACACACGGAGCCCCTTGATGCAGAGGTCGTCGTGAGGGTGGGAGGCGGCAAAAAGCATGGTAGGTACTCGCTTGCTAACAGCGCCATCGACACGGCCGATGCTCCCACACTCTCGCAGCTTCGAGCTCGACAAACCGATTCAAGCCCACCCATACGCCAGCGGCCAAATGCTGTACACCTGCAGATGGAGGCATTCCAGGTTATTTCAGTTGCACTTGTCGTTCATTGAGTTTTACGTACGCTAACTTTCTATTCTAACCCCGGGGTCTAATTTTGTAGGCCCAAATGAAGGCAAGGGTCCAGGCGCAGGTCGAGGCACAGGTTCAGGTACACATGCAGGCGGAGCGGGAAAAGATGGAGCAAGAGAATGCAAGGAGATGGGAGGCCTATTATCAATACATGACTTCTTTGGGCTTTCCGCAGCCACCGTTCAGTCCACCACATATTGCTCATGCCGGTACTTTGACTCCTGTGAGTAACTTCGACAATCACTTAGCACTTTCCAAAATTAAATCTTACTTAACACAATCAATATCTTCAAATACGGTAGAATCCATCGGCAGCATCCAATGAAGGGTCAGTCAATCCAGACATGTCGCCTCCGTTGCCTCAGTGGCCGTCTCCGCACGCCCAAGTGCAGCCTCGTCACTCGTGCCCTCCTCATGGGCCGCAGTGGCGGCCGGGGCCGTCTCAGTCGTGGCCGTGTCACCCTCCACCGCCGTCGTCCCAGCCTCTGTCGCCGCCGTCCCAGCCTCCGCTTTTGCCGTCCCAGCCTCCGCTGCCGCCGTCTCAGATGCCGCCCTGGGGTTGGCCTTCGCAGCCGCCGGCTCAGCAGACGGCGGATGAGTGAGCGGTATGTATCGTGGTTTGTACGTATCGATTCTGTATGGACTTTTTATTCACATATATGAACTTTGTATCGACTCTTTGTATGGACTTTGTATGAACTCGCATCATATTTGTATGAACTCTGTTATGCATGTAATTGCTTGTAATGTTGATTGTGATCGTATGTTTCTTGTAATAATGTAATTTTAAATTACGGTGACGGCCACGACAAACGATTGCTCCCAAAATCACACGGCATCACGTTTGGCTTTGCCGTGTGTACGTAGCAAAAAGCACACGGCATCACGTTTGGCTAGCAAAAAGCACACGGAAAAGCCGGAAGGTTTGCCGTGTGCTCGAAGCAAAAAACACACGGCAAAGTTTCAGGCTTTGCCGTGTGCCACTAGCAAAAAGCACACGGCAAAGCTCCTCTGGCTTTGCCGTGCGCTCGTGGCAGAAGCACACGGCAAAGCTTTGCCGTGTGCTCGGAGCAGTATGCGCACGGCAAAACAACTGTCTTTGCCGTGTGCTCGGAGCAGAATGCACACGGCAAAGCGGCTGGCTTTGCCGTGTGCACGTGGCAGAATGCACACGGCAAAGCGGCAGGCGAACCGTGACCGCCGTCAGCCCGTTAAGCACACGGCAAATAAGACGGCATACGGCAAAGCCCTTTACCGTGTGCCCGAAAATTAGCACACGACAAAGATTTCGTTTGCCGACACATTGTTTGCCGTGTGCGTTTTGCCGTGCGCGGCGCATGGCAAATGTTTTGCCGTGTGGGTTTTCCGTTTTGCCACACGGCAAACGGCGCAGCCCCCGTAGTGAGGTCTATCTAGCCTATATCTCGGGAGAATGACTATGCGCATGCCCTATATGGAAACAAAATAGCTGCACGCCTGCACACCACCATCACACTTGCGCATTTATAGTTATATGGAAACATTTCGTTAACAGTATACCGCGTTATCAGGTTTATAAATTGAGATCGTCGAGACCCCAGCCACAACAACGGCCCACGGAAAGTTGCGCTACTGCCACTTCTACTGCCGATGGCCGCGCCGTACGGAGCTCCCCTGATGCCAGCGCCGTCGCCGGCGCCGGTGGCGGTGGTGTCGTCGCAGTTTTGCGCGCCGTACGCGGTGCCCATGACGGTGACCAAGAAGGCCATGAGCCTCTCCGGCGGGGACTTCATCATCACCGACGCCAACGGCGCAGAGATGCTCCGGGTCAGGGGCGCTGTGTTCAGCGTCCACGACCGCCGCGTCCTCCACGACGCCGCCGGCCGGCCCCTCGTCTCCATGCGGGAGAAGGTGATAAACACACGGATCGATCGCTGCTGTTGATGGTGTTCTTCTTTCTTTCATTTGTGGCTCCATCAGATCGTGCTTAGTAGGATTTTTTAATTTTGGATTTTGGAAAACAGTGCTAGTAGGATCGGTCGTTGACTTTGGTCTCGTAGTCCCTGTTCTGTTGGGCTTATTCATTCTGTTCTCAAAGTTCAGGCTTTGTTTGAAGCAGAGGAAATGAAACTTGTTCAGCCGTTTCAAAAAGAATGAATGTCAATTTCGTGGGGTGGAAAGGGGCCAGAATGGTTGGAAACTGATGCTGCGGCTTGAATGAAGTTCACCTTGGGGCATTGTTCGCTTTTGATAATACTCCATGCGCTCCAAAATTTAAATCGTTTGATTTTTTTACTCCAAGTTTGACCGCTCGTTTTATTCAAAAATTTGTGCAAACACAGTTAAATTTAAGCTATTTTTGAAGAACTTTTATTAATAAAGCAAGACACAACTAAAGATGTGATATTTTGTATAATTTTTTAAATACGATGAGCGGTCAAAGTTGGAGTAAAAAAGTCAAACAAATATAATTTGGAATAGATGGAGTAATTAACAACAGTGTATTACTCTGTAAGTAATCTCAATAAAACTTGAATTTAAATCAAAGTCTAATTTGAGGCAGTACTTTGTGAACTGCCGCTTAATCATATAGTAGATATATCAATAACTACTCTTCCTTGTCTGACTTTTTGACCTAAACTAATGTTGCCGTCATATAACAAGTTGCACACAAGTGTGACTTAACAATACAAAAAAAAACACACTCAATAAGCTGTTGTTGACAGGTTGAAAAGATCTATATTCTACTATTGTCAACCCATCTAGTTTCCGCCCATTTTACAAATCAAACAATTCTGAAATACATCCAATAAACACAAGACAATGTCAGTATGCTCCAGCAAGTATACCAATCAATTCATGCATCACATAACAACAACGGTGCGTTTTTTATCAGGTATTCAGTATGCACAATAGATGGGAAGTGTTCAGAGGGGACAGCAATAACGCAAGCGATCTGCTCTTCACAGTGAAGAAAGCTGCAGTCTTGCAACTGAGGACAGAGGTGGACGTCTTCCTGGCCGGGAACACCGCGCAGCAAGCCTGCGATTTCAAGATCAGGGGCAGCTACTTCGAGAGATCATGCGCCTTCTATATTGGCTACTCCAACACCATGGTCGCTCAAGTGAGTAGTGTAAAAGTTTTCATCAAGAGGTGTTCAATCCGGGTGAAAAAATTTAGTGAAAATTTTTGTCAAGATAATCTTACCATTTAAAAATTACAGATCTCATATGAAAATCATGAGACGAATCTAATGACGATAATTAATTCATAATTAGTGAAAGATTAATGGATGATTACTGTAGCATTAATGTTGCAAATCATGGCCTAATTAGGCCAGTCTCAGTAGGAGTTTTATGGACATTAAGTAGGCTGCCATGTCACTATTTTTGATGATGTAGCAGCATAATAATGAAGAGAGAGATGAAATGAGTTTCATGGTGATGAAACTCTCTCTACATAGTTACCTAGACATCTTGTGTCTTGCGTGTAACCTAGAAAACCACAAAAGATGAAACTATGCATTGAGAAAGGGGTATTTCATCACAGTTTCAAACATTTTTAGATGATGTGTCACTCTAGGTAACTGTGTCCATGAAACTTGCATTGAGACTGACCTTAGGCTCATTAGATTCGTCTCGCAAATTTTTTCTCATTAACACACGTTTACTACTCCATGCATGCATGTAAAATCCCTTTGATGTGACCGGTAACAAAAGTTGATGAATGGAACTAAACAGGGCCTCAGTTTTCTATATACTCCCTCGGTCCCAAAATAAATGCAATTTTAGGATTGAGCACGCAAACCAATGCTAGGTATAAAATTACCAAGATACCCCTTGTCTTTTGTTAGCAATATCTAGACACTAGTTTGTCTTTTATACGAGAAGGTTCCGGAGACTATTGTCTTTTGTGGTTGGTCAAAGTTGCATTTTTTATAGGGTAAATTTCAAATCTTAGAATTGCATTTATTTTGAGACGGAGGGAGTAATCTTCTATTTGTCGAAATTTATAAACATATATTCATTTAATGAGTATGCGTTTGGCGTTTAATTTGGTGCTGCAGATCACCCGCAAGTACACGGCATCAAACGTGCTGCTTGGGAAGGACACCTTTCTCGTCACGGTGTTCCCGCGCGTCGACTACGTGTTCATCGCTGCTCTTGTTGTGATTCTAGATGAGATCCACAGGGAGAAATTCGACTTCGACTTGATCACACCGCTATCTTAAGCTCAAGTTCTATGCCTGTGATATTGTCACAATGTTCTCTTTGTTACCATAATTGTTATGTGATTCAAGTACTGTTGAACTGTTATGTGATCAATTGTTATGTGAAATGTTGAACCGTGTGAAATGTGAATGTGATTATTGTGGGTTGTCAAGCAATCTCCATTCATTTCTGCGCAAAGTACTAACCTTCAACACAAATTATAATTTTTCTTTTTTTTTTCAAAAACAAAGAATTAGCCTTTAAATATAAATTAGAATTCTAAAGCAGAAATATCTGATATTCTGGCATCCATTCGATGGGGCCCACTACAACTAGTAGTACCTGATTCCTCCTTGCGAATCGCACCTCCTCCTGTCGGCGCCGAAGGCAAGATAAACCGCCCGGACTCTGCAAGTCAACTAGTAGTATAGTATACAACGGCACGCGGAAGCTAGCTAGCTGCTCACCGCTGATCGATCGAATCCGCCGAGCGCCACCGCGATCTCGATCACCCATGGCGGCGCCGTACGGAGCCCCTCCTCCTCCTCTTCCGGCGGCGGCGGGGGCGCCGGCGGCCCCGGTGGCGGTGGTGTCCCCGCAGTTCTGCGCGCCGTACGTGGTGCCGCTGACGGTGACGGAGAAGGCGCTGAGCCTCTCCGACGGCGACTTCACCGTGACCGACGCCAACGGCGGCGTCGTGCTGCGCGTCAAGGGCGCCTTCTTCAGCATCCACCGCCGCCGCGTCATCCTCGACGCCGCCGGCCAGCCCATCCTCTCCCTGCAGCAGAAGGTAAGTAAAGTATACACGGATCGGCCATCCATTTCTTGCTCGCTTTCTTTCCTTCCGTTGGCTCGATCTGAGTTAAGAAGGATCAACCATTGACTCCTGCATGCAAAGAATCACAGATCCAAGAAACCGGAATAAAAAAGGGGGAGAGCAAACGTCACCCTTGAACCTTGATTAGTCTCTGTTTTTTCCCACTTCTTTCTTCTTCAAAGTTGTTAACCGAGATTTGAGGTCAATTTGGAGGAGAAGATACATAGGAGCAGGAATGCAAGCTCCATTGCAGAGCTTAGGCAAAAAAGTTATGCTTCAGATCATGATAAAAGAAACATTTCTTTTTATTTTACTACTTGATTAGTATTTGGAAATAGATGCTACTTGAGTACTTGACTACTGAAGTGGAGTAGTTCACAACAGGGTAGTGGGGAACGCTAAACTAGTTTAGTTCCCAGCGCAATCTCTGTCCCAACTCACAGCTTGATTAAAAGAAATTTTACGATTTGGACTTAGGCTTGGTACAAGGACCATAAGGTTTTGCGAGAGGGTTAAAATAATCTGACTTGTGATTGCGACCTTTGTTTGTGGCAGAAAACATGTTCTACCTGGTTGTGTTATTAACCTGTACAACAACAAACAGGGACTTGGGGACAGAGTCGCAGGACATCACTCTGTTACCAATAAATGCGATTTTACAAGCATCTTTTGAGATCAAATGCTCATTCCACTGGAACAAAACCAACAAAAGCCCTGTGTTAATATACTCTATCTAATGGTCTAGTGGATCGATCATACCAGATTAGCATCACCTCACCGTGGCCATATTCCAGGTATTCAGCATGCACCACAGATGGGAAGTGTTCAGAGGTGATAGCTCGAACGCAAGCGACTTGCTCTTCAAAGTGAAGAAGAGCTCGATCATCCAGCTGAAGACAGAGCTGGACGTCTTCTTGGCTTCCAACACCGCAGAGGAGGCCTGCGATTTCAAGATCAAGGGCAGCTACTTCGAGCGGTCATGCGCCTTCTACCTCGGCAACTCCAACACCCTGATTGCTCAAGTGAGTAAAGAAAACATGCTCTGTCTGTCTCTTATCTAATTTTTGGAGTCCGGTAAATCTTTTTACAGTTGATGTGTGTGTGTGTCATTTTGGTGCTGCATGCAGATGAACCGTCAGTATACTGTCTCCAACGTGCTGCGGGGGAAGGACACATTTGGCGTGACCGTGTTCCCGCATGTTGACTACGTGTTCATAGCGGCTCTTGTGGTGATTCTGGATGAGATCAACAGGGAGCGGCGATCCGACTGATGAACACAGCAAAACCCCAAGGTGGTTCCATTCCATCAAGTTGGACAGAGAGTTGCTGGTGTGAACCGCTGTTTCCGGTTGAGGTTTTGCTTGCCAAATGAAATGATGCTAGCAGGATCAGCTATTGAACTTTGTTGTATTATGCCGACGTTCAATAATGTGTACTACTAATGTGCCTTTTCCGTTCATTAATTTGAAGGGCCTTATGTGTCTTTTGCTTGCTGTACGGACTACGGATCAGTGCAAAGGACAGAGTCATGGCCATATCCCAAACTCTGTTTCTCTGTTCTGCCTCTTCCTATATCCTATCTTCTTTCGAAGGCCTGAACATCACCGGCATTAATTGATAAGAAGAGTAATACAGGAGCGCCGAGTTTACTGATCAGGTGGTCAGGTGGAGCATCGGGATAGCCCCCAACAAGAGAGGAGAAAACAAGAAAAAACAGATTAAACGTTATGCTGTGAAACAAGGCAGCTAGGTGCTCGGCACCAGCTAGTCCCCAATCCCCATAGGCCCATAGCCTGGCCTCATCCTTGATCTCATCAATGAGACATGATGTTGTCTTCTCTGTCTTTGGTCACTGAACATTCATTGCATTCCTCTTCTTCACTATCCTCAACTCCGCGTGTTCAGCGGTCAGCGCTGTTGTACCTGGTGGTGGTGAATTTGGACCTTACTTACCGTATATCCCTTGCACTTTCCGCCTGCCGACTTCTCTTCCATTTCTTGATTGGTTGCTCGGTTACGTAACACAACAGGGTCGCCATGCCCTGACCACCTTCTCTGCAATTGCAAATTAAACACCACAGCTTATTTATTTGTAGTCTCTCGTGGGCGGTGGGACACGCACCACACAAGAATACAAGATCCATCCACGCACTTTCCTTTCACAAATGTCACCCTCCAACGACAAGAGCAGCACAAGCATACGCAACCTGAAGCTGACCCTTTTATAGGACAACAGCAGCAATAACGCGTCGTACGTACGTGTAAACCTTCGAATACCACGAACGACCATCAAATCCATCCAGTCCGGTCGTCCGGCGCTGCTGCTGCGCAAGGCGATCGATCGAGCTCAGCGATGTCGCTGCTGTACAGGGACCATCCTTCGGCGCCGGCGCCGGCGCCGTTGGCGGTGGTGTCGCCGCAGTTCTGCGCGCCGCGCACGGTGCCGCTGACGGTGACCAAGAAGGCCATGAGCTTCTCCGGCGGCGACTTCACCGTCACCGACGCCGCCGGCGCCGCCGTGCTGCGCGTCGAGGGCGCCTACTTCAGCGTCCGCAGCCGCCGCGTGCTCCACGACGCCGCCGGACGGCCCGTCCTCACCATGGAACGCAAGGTAAAACACCGGAGTCCGGCATCCGTTTGACCACTACTCTTCCGCTCTCTCTTTTCTTGATTTCTTATCTTCTTTTGTGAGCTCCATATCGTAGGCTAGCTAGGATTACGTTTTTCTCGCTAATAATTAAGTATACAAGTTTACACACGTCATAGATATATTTGAATCTGATCTGCAGGTATTTAGCATGCATGACACATGGAAGGTGTTCAGAGGGGACAGCTCGAGTTCACGCGATTTGCTCTTCACTGTGAAGAGAACATCCGTTTTCCAACTGAAGACAAGCATGGGCGTCTTTCTGGCTGGGAACACCGCGGAGCAGGTCTGCGATTTCAAGATCAAGGGGAGCTACTTTGAGAGAACCTGTGCCTTCTATCGCGGCAACTCCGACACCATGATTGCTCAGGTCAGTAGTTCAATAATGTTAATTAATTGGTTTTCAAATTGTATTTCAGAGAGTTTATAAGAAATTCAGTATACATTGTCTACCATTTGCATTGGTTCTGCAGATGAAACGCAAGTTTACTGTGTCCAATGTGCTGCTCGGAAAGGACACCTTCTGTATTACAGTGTTCCCTAACGTTGACTACGTGTTCATCGCGGCTCTTGTTGTGATTCTGGACGAAGTTCACAGGAAGGGATCCCAATGAGGAGCACATCATCTGACAAATTCCAAGCTTCCATCAGATTCAATGCTGTGGCCTGCAGTGTTATTCGATTATATTGGGGTTGCATATAAAATTATGTAAATTAGACTTTGTTGGTGCTGGTGATGTATACTATTGTATTTTTTCTTCTTAATTCAACACTATTATTTGGTTATTACTTAAGTTTGTAAGTTATTCAATTGTAACTCCTGTGTTTGACTTTTTAGATGATTACAAAATTCACTAAATTATGAAAATTTTAAAACTATTAACAAGTCTCTAATTTACTTCCAACAAAAGCTGACACAGAGTCACCTATGATTTAAAAAATCTTGGAATCCCTCCTCCAATCTCTAGATCAACTATAAGACTGTCACTCGGAAGTCAGAACCAAAATCTTGGATATTATTATTTCTATAATCTTATCCTAAACTAAATCTCGAATCCACTAATATTCTTTTTTTCTCTCTCAGACTAAATCGCCCCTCTGTTGCTTTTTGGGTAATGCTAAGGATAGGATCACTAGGGGAGCTACGTGAAAGAGAACCTGGGCTACCGCCCCCGTGCTGAGGTGAAATGTATGCGCATGCATATCTACTCCCTCCCTCCCTATATAATAGTCATAGTCGTTCAAGCTACATCATCATATCCCTAAATAAACGTCGCTGTCTACCCTTGTCTAGCTGTATACGCGCGCTGCCTTTAGGCCCGAGGCGCAGGCGCACTCCCCAGGCCCAGCCTCACACACCGCCTAATCAAGCTCTGCCATGTCCATCAAGCGCTGCAATGTCCATCATTGCAAGATAGGGGTACCAGTGTCTTTTAGACATTGTATTGGCTTTGAGTTTTTTCATCCAACGACCTTTAATTAGGGACAGAGGGAGTACACCCTTGTGCTTTTGCACTTTGAGCCATGTAATGTTGAGATTAGGGATGTCCTACGAGTGAAAAAATCAGACGGTCAAGACATGTTGGAGAAGATATACGTATCAGCATGTTTACTTTCTCTTTATCTAAGTAGAAAAGAAATATGCTTGTTCAATTCTTCTCACTGTGTGGCACGCCGAAGAAGTTCGAATTGAAATTGATGGGAAACCCAGCCGCAAAAGTTGTTAATGCGTCTGTTACTCTTCCATCTTCTCTACATCCGGGTCTCGATCTCGCTTCGACTGCGACTAAACCATCCGTGGACTCACGGAAACTTCAGACTGAGTGCGTCCTCCAAGCAGCAAGACAATGACTGGGCTGCATGCGGCGTGGAAAAGAGAAAAAGACGCATAGAAAACAGAGGTCAGAGCCATGGAATTCTTTGTTTTGCTTGGTCCCGATCCTTCATTCCGCGTCTCCCAGATTCATTTCATGGTCAGCGCTACTTTGTTTTTGTTTTTCTTTTTTTTTTTTGGACAAGGGACTTTCATTCATAATTTGAAACAAAGTAAACTACGGGTGAGGTCAAGATGACCCCCATGATACATTCGTGCTGGTTTCTCGTTCATTTCTGGATTGGTTGATCGGATACGTATCACAGGCTCACAGCAGCAGAGTCACCATGCCCTGACCTTCTTTGCAACTACATACACACCACACCACTGCTATTTTTCTCTCGTGGGTGGGGGGCCCCGCACCACCAGAAGACCCACGCACTTTCTTTTCTTTAGTCTTAACTGTTTACTTATATCTCCAACCACACGAGCACTATTACTACCTCCTTCCTTTTGTATATGACATTGGTTAGTTCATTTTTAACTATCCAACGTCATATATAAAAGGAAGGAGGGAGTCTGAAACCACCACGAGACCGTGAAATTCTGATGGGAGCAACGTGCAGCAGGGACCATCCTCCGGCGCTTCCATCGTCGGCGCCGGCGCCGGTGGCGGTGGTGTCGCCGCAGTACTGCGCGCCGCGGACGATGCCGCTGACGGTGACCAAGATGCCCACCATGACCTTCAACGGCGGCGACTTTACCGTCACCGATGACGACGACGACGACGACGACGGCGCCGCCGTGCTGCGAGTTGAGGGCGTCTGGTTCAGCGCCGGCAGCTGCCGCGTGCTCCACGACGCCGCCGGACGGCCCATCCTCACCATGGAGCGGGAGCGCAAGGTAGCACATCGGATCCTCCGGCCAGCTTTTTCTTTCTTGTTTTCTTCTGTGGGCTCTTCATGGGAGAGTTCACAAGGGTTTCATGGTTGCTCCTACAAAAACATACAGATTGCAAGTGCAAAGATCCAAGAAACCAGATTGTTTGTTTTGCTATGTTTATTTATATTCTCGCGCGAAAATAAAATTTTACAAAACATGGATGTATTTTGATCTGATGATATATATGCAGTTATTTAGCATGCATCGCACATGGAAAGTGTTCAGAGGGGATAGCACGAGTTCACGTGATTTGCTCTTCACCGTGAAGAAAACATCCATTTTCCAACTCAAGACAAGCGTCGGTGTCTTTCTGGCTGAGAACACCTCAGAGGAGGCCTGCGATTTCATGATCGAGGGGAGCTACTGCTTCGACTTCGAGGGATCGTGTGCCTTCTATCATGGCAATTCCAATTTCCAACACCATGATTGCTCAGGTGAGTATAATTTAAAAAATGTGCAAATTAATTAAGTTTTTAACAATTGTATGTCAATGTTTAGAAAATTTTTAAGTTAACTTATCTACCATTTGGTTCTGCAGATGAAACGCGAGTTTTCTATGTTAAATGTGCTTCTCGGGAAGGACACATACAGTGTTACAGTGTTCCCTAACGTTGACTATGTATTCATCACGGCTCTTGTGATTCTGGACGACATTGATAGGAATCCACTACTGCACAGACGATCATACAGGTCCGCGCGAACGGGTCACTCGCACAGTTGATAGACCCGTTACCATGGGGCCGATATGAATGAGGGAGGGTCATTCATGCCAGTGTGAAAATTTGCAGGAATAATACCATAAACGTGCTGGCATAATTCTACACTGTTTACAATAGTTCATTATTTTAGTCAACTTTAAAAGAGGGCCAATACATTTGAGTTTCTAAATTTTGGCGATGTTAGTTATTGCATAGTACGTTTGATTTTTCTTCTCGAAGCTAAATTTAGGGAGCGACACATGCGAGAAAATTTGAAGACCGGCCATGCGCTTTACTCTATATAAATAGATAGAGCTCAGTGTACGTGTAGGTGCAGTGGTATTATGCTAGAGCATTGATGGAATGGAAGTGCCAGCACTAGCTGACTTTTTTTTAAATCACACACAAAAAACTAAATGATTTTTTTTAGAAATAGATGTACTATTTTTATTAAGGAACGTTTACAGAGTACAATGCAAACTCCATCAGGCGGAGCTAGGAATCAAACATGTATACCTAGACTTTCATACAACGACCCTTTAGCCAGCCTATGAGCATCTTCATTAGCTTTCTTTCCATCATTAACAAAATTGGCGTCAGTGAAGTCTGCTGCCCTTGCCTTGATCTCACGGACAACGTGGACGTAAGCTCCCATTGCACTGATGGAATGGAAGTGCGTGCACTAGCTAACCATTTTTTAGAATCACAAAAAAAAATAACTCAGTGATGATGCGGCTTAGCTTGCATGGCGGCCTGGTGGGCTCCCGATGGAGGCCTTTGGGCTGTGAGTGAACTGGGACCTCTGGCCTCACGCATACTCTCCTTATCATCTCACTCACACAACATACATAATTGTGCAATAGATGCTTTCCTTTTGAAGTAACCCATGAAGAACCCTTTAGCATGAGTTTGTAACACCAGTAAGTGCTAAAAGGCCTTTAACATGTATGTTTGTAATGCCAAACAGTGCTAAAAGGCCACCTTTGAACAAAACATTGAACCGACTGGATTGAAACGAAAACATAGCCCATAGAAGCACCTCCTCAAGGCTACTAGATCCAAGGAAAAATATCTCGAAAAGCTCACGTATCCATCATGAAGTTTGGAAGAAACTGAGCGCCCTCCAAAGAATCGATTTGGGAGGGTTTGAGGGAATTACATGAAAGCTGCTAACAAGAGTCCTGGCAACAACCCCCCCCCCCCCCCCCCCCCAAAAAAAAAAATTGACAAATTTGTCAGCCAATCATGAAGAACGAAAAATCCCAAAAAAATATCTTCGAGGTCCTGGAAAGGATAAATTTCAGATTTAAAGAACATGGAACAATTTAACATGAAATTGATCTTTTGATTACCTCACCATGTTCAACTGCAAGCCACTTCTAAGCACAAAGAAAGCTAGAATGGAAAAAGAATCAAATCAAAGATTACTCATCTCTCTACCTCTCAAACCCTAGAAAAGGCCCTCATACACACAAATGAGAAGCCCACAACAAACTACCCAAAGAAATGGCTGCCCACAACAGCCACTCCTCATATATATTGGTGTCCGGCAAAAGTACATAACGCATTTACAATAAGCATACAATCTAAATACCAACAATAAGGATAAAATCGTCCAAGTTTTGCTCGGAACATCAAACGGACCTGGTGCCTTCACGACTTGATGCGCTTCGATGCTATATTTGTGACGGTGCGCATGTCCTCCAATTTGATGTCATTCGGCCACACCAGACCGTCCCTCCAGTTTTGAAGCCAAACCAGTCAGACCCTCTTCCACACCCCCGCAAGGCGTGTTTCACCCCAAGTTTTGGGGCTAAACTGGTCAAACCGTCTACGTCGTTGGGCTGGCACATCACTGCTTGTGGTTTTGAGGCCAACCATGGAACTGTCGGGCCACCGCATGATCGTTTGTGGTTTTGAAGCCAAAACACCGAAACCATTGGTGATGCGCGTCCGACGCTCCCGTTAGGTGCCACTATGCCTCCAAGCCGTTCACGCGCCTACTCTCAGGGTTACTGGACTTGCCATCATCATCCTCCCTGACTTGGCTGACACTATCTCCAGCTCTGTGTACTCTTTCTTTTATGTGCACCATGAGAACCGCCCATGGCCCCGCCTGGCCTCTTCGAGTCCCTCGGTCCAAGCCATTTGCTCATCCTTCACCACCTCACGGTCTATCGGCATAACACAGCTCGCGCCATCGACCACCATGTTGCACCTATCACCTGCACATCACAAACCAAAAGACACAACTGCACAAGATAAGTTTTACACACACCACACTAGCTTAATGCACGCAACACAACGCTCCGGTTAGCCATTAGCATAATTAGGAACTTATAAAATATTTACTCAACCGTTAAAACTCCAAATCATCTCGTCAATCACTCATCACATATAAGACCAAAGCACACTTCGACTTAATCTCTCAGAAAAATGTGTAGGTGAGATAATTTTAGGTTGGTGAAAAATTCATCACATGGATGAATACCATGTCGGACAAATAAATAGTGGAGATAAGCCATGTAGTTGCCGTTCCCGGCAATGACGGCTTGTTTGTTGGTACGTTGGTGCGGGAGGCGACAGCTGACCAGCTCCATGGTGGTTGGTGATTAGGTGATCGGGGCAGTTAAATTAGGTGCAAGATACTCCTCGTCAACTGTATCATTAGGCACTGTAAACAAAGCTCTTTAAACCTAGATTGAAAAACAACTAAAATGATTGATAAAGCTGTACTCCGCGCCATATGGAAGTGTGGAGGCCCACATGCAGCGTCTCGCGCAGGGTGGTGAGTTCATCACCCACCTTTGGGCTTTGCTGTACCACACCGGTATCCTCAGGTGGTATCCTCGAAGGGAGGGTGGAGGGGGACAGGCTGGGGGAAGGCCCTCTCGTTGAAGAGGAAACGGTGTTGCAGCCCTGATTATTTTTTTTTTCTCACAATACGCAGAAGAGTGCGCATCTTCAGGGGCGACGCCACGTTGTCCTTCCCTGGTGCACAGGCACCAGGGTAAGAAATTTTTGTCCACTAATTATACTTCAAATCACCCTACATTCTAGCAAAACAATACAAGTTCCTTTAACAGTGCACCATGATCAATTTATACCTAGCTTCGCCCCTGCGCATCTTTGTATTAAAGGTAGAAGATTCGAATAACACACGGCAAGATTAGTGGCACCAAAGACACCACAATCCTCCTTTGCTCTTGCAAACTGCCCTGTATATCTTTTTGATATCTTCCAGTTCATATGTATTTCATTTTCATTGGAGTTGGACATATGACTGTTTGTAGTAAGCTCTTGGGATTTAGGAACCAGGGGTTTCCACGTTGTGGTTGACGCGCTATCTGTGCAATCTGTTGCACAACTAATTCTAGCTAGTACAGGATTTTGAAGCTATTGGTTGCAAAAAGAAACAGCTAGCTGCTTCCGTCCATGGTTCCTTAATTGGGTACAACAGCGAGGAATGAGGACCCATGCTGCATGCACGGAAACTCCTCGGTCTCAACATCTTAACGTTACTAATTGTAATTGGAGGCTTTTTTTAATCCTCCACGTTAAGCTACCTAGGATTTAAGTGGACACCTTACAATTAAAGATTTCTTTTAAAACTTCCACACTAAACCACCAAGGATTATAGATGAACACTTACAAAAACTAAAAAATAATATAACAACTTTCTATATCTATGTTTCGTCCACTTCAACTATCCATTCACATCTAATGAACAAAAAGTCCATTTTACCCTCCTTACCTATTCTCTTTGTCCGTTTAACCCCCTCCCCCCCCCCCCAAACCAACTTTTTGTTCACTTTACTCTCCCAAACTATTTCAATGAGTCCAATCTATCCCCTAATTAGATTTTTATTTTTTTGTTTCTTTGTCTACAAGTTGAGTTTGAATTCCAGATTTTGTTAGTTGCCTTATATATTATAACATGATGCCCTATGTTATAAAAATACATTAGGAATTTTCAATATTACATTTCATACAATTTTGTATATCTAAGATCAATTTCATATTAATTATCCTAACCTACAAAAATAATAGTGGAAAATTTTAGAATATTTTTTAACATAAGGCATCATGTTATGTACCTGCTCACAAAATTTGAACTTAAAATTCAACCTCTACATGGATAAACAAAAATACCAAAACACATTAGGGGGTAAATTGGACCAACTGGAATAGTTCGGGGGAGTAAATCGAGTCTAAACTTTGCTTACGGGGTTAAGTGGACAAAGTGAATAGGTAAGAGAGTAAAATTGACCTTTTCCTAAATGTTTTGTGAACTGCAACAAAATTGCCTTGTGCCATTCAGGGTTTACGACTAAAGTAAAATAGCCATGGATTGAATCACTGTAGGAAACCTTTATGTCTATTTATATGCATAGTCCTTCCCACCAAGTATTTCTATAAAAATATGTTTTACATGATCCCTGTTTGTATGCCATAATTTATTTATAAAAATAGCTTAATTGTGTGTTCCTTGCAAATATAAAATCGCATGTTTGGATATCGTATCTTATGCATAAAAAAACTCAATTAGATCAATCACCATATTTTGCTAAGCAGTTGTATAAGTTGCGATGGTGAGCAAAACCCTAAGTGAAATTTGACCAGGAAAGGAATTGTGGAAGATCAAGGTGTTTGACACGAAATAAATAAAAAAAAGTGTTGCGGGGCGTGCCAGTGTACTAAGTACACAAATAAATAAAAGACATAGTTCCTTGATCAACAAAATTACAAGTTCCCTTTATATAATGCGCGCCATTGCCTCATGTGAGGGCCATCCGATTCAAGCGATGTGGTCTCCTGGTTCCCGGGGCTTTAGAAAGCTCGCGAATTAACTTCACGGGACACCTCCGATTAAGCTGCGCATGGTCGTCGTATTCGTCTTCGCTTCACTTCTTCCACGCATAACGTGTAGATGGATGATGGAGTTGATGTAGGTGTCGGCGTTGGCGTGATCCACGGCCTCGTCGGTCCGTGGTGCCGTGATAGCATAGCCATCGCTTAGGCTACGCCCGCCTTGTCGTCCGGCCTCGTCGGTCACGGGCGACGTGTGAGACATGGTTGGTTAGTAGCATATGCATGGAGAAGAGCAGCTCGGCATCGGCGACGTCGTATCGCAGCTTTACGGTAGATGAATAAACTAGAAACATGTACGGCATTCTTCGGCATGCAGGTCGCACAGACGGAAGTCGTCCCTGCATATGCCTCCCTGTCCATGCATGAAACGGAGAGAAAAGAGAGAAGAGGGGTTAGTGTATATAACCACCTGTGCCGGCCATGGTCCTCTCGCCTCCGCCCGGCAGCGGCGTCCTGCCCCCGGCGTCCTTCTCGTGCGCCGACGTGCACCGGAGCTGGTGGCAGGTGCGTCTTGTCTTCTTTTCTTCTTCGTGCTTGCAAGTGTGTGGGGTGGGTGGCTAAAGAGAGAGCAGCAGCAGCAGTGCGGCGAGAAAGCGATGAGCGGTCTCTCCTTGCCTCTCTGCCTCTGTCCTCCTATCTCGAGTGAATGGAGCAGCACTCCTTTTATAGGCCAGTGGAGGGGCAATACATGGCAGGGAGCTCGAGCGTGTCCCGGCCAGGCGCCAGCTCCCCTTCCTTGTATGCAGCCATGTATGCCTTATTTTCTTTCCTTCTTTATACCTTCCTCATAATAGCTTTCCTAGACTGGGGCCAATTGGCATGGCGCATTCCATTTAATCGGTGGACAGCCATGCTTGCTTCCATAGATAGGAGACGACAGATGCGATTAGAAAACTTTCCATTTGATTAGAGGGAGTCGAAGACGGCACTCGAGCGTGTACGCAGTGGCTGCCGGGTGGGTTCTCATTTCCATCGTCTCCAGGCCGAGCAAAACGGAAAGGAGTTATGGTTGTGCATATGCGCACACGTCAGCGCGACTGAGTAACAAAGATACGTGGCTACACTACGGGAAATCGGCTGTTTGCCGTGTGCCCACGGCTTTGCCGTGTGCCTCTTCGCGGGCACACGGCAAACAAGCCTATTTGCCGTGTGCCTGCCCACGTGGCACACGGTGTACAGTTGGCACACGGCAAACAAGCCTGTTTGTCGTGTGCCTGACGACCTGCACACGGCAAACAGGCCGCCCCAAACGGCCATTGGCTCGGCCGTTAGCTTTGCCGTGCGCCCTGTTGAAGCACACGGCAAAGCCTAGCTGTTTGCCGTGTGCCCTTGCCACGTGGCACACGGCAAACAGGCGGCTCACGGCAAAGCAGCCTGTTTGCCGTGTGCCACACACAGGCACACGGCAAACAGGCTGCAAAAAATTCGAATTTTGCCTCCAAAATTTTTTTGCTAACTTTTTGGTCCATATATTATCCATGTTAGTTTTGTGCATGTTTTCCGGTCTGTTTGCTATATTTAATCACTTTGTATCATTATTTTTAATTTTGCCGATACAGCAAATTTGAATTGTAAGTGTTTCGAATAATGTAATGTAATGTTTAGAAAAATGCTATTCAAATTCTTAAGACTAATATGATGCCATGTCCATTAGATGGAATGAAATTTTGAATATATTGCTCGCTTACCGTGTGCCCGAATTTGGGCTCGGCTCGTTTAAAAATTTTATAAAATACAAAAAAGGTCAAAACATTATAAATTTTGGCGTGATGTCATGTTTTCATACGTAGAGGCTATGGTAAAAAATGTAGAAGGTTTCGAACAAGTTGACGCATTGACTCTTTACAAACCGAAGTTTCTCGGGAGAAGATCTAAGAGTTGTGAAAGAGATGTTGTGATTTGAAGCAACGTGACGTTTGAAATTTTTTTTTCTAACAAAACTCATTTTTTATAGGTTACATACACCTTAGATAGGTTCATGCCCAAATTTGGTTACTTTTTGAATCCGTTTGGTATTTTTTAAATTTTTTTGCTTAGTCAGAAAATGTTTGCCGTGTGCATTGCGAGAGGGCACACGGCAAACATTAGACAGCTCTTTGCCGTGTGCCCAGATCCAGGGCACACGACAAACATTTAAAAAAATTTAAAGAATATGTTGTATGGATCGGATGATCCGATCGAGCAGAGGAGGACGCGGTCGGAGTTTTGGCCTATCGTCCGATCGAGCATCAACGACGAAGATGTGATGAGTCGCAGCGAGATTGTATGGATCGGATGATCCGATCGAGCTGAGGAGGACGCGGTCGGAGTTTTGGCCTATCGTCCGATCGAGCATCAACGACGAAGATGTGATGAGTCGCAGCGAGATTGTATGGATCGTATGATCCGATCGAGCAGAGGAGGACGCGGTCGGAGTTTTGGCCTATCGTCCGATCGAGCATCAACGACGAAGATGTGATGAGTCGCAGCGAGATTGTATGGATCGTATGATCCGATCGAGCAGAGGAGGACGCGGTCGGAGTTTTGGCCTATCGTCCGATCGAGCATCAACGACGAAGATGTGATGAGTCGCAGCAAGATTGTATGGATCGGATGATCCGATCGAGCAGAGGAGGACGCGGTCGGAGTTTTGGCCTATCGTCCGATCGAGCATCAACGGCGAAGATGTGATGAGTCGCAGCGAGATTGTATGGATCGGATGATCCGATCGAGCAGAGGAGGACGCGATCGGAGTTTTGGCCTATCGTCCGATCGAGCATCCCGTGTGTCGGTGATATGATCTCCGGCAGTCTTCCACGGGTTTGTGTCGAGTATTCGAGTTGTGTCGGTTGTATCGAGTCAAGTATATGTACTGAACATTGTAAGGAAGAAAGTAGCTGGAGATTGAATCAACCTCTTCAGCCTTCGCGCAACTTCTCTCACGCTCCTCGCTTTCTCGTGCTCGACGCAGGCCACCAGGACGGCGTCGCGCGCGCGCCGCCGCCGCTCGCCCTCACCCCGTCCTCTTACATCCCACGCCTACAACCTTAGACGTACAAGCTCCAACACATACAACATAAACTACACTGAGGAATCCATTGCAGGTAAATCTAAAAATCTCATATTCAAGCATGTTACCAATTATTCGTTCATAGGTGTACTAATAATGTTCATTTTGATTATAGACACCTACACGGTTCAGTTTCAAAAGGGGAGCCTCCCACATACCTATGTTCTCAAGTTTGTTGACATGTGAGACAACAGGGCCAAAGAATACCTATGAGAAGACATCAAACTTAGTGATTATTTTTTAGTGTTATGGATATTTGAAAATAAATCCAATTGTATTTATTAGCAAGATCTTAAGGATGTATTGATCTCACTTCTCAATTATAAGAACCAATGCTCATTTATATATTATGTATTATTTTAATTATATATAGTCTATGCAAGGACATACCTATGGAGAAAACAACAAATAAAAAACAAAAGTTTAATTATTCACACTGATCTAAATAAAAGTAGTAGCCCGTGCGGCAGCACGAGTTGATAGACTAGTTCTGCTAAAAAGGGATGTTATTGTGGACTCATGTATGGTAGATATATGATGAAAAGGCAGTCTTGCAGTTAAGATTAAGGGCATTTCTTATGAATATTAATTGGCTTTGGCAACCGCTCATGTCAAAATAAGCTCGGAAATATATATATTCTGTGGTTGGATTCACAAATAAGGACGAGGGAAGAAGTTAAATTTCTTTGGCTGTCTTTGCAAAAAAAAAAAAAAAAAAAAAAAAAAAAAAAAAAAAAATCCTTTTTTCAGGCATGCTTGGATTGCAGTACATGTATTGAGCAAGTGCTGAGTTCCTTAATTGGAGGCAATGGAAAAGTAATTCGAAAAAAAAGTAGCTGGAAATGAGATAGCATCTTTTTGTCAGGTTTGAAGCTGGGTAGGCGACTCCTTGATATGATGTCGCCGAATACTGTACGCATTTCCCTTGCCACCAGTGTTTAAAATCTCAGTCTAAGCCTCTGTTGGGTTCTGCAACAGCCAACTCCTAATAGAAAGCTTCCGCCGGCTATCGCTGCAGATAAACTGTTCAGCGGATTTGTAAAAAAAAATGAGAAATTTGACAGACTACACTTATTCATCACCAAAATATGCCATCATCATCTTCATGCTCGTCAGGATCACCAAGGCTCCCTTGATGACCTGATCCTGAGCAGAGCTTCAGCTTACTACAGCAACAGCTCGGGCAGAGTGGCAGTATGGCTTGCATTGAGGACAAGACCGTGCACGCAGCCCGATCGTGCACGTCGGCAGCATGATACGAGCCGTCGAGCACGTCTTGGCTAATATAAGAACAGCTAATAGCAGAAGCTAAATGAAGGCATGTTTAGTAGGTATCTCCCGCTCGGAACAACTAAATAACTAATAGCGTTTAAGAAATCATAGCGGCAAAAGCTAAATATCCTAGAGGTACTCATTCCCAAGCAGCTATAGTAGAAGATTTGAAACCTTGATTCAAATATATCTTTGACTATATTTTGCGTATTTTATGTTGTCATCGTCCAAGCCCCAGCCTCTGCACATTTATGTATGGGAAAGGCTGTGCGCTAAACAACCTGCCCCTAGACCCCGCATAGTGCGGGAGCCTACGGCACTGGGTACGCCCTTTTTTATGTTGTCATCGTCATCTTCATGCTCGTTGAATAGTCAAAGATATATCATCATCTGTCGCATAGTTTGAAACAAGTATATTCAAAACTAGCTGCATTTGGCACATGTGAAAGGCTTTCAAGAAATCACACACTAAACCGTTACAAGATTTATGTATGCATAATAACAAAAAAAAAGTTAAACTTGTGGATCAGCTCACTTGGCGGTGGGTCAACAAGAACATGCACCGTCCGTTCTTTTGGGTTTGGCATCAAGCCCTATAACACAGGAGGTCCCTCGATTGGCTTCTTTGGGTAAACATAGAGCCCCCAACGACTACTGTCACAGAAAGCTCATTTGCACAGCAAGAACGAGCCTCGTATCAAACCAACAACTAAGCGAGCCCTGCCTAGAACCACCGGTGAGAGATCATGATGGCGGCGCCACCGCTCCCAGCGCCCCCACCGGCAGAGCCCAGTGGAGGCATCGTAGAACCGGTGCCGGTGGTGGCCCCGCATTTCTGCGCGCCCTACGTGGTGCAGCTGAGCATTAAGGAGAAGTTCAGCCTGCGAGAGGGCGACTTCACCATCACCGACACCAATGGCGCCGTCGTCATCACGGTCAAAGGCGCCTTCATCAGCATCCACAACCGCCGCCTCCTCCTCGACGCCAGCGGCAATCCCCTCCTCTGCATGCGCGAGAAGGTAACAAACTAACAATGCAAATTGGATAGGCTGATGCAGCCTTCCATCCATTTCTCTGCTCTTCTGATCCCTTTTGTACAGTTCTTATGTTTTTAGCTTGAGTCTTGGCGTCTTGCAGACCATTGTACAATTTCTTTTCCTTTTCTGCACAGCTCTGTTTCCGTGCCAAAAAAAACAATTGTCACCATACCCAACACTATATTTCAACTGTTCATATTAATTTCAACTACAACAAACAGACCTTTTTACGACAGGTAATTGACACCAATCATCCAGCATCACTAAATTAAACAATTTGTATTTCCAGGTAATTAGTATGCACAACACATGGGAAGTGTACAGAGGGGACAGCACGAAATCAAGTGATTTGCTCTTCACTGTCAAGAAATCTTCGATCCTCCAACTGTTTAAGACAGAGATGTTCATCTACTTGGCTTCCAACACATTACAAGAGGTCTGTGATTTCAAGATGAAGGGTAGCTTCAAAGAAAGGGCTTGTTCTTTCTATCTTGGTAACACCGACACCTTAATTGCTCAGGTGAGTACAAAATGTGCTGTGTTTCTGATCATGCTTTGAAGGTTTACAGAAAGTTCGCTAACAAAGCGTACCATCTGGTTCTGCAGATGCACCGCGAGCATAGTGCCACAAGCACGCTGTTGGGAACAGACCACTATGGTCTTACCGTGTTCCCAAATGTCGACTATGTGTTCATTTCGGCTCTTGTTGTGATTCTACAGGAGCTTCACACAGATAAAAATGACTGAGGTCGACATTTGCTTATGTAGAGAATAAACCCAGAAAGATTTGTTCAATCTCATTTGCTTATGCTGATGTATGTCAATGAGTATTTGCTTTTTTGTTGATCTGTATTCAGGAATTGCTTCCTCCAGGTCGTGTTTGCTTGAATATACTAATTAGTTAGGTAGATGCTTTGCTGCTAGCCAATCACAAGAGGCACACTGAAGATGCATATATATGAAATCTGTTAGATGGAGTTCAGAGAGTCTGAATTTAATTTAAAACTTTTCATTTGACACCCTGAAGTAGCCCACCAACCTGGGCCTACAAGGGCTCGCAATCTTCATAAAAGAATTATTTTCAAATTAAAGATTTAATTAGGAACTAGAGGTAGAATAATATCATACGTCTACATTTACCTTTAATATTAATTGCTTTATCCCTTTATATTACTAGCTTCTTCCAGGCCTCCGATTCCAAGCTTCCATAGCCTCCTCACACTAGCTGTTTCCATGCCAGGCAGTTGGGAAGCAATTTAATCTTCTTAGTTATTTGTATGTCTCAGGCAGACTTGATCAGTACGTCACAGTATACTTGTTCACCTCAGGAACAGTTATAAGCCCAAAACCCACTTGCTTGCTGTTGACATCATATTTTAGGAAATTTTGAGTATCAGCCAGACGAAGTTCACACGTGAACAAATAGAGAATTAAGGACTTATGACATATGGAGGCCAATGGATTAAGATGGAAATTAGACTAACGTATGTGACCAAGGAACATATATTTACTAAAGCAACGTGGCTGGATCACATGCATGTTCGTGCGTATTGATTCGGACTAGGAGTACCTATTGCTTGATTATTGGGGCATGAGATGTGACGTCATGGCACAAGTATGTCCCCAAACTACATCACGTTTGCTGGCAGGGAAGAGTTTGGCTTCATGGGACGAGAACATCTCAAAGGAAAGTTACGCTCGGTATTTGGCCATGTGATTAAAGAAGGAAGATGGATTCCCGTTGGATTTAGCTTGGATTTAGCTTGTACGGCCATATAGACTACACATTAGCAATATTTTAGATTTACTTATAGAGTAGTTACGTGATCTTTTGTTAGCACGTAGAGGTGAAGGAGTCGTATTGGAAATCCACGCCGTCACCCCTATAAATGTAAAGGGTTGACGGCTATTGTAATCCATCACACGATCAATACAACTTGGCGCATCGCCACCCTTTACCTTTCTGTTATGTTTTTACATTAATCATTGGTGGAACTTTGGCACTCAACGCGGGGCTGCAATGTCTTTCTATTGCCGGCGAAGGGATAAGTCCAAAGTTTTACCAAGCTATTGAGTACCTCGGATCTTCGACCTATGGCGCATCACTTCTGTCTTGATCTACGGTATTCACCAGTTACCCCGTCTTGATTAAGATTGCATCGGCGGTATCTATCGTCTTAATATTAAATTGGCTTCCATTAGCTTTAGTCTTATTGAAATAGACGATAGATTATTTAATAGCCTGTTGCATCTTAATCTTGGTTACCGTGTTGTTGAGATCTAGTTATTGTGGATAGAACTATCAGCTTGTGAAGTTTAGACTGATGTCCTGCTATCAGTCTTTCTAGATTGCAACTTCCGGGCGCATCGCTGTCGTTTCACCTAGAAAGATTGGTGGTGGTATTAGTTTAATCTTTATTTGCTGATGGCTCTCGCTGCAATAAGATGAGAAACCCAACGGCGTCACGTCGTGTCGGCCCAGTATCCTGATTCTATTAACTGGCCGATACGACGTCATCATACACCTTGTCAGTTGAATGGTCAAGCTGACTGGCACGCCGCGCAGTACACCACGCGCGTCGAAATTTTTTGCGTTAGCGAAATTTGCTAACAATTATGGTGCATGCTGCGCCAACGTTAGGCAAAGTGCCAATTCAAGTGTACATGAAACCAGAAACGAAATAAAAAAAAACACAACCTGAAAACAGAGTATAATGCTATAAAAAGTTTGGAAATGCTACAAATAGGGCGTTTAGCGAGGGAAAAAAATCATATAGTCATCACATGTTGCAAAAATATATTAGTTACTGTTACAGCTATTGTTTCTGCAAGTTTCATGGTGAATGTTGCATGAGACATGGGGTTGATGTTGCGGTTTGAATTTTTTTATCCTATAGTCAATGACATATATAGTTACTTTTTATATATACTTAATGACTAATTTTTAATGTTACAATAGTTAATTTTTAATATTGTGACAGAGTGTCCGATGATTTTTTTTTTCATCACACGTCTGAGCACTAGCAGATTTATTTATAAAAAAATCGATATTCTAATGTTGTATGTACTCTCCCTGTTTTGAGGGTACTTTTGCTAGCTATAAGCAGATAAAATCTTGACTTAGCAAAAGAAAAAAAAGGAAAGCAAATACAAACAGATTTTGAGTCAACTTCAGCGTTTGATGATATATATTGAGGTTTACCAGAATCCAGTACATAAGACGACACACGGCCATAAGTTCTAGAAAAAAAGTCCAAATTACTCATGAAAAAGTCCAAATTAATCTGTCACGTACATGGGCTGCTTTATAACAAGACAAAAATTAGTGAGAAAGCTTGCCGCATTATGATAGCAAAATCCGAACTCCAAATTTTGGGGGCAGGTGTTGTACCTACAGTATCCTCTAATAAGCGATTAAGCGTACCTCCCAAGAAGAAACTTGTCCTAGGACGCCAAGACTGCCGGATCAACCTGCTAGACAGATTAAACACACAACATCGCGGGACGATCGGCTAACAAATAATCCCAATGGCAGCGGTGGTGGACGCACGGCGGTTCTGCGTACCGCGCGTGCTGCCGCTGACCCTGACCTTGAGCCTCACGCACGGCGGCGCCGTCACCGACGCCGGCGGCGCCGTCCTGCTGCGAGTGCACGCCACTCTCCTCGGGCTCCTCCACCGCTACGTCCTCGCCGACGCCGCCGGCCGGCCCATCCTCACCGTGCGGAGGAAGGCAAGGCACACACACTTTATATATCTCGCATATATAGCTAGCTAATTCAGGTACTTATATTAGCATACTGCGCATTGCATTGTCAGGCGTTTACCTTGAACAGCAGATTTGAGGCGTTGAGAGGGGATAGCTGGGACGCGTCAAGGGGCCTGCTCTTCACCGCCAAGAGATGGCCGATCTTCCAGGTGAGGACGCAGATGGGTGTATTCCTGGCCTCGAACAGGGCAGAGCGGGCCTGCGATTTCACGATGAGGTGCAGCGGCTTCGACGAGAGATCCTGCGACTTCTATCTTGGCAACTCCAGCACCAAAATTGCCCAGGTGAGAACAACAACATATAATTAATTTTCTCCCCTTTAATTATGATAATGATTTGAAGGATTTTCTTCTTCTTCTTTTTGTCAATGAGTGCATCATCTTGTGCTCGATCTTCTTCATGCAGGTGCGCCGCCATCTTTCTGCCGCAGGCGTGCTGCTCGGCATGGAAAAGTTCAGTGTCACCGTGTTTCCGAACGTCGACTACGGGTTCATCATTGCTCTTATCGTGATGCTAAGCGACATCCACAAAGCCGAAAGCGACGGATCGAGGACGTCGACTATATATGCAGCATGTTCAAGCCGTTGACTTGTGCTGTCATGCCATCCAAGGCTGCTGCTAATAATACTGTAATTAATCGTCCTCTCCAATAGTAATTAAGGGTTGCACGACAATTAATTTGTGCTAGCCAGCAGTATGGGCTTTTCGTCGAAGGACTGCAATAGTTATTTTGATCTACAATAGTGTATGTTTGCTTATCAATATTGTTTTCTGCAGCGCATCATGTTCCTTTGCTTGGAAAAATTTGATCAGGGCAGACGGCTAGCATCATTAGAACAATGTTGCTGATTGACAACGTAAATTGTTCTGGATGTAGTCCCTTCATCCAGAAATACAAGAGACTTTGATTTGACCGAAGTCATACTAGTCTGAATTTGACCATATTTATCCGGCAAGAGTATTAACATTTAACATTTTAAATGACTAAATTATGGAAATATGTTTGACTTCTATAAATTTGATCAAATTTGGAACAGTTTGACTTAAGACAAACCAAAATATCTTGTATTTAGGACTGAGAGAGTAGTTGGCATTCTATGACTCATGATCTATACATATAATTTTCAGTGATGATAATTGGCACATGTACTTGAAAACAACCTAGTGTGAACAAGTATGCAGTTCTTCACTTCAATCAATATATCCTAATTATTCCTCTGACGGCAAGAACCTATCTCGAGCACGAATCTCAAAGTAAAAAACTAAGTTAGACACCCAAAAATTGTCCAAAAAGGCTAAAACGTGTCGCACGATCTGTTGCAAAGTCCTCCATCGAAAGATCAAAGATCTATCTATATCTGCAAATCTCGAAACTTCTTCATCAAGTTCCCTACGTATCACCCAAACAACAAGCCAAGAACAGCATCTTGATCGAGAGACGCCAAGAAGGCAAACCAGCTACGGCCGCCGGCGGGTCCCAATTATAATATGGCAGCAGCAGCAGCCCCAGCGCCGGTGGCGGTCGCGGGCTCGCACTTCTGTGCGCCGCAGGTGTTTCCGTTGACGCTGACGGCGAAGATCACCGGCAGCTGCAGCGTCGCCGACGCCTCCGGCCGGCACCGTCCAGCTCCGGATCAACGTCCCCCTCTTCCGCTCCTGCCCTCGCCGCGTCCTCCTCAACGCCGCCGGCCGGCCTCTCCTCTCCGTGCAAAGAAAGGTGTAGCGACCAGATCATGCAATGGATGACCTCCTCCAAATCTCTGCTTCAATTCTTAGCTAATATATCCCGGCGTGTACGTCTTCCGTGTCAGGTTCCTGGCACATGGCAAGTGTTCAGAGGGGACAGCGGCAGCGCCGGCGACCTGCTATTCACCGCCAAGGCAAGGCCAATGGCCGGGCTAAAGTCATTAGGTCTCGACGTCTTCTTGGCCGGGAACATGGCGCGGAACGTCACCGACTTCAAGATCAGGGGTGACTTCTGCAGATCCTGCTACTTCTATCTTGGCAACTCGGATGTTATGATTGCAACGGTGAGTCATGGTCTGCTCATCAAGCTTCTGAATGTTGATTGCATTAACTGAATGTTGGTCCTCAGTCCCGCTTTATTCGCGCACAAAATTAATTTAATTTAATTTTAACTGTATGACGTACATACTGCTCTATTTTGTATATGTTGGTGTTATTAACAAGCTAGATCAAATCATTAACCGAATGCATACTCTTTGCAATGAAAATATAGAATGCACTTTCTTGTATCCTGCTCATTTAATTTGTCCCATATATATAATATAGTTGCTCTACATTTTAACATTGACTCATCTAATATAGAATGAAAATAAAGACTGGCAAAAGTAATAATGTTAACTATCGTAATATGTAATATTTTCTACTTAAATAAATTGTTTTCAAAAAAAATTGGTCACACATAAAAATATTTGACTAAGGATAAGCCTAAAGGTAGCAATAATATGGGCTAGAGAGAGTATTATAATCTGAATATGCTAATGTAAAATGTGACAAAATGATTCATTAACACGCTTTACCTCGTCTTTTGAGGGTAACGATGAGATAACTTTATGATGAATACTTAAATAACTTGGAACTAAAATTATTTTAAAAATATAATATAAGAGTATGACACTACATTTTATCTTGCATTCCGTTCACTGTAGCTTAAATGACAATACGGGACATTTGCCACTCTCAAGGATGCTTGGCTGCACCAAACCTGCAGTTTGTGACTTCCACTTGTGCTGCAGATGAACCGTATGGATAATTCGTTAGGAAGGCGCATTTTCGGTGTCAACGTGTTCCCCCACGTCGACTATGCATTCATCTCGGTTCTTGTTGTGATCCTTGATGGGGTCAACGTCTAGAGGCTAAAAGGGCTTATGATCAGTCAGAGGCATTTTTTGAGGGATGATCGATCACTAGTCAGAGGCCACTGTATTATGATCTTCAAACGATAGTAGACTGTGGCTTATGACATATGTAATCGTGGCCAAGTTTTCTCAAGTTTTGATATTATTGACGCTGAAGCAATTATCTTGATGATCAAATCAGAGTGATTCAATAGATCAAGTTTTGTGATGTTTCATGGCACAAATATATTGCAAAGTATCATACTTTTAGGTAATGAGGAAGTGAAGGCGAAATTTTGTTGAAACAAAAAAATAATATCTGATGAGACTTTCCCTCGGGCATTTCAGATTCTTTTTTTTAGTTCACCGTGCTCGCTAATAACTATAGTCTATAGATGCAATCTATTTTCGTTAGATTGTAATTTTACTAGGACTTCACTCAAATACAACTGAACTCATCAGGTACCTGATCGAATAAAACTTACAAAGGGCCACGGGCGTTTATGAGTTTTCCTGGATATATAAACATAAGTTTTACCCTAAACCCTTTTTTTTTAAAAAAAATAAAGAGCTTGCCATCGATGATCCCCTAAATTGATGAACTTTTTTTATTGCCCGAATCTAAATGAGAGAGTACCCAAAGTAGAAAACGTCAGATTGTTTTATTGCCCAAAAACACGACATGGCATGATGTGAATCAAATTAATCTGGATTTTAAATTCACACAAACGCGAAATATGTCCACGGGTTTTTGAACGTACTTCTTCTCCAAGTTCTCTCCTCTAGCTCTGATTTGAACCTAAGGCGACACAACAGCGACGGCTGTAATGTCCACTCCACCGTCGACGCCGGTGGTGGTGGTGGTGGGCCCGCGTTTCTGCGCGCCGCGCCCGCTGCCGCTGACGCTGGCCATGAAGTACAACGCCGGCTGCACCGTCACCGACGCCGGCGGCGCGGTCGTGCTGCACAAGGACAGTCTCCCCCTCTTCAGCTTCCGCCGCAGCGAAGTCATGGTCGACGCCGCCGGCCTGCCCGTCCTCACCCTGCAAGAAAAGGCAAGACACGTGTACATCTCCGATCCGATCAGCCAATATATCAACCCTGAAACCAATCTCGCGTCCTAATATTTAGCATATGGCTTCCGTCGATCAGTTTGGCGGCCTTTCATGGCAGGTTTTCAGAGGGGACAGCAACAGCGCCGGCGACCTGCGCGACCTGCTCTTCACCGCGACGGCGTCTTCAGGGGCGCGCTGGCCATTCAGAGGCCTCGACGTGTTCCTGGCCGGGAACAACACCTGGAGGAGAGCAGCTGATTTCAAGACCATGGGCAACCTCAGCAGATCCTGCTACGTTTATCTTGGCGACTCGGAAACCATGATTGCTTCGGTACGTACTATTGTTGTATCCACTGCAGTCTACAGTAATTTCCCTTTGTGCCATGCCTCTGAATTAATCCTGCGTGTTCTACTCTGAGCAATTAATTAATTTCAGGTTCATGTGTGAATTGCGCCTTGTGACTGCTTCGTCTTGTGCTGCAGATGAACTGTATGAAACATTGTGGAAGGCCCGCCTTTGGTGTCACTGTGTTCCCGCACGTCGACCACGCCTTCATCTCAGCCCTTGTTTTTATCTCAAATTGTGTTTCCGCCAACATTGAGAGAAGGGAGAAGGAAAACCGAAGGCAGCAGGAAAACCGAAGGCGGCGGGAAAACCGATGAGCTAGAAGTGTTGGTGTTCAGAGCAAAAATAGTAGTAGTGACTAGTGACTTGAATATGTATAAAGGATTAAAGGTGCATCTAAACGAAATATCCCTCCTCCCCACATTCACATTTTTTCATGCATATAATATGTTAAGATAAATATCCCTCCTCTCCCCACACATGCACATTGTTTTTTCTTCAAATGATATATGTTCAGAGAAATATTTAAAGAGTGATCAGATGAAGTGAACAGTTTCTTCAGAATTCGATTGCTTTAATTTGTGCAGCAGGAATAACGCAAAAAATGAATATTGAGAAAACCTAATCTAGTACACAATAAGAGATCATGCAGAGGATCAAACCGTGAGGGTTGGAGCCTTGACCTTACCACGTCTTTTGGTAGAGAACATGCTCTTCAGATTCACGAACGCGAAATACAACATGATCAACATATATGTACAAAAGAAATGGTAAAAATTATACTTCTGTTTAAGTAATTCATACAAAAAGTATGGCTCTAGTCATAGCTTCTTTCTAGTCCATTTTCTGACCGACTTCTTTCTTTGGGGATTGGGAGATGGATCAAGGCCAACTCCATGGACCTCACTGTTTGGGGTGGGCAAAGGTGTTTTTATGGCCCATCGTACTAAATTTTTTTGTATAAATTGAGAGTCCTACACTGGTAGCTGCGGTTTTTCTGATGAAATTGAAGCTTCCTGGAAGCTTTTTTTTTGTGACCGTACCTTAACATGTATATTTCATTAAGAAGAAAGTAGCTACAGACACAAATTTGATGCAGCTAAACAGCGCTTGACCATTACAGGAGCACTAAGGACTAGAAATAGAGAAACACTAAAGAAACACAAAACCAATGTGAACTCACACCGACACCACAACCACGAGCAAGCAACATTGAGGAGGAAAACAAACTCAAACCCACAAACCTACGACATCACTATGGTGCCACACCATCCACCACAGCACCCAAAAAACCACGATAGCAAACCATGATGGCGAAGTATCCGTTTGAACCTAGAAAAGATGGCAAAGTATCCACCCGAGGAGAACACCCAACACGACCACAACGGCAAAGCATCTGGCGGCAAAGTATCAGCCGGAACAAAGCCTTGATGGCAAAACATCCACCTAGAACCACAAAGCAATGGTGGCAAAGCATCCATCCAGTGCGAATGGTAGTGGATGTAAAGCATTCGCCAACTAATATGGCCAGAGCAACCAAAGTGATAGCGAGGAAGAGATGGCAGGGTCAAAATGGGCAACTCTCCACACAGAAGGTGAAGATCACCACACGCTGGAACTAGGATCCCAAAGGCCGAGGTTCCAAGATGGTGCCTCAAGGAGGGGGCAACGCCACTAGCATTGTCGTCGTCTGACCAACCAGGTGAGGTCTTCACCGGAAGGCTAGATTTCTCCATAACTTAGGTGGAAACTAAATGGTAATAAGGCAGTATTAATTTCACTTGCACACAAAATGTGAATCCGTTACAATGTGAAGTAAAGAGTTTATTGACACTTTTCGTAGGATTTTGTTTTCTTGAGATGTTTTGTCCCTCTTATACAAACAAGAAATGTAGGAGCAGGAAAAACCCAAACAGGATATATAAACATATTCTACAAAGTCAAAATATGTTATACTTCATGTAAGGAACGGTGCTCGTGTAGCCTAAGAGGGGAGAGTTGAATTAGGCTCTTGTAGAAACTTAACCTATGGCACAATCTAATAGATTATGATACAAATTAAAGTGAGTGTGCTCTTTTTGCATGAGCCACCTTGCTAATTTAACTGCAAGACGAGGGGAGGGGGTAAACATTATTATATCTAACAGCTCCTGGTGAACGCAAAAGCATACTGTATTTCTTACTAGTCCAGTAAATATAATATATTTTCACTGTTCTTGATCGCGCAGGTCGATCTGGGCATATAAAAAAGTCGATGGGTATACCCTGGATCTTGGCAAGATACATTTGGAATCTGGATTTCTCCCATGCACGGCATCATCAGACAATGTTAGATTTTGATGACAAATCCGCTGGTGAACACACCGACCTTGCTCTTGTTTATATGTTCGTAAAACGAGAACGGCATCCCGCGCCTCATTCGCCGAAAGATACCTGAGTGATATATAAATTATCTCACTTATATTATGGTTTTGGCTTTATTTGGTACGTAGTGCACACATGTAAACCGTGATCAATCAATTTAATGCATATGCATTCGCTGTGCTCGATCTTATCTAGTATAGACTTCTTGCTGATACAACAAGAACCTTAAAATTAAAGAAGTATTGGCATCTCTCGATCGTCGAAAGATGTTGGAGTCATTAGCCGGCCTAATTACAGCCTTTTGTCCTCCTCGCCACGTGCAAACTGATCCATATGGGCCTAAAAATGAGCTGAATCAGCGTCTTATATACCTTTGCTCCATTTTCCACCTTGATCTGGATTATTGCCACTAGTTGGTCGGCACACTCGAAGATTATTACTTTATTATGTGCCTCCTGAACATGAAGGCAGATAATTAAGTGTGTATTGATTGAAAGCAAAGTATATACTCCCTCCGGTTCGGTAAAGGAAGTCGTTTTGGACAAGATTTGAGTCAAACATTGGGAATATAAATCGTGAATAACTTTTAAGTCGTTGAGTTTGGAAATTTGAAAACTACATGAATAGATTTGTCTTGCAAAATACTTTCATAAAAGTATACATATGTTAGTTTTTAATAAATATCTTTATAAAAATAAGAAGTCAAAGTTGTACTTTGAAGACCGTGTCGCTGTCCTAAACGACTTCTTTTACTAAACCGGAGGGAGTATATGTTTGGTTGAATTGCAACATGCATGTACCATATGCATCCAAGAGCTGAAAGCGTGTAATAACTTGTGGTGTAAATATTTTTTGCAAATAATGAAATCCGATCGATGGTTTAAAATATCTCATGCCCTTCACCATTTGAGGGCCTGTATGGATCTTATATGGTTTATTATCGCTATCTTTAATTTTTAACGTACTATTTAGATAAAGGAATAGATAACATTTATTTCTGCTCGTTGCCGTAAAAAAACATTTATTCTGCTCGCGGGTGCCAACATTGCCTGCCAGCACGTGTCATCACAAATCGCCTATGGTATAGTGTAGTTTGGGCGTTGCCCCTTTAGTCGCATGTAATAGCGCATGCTAACTCTCTCGCCTATATAAAGAGGCTAGAAGGCACACTGAGAGCAGCCACATTGGAGACACTGGTACATTGTTATACACGATGGTGCACGAAGCTCAGAGGAAGCTGGTGCAGGATGTGGCCATGGCCGGCAACCACGCCGCATCGCCGCCAGCCAAGTACGTGTTGAGGGAGTCCGACCGTCCGACGGCCGGCGTCCCGGCCACCTCGCTGGACTTCCCCACGGTGGACCTCCGCCGCCTCGCCGACCCCGGCGCCGCCGCGGAGGAGTCCTCCAAGCTCCTATCGGCCCTCCAGTCCTGGGGCGCCTTCGCCGTGTCCGGCCACGGCATCCCGCCTGCGCTCCTCGACGGCCTCCTCGCCGCCGCCAGGGAGTTCTTCCACCGCCCGCCGGCCGAGAAGGTCCGCCACTCCAACGTCGTCGCCGCCGCCGCCGCCGCCGGCGATATGTTCCAGTTCCAGCCGGAGGGCTACGGCGTGGACCGTGTCGACAACTCGACACGGACGAGCAGGTCCTGGACTGGTGCGACCGGCTGTACCTCCAGGTGTCCCCGCCGGAGTCGCGGCGGCTCCGGTTCTGGCCGGCCCACCCGCCTTCGCTCCGGCGGCTCCTGGAGGACTTCACCGCCGCGTCCGCCGGCCGCGTGGCGGCGCCGCTGCTCGCCGCCATGGGCGCGGCGCTGGGGTTCCCGGAGGACGTCTTCTCCGGCCGGCTCGGCGGCGATCGCGCCGCCACGTACGCGCGGTTCACCTACTACCCGCCCTGCCCGCGGCCGGAGCTCGTCAACGGCGTCAAGCCCCACACCGACAACTCCGTCCTCACCGTGCTCCTCCTCGACCCCGACGTCGGCGGCCTCCAGCTGCTGTCGAAGAGGGACGGCGGCGCCGGCGGGGATGAGTGGGTCAACGTCGGCGGGCTCGGGCATAACCTGCTCGTGATCGTCGGGGACGAGATGGAGATCATGAGCAACGGGGTGTTCAGGGCGCCGGTGCACCGCGTGGTGACGGGCGTAAAGGAGAGGGTGTCGCTGGTCATGTTCTACTTGCCGGAGCCGGAGAGGAACCTTGAGCCCGTGGAGGAGCTTGTCGACGAGGCGAGGCCGGCGATGTACAGGAAGCTCAAGGCGGATACTTTCGCGGATGGGTTTTTCGACGCGTTCGCCGCCGGTGAACGCGCCATCGACTTTCTTAAGCTCAGGGTAGTGCACCAGGAGGCGTCGGCGTCCACCTCCTGAATCCACGCGCGCTTGCGACGACTTTCTCGCTTCTACCACCCGTGCAACAGTCCGGTCTTAGTCAGTCGATGTCAGCAATAATCGCGACTTTGTGTTGCAGATGGTTGTAAGAAATAATAATGCTTGCCAAATCATGCATGCAACGGTTCTCTTGAAATCGGAGAGTCATTTTCGTGTCAGGACAGTCAAATACTCTTCTCCAACATCTCCTAGCTTAGCTTTTGCATTGCCTTGTACAAGCCTGTTGCAGTGCATGATCAATCCTGAACTAATTGGGTATTCGATGATGGCTTATTAGAACGACTGCCTCACGGTTGATCAAACCTGAGCTAGTTCAAGATTTGATTGTCAAATATCCGGCAACGACTCCTGCATCCTTTCCTGTATGCTAACTGATCAAGAGGAACTGTCCACATATTTTACAATCCAATTTTGTTATTTGTGCCGACGGACCCAAGAAGACCTCAGTGAGGGCACATGCCCCCCTCAAAAAAATCAAGCAAAGGCAATTAACAAATCTTCACCATATAAAAGTTTCATAAATAAAGTTTTCTTAAGAAGTGCCCCCCTCTCAAATCTTACTCCGCGTCCCTGCCCTTTGGAAGAGGGGCGAAACCGATGTCTTTCATCCAACTCAATTCAAATTCAGCCTGTGGGAGAGAGAAAAGAAGAGGGTGCAGCATGGCCCAGGCAAAGCTGGCCCAAAGGAGCGGTTGGTAGTTGGTACACAAAGACTTCAGCCCACCTAGGCACAGTCTACGCCTGCAAAGGCTGTGCCAGCCAGTAGTGGCGGATCAGATTCAAATTAAAGACTAAGATTAGTGTTAAGCAAAACAATATGCTAATTTGATTAATATTAGGAAAAATATTAAGAAATCAAATGAGTGAGTTTATGCTTCAGCTATGAGAAGAAGAAAAAAGCAACAAGAAAGCAAAGGTACCGCTGTGTTGCTAGCTGCTCCTTGCTTCATGGACTAGTACTGTTTTCGGGTCTTGGCTGCCGCTGCCTTCCTCCGGCCTAAGATGAAATTTCTTTTTCCATGATCTAGGCTGGGCCATATACACCAACCTAGGCCCAGATCCAAGATGTACCCAATGCAAGCGGGAAATTTTATATATTTTCTATACATTTTAGTGTTTGTTCTTAACGATAAATTACGTCCGTCAAATTTTAAAAGATGTTACTCATCATTTTTCTATGAAAACGTCGGCTAACATTTTTATCAAACCATTTTTTAGAAAAAATATTAGTCAATAGTTTTAATCCAACAATTTCATGGCTAACATTTTTATCGAGCCAACCTTTTCTCAAAAAATATTGGTTCAATATTTTTCGTCCAACATTTTTTCTATTAAAATATTCAATGAACCGTCGTACTAGATTTGATATGGGCATCGCCTTTATAATTGAACCCCTTGACCATCTTCTGATAGGCACCCTGGAGTGGCAAACCTATATAACTTCCTGAAGTGTTTTTATTACCCAAAGTTTGGTTTAAGATTCGTAAAAGGCACTCTAGCCGTCAGATGCATTCGGACCTAACCCCTAGCGCAGCCCACGGCTGTCGTCGGCCGCCATGCCCGGCGCCCCCTCGGCCCTCGCCACCGCCAGGCACGTGCCCGAAGGCTCTGTGTCGCCGAAGAAGAAAAAGAAATCATTTTTCAAAATAATGCATTCAGCATTTCCATAAGCCCCTGATGCCAGCTCTTTGTATTATTGCCTACCTAACGTATTTTTTACTTCAAATTTTGTGAGTAGATCGTCACACCCGGTTCTGAAAACAAAACCATATGTACGCTGTATGTGTGTCAGGATCTAGTTTCACACATACAGTAAACAAAAAGTGAATAAAAGAGATAATATCACATATAAAATATAAATAAATTGACTATCAGAGTATTACAGCTTAATTCTGAAACAGAGACTCCAACTTCACAAGCAGTCGACTGGAGGTTGCGTACGCCTAGCATCATCTTCAGCAACTTCACACATTTTTCTTCTGAGCAGCAATTAGCAAGAGTGAGTACACTTATGGTTGGTACTCAGCAAGGCCACAAAGATTAATCAGAGGTGATTTATTATAATCTTCAAGTAAATTACTCATGTGGATGTCCAGGCCACTCGTGACCGTGAGCACGGCTGTTATAACAGTTTTACACTCTGCAGAGGTTGTACACTTTCACCATGAGTTGCGTAAAAGCTCAAAGAACTTTAAACCCAACCATGCTGCACCACACAGGCACGTATCACACTACCGAGGTGTGATTGCATAGGGATGCGTTTCAATTAAAAAATACTAAAAATGTTTCACTATTATTTTTATTGGTTAAAAACATTTGATACAAAATTGATCTTAGATGTACAAAACTTAATGAAAAGAAATTAAGAAAAAATTATGATGTATTTTTCTAATGTACAACATCATGCTACAAGTCAACTAACAAAATCTAAATTAAAAGTCAATTTTAGGCGAAGAACAAAAAAAATAAAAATCCATGCACTTGAACTTTGCAGTTGGTATTCTCCATTTGGTTTATTCCGTTTTTGTTACCTCTTGTATTATCTCTAATGTTGAATCTATTTGTGTGCCACGAAAGGTCTTGCTGTGATATTTTGCTTTACGATTTAGTTCTGAATATTTTGTAATATATTTCTAATTATATTACAGATAGGATGAACCCTTGCCTTCTTGACTCAAACTCTTGCCTTAGCTTGTTGAGCACCTCTAAGAGAATGAGCCAGCATATTTTGGGACTAACAAAGTAACGTTAGTTAGATGCTTTGCTGTTGATGGGCACGTCAGCTACCAAGCTACCACTAAAAACGTAATGCATGTTAAATTCTAGAATAAAATGTAGAAAAACGTTGTGTTGATTCAAAGACTCAAACCCTAGCCAATTTCCATCATAAGGAATGTTAATGGCTGAGCTACACTCGGTTCGTGTATCCTAGTTATACAGAGGTCAAGAGTGTTTTCAAAGTTTTTATATCTTGATATATTGATCATGAAAATAAATAAAAATAAGATTAATTGGAAAAATCATCCATTTGGTGTTAACGTACTAACTTCATCCATTATGGCATCCGACAGGTAACAGAAAAAGAAACTAGAAGGAAAAGCGTTGCTTGATACTCCGTATATTGCTATAGTACCCAAGTGTTGCCAGATCATGATGAACAATCTGAAATCATGACTAACCCACGGAAACCTTGTAATCATGCGCATATATGTAATTACTCACTTTTGTGACCCAACGGTTTATTGTATGTCATCGCAACTAAAAAATTAAATGCTGCAGTATACTTCTGCTACCAAACCCTGCAACATTTTAACAACATTGAAATTTGAAAGTGTACTTTTGCTATGCTAAAACTGCACAAAAAGTGTGGTTCTCTGATATTATTTACTCTAAATAAATTAGGTAGAATTAATGAATGATGACATTGTTTCCTCCCGTGTGCCAATAATATAACTCTTTTTTTCCAGGTAAACATAACACTTGTTTAAGTCTACAAGTACTCAACCTGAAATTCTAATCTCCAAATACCTACTCAAGGTAGTCAATGTGTACTTATCACTTCAAAATATATACTGACTTAACCTCTGCAGGTCTTCCAGAAAATATTCAGTTCATTTAAAATTCCTAATTGCCATCTTTGATAGTGAAACATACATATATTAGTAAGGTAGCGCCTCTCGATTTATGTCGGATTGTTCTCTTTCTTCCTTTTCGCTAAGAGAAGCCAACATCAGCATATTCATGGAACTACGATTCTTCAAACCTTTTGCAGAAAGCCAAATCGGCATTAACATGTAACATTTTAATATAGATGCAAATCTTTTAAAAATACATATATGTACTACTATTATATTGATTTGCTATACGGAATGTGCATATAGACGCACAACACAAGACAGCAATCATGCAGACCCAATTATTCATACTCCAAACAACCAAACACTGTACGTAAGATGTCTATGCAAAGCTGAACACTGGAAAAGGAAAAGGGTCGTCCAACCTAATAAATCTTTAAAGAAAAATCCAACACGTACGAACACCATATCCAGGCACTGTACCAGCTAACAGCACTCCATTAGCACCGCACATAGTTGCAACAGCTAATCAATTCACCAATCCGTGTTCCGGCCATCTCATCAGAAGCACAAGGTTGGACGCCATGGCTGCCGCTCATGACCCGCGCCATGATCCTGCGCAACCCAACGTCGTTGCTGGTGATCGGTCGGCGACGAAGGCGGTGACCGCCTCCTGATGTTCAGGTTCAGCCAGCTGATCCAGCCTCCAGCAGGCCAGATGGAAGATGACTTTCCCCTGCACTTGTTGGCCTTGGACTGAGACATGGATTGGTACGACGGTGGCGGCGAGATCGGCGGCATGGAGCTGGTGGCGGAGGCCGGTGTGACGGAGCTCTTGGGCGTGCCGGGCTTTGACTCCCACAGGAACGGCACGGTGCCAGCGCCGACGCTGTAGTACACCCTGAAGGACGCGTTGGCCACGCTTGAGCGATCCCTTGAGAGGATCCTCGAGCTGAATAGCTTGGGCCCTTCTTGCTTACCGGAGCTCATCTGCTCATATGAGAGAGAGAAGATGCTTAGCAATAGAGAGAGGAGCTTGCTCTTTGCAAAGTTGCAGCGAGCAAAGGTGTGTGTGGAACAACACGTACACAATTGAATGAGGGATGTGATTGCGAGTGAGTGGGGAGGGCGTGGTGTGTTTTATATGGGTCCGTTGATTCGATTGGGAACGCTTTTTTGGTTGGCTTGAGGCAGAAGAGAGTACTGGGACAAAAAGTTATGTGCTGTGGTGCCAAGCAAAAGAAAAAATGTGTTGCGGGTGGGGTTATGACAATTATGTTGAGATTAATTAGGTGATAATGACCATGATTAATGGTGCATTATTGTTAGGCTAAAAATGGTGTATGGTTGTTTATGGTTGTCTAAAGAAGAGAGAGAGAGAGATTAAAAGGGGAAGAAGGTGACCTCAGGACGCAGAAAAGCTTCAAATGTCTTTAGTTTATCTATTCAGACACAGCTTTACTCTCCAGTTATTAGTTTGAGATAATTTTGTGATCCTTCTTCAAGTTTAGCTGACATACTAGAAGAGGGATGTGCCATCAAAATTGATACTATATTATTCTGACATAATTAGGAATGTTAATGTAACTAAGGAGCATATCGTGATGAAACTCCTGCCGAAGTCCAAACCAACCCGTATAAAAAATAAAAGCAGAGTAAGTACGAAGGAGCAAATAAAAAGGACTATACTTGCATCAACAATCTTAACCGATTCCCTGAGTGATTGTGTCATCTTACCTATCTATAGGTCAGATTAGCATACTAAAAGATCAAAAACAAGAGGGTTAGTGACAAATGTCCACCCAAAGGTCCAATGTGCATATAAACTTATCCACCCGATGTTTCCCCGCGAAGAAAAGAATTTTGGAATCTTTCAACTAAAGATCAGAAAGGTACACATGTGAATTGAGCTTGCAACTACTTAGCCTCTCATCATGCACCCATTAAGTACTAGGACAGGGTACTTTAGTTTATGTTCTTTGAAACCTTTTTCCAAAAGCAGGTCTTTTGCAACAGGATTAGACGATACATTTGTTTTGCTTTATGCTTTGTTGTCTGATTCCATGGTTTTTGCTTCTGCTTCACCAGAAACAGGAGTGGAAAAGTAGTTCAACCGAGTGGCTTCTAGCGGCTTGTCCATAACCAAGAGACTTCGAAGAAATGGCAGTCATAAACTGTGAACCGATGATATGCAGGTAAGGCACTATGGTCGTCGGTACAAGTTCAACTTCGGCTTTTTCCTTTTTTATCTCTCTTCTGGCAGATTCAGATCTTCTACAAATAAAATCTGGAAAAAAAAGAAAGATATATATTGCTCATATTAAGCACCATTAAAATTAAATAGTTTGAGATATGTAGATCAAGGATGGAAGAGTTCTGGTTAGGTTCAAGGATCTAGCCACGTGATTGTCCACTGTCTATCAATGATTGTAACCTTGTGGTACACAGAAGCCTAGCAGCAGTGGTCACAGGAATTCAAAGTTATTCTCCCAGACTAATTGTAACGAACCCATCGTATTATTAAGTCGAATAGCGACTTTGCAAACAAATCATTGTTATTGTAGCATCAGTTCATCAGTTGTCCTCGTACACACATCGAATTCCGATAATGAATTCAGAGCATTGTTAAGTTATTAAGTTGGACAATGTGTATACACAAATCCATGAAAAACATATACACTAATTCGAGGTCAGTAGACGCCCATGTTGTTGCAATCGAGCTACTATAGAATAATACCGAAAGCTGCCTAGAAAAATAGTGGCGAAAAACACTCCCTACCGGAACCGTGGAAACAAAATTTGCACGTAATTAAGGTACACGAGCTGCGAGCAAACCTACATAGTTTACGGTTTCAATTGACCAGCTTTTCAGAAGTCTGCCGGGTCTCGCCAAATCTATCAAGAATTCTGAGTGTACAAAGCCAACAAGAGCCAAAATAGTCCAAATGTGTGGTTCACTTTTACGAGTCGGTCCGTTCATAAAGGCGATGCTACCTTGAGATCAGGCCTATATGTGTACGTTGCAAGTGCAGTGTCATTTCGTCAGACGTTTTCAGACAATGAGGTCATTAAGTTTGATTTGATTCTGTCCAGATCAACCTACTAATTACACAAGCACACTCCACGTTAACGACTAGCATGATTTGTCTATGCCTGCTTGTCGCCTTTGTAAAACTAAGCTTTCTAAGAGATCTTGCCAGGGGAAGAGACATTGTTTGCACAAATAGATCAGGAGATTTTTTGTATTCATTTGATTGACCAGATCTTGTTATCAGTCAACAGGCACGAAATTGTCGTGGATTAGTTCAGCTACCTTTACCACTTGCTTCCAGGTTGCTGGCCTTGGATAGATATATTAAAAGTTAACTGCTGCAGTTGGTAATAGCTAGAGATAGATACTTCGAGTGCACGTACCTTAATTAGGTGGTCAGAGTTAAGTGTTCATCATTTACTCCAATCACAAATACATAGTAAATTTGCAAAGTCATCTTTCAGTCATGAAAATATGTATCCACTCCAATCACAAATATATGCCATTTGTTTTTTAAATATGCATATACGCAATCAAACTTAATATGGAGCTTCAATTAACTATTCTCTAATTAAGATAAATCTATTGAAAACAAAGAAATGGTGTGGAGTCTAGGCAATTATGCACTACAAAACCTAGGGCTGACTGCATAGACAAAGCCCAATCCTTGTATATACATCTGTTGATCGATGATGACAGACAAGCTAAGAGATTAGTGTACTTTTCGTAGCAAATTAAGCTAACACGACATATGCAAACGATCGTTGGATTGCTTCGTCTATAATCATCCTAGTCACCTCTTGGACCCCCAAATCTACATCCATCTCTCCTATACTCGCTCACTGGACGCCTTGGGGAATAATCTGAGTGTCACCAGCTTTGCCGACGAGGAGACATCAGTAGTGGCCCTCCTGCCGCCATGCCTCGTCTCAATGCAACTTCTGTTAGAACATCATTATTGGACCTCTTTATCTGTAACTTCGATTCTTTTTGTTTTATTTTTGACATAACATGTTCGTTCAAAGCACAAAAAATTTGCTTGGAATTAGTAGCCAGGTTTTCTTTCCCTTTTATTTTACCCAAGATCACCATATAACCTCAAGTTGAAGCTCAAAGTTCAACCCTGAAATAAATGGCAGAACTCTGACGGGAATTGTTACTCCAAAGCTGCACCTTGAGCCCTTTGAACTTGTTAAAGAGTTAGCACTATCCTATTCCTATCCAACTGAAAAATTAATTAAATTAAAGCGTTACATATTAGTGCAGTTTCAAACAAGTTGTACGCAAAACAAGTTGAACGAGCAAAGTGGATGAGCGATGATAGCCAACGAGCGTACGGATTGGGAGTCGACTCAATCAACCGTGGGTTGTTAGCGCGTCGGTGTCGACGTCGTGGGTGTCGCGGGGAACAAACTTGATGCCTACAGCAGCAACAGGCAGCACGAAGTAAAGGCGATCACCACCACCGGCGGCGTCGCTGTGCCGTAAACCACGTACGCGACATGCCTTCCTGTTAAATTCTGAGACGTGGATATGCGTAGCAACGCAAGTGACTTGACACGTACATGAGCCATTCAGGCAGCCATCGGGTCCCCTGGATTTTTTGGGCGCGGAAAAAGGTGGAACGCATCTTCATCTGATCTTTCTTTTCTTTTTCTTTTCTTCTTTTTTTTTATCGATGGAGGAAAACTCCTTGTATTTAATTGCTCGGGGAAAGGTCAATCTTCAAGCGATAAAAGAAACCTTATTAACTTTTAATCGTTCTATATGTATGTGTAGTGTACTGTTGGGAAGATTTGTTGTTTAATTCGGCTTCTAGTATGTCAAATGGCCAATATTGTGGGTATACAACCAATTAGGAAGATGTTTAAAAAAAGAACTTTAAATGTTTCATGACAATGAATGGCAACATAACTTATGCAAGTATGTAGCGTTTCAATATTTTACTCATTTTAATAAGCTTTCGTCATTTGAGATAATATAAATCTTTAGGAAGGTTCCGTCCAAATGGAAGTCTGAACTGACTGGTCGGAGGAGGATGGGATGAGCGCTCCTCCCCCTCCCTCACCGGCGCCGGCGGCCAACGCCGCCCGGCCGATTCCCCTCTCCCCCCGCACGCCGGCGCTCACCCCGACACCGGCGTCTACTTCCCCGTCCCCCAAGCCTACTCGAGGCGGATCTTCACCTGCGACAACCCCCCCTCCGAGGGGCACCCCGTCTCCGGCGGTCGCCTGCTGCTCCCCGGGCCTAGCCCTCTCTCGATGCTCTCCCGTCCTCTCCCCGACAGCGCGACCCTTCTACCCAGGTGAGTCTTCTACCGGCCGTCCCAAAGAGGTGAGATGAGCTGACGACGACGAGGATGACGAGGCGGAGCTCGTGGATTTCGAGTTCTCGCCTTCCCCCTCGTTGTCGGGATCCCCGCGGCCTTCAAGCTATCTGGAGGCGTCGGCCCCTCAGCCAACGAAGCCTGCGGACGAGCATCGGTCTCGGCGTCGGCCCTCCCGACGGGCCCGGAAGCGCCGCCCCGCTCCACTGCGTGCCGCCGCCCCACCGCTGGTGGTGGCTCCTCGCCCGGCCACACAGCCGGAGGCCTCCTGCCGCCATCTGCACGTGGATGAAGAGGGCTTCCAGAAGGTGATGTCGCGTTCCACACGACGCCGCATGTGGAAGGCGGAGCAGGCGGTGAACAGGGTGCCCAACTCTTCTTCCCCCACGCGCCGGATCCCCCCGGAGATGGCAAACAGATGTCTGAACTGCCTCTCCTACACCCATCGTGTGGCCACCTGTCGACTCCCTCGCCGATGTTTGCGATGCCACGGCTTCCGCCATATCGCCAAGGATTGCTGGCGGTCGCGGTCGCAGCCTGTGGCCGGCCAGCGCCGCCGGTCATCTCCCCCAGGTGTTCTGCCTGTACGTGCTACGATGACTCGTGCGCCGCGGGCTGGACAGGCGGCACGGAGTTCCCGGAGAATGACAGACACCCCGCCAACGCCCACGGCAACCCAGGCGCCAAGCCGCACGCCGTCACCACCGCCGTCACCGCAGATCACATCTCGTCCCCCCTTTGCTCACTCGACGGATTCGCTTCCCTTGGAAGTGGAGCCGGAGTGTTGCTACATGGAGCGTAGTATGGCGATGGTGGAGGATGAGGCAAGGTTGCGATTCGCGCTAATTGCTCAGGTGGGCAACGCTTCCAGGACGTTCGTCGTTGACGAAGTGTCGAGGGCTGTGGCTGAAGCCTCTGGCCTGGCTGCAGAGTCCTTCTCTGTTGTTCCTACGTTTCCGGAGAGTTTTCTCATCAACTGCAGCTCTCAGGAGATACGGGACCAGGTCCTCGGCGCTAACCCTGTCCCCCTGGCGGCGACCTTCCTCTCCCTCCAGCCATGGACGCGGCTGGCCCGTGCAAACTCCGTGGTGCTCTACTACAAGGTGGGCATTGAGCTTGATGGTATCCCAGAGCACGCTTGGGATCTGAACACGGCTAGCATGCTTCTGGCCAAGCATGCTTGGATTGAGCGGCTGGACCCGGCGACGGCGAGCAAGGCGGACATGTCCACCTTCAAGCTCACGGCCTGGACCAAGAATCCGCACGCCATCCCACATCGCAAAGCTCTTCACATCGCCGAGCCGGAGCTGCCGGTGGTGTACTCCAACAAGGACAAGCAGATGATCTTCGGCAACGTGGAACCGTTTATGCTGCAGAAGCGCTTGCTCGAGTACCCTATCGACATCCACCTGCGCAGCATTGCCGATTTCCGACCAAGGTCGCCGCCAACCTCCGACTCCTCACCGTCGGATGATGGGGGCCGGGGTCCAGACGGTGACCCCAACCTCTTCTACGGATTCCGTCGGGGAATCGGGCCTCTACTCACGGGCTTCCCTCGAAGACGTGGCGGCGGCGGCGGCGGGAGCGGCGGCGGCGGAGGCATGGCACCGTTAGCCGGAGGGAGGCCCATCCCTCAGCCTGTTGTGACGCTGCCAAAAGCAAAAGCTGCCTTGCCTCCCACTGGGAAAGGGCTGCAAAATAGCTTTTTCAAAGTGGATTCAAACAAAGAAGTCGCGACAACGACTGCAGCATCTTCGGTGGACGTGCTTCTGGAGACCACCACACCGTTGCTAACCCAGCTGTCACCCACGCTGCAGGAGCACGACCGGGCAATAGCCTTTCACGAGCAGGGAAACAGGAGTTCGGGGCCACGGCTCACGCAGGATCCGATGTTGCTCGAGGCCAGTTTCCTTCCTGTGTTGTCGACGACGATCTGCTTCCCGGTCTGTCCTCCAGCTACGGGGGATCCAATGCTGCTCGATGTCGACATCCCTAGCATGGAACCGGCGTGTACGGTGGAGCCGGCTGCCTTGTCTGCGACGGTTCTCCACCAGGCCGGCAGCCTACCTACAAGCTTGCTTAGCCTGGGACAAACGGAGATAACGAGGACTGGCGAGAAGGTCAACCTGGATGACATGGGCTCACCTCCTGGCTTCTCAAGGAGAACTACGGATCAAGATGAGCACACAATCAAGCTGAATGCATTCACCGCAGAAGTGCAGCGCAAGATCCGATCACCGTTGGCGCCTCGACCGGTAAAGACGAAGCGAATTGCCCCGTCGACACGAGAGCTGCCTAAGCGGAGTGAACGTCTAGCTAATCATCCACTAGCCAATGTTGCATCCTCAAAACGGGCCGAAGTAGTCCTGAAGCGTCGCTTCTCTACGGTACCAGATGCTACCCCGGTAAACACGGGAGGGAAGCAGGCCTATGCAAAGTTCTACTCAGTTCAAAACGCGGACGATAATTTTGAGGCTATACGGGATTTGCTACCAGCCCTCAGGAACGCCTCCATCCTAGGGTGGCAGGAGTGATGAGATCGCTGGTACCAAAGCTTAGGTAGCTTTAGAAAGCGAGCAGTAGGGTTTGGTATGCAATTGGTAGTTTTTCTTAGCGTGCCATTAGGCGCCTAATTGCGTTGCGTGAGCTACAAGCTCCGTGGTGTTGTACAACTCTCCGGTATTCTCTTCTTAATACAATGATACGCAGTTCTCCTGCGTATTGGAGAAAAAAAAATATAAATCTTTAGACGACTGAAAATTAGGGAAACCTTTTTTTTTATTTGCCTTCACGTACTGTTTGGGGTTTATGAGTCGTCAGCGTCTCCGGGGTCGTCCAACTAGTGTAGTTCTGGTGGGAGAAAGCGTCGTTTCCCTCGATTATTTTTTTTTCTTCTCGGCAGACCGTGGTAGGTTTGATCCGATTTCGTCGTGGCGTGCGTACGGTTCGCCATGCTCTGATTTCTGGCATCTGTAGCTGGAATAAAGGCAGATGATGGATGTGGCAGTGTGCGCCTACTGTACGTCGATTCAGGAAATGGCTTGCTACTCTTTTCTTTTACGTGCGTATCTTGGTCTCGTGTCTTCATCGATCGTCAATAAACTCATAATTGGCCGATGTGCAGCAAAAATAATCGTCATGTTCGTTTCGCTGGACTAGACTGGAATGGAATGTCTGAGAGTAGAATAATCTGTTAAGTTGGTTCAATAATATTCTGTGAGTAGAATAATCCGAATCGATAACAAAACGAGCTAAGTAGATGAACAAAAAAAGTTTTTGGTTCCAGTTGTGGACGGTGATGGATCATCTCACATCTTAGTTTTCCTGTTCGGATGGATTAATCCATTACCGTATTATTCCTCGCGAGAAATATACGATAGGAAAAAAAAAGACGAAGAATGATGGGGTTCGATAGTCATCGTCCCATTAAAAATTCCTTGTGATCTCGGAATTTTTTTGTTTCTTCACTGTCAGTCGCCACCTCAGATTCAAGCTTACACGACAAACACATCAAAAAAAAAAGACCTACCTAAAAAAAGGGGAAAAAAGCAAAAGACTAAGCTACATACTGGGCCGATTCCTTGATGGACCTGAATACCTGATAATAGCCAGCTTCGTGTTTTCATCATGGGCCAAGGCCCAGGGAAGTGGGCAAGCAACAATAACAGTCTCGCCCATGCCATCTCTCTGCATCCGCGCCGCCTCTACGGCTCTACCTCCCATCCCTGCCCTGCCGGCTGCCTCCGCCTCCACCCGCGTCGCTTCCTCCACCTTCTCCGCTATCACCGCCTCTTACCGCGCCGCGCCCTCCTCCGCCTCAACCTAGCCCCGCCACTCGCCGGCGATGGAGGTCTTGAACGACGAGGCCGGGCAGGGGCCTCCCTGAAGGTGAGCGCCTGATGGTTGTGGCCCTCATCTCCGCGCATGGGATTAAACCCCATGCCGGCCACGACTGCAGGCGTACGCCATGACGGTCGACGCCGTGATTGATGGGGTGGTTCAGGTATGGTCAGAATGCCTCAAGGTGTCAAGGCGTCAAGTTCAATCTCCACCGGCGGTGCGGCGCGGCCCACGGTCGCTCGGCTCGACGGCCAGCTAGATGCCTGAAGAGCCTTGGCTAATTCCTCCTGCGTCCCTCCCTCCGTCGTCCTTACTGGGGCACAAGGCAAGCAGTAACTCGAGGCGACGATGCTGGTTTTCAGCGAGGTCATCGGTGGAGGGAAAATTCGATCTCAGGTAAAAATTGGATGGCCAATCTAATGAGATATGCTATCTGCCAGTGCTGCGTACTTAATTCGCACTTCAATCTGCCTGCTACACCCTGCGGTTGACCTCAATTATTGATGACAGGCATGTGTTTTCAGTTGCCTACGACATGTTTGATCAATTGTCTGGCAGCCAAAATCTTATGCCTGGGTGCACGGTGCTTTCTCGACAGTTGTCTCTACACCACGGTGAGAAACCAATTTGCAGCCAGATGTAAGTTAAGTTAGATCATGATGGTTACAGACTGTGTTTTTTTCAAGCAGCTCGCCCGGATGTGACAGATTGTGATGGTTGTTTGGTTTGCATGTCTGATTCTTCAAAGGTGATGGTGTCGTAGCCCCTTCAAATGTCTGAGAAGCTTGCCATTCTGTTCCTGTTGGAATTTTCTAATTCTTAGAGCATCAGCTTCTGTATTGATGGTATGAAATTTGACATGCATGTGCCGTTGCTTTTTGGTCTTTATTTATGTATGTTTTCAATTCTTACATCCTGCTCATCCAATTTTTCCCACCAATGTTCACTTTTTCTTTCCTTCCATTTAGTATGTATGATCAGACACCTCACTTCATGCCATATATTATTCATGTGTGCAGATTTTATTTTTGGTGTGGCTGTATCCTGCCAAGACATCCGCCATTAGCAAATCGCTGACCATATCGGCAACCATGGTGAGTTCACGTGATCTGTATTATAAGGATTTCAGGTTTTTCTTGGGCTCCAATAATTATATTAAATCCTAGGAACGTGAATTGATCACTTTCACCCTTGGTGATGTTACCATCAATGCAGTTACTTAATTTTGAGCTTTGGATTTGGAAACCATGGACTTTGTTCTCACCCAAATTGATTGCTAAATTCGAATGATCTCCATGTTAGTCAGAACTCATAACTAACAGGCGCATGATTGCTTCATAATCTATATCTTTAAGGAATGCATCTGCTTTGTATCTAGAACTCAATTGGGTGATATGAAGGCATTTCAAGCATTGGGTTTCATTCCTCATCATGGATGATGTGCAGGTGGCACATCAGATGGTGTGGAGTGGTGCATTTTGCCATCCTGGATACAGCCCTGCTCACCAGGTGCTCCACATGTCTATTCAATAATGGCCAGTATTTTTTTTTTCTTTTGTCTGACTCGATTAGTTCTTGGTTCTCATTCCAGGATCTACCACTATAAATATCAATGCAACTCTAATTAACAGCACCGTGGCATGGTACTTTTGATTTTGGGTGCAGTAGATGTCCACCATTGTTCCAGGTGATCTGTCTAATATAAACACTCAAGGGAAAAAGGTTTGTGGCAAATAAATCAAATTAGTCGAGTTAATTTGAGTTTTTCATTTAGCTCTAATTTAATTTGCACCATTAGGTCTCTCATTTAGCACTTTTGAACTTTCCAAGCACTGATCGTTGTCATTGTTTTATGGGTAATTGGACAGAGATGCAATAAACTAACGAATTTGTCCTGGAAGCACATGGTGACAGCCATGATGGACGAGTGCGCCTGTGATGGGCGCACGACAGATATATGGTTAGCTAATTTCTAAGGCATTTTGAACTATCGTTTTACCTTCTATGCTGCTTGTTCTGCTTGTGTGATATAGTTTGGGTACAATGATGTCTCTGACAACAATTTCTATGGCCGAGATGCAATGATGTCTCTGACAAATGCATGCATTTTTCCTGGTAGGTGTATGGGAGGAAAGAAAATGGCTTTAGCTTGGTCCTTTGAACAGAAGAATTAGACAGTAATGAAAATGATGTCATGAGTTTTCCAAAGCAAAGTCTCACCACTAAAATGGGCAAGGACACCACGTATGAATTTGCTAAAGGATATTGAGAGGTACACTGATGTATAATACAACTTCTATCTTTTTTTCTCCTTTTCTTTTTTGGGACTTTTGGGTTAACTCAAATTTCTATTATTTTGCAGGTGAAAGGCTTCGATGTCGAAAGCCTATGTTTCACACATCCAGGTCAACCAAGTCCTGAAGGATGATGTTTTGTTCTGGTGGCTTTGCTGAATAGTATATAATTTTGCTTTGTTGCAGCTTACATGTCCTGATGTTACCACATTGAGCTGATCCTGTCAGAGAAAGAATAGATTGTTAAGAAATAGGTATTTCTTTAAACCCTGTGGATTCATGTTCATCAAACATGATCCTTGTATTTCAGAGCTGTTTTGACTTAATTCTTATGATACACATTTCAAAATATCCTATCAATCGTTTGCTATAAGTTTTCTCCCCGTTGTTTTTCTTGTGTGTGTAAATGGCTCTGTTTTCTATTCCCATTGAAGGAACAACTTATTATGCTACTTCTATCACACCATATTGTAAGATTGTAGGTGACGCTGAGTGTATCTTTGATTACCCTTGAGCATAAATATCTACTTTGATGATTTGCAGATTGCTTGTCAGTGGTTATATTACAAGTTTCAGCAATTTTGAATGGGCAGAGGCACATGATGAAGAGACGCAAGCATCTACTCTAGTTTGAAGCTCTTGTTGATGGCGATGCTATTTGTGTTGGGAAAACAGTTACTGATGAGATGCCATATAGGTAAAATGATTTTTTTCCTAGACATTGTTTCACGAGCTGGATTCTCCTTTCCTCTTGCTGCTTCTATACTGTCATTTGGCTATTGTGCGTGCGTGTAAGATTCACATTACTTTACTTCATTATATAAGAATAAACATTTGACACAATTTTCATTTATCATTACACTCTGTCGTTCATTGCTATTATTGATGGTCTCACTTGTTTCTGGAGCCATTGGAAAAGATCAAGGGTCAACTCAATTTATAGACTTGTCGAACACCACCAGTGCACCAGGTCATAAGCTATCCAATGTACAACCACAACAATTTTCAAAGTTGATCAGGTAGGTGAATGCACAGCAGGATTGACAGATATTGGTGCATATGACAACATGGTTGGCTTGACAGAGACCCCATTCTGATCCTATTTTAGGTACAGCAATCGCATCCTTAGCCCTGCTGTGTAAATTGTGTCATGACAACTTGTCACTGCTTTTCCCAAATAAGCATATATGTGATACGTGTGTTCAACCTAAGAAATAAGAATGCTTGTGACAATTCAGATTTCAGAAACAATGATTGGATTTAGTTTCTGCATATACATATATAAATGTTAAATTATTATTTATTAATTTTTAGATATAAAATTCTAATTTACTATATTTTTTTTAAACGCGTGCATCATAAAACTCTTATTTACTATATTTTTTAAACACGTTGTGGCACGTGCACCTCTGCTAGCCAGTACTAATAATCCAAGATAGACTGGATAGTGAATACAGGCAAATGAATATAGTGGTGCGATTATTAAAGCTTATTATATAACCCGAAATGAGAACTGAGTCTCGTGTTACAACCATAAAGTTTTATCTTAAGAGCACATGATTTCATAATAGAACCACAATATCCATTCAGACAAGCATTGCAGGAATGAATTAGTGCATCAACAAGTGATAATATTGCACAGATACATGTGAAATTTCCAAGAAAACAGCATTCGGATTCTAATGTGATTCAAATTAACCTTGTTAAAAGGAGCCTTCAACAGAACTTGAAATAGCTACATATATATAACAGGACAGTACCACCAGGTTATACAAGTACAGTCTAGATGGAAGTGTAGCAGGGTTCCACAGAAGTGTGCCAATAGACTAAGAAACGAACTAAAAGGTTGATGGTTCAAGTTAATCATCACATTAGGAAAGAGACCACCATCCTTTCTACCAGTCCAAACAAGTCCTAATAACAGAAAAAAACAAAGAAATTTCTGTACAAGCTGCTGATGCACCAACAGAATACCGAGTAGGACTCGCAGCAAGTCTGGATCTCTCAGGGGATCGATCTGGCTCTGCACTCTAAGATGGCTACCAAGGAATACCTACAGTACAAAATGCAATGTCCTCCGGAAATGCAATGCTCTTCCTAACTCTACCAAGTACCAACCACCCCACATCCATCCACCCCATTCCCCCAATGCGCGTTTTGCTGCTGTGTTCTCATCAGGAGTTAGGACTGAGACCTCGCAGACAGTCCTGACTCTCTTCGATCACTGCTTATCTCGAACTCGCTTGAGCTTGCCTTAGACTCGTTGTCTGCGTTGCTGCTGTGGCCCCTCCGGTTCCGACGGTCCTTCATCATAGGATAAAAATACAAGGTTCAGAATTATTGCACGATAATGGATGGTACCAGGGGAGTCAAAGGATAAGTACAACCTCCCGTGACGGGACATCTTCTGCCTCGAGCATTCGGACAACCTGGCCCATAGTGGGTCTTTTCTCGGCATCTGGGTCGACACACCTCAATGCCACTAGAAGAGCACGCTTCAGAGCCCGAGTGGCTGGTTTCAACTCCATGTCAGGATCCACTACTTCCTCAGCTCTTCTCGTGCCAACCATCATTTTGAGCCACTCCACCAGATGCACCTGCCATCCATGTTATAGGCTTATACCTGATCAATATTCAGAACTGACAAGGTGTTGTTGCTTACGAAATTAAAAATACACTTGCCATACGAGGGCTACTAGGCATAAATGCAATATATCAGTACGCCTGAAGTCTCCCTAGTTGGTAAATGCTATTTGTTGAAACAAATGGTCACTAGTATGGGCTGCTTCCCGATGCATGATATGGTAGTAGATGCTCACCTCATTAGCAGGCCGACCATAGTCAACTGGATCCCTCCCAGTCACTGCTTCCAGTAGTAGCACCCCGAAACTGTACACATCGCTCCTCTCATTTAACAGACCTGTGTTAGCATATTCAGGGGCCACATACCTGAAACGTTAACAAAAAAAAAATGAATGGTTGTTTCCATGTTAAGCTCCGCAAACCTAACCGCTCCTAAAACATAAAAAAAAACAAAGCTCTCAACATGTACTTTTCTTTTTTTGAAGTTACATGTAACTTTCCCTACTGGTACTGAATGTGGCATACTGGCATGTTCCAACTAGTGAAGCAAAGTACTACAAAAATGAAATAATAACAACCAAACAACCTACCCGAAAGTTCCCATAACTCGAGTTGTGATATGGCTCTTCCCTGCACCCAGGAGCTTGGCCAATCCGAAATCAGAAAGCTTGCCATTGAATTCTTCATCAATTAGGATATTACTTGATTTGATATCACGGTGCACAACTTTTGGTTCTATGGCTTCATGTAAATAAGCAAGCCTGTATTCGTCAATATAAAGAAAGGGAATGCCTTAAATAACTAAGCATATGCATAACAGGAGAACCAAAGTGATGAGTGGTCCATTTCTTACGCCTTAGCAATTCCAAGAACAATTTTCATCCTGGCTTCCCAAGTAAGAACACCATGTTGACGCATGGCACCATGAAGCCACTGTTCTAGATTCCCATTATTCACGTACTCGTACACAAGCATCCTGGAGTAAGAGGATATGATGAGAACACTCAAATAGAGGTATGAAACAGATAGATTTTCATGGTTTACATTCACCACTTCAAATCTTTAACCCTTCAAATGTTTAACAGGATTGAATTCAGATGGAGAGTGCAAAATAAACATAACAGCATCAAGATTTTCTTTTTCAGTACAACTAAAATCAAGTGTTCTCATAGAAAAATGTCTAACTACCAAGAATCACAGGCCACTGTTAACAGCTGAATCACAGGCGATTCTTCTGCCTTCAATTCACATAAACTGAATAAAAAACACTGTTGTTTACAGCAGTTCTCAGCTCATTGCAATAAGTATACATTTTCTTTTGTTTCTTCGGCCCAGGTCGTATCTGTGGTTGGCTTGGGCTCTCCTACCTGGGGGTAATTGCAGAAGCCGTCAGCCCAGTGGTTGTCTCACAAGGGCTACGGGCCCCTGTGTAAGGGTGGGGCAGAGGTTCGGGGGTTTTCTCGACCTGCGTGAGAAGGTCTTCTCTCTTAGCAAAAAGCCCGGGGGCTGTCTTATCCCCCGCAGGTCGAGTTTTTTTGAGAGGTGGAAAAGCATACATTGTTAGAGGGGGTGACAACTTGATTAATGTATTTAATCATACGTGAAGCTAAAACTATAGAGTAAAAATGGTGCCAAATGAGAATTTTCTCTGAAAAAATAGAGATCAGGATATCACAACTTAAGTTATAACAGTCCATGTAACAAGTGGTAGCAAGTAGTACAATGCCACAATATATATGATTAACTGTGCGGCCTAGGTCGTGCGAATTTGACACTGTCAGGACGCATGACTCCTATCACTCACGCAGATAAGAGCTCAGTTCATTGCCTCCATTCCTAAGGCTGGCAGCGATGGCTGACATGGCCTCAATAGCCACTAGAAGACTTTTGATTGAAAAAAAAAAAAAAAAAAAAAAACAACAACACCGACACTAGCAGGAGATGCAACATTCAGTTCTGGACAGATTGATGAAGATGATTCATGTCCTATTAATTGGGTCACTTGTGTAGATAGTGCCTAGAGCAGCAATAAAGACAAGATGTGGCAGGTTACCATCTTACGTCTCAAAGGCTAGACAGAAAGTTATATATGGCATCGATCCACCTCTCCTTTAGATTTCATATTTTGCTTATATCTACCAAATTAGTTTTCTTAGAGCAAGTTCTCATGGATTTGCTCTGAGATTCATTGATTTTTGTTGTGCTCACAACATGCACTACTATAAAAGCATATGTGGATTAATCTGAAATTCCATAAGTCCATTTCAAAATATTTAGAAACCACAAAAGCATCAGCAGGCACAAACAAATTCAATGAAGAATACAGCTGTCCGTGCTTTGTATATATGCACAATCTGCATGGCTGATTGTCCTTTTCTGTGGTGCATTAGAGCTCAGCTTATCCTCTGAGCGAAGACCTGTCATACTTAGAGCCCCATGGTAGGATTAACGACGGGACATGGACAGAGTGTAGAACTAAGGCACATAAGAAACTGGTATGACGGGCACTGAGTGGGAGGTATGTCAGAGCAAAACAGGGAAACTAGACAGTGCTAAACAAGTAATCTGGGCCAGCATTGTCATATGTTTGCAAACCAATTCGTCAATAATGATATAGTGGTAATATTCCTTAATGGTTGTGAACTGATGAAGTGTTAGATTTTGTGAGGGTTTAAAGGTCAGGATTTTATCATGTACCTAGAGAGAAATCATATATATACCAAACTACCAGTACTCCAGTAGTCATCCTATTCAAGCACATATATGTACCGTAGCTGAGAGAAAAGCTAGCCATAAAGTCAGTGCAATTAATCAGAAACTAGCTTCACCTATGGATTCCCTCAACACAATATCCTAGAAGACGGACAAGATTCTTATGCCTGACGTGCCCGATTGCCTCAACTTCAACCCTGAATTCCTTTTCTGCTTGACCCCTACAAAGAACGTCAAACACCATGAATAGGCTGAGCTTATGAATGAGGGCAAAACATTTTTTTTATGAAAAGCAAAACAAAATTTCAAGTTCTATATGGAAATGTAAATAAACTTCAGAGGTGCGTACATGTTGTTAAGAAGCTTCTTTACTGCAACATCAGTCCCATTTATTAGCCGGCCACGGTAAACAACCCCATATCCACCTTCCCCGATGACATTCTCCTTTGAAAACCGATTCGTTGCATGCTCCAAATCCCTCAGAGTAAACCAATGACCCCAACCCAGATGCGAAAACTCCGGGAGACCAACCAACGGCGATGCTGAGACAGTTGCATACTGAGGATACTGCCTCCTAGCATAGCCCGAGCTTCCCTCATCGCCAGAGTACGAACTCCCAGCCCTTTCGCACTGGTACGCGGAGCTGCATTGGCTCAGATTATCAGCGTCGCTCGACTTGCTCCGAACCAAGTGTGCCAACATTTTCCCCGAATCCTTTTCATAGTGCTTCTCCTGCACTGCCACCGCCAGCGAGTGGCTCTCATGCACTTGGAAGCTCTGAACCACAGCATGCTCGCGCACTTCGTCCACCGCAATCTCCTTGGAGACATCTGGTATCTGGGACACCGGAATCTTGTCGAACGACTTGCTCGGCTTCCTCCGGCGGACAGACCAGAAGCACATGAGGCCGAGGATGAACAAGATTACCACCCAGATACAGATGCCAATCACAATCCATAGCCTCAGGCCGAAAGGCGGCGTCCTGGAAGATAGCTCCGCCCTTAGGATTTCGCCGGCGGACATCTTTATTCCTCAGCAACCTGCACACCATGACACCAGCACCAGTAATGCGATGTTAGCTCAGCACTTCACCAAGAAAGGCAATGAAGAAACGCTCCAAGTACGGTCAGAACCAGAGGAATTTCTGGGAAAGAGTCGAAGCTAGTAGGTATTGCTTGCAATCGGGTCAGATCCGAATACAGATAGCTCGCATTAAGGTTTGGGGGCCTCGATTCCGCACAGAAGGAAGCGAAGGGAAGGCGCCCGCGTACCTGGTGGAGGCTCGTCGCCGGCGAAGAGCCTGACGGAGACCTGGGCGAAGGGCGGCGCGGTCGCCCAGTCCGCCGCCGCCAAGAAAGGAAGCCCCACTAGAGAAGGGAGTGAGAGTGAACGGGGAGAAAGGAAAAGGCAGGGATAGTGGGGAACGCGGACACACAACCCTGCTAATCCGCTATCCCCCTCTGCCGTTACTAGAGAACGGCAAGGTGTGACGTTCGCCCCATCTGGGCTATCCACATCCAAATCAACGGCTACAGATGGGACCCCATCAGCCGTCAAACTCAAACCTACTCGTTGAACATTTTCTTCACACCTCCTGCAATCCAGGCAAACTTAATTGAGCTTCTTCTCGGCTTCCTATAGGTCGGGGCTATAGTCTACTGCTATGCAATTGACACTGTGACTTTTGTAGTTTAAAAACAAAATTGTGACTTTTTGCAGTTTAAAATCAAAATCGTAACTTTTTGTAGCGCACAATCTTCCTTTTTAGCGGGATTTTTGTCTCTAAGCTTAGAAGGGGTTATCGCGCGCCAAGTCACCTTGACGGCGGGGTGGCGAGGTAGCTAGGGCATCGCTAGTCGTGGATGGCAACCGTCAAAGTGTTACCTATTGAGCTATTGCCAAACATGATAAGACAAAAACAAAAAGAAAGAAGTCCAACTAAAATAAAACAAATGTATGAATAAGTCAAACTATTTCGCTTGTATTAGTACCTTCCAAGCCAAGGCAACATTGTGCTCCAATGTGATCCAAACAAAAGAGGGTCAGAGGAGGGAAGGAGACTTTTGGAACAAGATTGCTTCATCAACCTAGCCTGAGATGGGATCAGGGGTTTTTTTTCCCGCGGTAGGAGCGGCTTTTTGGGATAAAAACCGGTCCGGTAAACCGGTGAAACCGGCCGGTTAACCAGTAGGAGCGGTTTGGTAGGGTCGGTTTTGAGCGGTAACCGGCCGTATTTAGCTACCGGACCGGACCGGTTTGGAACTGTTTTTTAACCCTGGATGGGATGGAGAGAGCTAGTCGATTTCGTCTAGTAAAAAAGTGATAAATTATAGTATGCGGTTACGTGGAGGGAGATTGACAGAATTATGAGGAAACATGAATTTCTAATTGTGAAACAAATAATATATATTTTTTGGGGCAACAAATAGTGGGCATTTGACATGAAGACACACGTGGCAACAATGTACTTGTAATATACATGGTTTACATGTTCAGAGTCAGACTCGTAATAGAGTTAGTGTTAGTATATGCCCATAGCAGAAGTCTTAGTAAAATATTATTAGATATGAAAATGTCAAATGTCTCTAGTCACTTCCAAGTTAAATATATAATCTCACAACACCTGTAAAAAAATGGAGGGCGTGAACTAATTAACGTACGATTTAATAGTACATGCACATTTTTCTTTAAAATATACTTTTTAAGGCTACAATATGATACGGCCGAGGGCCGTAACAAAAATACTATAATCAAAAGTCGGAAAGATTTTAAACGCAGTGTCTCGAACGACATGGGAAAATCTAATATAATTTTTTGAAAACTTAAAATACGCAAATTAGCTGCTAAAATAGATTTCGAACTAACGACGATGCATGGCTGAGGTGGATTTTTTAGGTTGCAAGTTACCGGATGCGTGGAGCTAAACTTGGTTTGCCGGAGCGCGGCGACTGCGAGCGTGACTCTCCACGCACACGCGTCCCGACACAGGCCGTGTACTGAGCGCACGGCTGCACGCAAGCGAGCGAGAGAGTGATCCGACCCGACCGACAGGGGTCGAACGGAAACGGCCCACGCGCAGGACGGCCCACCGTGAGCTACAGCACTACTCTGTCTGTGTGCCTGGGCCCACGCGGGGACAAATGACGAGAAGGACCATGGTTCCCAACGGCTAGCTCCCGGGGCTGACGTTGGCTCGGCTCAGGGTCATCGGCTGGCGTAGTGTGCAGCTGCACCTGCCACACCTGCACTGCTGGTCTTTTTTTTTTTTTTTTTTTTTTTTTTTTGGAAAGGAACTGCTGGTCTGGTTGGGTAAGAAAGTAGAGTCCCGGCTGGAAAAATGGGGGTGGGCGTACAGTACTATTTAGAAGGATCTACGGAGTATGTATGTATTACAATACAAATTTATGAACGTAGTTTTTTTTGTTGTGAACTTTTGATTGTGGTATGAATCTTTTTTTTGAATGAATTTCACTGTTTTTTTACCATTAATTTCACTGGGATTTGAAAGGCAGCTTATCACTTTCTGACAGTTGGGCAAGTGATGATGTCCTCTTGGCAACATGCAATTAAGGAGGTCACGTGAAATGATGGCATTCGGCCAACAAGAGGCAGAGGCAGTGCCCCACTTTTCTGCAAGGTAAAATAGCTAGTTTGTCGAACAAACAAAATAGCCTTCTTAGATGATGATTATTCTGTGCGTGATGCAGCTGGCTAAATGATGGCTTTGCTAATGCTTGCATACACATGGACGACCTTTGCTCTTGGCACCGGCTTATGCATATTCTCGGGGACCATACAACTTTGATTAATATTTAATTATGAAATATTTATAAAACATACTTCCTACATTTTAAATTATAAGGCATGCTTTGTTTCTTAAGGTAAGCATTTGACTGGCATTTACTTTACTACTACTTCCGTCCAAAAAAATCGCATATATGTGTTGCGTGCCGTTAGAGTGGTTCACATTTGACTAAGTTTTTAGAAAATTGTATTCATATTTATGTCTCTAAATAAATTTATTATGAAATACATTTTATAATTAATCTAATGGTATTTATTTGACAACATAAACGTTTATAATTTTTTATCTATGCTTAGTCACACTTAAGGTACTAAAACATGACACTATGGTAGAGTTGCTAATCATAAATTATTGGCTTAGTCACACTTCGTTTTCGATGGAGAGAGTACTAATCATAAATTATTGCACTAATTGTATTATTAGATTATTAATAAAAGAACACTTACTATGGCTACAATTATATGTAATATAAATGATATATTGATTAAACCTTATGTTAACAAAATGAATTGTGTCCTGTAATTTAATTCTGAACGTAGTGAATAGGAAAATGTACTTCCATAAAATTATATTTGAAGATAAATCTACTCTTATCATTCGAGCTCAAACTAAAAATCTTAAACATATGGTGAAGTTTTTAGCCTTTTTTTGAATTATTGGCAGTTGAATACAACCCTAAAATGTTGTTCTCTGTGGATAGGAGGAATATTTTGATAGTATGATTTCAGGTGAAGCTAGTTAGACACTTGCAACCTATGGCTCTAACAGCTTTATTACTAACTAAGTCCATCGTGCCTGCATAGTGTCGGGCCGTCCATTTAGAATACTATAGAAATCACTGGCTAACATGGCAAGTTGAAGAATAAAAAGAAGAAGAAGAAATCGGGCACTAGCACTGAGATGAGACGTGGGCTGGAGTGGTAGAGACTTGCATATTACTGGGGACGTACAAGTCAGGCGATGAACTCATCGGTAGCGGGTTGATTTCCCCTCACTCTCTCTCCTCCCCATCAATTCTGAAGTCTAGGCAGATAGCTACGTCGATGACTGTTGAGAATGCCCTAAGACCCTTCTATAAAGAGTGATAGAAGAAAATAGAGAGCAGAGAGGAAAAGGAAGAATGAAGGGTGAGCAAATTAATCCTCACGCCCATATAATAAAATGACTTGTTTTTTGGGACGGAGGGACCGTAGGAGCAGCGGACTTGCTTCCCAACTGATGGGAAACAACTAGTCCCTTTTACTATCCCTTAAAATTTTTTATTTATAGGCCCAAATGAATAGATTAATTAGTTTAGACAATTTGTTATTAGTGGACCTGATTTATGCATTTATATTTTGATTGTTGTAACCAAAACACATAGGCCCTGTCTCAATTCGTTTCTTGATGCATTTGGGAATGGAAAACCGTGAAGCCTGGCTCAATAACACTCACAGGCCTCTCGCAGAACTCTGCACAAAAAATAACAACCCTGCCACATCATAGCCCACTAAAAAAGTTCGGCCCACGCAAAGCCCACACGTGCGCCTTCTTCCGCGACACGTGTCCCGTGGACCCCACTCCCCTCCTCACCAACGTCTCTTTCTCCTCTCTCCCCATCCGCAGCCACTCCAACGGTCAAATACTCAAATCAAATCCCCCACAAATCTCCCCCTTTCTTTCTCCAAAAAGATCTGCGGAGGAATCACACGCGCCGGCAGCCGCAGCGAGGAGGGAGAGAATCCATGGCCAGGAGGGGAGCGTGGAGGCCGAGGAGGAAGAAGGCCTCGCTCCCGGCGGCGGACGGCGACGGCAACGGCGACGCCGCCGACCGCGGCGCGGAAGGCGGCCGGCAGCCGCGGAAGGGGCAGGGGGCCGGCGGCGCCGGCGGCGGATTCTTCTGCTGCTACCTGCTCCGGTCCCTGTGCCCGCGCAGCAAGAGCCGCACCTACATCGGGTTCACGGTGAACCCGCGCCGGCGGATCCGGCAGCACAACGGCGAGATCGCCAGCGGCGCGTCGCGGACCCGGCGGGGGCGGCCGTGGGAGATGGTCCTCTGCATCTACGGATTCCCCTCCAACGTCGCCGCGCTCAAGGTACGCGACTGTCCGATCCCTGCTTCTGCTTGCGCCGCCTCCTGTTCTCGAATCGCGGAATTGAGCCTATTGAGATTTGAGAGCTCGAAAGATTTAGTCTCCCCCCCCCCACAACCCCCCAAGCTTATCTGGCCGACGAGACGAGCCCTGCTTCGTGGATGTGGTTGCTCTGTTTCTGCTGTTCTGACGATCCCTGTTTCTTGTTCATGTTGTCCGCTTGTGCAGTTCGAGTGGGCATGGCAGCACCCCACAGAGTCCTACGCTGTGCGCAATGCCGCCGCCGAATTCAAGTCGCTGGGCGGCATCGGCAACAAGGTCAAGCTTGCCTACACCATGCTCAACCTCCCCTCCTGGGATAAGTAAGAAAAAGACACTTCGTTTATCTTTTCCTCTCGTTCAATCTCCGTTTTGCTCTCTGCATTTCCTGTTTGATCTTGTCTTGGGTATGTGCTGATGTGAAATGCGTTGTTTCTGTGTCATCAGCTTGAACCTGACGGTGAATTTCTTCTCCTCGAAGAACACCAAGTTCACTGCTGGCTGCCCGTCGCTGCCGAGCCAGATGAAGACTGTTGTCTGCGCGATGGAGGACCTGCAATGCAGCTCTGAGGGGCCCTCGTCTGAGGAGGACGACTTCAGCCAAGAATTTCAAGGCCGCCAAGAACCGTCTCAGTCTGATTTGCCTCTTCCAGACGATCACCCTGAACATTGTTGGCAGGAACTGTCTGATTCACCTTTTCGATATGATCAATCTGAACATTGTTGGCAGCAACCATCTGATTCACCTCTTCGATATGATTACTCTGATCATAGTTGGCAGCAACCGTCTGATTCACCTCTTCGATACGATCACTCTGATCATAGTTGGCAGCAACCGTCTGATTCACCTCTCCGGTACAATCACTCTGAACATCATAGTTGGCAGCAACCATCCTCTGACAAAGATGAACGATCTGGACATTGTTGGCAGCAACCGTCCTCTGATCAAGCACAGCCAATGGAAGAGCAAACTGGAATTGCAGGACCTGATGTTGAGTTGGATTCCATTGACAAGTTTGCTCCAAGAAAATGGAGCGAAATCCTTGACACTAGAACAGAATTGGATGAACCAAGAACATCGCCTCGATGTTCCTTGAGCCTGAGTGGCAATGATTGTGGAACAGCCATGGAAGATGAGCCAGGAGGCCTGTCCCCGTTGTTGTTCAATACTGGTTCAGATCATGGTGATGGCCATACCATCGATGACAGTGATGTGGTAGACTTGGTTACACCTACTCCAGTATGCCGTCTGCGGAGAAGAGGCTGCGTCGACAGCATTTGCCCAAAGATCATTGATCTGACATCATCGCCTATTGTCATTCAGTTGTAGTACTTTGCTGCATTCCATTGTGCTGAAACTATCTAGTAATAGTTATACCTTTGATGAATAAGTTAAAGAGTGTACGATATATATATATATATATATATATACCAGCCAACTGTCATATTTTTCTTGAAAGAAATTCGATCACGGAGCTTTCTCATACATGTTTATTTTATTGGTTCTCATACTTGTTGTAAAATGTAAGTATGCTACGCTTTGAACAAAAAAGATTGTAAAGGCGAGATTCATTGCAGCTTGAGGCTTCATTCTATCCCTTTTCCTCTTTGTATGCCTTATGCGATTAGCTCTTGCAAATTTATATTGTCCATTTGATGTTTGAAAATTCCCCGTGACAAAGACAATATTCGTGTGATATAGCTTGGGACCTGGTCATCGCAGTCGGAGCCACCGGACTTGGGGACCGGAGGCCACGCCCGAGCTCAATTGATAGGTGCATCTGCAGGGTTGCCACGGAGCATCTGCGTAGGAGCAAAGGGCCGGCGGTCGACGGTGATGCAGAGCAGCGGCACCGTGGCGTAGTCGAGCTCGCGGACCACGAGAGCCATGATGAGCCGTGCAAGCACGAGCTCCATTCCATCAAATTAGCTCACTTGCTACGGTGAGCAAATTAGCTTGCTTCACCATGAAGAACCAGGGACGAATCCTCCCTTTTAAGCTCGCTTTGAAAATTCTGAGGTTAAAACATGAGAAGAACCAACAAAAAGCAAGAACTGATTTTCACATGTTTTTAAACTGAAATTTTACTTTTATTCAAGTTTTTTTGGATGTTACAGCCTTTGGTTGGACTTTGATATCATGGCATACTTACCTTTGTTTAATTCGATAACCACGATTCATGAATTATCTATTTTCGTGCTTTCGTTAACACTAATATTGTTTTTGTTGATGCTTGGTCATCTCAAAGTGTCTTAAAACAGGATGTTACTGAGATCATAATACACTACATTGCTTGGGCCAACTGATAATAAAACTGGCTAACCGTGCTTATCGCTTAAGCAAAACAAATAATCAGCAGAGGCGTTCCAACTTGATGGTAATTAATTAACTGTGGTCAAAAGTCACAGCCGAATCCAATAATAGTACATTACATGCTTAATGACTCAGCTCAGGTGCCATTTAGGAGTATCATCATATATAATTTACATCATCGTATCATTAGGCACCCATGCCACCACCAGCACGATCAACATGCATTTGACGCGGAATCGCGGGGTAGCGAAGGGCCCCACCCCTAGTCACCGGCCTAATCTACACGAATCTGAAAAAAAAAAAAAGCGGGCGACCCGGATACTGCAGACGAAGAGCCACGCGTACGCAGCGAGGAACTCGCGGATGTCGTACTCCATCTCCTCTGCCTGATGTATGAGTACGCTAAAACCACAACTAGTATTTTGTACAAGAAACGAAAAGGAGAGGAAAAAAAACGTAAGCTTCACCGCTCACCACGCCTGCCGCTGACCCGTAACATGTGAGGAAACTGAGACGAATTCTGAATTAGTGCCTCTGTCTTATCCAGCTTCTCAACAATCCATCCTATGCTTGGCCTTTGGTGCCGGTCGGTCTCCACACATCTCAAAGCTATTTCGATGCATATCTTCACCTGTGCTGAATATGACTTGAGCAAATCCATATTCATTCTTGGTAGCGCTTGTAGCCTGTTCCTCCAGTTTTCATGCACCTATCAATTAAGAAAAACAAATAACATTATTATTATAGGGGAAAACAAACATTTCTCACCCAACAAATTAACTGATTCAAAATAATTTGGCAAAAACAATCTCCTTACAAGCTCAATGAATTGATGCGGAGACATTTCAGCACTTTTCGAGTAGCCCTTATGTCCTGTCATTATCTTTATGACTATAACACCCAGGCTGAATATGTCGAACTTGTTTGAGATCGTGCCTCTATCGATGTATTCTGGCGGTAAGTATCCACTGCATGACACACCATATATACATACTATCAATTTTTGCAAGCACCATATTTTGCTTACAGAGCAATAATTAGTTTCTGTGAAGCAGAAATCTCACCGTGTTCCTATAGTGCTTCCTGTGGTTTGCGTTTTTTCTTCTCTGAAAAATCTTGAAAGGCCAAAATCGGCAATTTTCGGCACCATATTCTCGTCCAACAATATATTGTCTGGTTTTAAATCCAAATGATAAATAGGATCCGTCAATTCCTCATGAAGGTATTTTAAACCCTTGCAGATCCCCATAATTATGGCATAGCGTGTGTTCCAATCAAGTCCATGATGTTCATCTGTAGCAACAAATCAAACGAATATTGACAAGATACAAAATTTAAGCATGACACCCCAATTATTGGCTGGGTAACACTGCAAGTAGAGCTTCATCATACCAGAAATGTGCTTTCCAAGGCTTCCATATTGCATATACTCCAAGCAGAGCGCCTTGTGAACTCTTTCTGCAAAAAATTGTCTTCCATTGTACTCTATGTATTTTTTCTGTGTTTCATGGCAGTAGCCAATAAGTCGCACTATATTTGGGTGTTGGAGACTTTTTTTTAGATAAGGGAATATATATTAATATTCCAGCCGCTGCATCGACCAATGCATATAGCTGTTCATTATTACAAGTTTAACTAAAAGAACCACGGAATTAAGAAAACGAAATTTTGTATGTTTAGACTGAAAACAATTGGCTCAAAAAGCATCATGAAAAACAAATCAAGAAGCAATCCTGTTTCTAAAGCTCCAGCCATGAGTAGTGAAAACTTCCATGGCGGCAGACTCAAGCACCCTGCAACCCATGGTCGATGCAAAGCGATTCTCTTCCTTCTGTAGTAGCGACCAGAAACGAGTCCAGTGCGTCCCCTTGAAGAGTACCTGCAAGTATGACGGCATGATGCCTTTGTCAAAAACCACTTCATTTCGAGATAACCAAATTGCCCAGCATATTGCACTTGCCCCTACTAGTATCTGAGACTTAAGTTTTCTATTTACCCCGAGCAACCAGCCATTAAACATATGATCCATACTAGTTGGCGGAGGTAAATTAAAACAAACTTGAACAATTCTCCAGATAAATTTTGCAAGGTGACAATCAAAGAATAAATGCTGGATGGTTTCTCTATGTGCACAAAACGAACAAGATGTATCACCATGCCATTGTTTTCGAGCTAGATTATCTTTAGTCAATATAATTCCCTTAACTAAGTACCACATGAACACCTTTATTTTTAAAGGAATTTTCAACTTCTATACTCTGTTATTAATTGGTAAAGCTTGTGTCAAAGAAAGGGCTCTATACATAGAGTGAACACTAAACAATCCATTTTGGTGTAGACCCCAGATAAAACGATCTCTATGATTGGATAACTGAACATTCATCACCATGGCCACTATTTGGTGCCAGGCCTGCAAATTATCACCTGTGAGAGATCGTCTAAATGCTATGTTTAAAGGTGTTGTGGATAAGACTGATTGTACCGTAGCACTCCCTTTTCTCACAATATGATATAAAGATGGATATAAATCTTTTAGAGGTCGCTTTCTAATCCAAGAGTCCTCCCAGAACCGAATCTGTGACCCATCTCCTAGAGAGAAGCTCCCTAAGTTGAAGAATTCATCTCTAACCTTCATTAGTCCAGCCCAGAACTGAGAATCTCCTTGTACATGTTGAACTTGTGTGATAGTTCTATTCTTTAAGTATTTTTTTCTTAACAAATTCTGCCATATCCCATCACCATTGACTAATTTAAAAAGCCACTTGCTTAGTAAACACCTATTGTGAACGCTTAGATTTAAAACCCCCAATCCTCCTTGATCTTTTGGAGTAGAAATCACACTCCACTTAGCAAGCCTATATTTTTTTTATGCTCATCACTTTGCCAAAAGAATCTTGATCTATAGTAATCCAACTTCTTTAACACACCTCTCGGTAACTCAAAAAAAGATAGCATAAACATAGGCAAACTACTGAGGACTGAGTTAATTAAAACCAATCGTCCACCTACAGAAAGGAGTTTACTACGCCAACAACTCAATCTCTTCTGAAATCTTTCCTCAACATGACTCCAGTCACTATTACGGAGTGTTCGGTGATGCATAGGTATGCCTAAGTACCGGAAAGGCAAACAACCTATATCACATCCAAAGATTTGGGAGTATTCATATTCTAACTCTTTTGCTGCTCCATAACAGAACATCTCACTTTTGTGGAAATTTATCTTAAGCCCCGACAATTGTTCAAACGCACAAAGCAACAATTTCATATTTTTAGCCTGCTCAATATCATTATCCATAAAAATAATTGTATCATCCGCATATTGTAGTATTGACAAACCATCGTCTACCAGGTGAGGGATGACTCCCCTAATCTGGTCCTCCCTTTTAGCTCTGTTTATCAATACCGCCAACATGTCAACAACTATATTGAATATGATTGGTGATAATGGGTCTCCCTGCCGAACCCCTTTTTTCGTTTGGAAATAGTGTCCAATGTCATCATTTACCTTTATAGCAACGCTACCCTTAGTCATGATCCTATGAATCCACTCGCACCAAGTCGGTGAGAAACCTTTCATTCTAAGGACTTGTTGCACAAAAGGCCACTTTAGCTTGTCATAGGCTTTCTCAAAGTCTAGTTTTAGAATAATACCATCCTTCTTTTTTGTATGCAGTTCATGAATTGTCTCATGTAGAATTACTACCCCTTCCATAATGTATCGACCTGGTATGAAAGCAGATTGAGACTGATTGACAAGTTTATCGGCCAGCATTAAAATTCTATTATTGATTACCTTTGTGAAAATCTTAAAACTGACATTGAGAAGGCATATCGGTCTATATTGCTGAATTTTAATAGCTTCCTCCTTTTTGGGTAACAAGGTAATCACTCCAAAATTAAGACTATGAAGCGGCAATCTTCCTTCATGAAACTCATGGAAAAGCGCCAAAAGGTCCGGCTTAATCACTTCCCAGAAAAATTGGTAGAATTCAACAGGGAAGCCATCCGGACCCGGTGCTTTATTGTGTTCCACCTGAAAGATTGCTGTTCTTATCTCTGCCTCGCTGAAAGGTGCCGTCAATAACTCATTTTCCTCCCTCGAGACTTGAGGTATATCATCTCTCATTGTCTCGTCCATGGTGAAGGAATTTGAATCATGAGGCCCAAACAACCCTTTGTAATATTGTGTGATATAAGATTTAAGGTTATCATCTCCCACAATTATCCCTTCATCCTGCTCTAGTTGAACAATTCTTGTTTTCCTATGCCTTCCATTTGCTACAAGCTGGAAATACTTAGTGTTAGCATCCCCTTGCAATAACTTTGTTGCTTTTGATCGTTGGAGCCAATAGATCTCCTCCTCTCTAAGCAATTTAGTTAATTGACCTTTGAGATTATCTCGAAGTTCTTTTTCATGTGGTAGCAACAACCTAGTTTCAGCTTGAATATCTAAGGTGTCGATCATATTTAACAAAACAACTTTCTTTTTTCTATCTTGGGATATTGTATTTCTCGCCCAACCCCTCAAAAAGCTCCTTACTCGTCTAATTTTGTTTTGCCACCTCTCCATAGGAGTATGTCCTCTAAACTCAGAGTCCCAAACTTCCTTTATTAATTCAAAGAAACCATCTTTTGTAAGCCACCCTAGCTCGAATTTAAACATTCTAGAGTTTACTCTGTGGGATGGTTCACCCGAACTTAGCAATAAAGGAGTATGGTCTGAGAGTTCCCGAGTAAGTGCACACACTGATGCCAATGGGAATTTTAATTCCCATTCTGTAGAAACCAAGATTCTGTCAAGTTTTTCATAGGTAGGCACATCTGCATAATTTGCCCAAGTATATTTTCTACCAGACATTTCTATCTCCCTCAAATTTAGAGTCTCTATGATAGCATTAAACAACATCGGCCATTTGTCATTGTAACGGGGGTTATTTTTTTCTGATGGATTTCTGATGATATTAAAATCTCCACCCACCATTATCGGTAAACCCTCACAATTAGTGCAAGCCCGCACCAATTCTGATAGAAAGGATTCCTTGTGTTCCTCTTGAGCAGCCCCATATACTGACATGAGAACCCAACGGAAACCATCCACCCTATTAGTCAAGTAAAACCTAATATGATAATCCCCTTCCTCAATTTTATCTATGGCAAAAGTTGATTGTTTAACTCCTACCAAGAGGCCTCCCGACATTCCTCTTGGTGGGTGCCAGTGCCAAAGGAATTCAGCACCCGCTGCAAAATGTTCTAGACAATGAACCGAAAAGTCATTTCTATTTGTTTCTGATAGAGCAATAAAGTCAAGATGATTCTCAAGTGCCATGTCATGCAAAAAGGTGTGTTTTGCTAGGTCCCTAAGACCCCTACAATTCCAAAATATGCCTTTCATTGAAAAAATATTTTTTTCTTCGCAGCTACTCTCCCACTTGTATGCACTCTTTTTTGTGCTTTTGTTTTTGCTACCTTGACTGGGATATCAATTAAGCCTCCATCCGAGGCATCAGCCACACCATCCATATTCTCTTCCGTTAAGCCGCCACACAATCGACTTAAGGTTGAGATATCTGGAATGATGTCCTCCTCATCCTCAATCATGTCCTCTTCACTTGTTTTGACCATATTAGTTTTTTTAGACCGTTGTTGTTCAACATCTTTAATTAAACCTATAGCAGACTCAATGGTTTTATTTTGTGTTCCCAACCCCACGCCAATAGCCCCTAAATTACTTCTAATATTCTCATTAGAAAAGGAACAAATTGACATATTGGCATGCTTACCTTGGGGGTCCTCCAGATTCTTGATGGCGACTCTGATCTCGGCCTTTTCAATAGAGTCCACATCCGCATCACCCGCAGTCCTGATGCTACGGCGAAGGGGCGTGAGCCGTCCATTGCTATCTGGAGATAACATTGCCATCACTGTCTTGCTACCAAGCTTCTCATTTGATACACCATCAGCTGCCACTCCTGCTCCCAACATAGTGTCCAGAAGCCCACCCAAATCAAGTGTTCCACCCCCTGTTGGTCTGCCAACATTTTCCACTTTATGTGCTCTAGTCACAGTTAGCCTTTTCCCCTCCTTGCTGCTAGCTTTATCTTCATTTGTCTCCTTGTTTACAACTTCCGTGATCTGGTTATTTGTGCCCACCAAAGATGGTGCTGCTAGCATATTATTCACTAGACCTGTGTTGATCTGTTCAAGGCTATCCTCCAACATCGGCTGCACTGTAGGTTGTGGATCAGCTGCTATATGAGTGGAGGCTAGCATCGATGCTTTGAGCACAGTTAGTGGGTGTTGGAGACTTGCAAGGTTGCTAAACTCATTCAGAAATTGCGCCTCATCAAGTCTTGGCATGTCATCAAGTATCTTCACAGCAATTTTCTTCCCATCTTTATGCACTCCCTGTTCAACAGCATCACACATTATCTAGTTTTCAGCTACTATAACGATAATATAATGTGGACTGTTAACTATTCTAGTTTCGTAATTCCCACATTTTGTCATACGTGCTTCTGCCATCCATGGTTGAAGCCAGTTTTGTAAGATTTGGTAAGTGTTATAGTGGGACGGATATATTGCTCTCGCATAAAAAAAAGAAAAATTGTATCATTACTTTCAATTCTTTTTTTTTCAGAGAATCTTACCATGCATACTTTTCCAAATGCACCATCACCAAGTTTTCGCTCGTCAGAGAAACCGTCTGTAATTTCTTCTAATAAATGGAACGGTATGTCCCTTGGCAATTCATTATTATTGTAGCGGTCCATGCTGTGGGTTTCCTGCAAGTATAATGATAATTACTCCGTATTTCATAGAGAGTATACATTGAGAATATGTGACTGTTTCTCGTAGACCTACAACACGTAATGGACGGGCTGAGCATATTTCACAGCCTATTACTCATGAACGTGTTGTGCAAATTAGTGAACCTGTGCCAACTCATCTCTTTACCGCATGCTTATTTTACAATATGAAGCCAGATTTTATAAAACCAGTACTACTGCATAATAACTGTCACATGTTGGTGAAACAGGATTTTAGGGGTCTTGGATGTCTGGATCTCTGCTTCCAGATTGCAATAGCAGGCTAGCAGCCCAACGGATTAGGGAAGTAAGGTATTCTAATTGTTGTGGGAAAGAGCGTGCATGCCGACGGAGACTGAACGGATCGTACTGGCAAATCTGCTGATGCATGGTTGGAGGAATAGTGACGTCGAGGCTTCTAGGGGTCTATCGGTTCTGCCGCTGATGCATGGTTCCTCATCAAATTAATCAGTGTGACAGGGAAAACCACAAACCTGCTGGCTCAAGACCGGAAAAACCTCAGGATCTCGGTGCCTTCAGGAGGATATCTGTCAGTTCAATTTGCCGTCGCCGTAGATGTCGATGTCCCTGAAGCTGTGCTCAATGGAAGTGGAAGGAGAGTTGCGATGATCGAGCAACAGAGGGGACGGGAATTGAGGGACTTGTGGAGTGTAGATGGAACCAGATCCTTTTCTTGCTCACTAGACACAAATAAGTCAGGGTCTGGGTCAGGGATGCCCACTAGCTTATTTAAAAAAAGGGGGAATGCCCACTAGCTAAGTGCCTTTGTTTCAATTTGGATTCTCTTTTGGAAATTTTCAACTTCGATTTTTCTTGTGTTTCTCCATCTTTCGAAACTTTGTTGCGAAATTGGACTTCAATTCAAGGCCTACAACTAGATAGAGCTGGGACTTTGCCTAGAACTATAGCCGAATTTAGCCTAAAGAGCAAGACTACTACTTTGTTGATTTGATCACAATTTTCTCAAGTTCCTTGATATTTGATACAATGGGATTCAAACAATACCAACGAGAAGACATCAAAAGTAGTTATTTTTATTTTGGAAAAGTGTATCGCGCGTGTGGTCGCGCTCGTGCGTTGTGGCCCACGGCCTGCAAGGTCAAGGGCGATGGTGGGTCGTTGCGTGTCTAGCAACTTGTTGTTGTGGCCAGCTCGCACCCGCGATTTGTTACCGACCAACTTTGATGTTGCAGTCTGCCAGCCCGCAAGTGTGCGACCCACTAACTTACTGTTGTGGCCCATCAGCTTATATTGAATGTGTATTAGCAACTTATATACTTGCGTGTAGCGACTTATATATAAAAACATCTTGGTAAGTTGTTGCCGTTGTTTGCCAAAAGCGCCTTCAAGTTGCTGCTATTGAAGCACCTAATTTGCTGCTGAGACACTCAAGTTGCTGCGACATTCAAGTTGTTCTTGCTGCTGCTGAGAACTTAAGCTGTTCTTGTTGCTGCTGAGAACTCAAGTTGTTGTTGCTGCCGAGACACATCAAGTTGCTGATGAAGTCCTCCCAAGTTGCTGCTTGGGCCACAGGTGGATCATCAAGTTGCAACAATGTGTACTCACAACTTGCAGGCAGTGTTGTAGATTGTTCCAAGGAGCAGCCACCGCCGGAGATGCTTGCCGGCCGCCGGCCGCTGCTCAGCCCATCACGTCGTCGGGTCCACGTACTGAAGCTATCGGGAGGGTGAGGGAGCCGTCAGGTCACTTGATTTGTCGAGTCCTGCACAAGAATTGCACGTCGTCCTCGGGGTAAATCAGTGACCCGTGCCTCTTCATCGATCCGTCATAGGTTGCAGGCGTGGTGAGGGAGCTCGGCGCGGCACGAGCGGACGAGGGGCAGGGTGCACGATGCTTCACGGGGGTGAGGGGCGGCGGCTCAGCCCGGCGCGCGACGCTCCCATCGGAGTCGGGGCAGGAGCGGGTTGCTGCAGAGAAGAAGTGGATCGGGGGAGGGGTCGCGCGTTTCCGCATCGCGCGACCGGTCGCAGGTTAAGTCGGTCCTTTTATTTTACTGTTATGGATATCTGAAATAAAAATAAAGTCAAATGTGTTTATTAGCATCATCTTAAATATGCATTGATCTCGCTCCCCAAATATATAAGCCAATTCTCATGATATATTCTGTATTATTTAAATTATAGATACCCTATACAATGACATAACTATTAAGAAATCGACAAATAAAAAAACAAAATATTAATTTTCACCTTGATTTAAATAATAAATTATAATATTTATGTTACCTAAAAATACTAGCCTGTGCAAGAGCATGGGTTGGCGGACTAGTTATTAATTGTCTAATTCTAGATGACGAATTTGAGATCGTCATTAATTATTGCTCTTTTGTGATGAAAATTTGGGCTCGTCATAAAGACCTTTATCTACCTCAACTTAATTACAAAATTACTTGAATCGTCATTGAATGGCAAATATTCTATGACATTTCCTATTTCTATCATAGCGTTTTTTTTATCACTAATAGTCATACCTCCTGTAGTTCCCCTCCACCAAGGTATCATGCCGCCGCTGTTAAAAAGAAAGTTAAAAAGAAAGGCACCCCGCATTGAACTGAAAAGGCCACCATGCAGGACGATCGCTGATGTGTCGCTGTAGCCGTACACACCAAAAGACTGAAGTATCACAATGGATCCTGGCCCCTTCGGAGCTAACTCAAACGCGTGGGAGCCTTGCGTCATCCACCGGCACGTACCACTACTTGAAGAAACCAATTTATAGCAAAGGTGGGCCTCGCCTCTTCTGCTGCTGGACTCTGCGCCAAGGATCCAGACAAGCCTCACCACTCGGTGCCACCGAGCTTCTCTATTAACTTTGCCTTGCCGCCACCGGAGTCCCGACAGTACCACATAGGCGTACCCAAAGCTTGCAGAGGCAATGGCCCACCTTGGTGAAACCTTACCACCGGCGTCGACTATTAGAATATATAGGTGAGTTTACACTATTATCGCTTACCTCGATAAAGTTTTTGGATCGACATGCTACATGAGCAGTGGAGTTTTGTTTCGCTGATCCAGATTTCTCTGCACCACTTTCAGGTTTACTTCATTGTTCCAGATACAATAAGCACAAGGGCTGATGATTAAGGGCATCCGTATACAATACAACCCAAGGTCTCCCAACGTTAGATCACACAAAAGCAAGCGCTGTCACTAATAAAACAGAAAGCCAAAGATGAACATAGCGTTTGAGTTGAGGAACGCACAGGCCTGCAACTCTGCAAACTGGAGGAACAAGATTTCCACATCAAATTGTCAAGATAAATAATCTTGATACCTTTTTTTTCCCAGTCCTCTTGTCGGTTTATAAAGACCAATGAAAAGAGAGGTCCACATGTTCACATATGTTCACATTGTGGCACCGGTCGGCCCTGTAGGCCTGTACTAGAGATTAAGAAAACGCTGTTTTACGCGTAAAATAGCACCAACTAGTAGCTAGTTGTTTAAGCAAACGCGTGATGCGTGAAGCGATCGAGACCTTAAATCATTTAGTCTCCGACTCATCATCTCCATCCCTGTGTGCGACACGGAGGTCCCCGTGCATCGGCGTTGACTCCCGATGGCGAGTTGATACAGCCACCGGTGGCAGCACGCCGGAGCCGGCGCTCACAGCTACGCGCGCTGGTGTCCGCGCGCCTCCATCTCACCAGCTTGCTTCTTGGATCGATTTGGTAAGAGCATAAGATTTCTCTTACTTGTTACTACCTCCGTTCCAAATTATAGATCGTTTTGACTTTTTTAGGTCTGTAACTTTTGTTATGTACAGATAAACGTTTGGTCTAGATTCAAAACAAAATCTACGAACCTATAAAATCCAAAACGACCTACAGTTTGAAACGGAGGAAGTACTATCTATAATGAGTTATTGACTGATCTAGATTTTAAGTCTCGGCAGGTGACATATTCTAGATGAAAAATTTAGTGATTACTCGCCTCTAGCTTGATATATTAATTTTTGAGCATGACTTTCTGTTTTCCGTATTCAGATGTCTCATGATGCGTTCTTGATTCATAAAGGCAAGGCCTTATTAACTGCATCTTCTTACCTACATAGGCCACCCCAACCAAGCACATTCCAACTGCAAAACATCCACAAGAAAGTCTGCTGTTACCCGAAAGAGGATAAGCTAATATGGACATCGCCACAGGGGCGTTGAATACCCTTCTCCCCAAGCTTGGGGAGCTGGTGGTGGGCGAATACAAGCTGCAGAGCGGTGTCAATGGAGAGATCAAGGAACTTGAGAAAGAGCTGGAAAGCATGAGAGCAGTCCTCCACAACATGGCCGAGATGCCAGCGGAACAGCTTGACGAGTTGGCCAAGATCTGGGCCAATGATGTGAGGGAGTTATCATATGACATCGAAGATACTGTCGACACCTTCATGTTTCGTGGCAAGGGGCATCAGCATACAAAGCTGTTCAGCTTCAAGGGCCTCATTGGTAAGGTCACTGATTTGTACAATAAGGCCAAAACTAACCATAAGATTCACAATATCATCAAAGACATCATGGTCCAGGTCAAGGTTATCAGTGAGCGTCGTGGCAGATACAATGTTGATGGTGTTTCTGCCAGGCCAAATGTGGTGACCGTCGATCCTCGCCTAGAAGCAATGTATAGAAAGGCAACAGAGCTAGTTGGCATTCACAGGCCAAAGAATGAGCTAACTAAGTGGCTCTTTGAACAAGACTGCTCTTCGAGGCAACAACCACATATAGTTTCTATTGTTGGATTTGGAGGCTTGGGGAAGACAACGCTTGCAAATGTATTGCTTCAGGACCATAAAGCACAATTTGATTGCCACATTTTTGTCTCAGTATCACTTAATCCTGATATAAAGAAGATTTTTAAGAGGATGCTTCACCAACTAGATGAGAAAAAATATGCCTCCATAAATGAGCAATGGGATGAGGTTGACCTAATCAATAAGATTAGAGAACTCATCGACGCCAGGAGGTACTTTTCTATTCTGCACCTTTTCTTCATCCTCATGTAAATACTCCCTCCATCTAGAAACATAAGCACTTTTATTACACTGCTAGACAAATGACATTTCGTCGACATATGTTAGTACCGGTCACTAAAGAACCAGTAGTAAAGGTGGCACATAACCATTTTAGTATCGAGTCTAAATTTGGATGCCCCAGTAGCCATTTTAGTGCCGAGTCAAAACACCACCCAGCAACGGCAGAGCTCCCATACAGCAGGGTGGGGCAGCTGCCCCAGCTACCAGCGGTGAAGAAACCCCACCCCCATGGAGTTTAAGGCAGCCGGAGTTGGATTTGGAGGTCGCGGTGGGCAGGCGGCGGCGCTCTGGCGTTCTGTCTGACGGAGGAGGAAGAAGGCAAGGTAAAACGCGTCTTGGGCCGGCTAGTGATGGGTGGTCCATGTAGACGGCCCAATAAACTTTGGCTCAGCCCAGCGCAACAACCCTTCTGGCTGCTCACAACCATCTCCTGACACCTGTTATCTTCGCTGAATCTTAGCCACTGGCAGCCACCGCAGTGCCGCACGTCCGCACGCCGTCTGACCTCCACAACGATGGCCTGGTCAGTGGTCGCTAGTGCGGCTTGCCGCTATTTCTGGCGTCCCTGGCCGCCGGGCCGCCGCTGTGGAAGAGCAGGAAGGCGCAGGCGCGTCGCTCGGCTCTCATGGTGGAGGCGACGAGTGAGCAGGGGAGTGTCGTTCCCCGCCATTAGTTCGACAGCAAGCCTGTAGGCTAGTGCTTGTATCACGTAATTATACTGCAATTAGTAGTCGCTAGGTTTATTGGATTAAAAAATTCAGTGCTTCTTCTTGCTGCATTTACTAACTTGCTTGAGTGCCGTTGTGCCAATTTAGCTTTTGCTGCTAGAGGAATTAGGTTTTTTTTGTACTGCAAGTTTGCCCCACCTAAAATCTTGAAATAGCTCCGCCGTTGCCACCCAGCACTAAAAATTACATTTTAGTACTGGTTGGTGTCTTGTCCCGGTACTAAAATAGAGGGGTCATTTAGTACCGGTACTAAAAGGTGATATTTAATACTGGCGGGTGTATTTGTCCGGTACTAAATGGTCCTCCATGAGTTACTTTAAAAGAAAAGTCATCTCCCACTTAGTCACATGTGATGTATAGGTGGAATGGTATGGAAGTAACGTGTGAGACTAGAGGTCGTGGTTTCAAATCCTTGTAGCCATGTACACACATTTATGCGTGAAAAAATTGCATGGCTTGTGCGGGCCTCCCGGGGTTCGTCCAATTTTTTATCTTTTATTAGGTGGGCACATTTAGTACTAGTTGTGCGACCGGTAGTAAGGGGCAGTGGCGGATTTCCAACTAGGGCCACTAGGGCCATGGCCCTAGACGTGGGCCGAAATTCCCCACACTGTTTATTACTGTAGCAAAGAGACCCATTGTAGCTGGCAGATTCAGCTCATGGAGTGGCCCTAGGCGCTGGGCCGGCCCAGCTCCGCCCCTGGTAAGGGGTACCGCTTACCACAACCGGTGCTAAACGCGCCATATGACCGGTACTAAGGCTTATTTTTCTAGCAGTGTTAGCATTCAAAATTTGTCCATTAATGTAACCATTTCTGGCATAATCTACCCTCCCCCTCCCCCTCCCCCACCGCCAGCCCCAAATCAGTACTATTTACTTTCCATATTTTGAGTAAATCGTAATGTTAGTATCTGAAAATTTGACAGTCATGGGCGCTAGTTGCATCTGCATAATCTTGGTGAGTGATTGATGTGTATACAGTGTACCACGGTCATTGGAAATTTTATCCTTGAATTTGATTCCAGAAAACTGCAAATGTAAAACAAAATATATATTATCTTATGAGAGGAGGGGTAGCTGGATTTTGAGCTAGTAGCTTTGTTAAGGGCACTTGCATGTGGTGATTATCCATATACATCATGCAGCCACATTGCTACTACTCCCTCCACCTTCTAATACAAAATGCAGGTTATTTTGGCTTTCCTAAGTTCATATATATCGCGATGCACCTAGATATAATATATGTCTAAGTGCATAGCAAAATGTATAAACCTAGAAATACCAAAACGATTTATATTTTGGAGTGGAGGGAGTAGTTAGTTTTATATCCCACAGTTTCGATATACTCAGACATGCCATTTCAGTTTACTAACATGCATGTGTGCACTTTTATTGATTACTAGGTGCTTGTGCGTGATTGATGATATATGGAACGAATCTCCGTGGGATACTATCAAACTTGCTTTGCAGGATGGTAGTCATGGAAGCAAGATAATCATAACAACTCGCAATAAGGCTGTCGCAGAATATGTTGGCGGTGGTGTTTATGAACTAAAACCTCTTTCTAATTATGACTCTAAATTGCTGCTCAACAAGAGAATATTTGACGCTGAAGATGGGTGCCCGCCTAGTTTGAGAGAAGTCGCCGAAAAAATCTTAAAGAAATGTGGTGGTGTACCATTAGCCATTATTACAACAGCAAGCTTACTTGCAAGTAAGCCAAGGCATTTACAGGATTGGGAGAAGGTGAATAATTCTATTGGTTTTGGGTTTGAAAAGAACCATGATGTGGAGAAGATGAAGAACATATTATGTCTCAGTTACAATGATCTACCAGCTCATTTGAAGACATGCCTTTTGTATCTAAGCAAATATCCAGAGGATATGGAGATTAGAAAGGATGTTTTGGTATTGGGTTGGCTAGCAGAGGGTTTTATCAGTCATCATGGAGAAGCTTCAGGGAAAAGCTTGATGGAGATAGGAGAAAGTTATTTCAATGAGTTTATTAATAGAAGCTTGATACAGCCAGTATACAATGATAGTCCCTTCACTGTCAATAATGTTGACCTGGACATGCTTGCAGAGACCGAGGTGCATGCTTGCCAAGTACATGACATGGTGCTTGAACTAATAAATCAGTTGTCAGCTGAAGAAGGTTTTGCCACAACGGTGTTATCAGATGGCCAACAAGCACGCACACATACAACCACGGTGCGGCAGAGGAAGATTCGCCGGCTATCTCTCCATAACAGCAACAAATCCTATGCCTTGCAACAAGAAAGAGAACAGTTGTTCAAAGTGAGGTCACTTGATGTCTTTGGCCATGCAGATTTGATGCCGGCCCTGTCAAGATTTCACGTTCTACGTGTATTGCAGGTGCACGACTGTTCTAGACTGGATAACAAACATCTGAAGGATCTCGACAAGTTGTACCTTCTGAGGTTTTTGCGGCTACAGGGTTTAAGAGTCACCAAGCTCCCCGAGAGTATTGGCAAGCTGGAGTTTCTGGAGACATTAGACATCAGAGATAACGACAAGTCAGTGATAATGTTGCCAGCGTCATTCGGTAAACTGGGAAATCTGGCCCGGCTACTCGCCACCGGAGTAGAACTGTCAGATGGTCTGACTCTGGAGAATATGAAATCTCTACAAGTGCTAGTAGGCATATGTGCTACGAATTCACACACACTGGCTCAGATTGGTAAATTAACAAAGCTAAAGTCCCTCTCTCTTGAAATCAAAGAACAACTCGAGTGGTGTACTGGCAACTCGAACGAATTGATTATCATGTGCCTACAAATGTGCTCCAGTCTACAAGAATTGGTCATACGGACCCCAACACGTAAGTATTACTATTTACTGGATTTCATGACACAAGTTTCTTCCGGTCTCCAGAGATTCATGAGCAATGGCATCTTTGAGGAGGAATTCCCAAGGTGGATTGATTCGTCGCTCTCCTGTCTCACCGTCTTGTCCATCATGCTGGGGGAAGTGCAACTATCTGAGCACCTTGAGAAGCTGGCCGAGCTACCATCTCTTCGCTTTCTGAGGCTACGATTTAATGTCTTCAACAAGCATGAAAAGATCCTTATCCCCTATGGTGCATCTGCATTCCCATGTCTAACAGATCTTGAGTTTCAGTGTATCCGGATGGTCCTTAAGTTTCAACACGGGGCTATGCAGAAGCTTCAAAGACTTTGCCTCAAAGTCAGTGTTCCACTAAGAAGTGGCCCTTTTCAAACCAGCAATAACTTTGATTACGGTTTGGAGAACCTCCTTTCTCTCCGACATGTCACATTTCATCGGTCTGTCAGGAACAACCCGAAGCACAATATTCTATTAGGAAGGCAATTGCTGATCACCCAAACCACCCTGTGCTCAGTTTTGTCTGAGAATATACAAGAATTGCTAAGAGGTATGAGCCAACTCCTCTGAATCAATATGGAATTTTCTGTAGCCTTTCTGTAATGCACGTGCAGACTGCAGAGCGCACAAGGGCGTCGCTGCACAAAGGCGCACAGGGAGGCCATCGACGGCGACAACCACCCAGTGAACTACGCCATGCTTTCCAACATCTTCGCGGAGGCCAGCGAGTGCACAGGGGGCTGAAGACGAAGCAGGGGCGGGTGCAACTGGGTGGAGGTTGACAACCAGGATACCGGCCAGGTGCACTTCTACATTGGTGGCGCCACGGCGGCGACGACGTGCACCTGCAGGCCAGCGACATTCCGCCATGTTTTCAGGGACGTGGAGAGATTCAGATAGGGATAGAGTTTCTGTTGTTGCTGCCGATTTTCATGCTGATTTGAAAAACAAAAGGTGGATGATGGCGTGCTGTGGATACAATACAACTGCAGCTGCTTCCTTGCTTCACCATGAAGAACCAACGTCTCGATTCCCTTTGAAACTTGTTTCGAAATTCACCAAATTCACTTTGATGTCCCTGAACTTTTGTGGCAAAGTCTTAGATTTATTGAGTTTCTATTTTATACTACATTATGTTAGATCAGGATAAACGTGATTAACAATACATAAACCTCGGGATCTCTAGTCCAGATCTAGTCACGCCTAACACATTAATCTGATGCGGAATTAGGTGGACTTAGTACTTACCAGTACTTAATCTGTCCATGTGAAGGTTGACCACGCTGTAGATGAAGTAGATGTACAAGAACGTCGGTGAGTTGACGTAGAGAGGGACACCGAGCTTCCACGCCTTCCAGCACCTTAGTGATTGATAGGATTAGGGTTAACTAGAACCCTAAAGGCTAATTCGTGATTAACTCATGAATTAGGGAAACCAGGGGTTTCCCCTTAGTTATATAGTGCTGTAGACGTAGGGCCGGGCCCTTAAATGGGCTGAGTTTGCCTTCCAATCAAAGGCAACTAACAGGGATTAGTCTAGGATTAGGATTGGGCCTGAAGGCCCAATAGACCTGACCGAGGTCAAATCTAACATTCTCCCCCTTGACCGATGGTCAATAACTTATTCTTATAATATTCAATTTCATTGATCACGTGAAGGTGGATATACACAGATCAATAATCTCCCGTTTAATCGAACAGTCTTAATCTTAAATTTACTTGCGTTCGCTTTATGTTCACACTCAATACAATAGCAAAACCCAGCGAATGAGTCATCGGCAGACATGACAGACATACCGGGACATCATTAACCAAAGTCCACTATAGTACCTTGATAGAACACTTACTAACTTATTTGGTAGTTTATTTATTCGGCCTCATCCATAATCATATTTGAGGTTAATCATCAAATCCATACACTACAAAAAATATGGCCTTTTGTGACAAATTCCAAATGACGTTAAGTCGATTCGTCGTTATAGTGTTTAGTTTTACGACGTTCTATATGAGACCATATAGCTTAATGACAAAAATGAGGTGTTCGTCATTACGAGTAACTAAAAATCGTCATAAACTATTTCTATGTCATATTGTGACGAATGCTCTTTTATTATCATGACAATTAGTAAGTGTCACAAAAGGACGGGGCCTACATCTTTTGATGATACTACAATTATTTAAAATTCTTTAGAAAATAGAGTGGACTACTAGCAATCGTTACACTATTTTTAATAACGGTCAATTATGTAAAATTTGCATTTAAAAGAGACGTATTTCCAAATCATAAAATTTTAAAAGTTTTTATATATGAACTTGTTTTATATGAAAAATATTATCAAAAAATTGTCAAGTGGGATGAAAGGTGTCATGCTGAGATCGATCATCATATATGAACTTGTTCACATACTCTATATTACACTACAAGAAAGCATCATATATGAACTTATTCACAAACTATATATTACACTACATGAAACTATTTATTCTGTGATAAAAATAAAAAAATAAAATGTTGCAAAAGCAAGGTTTGAACTTGGGCCTAACGCCACAACAAGCAAATGCAATACCAGTGCATCCCTACTAGTCTAAAGAAATAAATGCAGCAGTGAACTAAGCCCAGAGAAACATTAGGCCCAAGAAGGCCCGTAATGGCGAGCCGCGATACAAGAAGTCCACCAGGCGTCGCTGCGACCCGTCTTCTTCCCTCGCCAAAACCCTAGAAGCAGCTTAGCACTCCCTCCCCTCCCAGTCCCAGGTGGCGGCGCGCTCCCGACACCCCTATTCTTCATCCCATCTCTCTTGTTAATCTCTACTAACTTTTCGCTTGCCTGCTCCAGATCTCGCTTCGCAGCCGGCCAGGGCGCCCCTCACAGCGCGGAAGATGGCGTAAGTTCCCCATCGAAATCTTTGTAGCTGCCCTCTTCTTAAATCTTGGTTTCGTGAATTGTAAAAGAAGATTTAGCTCCTGTGGTTGGTTCGGTGCTAGATCGTTCTAGATGATTTGCCCTCAACTGGTTCCGGTCTTGTGCGATACCTGCTCTATTTTGAGAGTTTCGTGGTAGTAGCTCGGTGGTAGATTAGTTGCAGCCTGTGCCGAATGTACTGCTTGGGATGAAAAGTTTATGTTCGGTCTCTGTTCCAACCGTGAATTATTGAATTTGTGTGCAACCGTTGCACCGTTAGAACTGTGTAATTGCACGCTAGTCCTGTTTATTTGGTGGAGGGCCTAGAGTGCATTGATGTTTCTTGGATATTGGGTGATAAGATCTTGCTGTAGTTTCTAGCATAGGTAATTCCAAACCACTGAATTCTGCAATTTAAGCCACTGCATTCTGCAAACGAGAAATGGCTTATTTGGTGGAGGGCCTAGAGTGCATTGATGTTTCTTGGATATTGGGTGATAAGATCTTGCTGTAGTTTCTAGCATAGGTAATTCCAAACCACTGAATTCTGCAATTAAGCCACTGCATTCTGCAAACGAGAAATGGCTCATTTGGGCGGCTGATTAGTTTGATTTCCTCCTGGGTCACCTTTTTTACATTTGGGACCTGCCTCAAATTTGGTTCATTAGCATAACCAATTGTGAAAAATGAATGTGTTATCTTGTTGATTTGAGATAATGAGACTGGTAACTTATTAGTAGGTTACCAGTCTCATTATCTCAAATCAACAAGATACATCAATAAGTGTAGGAATGGACTTAAAACCATATATTTAAGTTCTTACTGCCCTGTGCCTCATTCCTTGTTGCTGGTTGATTAGAGCCTAAGCAACCTAAGTAACAGATACAGGTTGTTTGAGTTGTGGCTTGGCAATCAACTCACCAAGATTTTCTGATTTTGGCAGGGATCAGGAGGCTCCAGCTGCAGTTGAGGCACCTACCCCAGTTCTTGGGGAGCCGATGGACTTGATGACTGCTCTGCAGCTCGTGATGAAGAAATCAAGTGCTCATGATGGGCTAGTGAAGGGTCTTCGTGAGGCTGCTAAGGCCATTGAGAAGCATGCTGCTCAGCTCTGTGTGCTTGCTGAGGACTGTGATCAGCCTGATTATGTCAAGCTGGTGAAGGCACTCTGCGCTGAGCACAATGTGCACCTGGTCACTGTGCCTGCCGCTAAAACTCTTGGCGAGTGGGCTGGGGTAAGTTAGAAAATCCTTCTGTAGAGCATTTGCTAATTCTGCATAGTATTATTGTTACTGCCTGGATGGTGTTACTGGATTATTAATTGCAGCATTCATTTTATGGCTTACAATTCTCCACCTATTGACAGGGGAAAATTTACTGTTGTTTTGTGAACTTCATGCTTTTATAGTTCATTTCTTTTCTGTTCAGTTGAGCTTCAATTTTCTTGAGCATGCCATTCTCCACCATGCTGTTCTACTGCATTCTGCTGTATGAAGTTGAGTCTTGATTGTAATAAGTTTCACCTTATGGTGCCTTGCAGCTTTGCAAGATTGACTCAGAGGGCAAGGCAAGGAAGGTTGTTGGCTGCTCCTGTGTCGTTGTCAAGGTAACATGTCAATCAGTTACTGTCCTATTGCAAGTAATTATTTTGGTTTGCATAGGCAGCAAACATGATGTCTTGCTACTTTGTTTTGATTACCAGGACTACGGTGAAGAATCTGAGGGCCTTAACATAGTGCAGGAGTATGTCAAATCGCACTAGATATAGCATATTTCAGTAATGTTTTGCATTTTGGACCTGGGCTTAATGTTATGCTTGATTGCTTGGTTCTGGGGCTTGCTACTTACTAGGAGATTAGAAACACTTTACTAGGTGAGCCAAGAGGATACGAGCAATTTGGATGTCTGAGGTCTTTTTTTGGTTTATGGTGCTGTCATCTGATTTTAATGAAAACCATCAAGAGCTAAGGCTATCTTTTGATGTTTACATCCATGTCAGTCTCATCTTTTGATGTTGATTTGAACTGAATCTGTATGTGGTATGCTCCGTATGAAGTGCCCCCTTCTACTTTCCTGGTATGTTTATGTTTGTACGATGGTTTGCATAAAGTGGTTATGAAAGCGTATGGTGTGGTTTTGTGAACTAAGTTGTATATTTCATGAAACCACACGGCAAATGCGGCTATGAGAAGACTTTTGTGCGGCATAGCAGGTTAAATTTTGTTTGAACTTTCATTTCTGGAAACTGGAGCTTGGTAAAAGCAGAGGGAAACAGTTATTAGGGGTACAAAAATTGATCGTCTGCAAAGCAAATTAATGGGATCTGCTGAAGTGGTCACCGGGCCTGTTTGCTTCGCTATGTTGCGCTGAAATGTTTCGCTGTGCTGCGTTGATTTTTGAGTGAAAAATCTGCTGCCGCTGCGCTGAAAAAGCGAACAGGCCCACACCACATCAAGAAAGAAGATTCTGTGTAACGAAACTGGTAGTATCAAATATTCTCTCAGAATTTAGGCCGTTTAAACATTTGTTATGGTTTCTACGCCACCGCTATCGCATTCAGTGTAGCATGCGGCCCTGTTGATGTTTCGCGAAATTTTTTTCGAGTACGTTCCCTCACATGCATGGCATATTAAATGTAGTCGAAAAAAATAACTCATTATATGGATGGGGTGTACTTCGCGAGACGAATCTAATGAGCCTAGTTAGGTTGTGATTAGACAATAAATTGCTACAGTAAACATGTGTTAATGATGGATTAATTAGACTCATTAGGTTCGTCTTGCGATTTACTGACAGAATATGTAATTAGTTTTGTAATTAGTCTATATTTAATACTTCAAATGTGTGCCCGACATACTCGAAAAAATTTCGCGTTTCATCTAAACAGGGCCATGGTCCTGAAGTGAGAATCAAAGTGCCTGCCTTGCAGAACCAATCAGAATAACCCAATAAAACTCAAGACTTCAGTTTGCTGGAGAAACTTTTACTCCCTCCGTCCCAAAAAAACAAGTCGTTTTGGGATTCAAAATTTGTCTCATAAAACAAGTCGTTTTACCCAAATTGGCATGTTTCCATGTGCATGTAGGCATGTAACATTCGGTTAACACCAAATCTGCCTAAAAGATATGAGCAATCAAGGTCATTTTACATTTTTGTTAATATGTCCTAAAACATCTAGAATGACTTGTTTTTTTGGGACGGATGGAGTATTTCACAAACCTGTGCCTCTCAAAGCTGAATAGTCAAAGCCCAAAGAAACCATACCAAACATTGCCCACCTGGCTGGGGATTGTTTTCCCAATACATGGTCATGTTGTGGGAAAATTAGGGTGGAAGATGTGGTTACCTTCCCGCATTGTCAGAGGGCTAAAAGCACATATAAAATCGCTCATTGTAGATATAGTATTTTTTTTTAAAAAGGAGAAACTGAAGCTGCAAAAGGCGGGAACGGATAAGATAGCAAAACGAGGCCGCGCAAAATTGCCCGCCCTCTATCCGTCCTCGGTTCTCCAATGGCCGCCGCCGCCACCACCACCTTCCTCCCTCCCATCCCGACTCCTCGGCCCCGCCTCGCCGCCGCCGTCCGCCGCCCTCCTCCAATCTTCACGGGCGCCACCGACGCCGTGCCGCCGCCGGAAGACGATGACTCCAGCGACGACGACGACGGCGACGCCGCGGTGCCACGACGCAGGAGCGCGCGCAAGGACCGTCGCCGCGCGGTGCGCATCGCGTGGGAGAAGCTCGTCCGGTGGTCCCGCTCCTGGCGCCGCCGCAACCGCAGCGACGTACTCGAGAGCACGCGCAAGGTTAGGCTCGCGCGCGCGCTCTGGGCCGGGACGCTTCGCTTCGCTGCGGTTGCAGGATCTGATTGGGAGTGGCCGCGTCGGTGGGTTTTGCAGGTGGTGGTTCTCGGGGGAGGGTCGTTCGGCACGGCCATGGCGGCGCACGTGGCGGCCAAGAAGGACGACCTCGAGGTGTCCATGCTGCTCAGGGACGACCTCGTCTGCCGGTCCATCAACCACAGCCACATCAATTGGTTCGAATGGCTCTCGCTACCTCTGAACCTTTCTTGATTAGTGCGGGGAATCAGTTTGTTACAATCTTATTTTACTACTGGAGCATCTGCCATTAAAACCTAGGAAATATTATATTTCTATCAATCAAAATTTAGGTGGTTGTGATAAATGACGTGTTCAGATTGAAAAAACTAATTGCACAAGTATTTGGCATCAATTTCGACAGTAAATATATCTGATGGACATTGTTGCCGAGGGACGAGAATATGCAAAGACACCACGTTTGATTTAAACTGACTTTAACTCAAGAGTTCATATAACTGTGTGTCAACTTAATCTAGAAGTGAATTGTGCTATATTGAGAGTACGTTACGTTGCAATTCATGGAGATATACTATTTAGCCTCCTGCAAAACAGAAAAGGATAATATTCTCCTGTGTCTATAGATACCTGTTTTCCTTTCTATTGAAAATATTATGAGTCACCTGCATTACAGCTTGCCATTTTACTGCAGCAAATACTTACCGGAACACAGATTACCAGAAAATATCATTGCAACAACAAGTGCTGCTGATGCTTTAGCAGGAGCTGATTTCTGCTTCCATGCTGTTCCAGTTCAGGTATTCACATTTCTTTCTGAAGCATTGTGCTTTCTGCAGGGATTTCGACCCTTTTGACTGATATTCTTTTGTGGCAGTTCAGTTCATCATTTCTTGAGAATATTTCAACACATGTTGATCCAAAGTTGCCATTCATATCACTTAGCAAAGGGCTGGAACTTAATACCCTCCGGACAATGTCTAAAATCATCCCACGAGCATTGGGAAATCGTCGCCAACCATTTATTGTTCTATCAGGACCTTCTTTTGCAGTAGAACTAATGAACAAATTGCCTACAGGTTTGTTGGTATTATTGTTCATATTGTTAACCTGTTATATCTTTTTGAGGCCCTATGTTGATTGATGCTAAGCTATTTTTACGTGAATTCTTTTAACTTTTGTTTTCACATATCTGTATATGAATCTGACTATTTATTCTGTTGTGTTCAGATTGTACTGTAGATAAATTAAATGCAGCTGCAGCTGCACTTATATTAAAGTATTTTACATGTTCACCTTTGATCATAGGTTTGAAATCTAGCCATACAATTAAACAGTCTATCCTGCTAGTATTTAGTAATATATGGGTGACTAGCCTTTTGGATTTCTTCCTTTCATTAAGCACTTTGAACCTGCTAATTTGGATTGATGATCATGGTTGTTTAACTTTGAAATTACAGCAATGGTGGTGGCATCTAAAGACAAAAAGTTGGCAAGTTCTGTTCAGCAGCTGTTAGCTTCCCCAAATTTGAGGATAAGCACTTCAAGGTAAAAATCCCTAGTCACAAGACTTCCATCACCAAGAATATGGCAACCAACTCTATAACATGCAAAACTGCATGACCCATATGCTAAATGCAGAGGAATATAAACAATACTATACATCTGTCCAAAAATATTTTTCCTAAGTGTGGTACTTGTTGTGTTCCAGAACATCATTCAATAGTAAAGAAGGAAAAGCTCAAGATTTTTCTTCAGCTTTCAACTGAAATTAAACTAGTAGTCTATAATTTACGACTAGTATATTTCACACATACAAGTTAGACTAGTAGAGATATTATATTTTTTTGACGAAATAGTAGAGATTATATTGTAACATTAGAAGAATATTTGAATGTGACCTATGATACTTCAGTGATGTTACAGGAGTAGAAATTGCAGGTGCGTTGAAGAATGTTCTTGCAATAGCAGCAGGTATAGTGGAAGGCATGAATCTTGGGAATAATTGTATGGCTGCCCTTGTTGCTCAAGGTTGTTCAGAAATAAGATGGTTGGCAACAAAGGTCTGCAATATCTATCATCTGCATTTCCATTATTTATGAATTATGAAAACTTGCTACATTCACTGATATGAGCTTCTTAAATTGAAGATGGGAGCGAAGCCGACAACTCTTTCTGGTTTGTCTGGGTCAGGTGACATCATGCTTACATGTTTTGTCAATCTTTCACGGAATAGAAATGTGGGACTGCGTCTTGGTTCAGGTGAAAAACTTGATCAAATCATGGGTTCTATGAATCAGGTGTGCAGCATTCCCTATATGACGTCAATTTGTGCACAAGATGTGACCTGTATGATTGCAATTCAGTATATTCTTCTGCCTTTAGGTTGCTGAAGGCGTGTCAACTGCTGGGGCTGTCATTGCATTAGCTCAGAAGTATAATGTGAAAATGCCAGTCCTGACTGCAGTAGCGCGGATAATTGATAATGAATTGACTCCGAAGAAGGCGGTTATGGAGTTGATGAATCTTCCTCAGGTAAACCAACCAAGTTGTCTCAAAAACAAACAAATCAAGTTCCTTTATGTGTTGCCCAGTGTCCTTAATGTTCCAGCAACATGATGCCCTCAAAAAAAAAAAAAAAAGTTCCAGCAACATGTTATGGTCATGAGAATAGGCATTCTTATTGATTCTTTTGACTAAACAAACCTGATGTGCATTTCAATTTGATGCTTCTAGTTGAAGTTTACATGAAACATTGAAGTTTTTTCAGTAATTATGCTGGCAGCAAGGTTCCTGACATGCTATCTGTGTATTTTAGCAACTCTGCCTTTTTTTCTTGTTCACATAAATAATGAATGACAACGTGTAAAACTTCTGTTTTACAGGTCGAGGAAGTCTAACAAGGATAGCCATTGAATTATGCTCCGGTTGTCTGGACTGGAAGTGTAGTCTAGGACCGACCATATGAAAATATACTAAACACCACTATGGTTTCATAGTGTTCTCTTCTGGGCAGGTTGTTTTCACTTGAGAGGTTTGTACTGACAAATTATTTGATTATTATCAAAATGTGTAAAGTGATATCCAGCTTTCAAGGAACAATGGTGTTCTTTTGCAAGTTCTGAGTTTATGTAGCTTTTAAATTTTTCTTTACACGATAATATATTTTTTCAAAGGAAGAAGATTAATTGTTGGAAGTGCAGGCATAACTGTAGATGAGCGCTAACCTGTCACTTGAAGAGATGAACTCATTGAGATGCATTTTGCTTGTGATGTTAGTAAAGTGATCATGGATTGCACTTGTTGGTATTTAAATCCAAGTAATTCCTTCCGCTAAACATCATTACTTTTCGTGCGAGGGTACTTAACAACATGAACATAGTGTTTAGTTTTGTGCCAGAAAAAGGTCACTGTTAATCCGCGAGTTTTTATTTTATTTTATAATTCCAGCAAGAACTGGTCAACATAACTTGCGAAAGTGTGTTTGGAAGATGTTTGTGTAGTGCTAAACGAGCACTGCATCAATTGCTCTCTGTACTCGGCTTTGCTTTTCTACAACCACGGATATGGTTTTTCCTTTCATTCTACCCCTAACAAATTAACAATAGTCCTCCCTCAAGCGAGATATGAAATTTGATACAGTATTTTAGTTATATAGGCAAATCATGGGAAATGAAACGCAATAGAATTCTGAATTTCTGACCGATATAACGCGGGCCGCACCTGCCAAGAATATCACGCACGCGACGCCGTTTGGCCGGCGCGGGACGACGGAATGGAACGGAAGTGAGGCCACTATCCCGCACACGTGTCGTCTTCTCCGCCGTTACACACGTTAACCCTGGCACGGGACCCAAAAATCCGAGATTTTTGGTATTTTGACCACGAAATCGAGGGGCTTCGTTAAAATGACCGCCTAACATTGGGCTTCGTTAAAATGACCACGAATCCGTTGTATATACGGTAGAATGACCAAATCTGAGTTTTACAATTTTTTAATCCTTATTAACTTTTCTCCACTTAAACTGACCAAAATACCCTCAACTCAAAGTCAACACATCTCCATCCATCTCTGTCTCGCTCCCGACTCCCGTTCCTCTCCCTATGGTGTCGTCCTCCCCGCGACCGCCCCTCCCGATGGCTCGTCCTCGGCGCCGGCGCAGCCAGCTGCCGCCGCGGCCGCCCCTCCCTCGACGATGGCCGGCGCCAGAGCTGAGCGCGCGGTGGAGTCGGCGGACGAGCAGCTCGAGGGCTCGGGCGTCTGCCGCGCTGACGCCGCCTTCGGGCCCGGCGACGAGGTGCTCCGCGCGGGCGTCGAGGTGCAGGAGGAGGCTCCGTCGCGCTGGGGACGCGGCAGAGGGGGCTCCGTCGTGCTGGGGGCGGCCGTCGTCGCGGGCGGGATGGCGGCGGGAGGGCCGGCCCTCCTCGCGGGCGGGGCGGCGTCGGGAGGGGCGCCCGTCGTCGCCGGCAGGGTTGTCGTCGGGGGAAGGTCGGCCGCCGTCGCCGGCAGGGCTGTCGTCGGGGGAGCTGCGGCGCAGGCGCGGCGCCGGAGACGGCGCCATCCCTCGATCCGGGAGGTTGAGAGACCGAGCGGACCTATCCGGAGATGAGTTTGGTTGAGGGTAGTTTGGTCAGTTCAAGTGGTAAAAAGTAAAAAAACATTACAAAAACTATAAAACTCTGGTTTGGTCATTGTACCGTATGAAACAACAGATTCGTAGCCATTTTAGGGAAGCCGAATATTAGGTGGTCATTTTAGCGAAGCCTGTCGATTTGGTGGTCAAGATACCGAAAATCTCGAAAAACCCAGCCCACACCCTTCACACTTCTCACGCGCGCACGGGCCAATCTCACTGTTGCTGCAGGCTTGCCGCCCGTCGTCGGCGAGCCGTGCGCCCATCTTCCCCACACTCTCCCCGATGGCGGCGGCCGCGAGGGCTGCTTCCGCGGCGCGCTCGCCTCTCCTCATCCACCACCACCGCCGCCTCCCCCAGGTACGACCGCCCCCGCCGCACCTCTCCCCTCCCTTCTCACATCTCTCCTCTCCCCCAGGGCCGCTTTCGCACGAATTTTGTCTGTGGCGTTCAGCTTCTTCGGGCTCCACTGGCACTCGAGCGAGATTGCCTTCGATTCGATTGCGCTATGCGACTGGCGGATTGACTGGGATTCGTTGCAGGTGCCGTCCGGGGCCGGGATTGGTGCCGGACAAGGACAGGAGGTGGGGCGGAGGCGGGCTCGGGTCGGGCTCAGGGTTTTCGCGCGCTACTCCCAGGCCCAGGACTTCTCCACGCGCCTCCAAGGTAATGGATTGATGTTCATTGATCCCCGTGATGTAGCAGTTACCACCTTCAATGTTTCGGCTTCTGCTAGGAAGGAGCGTGTCAGAGTGTTGTGATATGAAGATGTTTAATACGATATGTATGTGGCCGTTTCAGAATTTGTGGTGTTGTTGATAGCATAGATAGAGGATCTGTCGGGTGGAGTGACAATGGGATGGATTAGTTATTTGCTTGTTCTTTGTCAACCCTATACATCCCATTCTTTGCTCTTTTTTCTTTTTAATGCAGATAGAGTTGGTGAGCTGCCTAAATTAGTCGAGGACCTTCTCCAGACGTCAATTAGCACAGGGCCTCGAGGTGCTTTCAGGATGGCCCAAGGGATCCAAGCTGTGCTTGGGGTCGGTGGGGAGTGGCTGACTGACCTATCAAAGGTTCTGCTCTTTTCCTGTTTTGTATTTTAAATTTGCGTTCGTGTATCTGGTGTGACTGAAAATGCAAATGCTCTTGTAGCCCTCCCAAAAGATTGGTCATGATTAGAGGAGAGATCTCTTGTAGTACAGTGAGAATTCTCTTGTACTGATTGGTTGTTGGGTAAGCTTTTAAGGGACGTTAGTCTTGTCAAGATGGAAGTGGGGGTTCCATCATTACAAGTTAGCCGGAAGCTGAGATTTCAATAACTTCCATGTTTGGCTGAGATAATTTTTATCAGTGACTTGAAGTTTTGTTTCTGATTTCATGCTCTTAATCTATTGCAGACAGCTAACACATCAGCAGGAATTCCAACTCAGATGCAGCTTGGTTTGCTTTCTCCCCTTTACCTTAGAAGGCTTTTTGAGCGCATGGGTGCAACTTATATTAAGCTAGGCCAGGTAACTTCGAACTTTGTACTATGATTGATGGCAATCTGCAGCATAGATAACCAATAGAAATCTTTTAAAAATTTCTTAATGTATAATGATCAGTGTGGTTTAAGTTGAATTCATGGCACTCTTATCTGTAGTAATTATGTGTACATGGTAAATGGAAGGGGCTCCTAATTAACAAATGGATGATGCAAAATAACTTTCTTAGATGGTCACTATACCTGGGTTTTGCCAACATGTTAACTCTTCCTGGATAGTCTTTTGAGGTGGGTGCGGAGATGAAGTCCAAAACTCCGAATAACTTTCTGCTTCGTGCAGTTCATAGCGTCTGCACCAACTTTGTTTCCAGCAGAATACGTCGAAGAATTTCAGAACTGCTTTGATAAAGCACCGGCCGTGCCTTATGATGTGATTCAGTCAATATTGCGTGAGGAGTTGCAGCAGCCATTGGATAGTATATATGAATACATCGACCCGGTGCCAATAGCCTCTGCCTCAATAGCACAGGTCTCTCTTGGGAACTTTTGAATTACATTATGCAGTCTGCTGTTGAAGTATTGACATAATTCATTGTCATTCAGGTTCATGCAGCTAGGTTGAAGAACTCTCAGAAGGATGTGGTGATTAAAGTTCTAAAGCCTGGTATTGAAGATATTTTGGTTGCTGATCTGAATTTTATCTATGTTGTTGCACGTGTTTTGGAGTTCTTGAACCCTGAGCTACAGAGAACATCACTGGTAAATGCTCTACTGACGATGAAGTTCATGTGCTACGAGATACTTGACTATTGCATGACATGATAATTTTTCTTCAAATAACAGACTCTTCAATTTTGTTTCTTTAATTAAAGAAGAAAAACATTACCAGCATTGATTGAACCATATTTTATTGTTCAAAGCAAACTCTGGACCAAATGTTTCTTGGAGCATGTGGGATTTATATTCTGAAAAGCAATGTAGCTTGAGTTCATCGTGTTAGGATTGGTGCATCTAATTGCATAAGCAATACACGAAAAGTTAGCAGATCTTGAGCATAAACATTGAATAGAGTTTTTTAATTAGGGATGTTACATGCAGGGTTTTTTCCCCACGGTTTGAGCGGGTTTTTTGGGAATAAAAACCGGTCCGGTAAACCGGTAGGAGCGGTTTGGTATGGTCGGTTTTGAGCGGTAACCGGCCCTATTTAGCTACCGGACCGGACCGGTTTGATCGTAACCGGTCAAACCGGACCGGTTCCAAACGGTTTTTTAACCCTGGTTACATGTGGATAAAAATAGCTATTGAGGCTGTATCGAGACAAAGAAGGGATTGTGAAGAAAGTCGGGGAATGACTGAACAACTTCAGACTTAGTGCTGCCTTGTCCTCTGACATGGTGCAAATTTAGTCTGGCTTTCATAGTGTAACTGGCGTCCCCCCCCCCCCCCCCCCCCCACCCCACCCCACCCCCACCCAGGGTTTTTTTTTACCGCGGTTTGGGCGGTTTCCAGAGTTAAAAAAACCGGTCCGGTTTACTGGTTAAACCGAGCGGTTAACCAGTAGGAGCGGTTAGGGGCGGTAACCGGCCCTATTTAGGAACCGGTTCGGGCCGGTTACACCGGTAATCGCGGTTTCCGGACCGGTTCCGGTCGGGAAAAAAAAACCCTGCCCCCACCACACACAAAAAGAATATGAGAGCGTGTCTAGGCAGAAAAAGAATACGAGAGCGTGTCTAGGCAGAATCTACCTTGTAATAACTTACACAATATGCACAACATAATCAGAAATCCAAGAGCAATTAGTTCATGAGTATTTGCTGGAGACAGCAAGCATTATGAAATTTGCTTTTATATTTTGCTAACTTTTTTTATGAAAAAAAATTCAGCTTTTGTATTGTCATTCAATGGGTTAGACAAACCGCAAAGCATGTAGACTAAGATTTTTTTTATTATTATAGGTAGGCATTGTCAAGGATATAAAGGAATCAATGCTTGAAGAAGTTGATTTTAGAAAAGAGGCTGTGAATATTCAGGCTTTTCAGGGATACATAGATGCTATGGGATTTGACAGGCAGGCAAAAGCCCCATTTGTGTATCAGAACTGTAGCACAAAACGTGTGTTGACTATGGAAAGATTGTATGGAGTTCCACTTACTGACCTTGATTCTATAAGGTCTCTTGTTCCGGATCCTGAGTTGACTTTAGTCACTGCCCTTAATGTCTGGTAAGCTGCCCAGCTGCTTTGATTTTTCTCATGATATCATACACCATCAATTTGAGACTTCTTTTCCTTTCATAAACTTTGTCGTGCCTTGCTTTAAGCTTCTCAAAAATGCAAAATTATTGCAGGTTTGGAAGCTTGATTTCATGCGAATCATTCCATGCCGATGTGCATGCTGGGAACCTATGGTTGCTTCGTGATGGGCGAATTGGATTCATTGATTTTGGTATGCTTTAGCATCCTCCCAGTAGTTGTTTTATATTGGCTCATAATCTAAATTGTAAATGTCATGGAGCATGAGCCATGTTGCACAAATGAGGGGGGACTTTTACCTCGCAATATGCTAAAATTCTTAGTATTCTAGGTTGATTGTTGTATCATGCTACTTTAGAGTTGCAACTTTCTTTATTAGTTGTATAATTACATTAGTTAATACTTTTCAGGTATTGTTGGTCGCATATCTCCAAGGACTTGGGCGGCTATGGAGGTCTTTTTGGCTTCTTTTGCAACTGAGGATTATGATGCTATGGCCTCTGCCCTTTCTGAAATGGGTGCTACAGGAAATGATATTAACATTGATGAATTTGCAAAGGACCTGCGGAAGATATTCTCATCGATACAGGTAATGTTTCCAAACGTTAGTTGTAGGCTATTTCATATCCTGAAGGCTTGATCGACCTTTTTGGGAAGAAAGGGGCTTGATGAACTGATGAACCATCTTCTAAGTGACCTAAATCAACCATCATAGTGATGCGCTGTTTAGGAGAAACATCTTGCTGAAACTGAATTAACTTAATTCCATAGAAACCATGATTCCACAGTTGATTTGTGTTATGACTAATACGCATTAGTTGCCTATAATTATTAATTATAGGCAACTAATGTGCATCGTTATGTGACTAGTTTTGTATCTATGGAGAGGTATTTGCCTTCTTTAGTTTGTGTTGTACTTGATATCCCATTCTTATGCTTATTTGGCACAGGAAAATGCAGTAACGTTTTTCATTTGTTAAGCAGGACTTGGATACTGAAATCATAGTTGCGACAGCAAGAGGTCCTGATGCTACAGCAGTATCTGCTAATGTTGTCCTTGATGAGAGACAGATGAATGCTCTATTTCTTGATCTGGTGAGTTGCTTTCTTTTGCGATTCTGTCTAGAGCAGAAGAATGGTACTACTACTGCAAGAAAAAGATTACATAGGAGAACCACCCGTAAAAATGTTATTTATCCTATTGTTAGTACTTTTTTACTGCAGAAGATTTTTTTCCCTTTTACCTTCCTAGTTGGGGTGAATATGTGGACATATTGAAATTTCTTAAGTGGATTTCACAATTGGATTGGGGCCCAGCCATAGTACAAAGTTTATTGACCTGGCAACAACCCTGTCACTTGGCTGTCATGATGAAGTAGATGATTAGCTGACGTGCTGTTTATGTATTGTTTTCATGATTGCAATAGTTGTCTTTGATGTGTCGAATGTTCTTATTTGAAAGGGACTATTTTGATTTTAATTTATTCACCATGCTTTCATGAATTTTTGTGAGCTATACATAATATTGTCTAGAAATAATGGATTCAACAGTGAAAGCTGATATTTTTTTTTATTACTGCATCTTCCCAGGTGAGGGTCAGTGAGTCCTACGGGCTGAAATTTCCTCGGGAATTTGCTCTTCTCATGAAGCAGCTACTGTATTTTGATCGCTACACAAGGTTGTTGGCTCCCAGCATGAACATGCTTCGAGACGAGAGGATCAACATCTCCACCAATCGACAATCCAGAAGAACAGATGGATTTCAATGAGGCTATTCCAGCGCGCTATTAGTCATTAGCAATATACTAGAGTTCTTTGTGATGGGGTTACGGTAGCAAGCTCATGTGACCAAACACTGTATATAGTTTTGCTAGAACAGCATAGAAATGAACCACACAAGAAATCGTGTACACTCGTGTTACGGAATTTGGCGTTATGCCGTAGCAACTAGGCAACATGTAAAATATGTATGTCACGATCCACTTCATTGCTATGAGCAGTACTGTATAGTCTGTGCTGCATTTGTCAACAGACAAAGTGATTGTGTATTTGTGTCATAACACAAATCAACTGCAGGTGTATCATGTGTTTTGTCGCAACCGTGTTTTGTTGCATTTTCTCAGGATCATAACGAGCTCAAGGGATTCTACAGGGTCAAAGGTGACTGAAAAATGTCAGCTCACGCCGAGCTTTGGAGTTCATATTTAAAATTCGTGTGGTCACGTTTCTCATTTTCGCTGTATTTTCAGCAGAATCCGCATGATTTTGCTTTGTTTGGGAGTTAAAACACTTTTTGAAGCCTTGCGCACTTGAATAGCAGAGTAGCAGATGCCGCTCCAACAAAACCAAATATTCCAGCCATGTAAAGCGGTAAGACAATGACATAAACGGAACATTTTTTACACTCACCATGAGTCGAAACACTTGCAACCACCAGATCAGTAGTAAACTACCTCCATTTCAAAATCCATTTCAAAATGGAGGCAGCCGTTTTGACTTTGTATGATTTTCGAGAGCACACTTTTAATCATTAATTTCCATAAATTGCATTATACATGGCAATATAAGTACACCTATGTTGAGTTACATTAACTGCATCAATTATGTATAAAAAAATGTACAAAACAATGAACTGATTATCAACAAAATATTATGCATTTTGAATATTACGACAATTCCCGGACAGAATATTCTCGCTGGTGGATAAGTTCGCTGGCTATAGCTGATTTTGACTGTTTCAATAGCATTATGTGAGAGAGAATAAGATGGAATAAACCAGAACAAGCTGGCTGTAGATGGAAAGCATACAAGCAGAACTGGCTGAGTAACTGTAGCATATACCCAAAAAAATTGTCCAAAGTCTTCATATAAAAATATAGCCCTAATCCTAGAGGCAGAGCTTTTAGGTCCTAGAGAAATAAGAAAATGGTAGTTGAAGCCTGGACCTTTGTTGCAAACTGGTCCCAATGAGTTTTTTTTCCCTCGGATAATATACTCGTATTAGATGATGTTTAGGACAACGACACGGTCACCAAAATGTAACTTTGACTTCTTATTTTTACAAAAATATTTATTAAAAAATAATATATGTATACTTTTCTAAAAATACTTATCAAGACAAATCTATTCATATGGTTTTCACATTTTCAAACTCAACGACTTAAAAGTTATTCGTGATTTATATTCCCAATGTTTGACTAAAACCTTGTCCTAAACATCATCTAATACGAGTATGGAGGGAGTATGTTAGAACTTGGGGGCGTAGCGATCATCAATCTCATAATAGAGTCCACGTCCTTCCAAAAAGAATTGAATATCAAGAAGAAACAAGGTAGTTTTTTTTTTTAACGTGGCCACCATGTTCTAGTTAGACAACCAATGGTTATATTACTTTCTTTTCAAAGAACATGCACCTACGAGAATTCGCGTATGAACATTTGTTTGTTTTCACCCGTTCGCTTTCTGACATATAAACATGTAATTTCCGAGTCTGCCCTCACCAGAAATCTATCCCACTCCCAAACCCATTTCAGATCTAGGGGAAATCATTTAAACGCCTAATTTTGCTCTGTATTTGAAGAAGGGCATTTCGGCCATCTTATACAGAGTACCAGCAGATGTTAATTGCATTCATAACCTCACATCATTAAACTACTAGTGAACCATACAAAGAACTATGTCAGTTTATTTCTATCTCTATTCACGCTCTTATAAAAACAGTATTTTTCGTACTTTTTACCTTTTTTACAATCTAAACACAGCTAAAATCATGTATCGGGAGCCTCCATTTTCTTTCCTTCCTCCCAAAGATTGCCAAGTTCTTCTTGAAGCGCAAGTTGAACCCGCCGTCGTCAGGCTGGAGCCGATCCAAGCCCAGCTCAGTTTTAGCAGCTTCTAGAACCGGTCCCCCGTCTCAACTCCCACACTAAAAAAAAAAAAAACGAAACTCCCACACGGACACCCCCAACCGATTTTAACCCAGTTTGAATTTTGAACCCTTCCGAATATTCGAGATCCGACCCCCAAAGGGTACCATCGTAATTCCGCCCTCCCCCGCCTCCCCTCCTCCCGTTCCCCTTCACCCCCAAGCGAATATGCCCCACACGCCGACCACCCCGCCACGTGGGCACCCCCCGCCCTGAGGCGGAGATTCCTTGCAAGGCACCACCACTGCGGAATTACAGAAACGCCCCTGGGCACTGTTCAGCTAAAATCGCCTCCTCTTCTTCCCCCTTCCTCCGCGAGTCCGTCCCCAATTTCCCCTTTGCTTTCCCCTTCCCGCTCGCCTCCCGAAAATTCGCCGCGCCCCGCCGATTCGTTTGCTCGCCGGAGCGGATCGAAACCCTAGCCCTAGCTGAGGAGCCCCCCATGGCCGCCGCGATCGTGGGCTGAGGTAGGGGGTGGAGTGGTCTATGGGGTGAGGAGTAGGTGCCGAGGCGTGGGGATGGACCCTAGCCTGAAGGAGATGGCGATGGAGATGAAGGCGGAGGTGAAGTTGGAGGAGGTTGAGGTGAAGGAGGTGGCTAGGGCTGCTGCTGCGGCGGCCGCGGCGGCGCCGAGGTGCAGGGTGGTGCGAATCATCGTGCACGACGAGGACGCCACCGACTCGTCGTCCAGCGAGGATGAGGATGAGGAAGATGGGGAGGAGGGGGAGGGGGTGAGCGTGAAGCGCAGCCGCGTGCTGCTCCAGACCGGCGGCGGCGGCGGAGGAGGAGGGGAGGGGGAGGAGGATTCGGCGGCGGAAGGGGTGCGGTTCAGGGGCGTGCGGCGGCGGCCGTGGGGCAAGTGGGCCGCGGAGATCCGCGACCCGCAGCGCGGCCGCCGCCTCTGGCTCGGCACCTTCGACACCGCCGAGGAGGCCGCCGCCGCATACGACGCCGCGCGCCTCCGTATCCGCGGCCCGGGCGCCTCCACCAACTCGGCGCCCGCCGTCGACAGCGACCCGCTACCTCCGCCTGCCGCTCCCCTGCCCCCTCCGCCAGCTGCGCCCCTGCCCCCTCGTCCTCCTCCCGCTGCGGCGCTGCCCCCTCGCCCTCCGCCCGCTGCGGCGCTGCCCCCTCGTCCCCCTCCGCCGCTTCCCCCTCGCCCGCCGCCGCCGCAGCCACGCCTGCCTCAGCGGGAGGAGTATCCCCGGCCGCCGCTACTTCCGCCGAAGAAGCAGTACCTGCCGCCGCCGCCGCCTCTGCTCCCGCCGAAGAAGCGGCTGCCCTCTCCGCCGCTGCCGGTGCCGGAGTTTGTGAAGCACCAGAGGGTCGCGGGCGCGGCACCCTCCTTCCCGCCGCCGCCACCGCCGCCGCGGTTCACGCCGCTGCCGGTGTGGGCGCTGCTGTCGGGGAAGCGCAAGAAGAAGCGGTCGGGCTGCGGCGGACGCGTCCCCGCCCCCCGCACCCCCGCCGCCGAGGAAGCCAGCCGCGCCTGAGATCCCCCACCGCCACCAGCTCCCTTGGGTACCAATCTGAAATCCTGAATAACTTACTACTAGTACCAGCTCGCTCCTCGCGTTGCGTGACTTCGATTGGAAAAAAATCTTCTGTAACTTCCTTCTCTGATTCATGGACTGATGAATGGTGATGATGGTGTACATATGCTGCTCAGCTGCTGCTGGAAGTGCAGCGGGTGATGAACTGATCTGTAAAATCTTCTGATGAATCCTTTTATGTGTTATAAATAATATGTATTGACAATTTTTTTTTCTTCGATTCGAACAAGGTTGTGCTTGTTCCCGTAGAGATTGCAAGATTGTTGTAGCCGTAAGCCTGTAACTGTTGTGGTGTTTTTGTTGGATCCTCTTGCCGTGCTTTTTATGGCAGTTAGAATTGTGGCTGTGGGTGGCATTTCTGTTGTTTAAGACTCGCTGCTACTGTACATGCGATCCACCATTGGATTCTGACATGGGTGGTCGAGGTGTGCGAGCGGTTAACCTGCGCACGTGCAGGCTTACCACTTTCTGTCAGCTCACGCCCACTGACAAATCTTCGTTGCGTCATTGCGAGCCAGCGGTCACAGCGAAAAGGGAGAACAAAGACGGTTACCAGTTCAACATGTAACTAACAGTTATGATTAAATTTTGTTCGTGAATAAGAAAATCACTTTTCACATGTTATCCGTGCTCTTTCCAGCCCATGACATCTTTCCTGACCTTTTGGTGCGTGAGATATTGCTTGATGAAGTGTTCTAATTTGTTCCGCATGTGCCACCAAATTTTAGTTGTTCGTTGATACTGATACAAACTCCGTACGTGTTGGTAAATATAAACGTTTGTTGTTTTTCAAAAGATCTCGCACGAGCCCAAGCTCATTTTTAAAGTAGAATTGTATAAACCACTCCATAATTTGCTTCATATTTGACATCGCCACTTATAAGTTATTTTTTTAAAATATTCATCCGCTTACTCAATTTTATTGCAAGAACCAGCTCAAATGGCGCAAGTTTAACATTATCAATCCATTTGGTCACATATAGGCCAAAATAGTATGTCAAACTTGCTCACATTAGGATCATTTTTACCGTTTTACATCGATTTTTTTTACATGTAGTGAAACTCAGCGTGACAATATAATCTTTTATTAACAGTTTTTTGTGGAATTGCCAAAAAAAATATTGAGACTACTATACTCTAAAAGTATTTGACTTGGATAAAGACCACATTGATGGCTCACTATTTTTAAAAATTTGTTGAGTAGGTTGAGTTTGTGCATATTTACAACAAAAATGAGTAGTTGGGTGGTTATTTACAATAAAATGACCTATGTGAGCAATGTCAAATTTGTGACATCCAGCCCATTTGATTTGGACCATTAGTGGCTCATGAGCGTGGTGTGCGCATGTTTAGTACCACCTTATTAATTAAGGAAGGATGGAGCCAACTTATAAGTCTTTTTCCTCCGGTCATAGAATCTTCAGATTGATCCTTTTTACACGAAGTGAGTATGAAAGTGTAAGCATGATGCTATGTGTATGACTGTATGTCTGCCCCTCGGTATGACTTTGGAGAACGAGGTGTTAAAAATTTGGAGTTAACTTATGGAAGTGTTTATGCAGTTTTAGCTTATATAAAACAGAAAATAGGTTCAATGTGCTATAGATAAAACATAACAGCCTCATCATTTATCTTTCAAACCAATATTTTGGAAAAAAAATGATTTTCTCTTTTAAAAACTTTCCCTAAATTCCTCTCTTGGAAAACTTGTACACTTTGGAGAACGAGGTGTTAAAAATTTGGAGTTAACTTATGGAAGTATTTATGCAGTTTTAGCTTATATAAAATAGGTTCAATGTGCTATAGATAAAACATAACATCCTCATCATTTATCTTTCAAGCCAATATTTTGGAAAAAAAATATGAGTTCCTCTCTTTTAAAACTTTCCCTTGGTAAACTTGTCAAGAGCAAATATCAAATTGCAGCCGTTTGCTTGAGATCAACAAATCTTTAAAGTTTAGATTGCCATGCTTCCATCTCTTTTCTTTCCTTCCATCACTTTCATTTACTCTTTCTTGGTTCTCTTACTCTCTTCTATGCATGTAGCTTGAGTTAGTAGGGGGGCTCAAGCCCCCCGCCCATCTCGGTTTTGCTCGGTATGTTTGTGGTTTTATAATCCACTGGTCCGTATATCGTTCACCACAACTTTTTGCTTGTGCTGACATTCCAAATGATCTCCGATGACAAGCATTCAAGGACGGATTAGGCATCGTAATGAGTATACCAGCTGAGAACTCAAGTGATCGCATTACCGGTCCAAAAAAAAAAAAAAAGACACCTGGCGTACAACAAGTCAACAACACTTGCAAATATCTCTTGTCCCCTCGAAAGCGCGCGCATATCGACCTTTCGTGCGTCACCCTCTCTCCCTGCTTCACATATAACGGGGGAAAAGAAGCATGCTCCGGTGACATTGCTAAAAACCTCTGAGATATATCCTTGGACATGACCGAGTAGTTCTTCGACGTCGCCTTATCCCTGGCTGGCACGAAATATCAAGAGATGGCCAAGTTGGACGAGTCGGCCGGAAACCACGGGCGGGCACGAGCGGCGCCTTCAGCTTTTTTTTCCGATGTTATCCGTGTTTAGTTCCAAAACGATATCTTTTCACCCATTGCATCAAAGGAGAATCTTAGATGTATAGAGTATTAAACGTAGACAAAAAAGGTGAAAAGTTATATGGATATGCTGTAAATCGCGAGACGAATCTAACGAGTCTACTTAATCCATGATTTGCAACAGTAATGATACAGTACCATCCACTAAATATGGATTAATTACCCTCTAATTACCATCGTTAGATTCGTCTCGAGATTTCCAACCTATCCATATAACTTTCCAACTTTTTCGTCTACATTTACTACTCCTAAATTGGTAAAATCAAAACCCGAAATCTTTTCACCGAAATTTTTTTCGGGTACTAAACACGGCCAGGCACCAACTGCCGCCGAATCGTCCCTATTCCCCTACCAGTCTACCACGGCAAAGCTACTAGTCCGACACGCCGACGGCCGCCGCCGACACACCGGCGCGGGCATGCCAGTAGTAGGCCGGTAGGTCATCCAATCATCACGCATTCCGAGGAGTACCGAGGCACTCTTCTGCAGTTCTGCTTCTGCCCTGAGGTTAACCTCGCTCGTCAGTTGTTGTTGTCACTCCATGCGTCTTGTACCCCATCACAGTTGATTGTCACGGCGACTGAACTTTTCATAATTACTAGCGTACTACCCTTTTACTGAATTACTGTGCTGGTGGTACGGAAACGCGAAGGGGCAAGTAAATTTCAAACAAATACTCAAAGCGCTAGTATGTGACGATTGGGAATTTTGAAGGGAGAATTAACTCTGATACTTGTTTGCCTCAACTCACCTTATCCGTCTCTAACGAATATAGTAATGAAAGGCATTGGATTTAAAGATTGGACGGCCCAAAATTCAGCTATCGGATGCGTCATCTAAATCGGCCACGTCACTTGAATGCCCATGGGTCCCCCTTTTGTGTACTGTAACTAAAATGTGGGCATTCACATATGACTATACGAGTACAATGCATTTCCATTTCGCATTGTTCATTCAAGTCTGTCATCATCAAATCACAAAGTGGAGCGCAACATTTTCTTCGTCTCTTTTTTTTTTTCCTTTTTTGCTAACTCGATAATGTAACAGGGGACATACAAGCTAATTAAACACCTAAACGACCAGCTCACACTCTCAGGCTTACCTAGTCTTCCCCCTAAAACGAAACCACCTATCCTCAGCATCACAAGCTACTTAGGGTTAAACAGCCAATAACGAATAAAATGAATGTCCATGAGACCTTACAAGTTACAACAACGCGGCTCGATCCGCAAAAGATCGAGCTGGTTCAACAGCCATTTCATTTCCCCTTATCCGAAAGGAGAAAATGCGCTTGGTACCAGACTAACCCGTCCAGCAAGCGCATAGCCTTTCTTACACAAGCACCCGCGATATAAGCAGCGCGGTCTCAGGATCCGAGCCCCTTGTCGATGCTGCACCATGAACTTCAAGGACTGAAGGGTGGAAGAAGAAGCTTCCCTACTGGCTCGGCTTCGCGCGTTTCATGCCGCCGTTACTGAAAGGAGAGACGCTCCCGGGATGAGGACTATCTTCCCTCATAGATGAGTTTATCATGGCCAGTTCCCTCAGTTGTTGCCTTTTGTAGAAATCTTGTGACTCGTCCTACATACAAGGAAAACAAGTGATTAGTTCTGAATAAATGGAGTATATGGAAACTGGATGACACTCATAGCTATATGGATTTTCTAAAGAAGTTAAGAGGAAAGTATAAAGAAATCCAATAATGCACAGTACAAATGCCTGAGAAATAAAAACCAATTGACAGAAACATCAAGCAAAAGGGTAATAGTTGCTCTTATAAAGAACAAACAGCAGATAGCTCACAACTAGACAAACCTATAGCTTAAGTAATATAAGAACTAAGTCAATGCCATCAGTTTCTACTTCGGCTCTCTCTCAAGTTAATAGCCATGTGTTCTCTACTGAAACTATTAATACCGCCACAAGCCACGCACAATTAAGTGATATTTGACATGGTCACTACACCTTTTAACACCATAATACTGTTGTATCCTTGAAGGCAGATGTACAGATCTAAGCTACTTATGTCCAGTACAAATATACATAAAAATATGAATAGATCAAGTGTAAAAAATTGCACACATATCCCACAATGTCACTTACCTTTATTCAGGGAACATTGTGATTTAAGTTGAAAACTTTTCTGGCAAAAGTATACATGTTTTCTATTTTGAGAAAGTTTTCACTGAATATCTACAACACCTTGAAGTTCTGGGTTATAATTTTCTTTTCATGTAGACAGAACATTGTAAGGTTCATCTTAGCTGCAATTAGTCATTGGAAACAAAGTGGTGCAAAGTTTGGCACCACGAGCCTTTAACAGCAATTTACCAAGTAAAGGAAGCATGACAAGTATTTCAAGTGATAATATCCAATTTTTTTTTAAAAAAAGTGATAATATCCAAATTTTATAGAGCGCTGTGGGGACCTCCCCCACAGTTTGTATTAAAAAAATCCAAATTTTAAAATAAAGTAAAGCCCAGATCGTGTATTCTTTCATGGCATTTGCACGTTCAAATAATAGAACCCCTACAAACTCCTATCTTTGGCAGAAGAGGACCCATGCATGCAGAATTTTTATTACACACTCGAAGTACTTACCACAGGCTTTAGCAGCTCTTCCATGACTTCTTGAGCCTGTCTCAGTCTTGTATCAATGATATTCGCTGGTAACTCAGCCTCGATCAATATATGCAGTGGCTCATTTAGATGTTCATAGCCAGGTTTTCCTTTAAGCTTATCCTCCTAAAGCAATCAACGAATCAAAACAAGAGTGTGTAACTATGTATTCTTGGGGGAATTAAGGAGACAAGAGAAATAGAGTAGGGCCATATGAGTTCTAAATATGAACTAACAAAGGTTAAATGATGGGAATAAGAAACACGACTCCTTGTTTATCATAATAATGGTAATGGTGTAATAATAGTAGCAAGTCAAGGTGGTAAGACTGCCTTTCCAAAGATAGCCACAAATCACTACAAGCAGAAAGCACAGAAATTGAAAAAGACTAATATATGATATCCACTTACAGATATATGTGATAACATTCATAACTGAATATCGTGAGTTCATTAACCAAATTAAAATTGCACTAATCCAACATATTTGACCAGAAGATATAACTATTACAAGGTACTGAATGTCTAAGTCATAGGATAGTGAGGGAAACAACATAAAATGGATGTGGTACTTCAAGCCTTCTTCAACAGAGGGCTCTAGCAGGGTTACTGGATATTCATAAATCATAATACAGGTTCATCTAGGATTGAACACCCAAGATGTACAGAGTTAGTTCGAGAAAAGGATCTACAGAGTTAGACAATATGTTATGATCTGTAAGAAAAGAAAAAGGAGTATGGACTTTCTAGAGAAATAACAAACAAATAGTCCAGTAGAACGGGACCCCACATGTTAGGAACTATTTCTGACAATTCTGTGAACATTTAAACTCGAGTTAAATAATAAATTCAATTTCCTACAGCGATACAGTTAAATATTAGCATTCAAAATTAAAGAAAGCATGACACATAATTCAGATACTAATGAGATACGAGCAAAGTTCCAAACTCTTCATCGGACAAGCCGTTTTCTTCCTCAGATCTAATTGTAACATTCCATAAATGCGATCAACCAAAAGGCAAAGAATAAAGCCTTGGAAAAAGAAATCAAATGTAGCAGCCTAGCAGGGCCCTTTGGCTATGGCAAGAAAAGAAGATTACAGATTTCAAATTTCTGCCATCATTTCGTCAAAGCTCTATATCATAAATATTTTCATTTAATGATGGAGAGAAAAATTAAGTGTAAATTCTTTTTTTTGAAAGATTTTAAGTGTAAATTCTAGCACGCCTTGATTTAACTAAACGCCATAAATGAAAAATGCAAAAGCTGATGCTTCAACAGCTCGATGAAAAAAACCATATACTACAAAATTATTATGGCAGATGAGTATTCCTTAGTAGAAAAATAAATACAAAAAAAAAAATCATCCTAGTGCTGATATTTCTCAGTCACATGGGAAGATTTGGATCTTGAGCAGGGCATTCTGTCACTCAGTCCCAAGCCAACACCGAGATTCATGAGCAAGGCAGCATGCATATGTAATCTGCCTCTAACAGTACCTAAGTGTTAACCCAAAACAAAGTTGTGCCTGTCCTTGAATGTTTTAGTTTTGCTGGTCAAGTCAGGCGAGAATTTGAAGATCATGAATACCAAAGTTTAATCCATTGCAGGGATGGCAAAGGCCAGGCAAGATTAGTTGAACAACATTATGGTTACAAGTCAGGAAATAACACTTAAGTGACATGTAGTTTGTAGAGTTGACATTACGTTAAATATGACAGAGAAGCTCCTTGATCCAAGAGGCTATAAAACCTTTCTAAACTTAAGTTATCATAAATTACAAATGCACAGGTGGGATGTGGTTAAGAAATATAACATTTTAGTTACCTTTTCTGTATCTTTGATGGAACCCTTCCCTCTAATAAAAACACGGCAGCCAGTTGATGCTTCTACCCGCTTTAGAGAATTACCTCTTGGACCTAGAATGCGCCCCACAAAATTGAACTGGAGAAATTTGAAACTGGAACATATTAGAATTGAAACATCATTCAGTGCTGCAGGATAAACTGCACAGATTGTGGGAGGCAATACATTAGGGTAGGAGTCGACAGGAACTTCCAAGCGTATAATCTTCTTCACAATATAAGAGCCAGGACTTGGTGGTGCTCCTTGCCAGTCCATACTTGTTCCAGGAGGTGGAAAGCCCAATCTCTGTTACATTAAAACAACTAATAAATATTTATGAAATAGACAGACGCTAAACCTGAAGTATGTTCACTACAGAACATGATAACATTTGATAGAAGATCATATCCTACATTATCTTATAGCTGTCACCAGAACGTGACAACGTAGAAAGTCCAAAACAATTACATATCACATAAAAGAGATGATTATTGAAGAGATCAAAACATGCTAATAAAGGAGCTTTATTACTGTGATTACCATATTATGCCTACCTCTTGGGGCATCCCATTCCAAGGACCAAATCCATTGCCATGTAGATTAGGACGGACAATAGGTGAGGACATAGGACTGGGACTTCTAAACCGACGCCTGTCAAGATCGCTGAATCCATGGTCATGGACCATGCTTGATACCCGCATGATCTCTAAGTGTCACAAATAATGAAAGAAAAAGAATCAGTCGACTTACTAGACAGAACGTGAAAGGGTTCAACAATTTTCTAAAAAGTTTGGAAGCATGTTTGTTATAATCAAAATCCTAATGCGGTAGGGAACACATACAGAAAAAGAGTGGAAGCAGTAAAACATGTCCAGATATATATGTTACATAATGCAAAATAGGTGCCTTATCAGTGGTAGATCCAGAGTATCATATATACTTCTGTGGTCAACAATAATTTGCATCCTACAGTCTGGTCTCTGACTTCAACTTCCCTTTTTGATTGATAGAGTGATGGCTTTTTATCGAAAAAACAATATATGCACTAGGCAGAGGGAAATCCCAATCTAGAATAAGATAAGATATTCATTTTTTAAAAAACAAAAGGCAAAAGGAGAAGACCCCTTTCCAGAAGTAGCACCGCACGAATTTGGCAGCTCAATGTTTTTGAGGGGAGCCTTTTCACTTTTTGTAGGAGGTCTGTTGTCCTTACATCTAAATCCAGCAATCTTACAGTAAACTACAGTTCCCTCTATATTTTATTTAATTGGCATTCTAAAAAGGACAATTTGGCCTTTTAAAAGGCCCTTTTAAAGGAAAATGGTCATTCTCGTTTTGAATATTGAAAAAGGGTCACTCTAAAGATTAAAGTGGCTACAAGGGCAACGTGGTTAATCAGATAAGGATTTTGCTACACATACGACCAGCATGTGTGACCTGCACATGCGATCAACGGACCAAGGCACAGCCCACTGCTCAGTGAACAAATGGTAACAGCACCGGTGCTGGTTGAATGCAGGAGTCATGAGATCCAGCCGTATATACAGCACTTTCAAACAGAAAATTAGCAGTTCAGTCCTTTTACTTAGGTAAAAGTGTAGGCCAAGCTTGAAAAACAGGAAAGGAGATAAATCTTCATGCATGATAAAGAGATGTATTCAACATTTATGGATAATTACAGAAAGCTCCAGCTTATATTCATAGAGGAAAGATTGCATTTGGTGCTCCGAATAGCACCACACACAGAGAAATAAAGAAACATTTCAAACAATAGTTCATTTGATTGCACAGTTTTATCCTTGAAATGATTTTCCCCAAATGAATGCAATGGGTAATATGAGTTCATCTCGAAATCCAATGCAGCGCAAAGCAGTATGACATACAAACAACCTAATAACTCTGCACAACGCAAACAGTGAGGATGCAATCGACAATGGATGGGGCTCATACCTGTTTTCAGCTACAGATGCTCTATTAACTAGTATCAAGTATGAACTAAGAACAAATTACAAAAGTTGCTATAGCAAGACCATCAAAACAAATCGCTGAATCACTTAAAGGCCAATCCATTGGCAATCCCCAAATCCCCAATCGGATCAACAAGACTAACAAGATTGATGTATGCCAGTTACGAAAAATCAAGATGGCAGCTTGCCAACTCTATCCAATCACCACACATACTATCCTCACAACACATCAGCTGCCGAAAAGATCAGGAGCCCCATCCGAGCATTGGAGTCAGACGATTCCCCAATCTCGATTGCAGAGAAACACTCTCCGATAGTCTGATACTCATCCGCAAAAAGATTTCCCACCAATCCGCAAGCAACAGTAAGCGAGGGGTCAAAAAGATCTCACCTTGGTTGAGCAGCCGGCTGCATATCGGCAGCACCTGCATGAAGGGCCCCAGCTTCTGATGCTCAGCAAGAAGCTCGGCTAAGTACTGGCTGCGAAGAAGCCAAGCAAGAATCGCACCGCCAATCAATCACAAGGGTAAGGGGGGAAAAGAAAAGCAGGAGGAGGAGCAATCCTTGGATCAAGAATCAGTAGTAAGCAATCGGATGAGAAATCAGCAGTACCTGTCAGCATCGGGATTGCTCCTAATCTGGGGGGACAGGGTTCTTGCAGGGGAGAAGCCCTGGCTGTAGAGGCCTGACATGGTGGGCTGGTGGCGGCCGGGAGGGGGAGAGAGCTGTGGGGGGAGGTTTTTTTTCCTTCCAGAGGAAGGAGGTGATGATAGAGAGAGGAGGGAGGGGGACCCAGCCCAGAAGAGGAAAACAAATAAGAAAAGGGTTGATGGTGTGAGGTGGTAGAAAGGTCTTGCTGCTTTAGGTTGCAGCCTGCAGGTGCTGCTGCATAAAGTGAAGCTGCTCAGATGTATGAAGAGTGAGAGAGGTTGCTCAAGAAAGGAAATGTCAGCCCGGTAATACTGATAATTTTTATAAAAATTTTAAAATAGATTTTTTTTCATTTTAAAGTATTAAACATATACTAATTAAAAAAACTAATTACAAAACTCGTCTGTAAATCACGAGACGAAGGAACCTAATAAGTAAAATTAATCCGTCATTAACACATATTTACGGTAGTATTATTGTAACAATTTATTATTAGTCACGGTCTAATTAGGCTAATTAGATTCGTCTCGCGGTGCGTTAACATGCATACATCTATTAATCATTATATTTCTTTTTTATTGACACAGTTTACTATTAATTCTATATCGACATGATGTTTTGTGCCAATCCATCAACTGAAGATATTGTGATTTATCGAAAACAATCTATAAAACGGTCTACAATTCAAACCCTAGGCCGGTAGCTGCGTATAGCTACATTGTAGTTTCGTTTAGTTCTCCTCATTATGTATAAAGTTTTCATCTAGAGAACTGTATCTCTCTGTACATGTGACCTAATGCATAAAGTTTTTTCTCTGTACACACTTCCAAATGAATAAACTTTCTCCATTTTTCAAGAACTAAACAGGGCCTTTCATTGTGTATAGTTGTCCTTGCAAACCACCAACATTCATGACACATGTGTCTTATCATCCATATGGTTTTTTGTATTGTTTGATGAAAAAGAATTGAAGGAAGGTTCTTTCTATCTCCGTCATAGTAATTGTTCATTCAGCGAAATTGTTAGGGGGCGCACGCCGTGACCCCCTCCCGGCGAACGGGTGACATGGCACGCACACGTCCACTGGTTGTCGCACCCGTCTTCCTCCTCCTGCCGCACTCACCGCCGCTTATCGCCGCCGTCGTCGCTGGCCGGGTTAGGGTTTCGGGGGTTGGGGGTTGCTGTGGGTTCTATACTCACCGGCTTTAGAGGAGGGGTGGGGAGGTCGCCGGACCAGCGGAGGTGGCGGTCGAGACGGCGGCGAGGCAGGGTGGCGGGGGATGGCGGGGTAGGCAGCAGGGGAGGTCCTGGAGGCCGTCGTCGTCCGGCTCACGACGTATTAGGGTTAGGCGGTGGCAGCGGAGTCGCAGGTCGCGCTGGAGCCTGGGGAGGTGGTGATGGCGGAGGATCTCGGCCGGCGATTTAGCATCAGACGGGGTTGGAGGGTGGCGGCGGGGAGGTGCCGAGGAGGAAGTCGAGCCCCCCAATACACACACTCAGCACGCAACAGACTTATTTTTCCAATAGTGAATCGAATTAAATGAATAGGTCCGATGAGGAAGAATCAAATAAATGACAAAGAATTATTTACGTTCTACGTTACCTAAGCAAAATTTTCATCCATAGTATTGAAATATTTTATCATAAACAATTGTTAAAACTCACACCTAGCTGATGGCCAAAAGCCCAAGGACAATCTGAGCTTAAGGCCCGCCGTTTAACCCTAGACAAGATACCTGAAGAAGGGTACCTAAAAAAAGATCGAAAAAAGTCCTTTTAACCCCCCTTAACTATCATCATTGTCTGATTTACACCCCTCAACTGCAAAACCAGGTATGCAGGCCCCTCCAACTATTGAACACGTCCATTTTACTCCCCTCAGCGGTTTTGAGGGCAGTTTTGGCCGACGTGGCAACGGGCCCTACATGTCAGTGTGGGCCCCTCTATCCTCTCTCCCCTATCTCATTTCTCTCTCCACCTTCCCCTTCTGCCGCTGCCGACTTCCAGGAACATGGCGGGGTCCCAACCAGCTCCGACGCCTAGGGTGGGAGCACGGAGGCGGCGCTCGCGTCGTGACGTCAGGATCTAGCCAGGGCGGACGGTGCGGGGTTGGCTGCGCCATCCATGCGGGGCAGCGGCGATGGCGAAGAGCGGCGGCGACCGTCTATGGCGAGCACGGCGAGGACGCGTAGGCCGCCGCCGAGATCCGGCATCATCTCGCGGTCGCCGGCATGCGGAGTGGCGGGGACACGGCCGGGCAGCGGCGGCCCACCCCCAGTCCGCCGCTCAGCTCCTCTCGGAGCTCCTGTCTGCTTCACCTAGCGCCGCCGTCGACCTCCGCCATGGCTTGCCCCCCTCCTCCTCAACCCTAGATCCCGCCGCGTCGCGGCCTTCTCCCACTCCCAGCTCGTCCTCGCGCAGCCGCTCGGGCGGCCGTGGACCACGCGCGGTGAGGTCTCGACGGAGCAGGAGGGAGGGGGTACGGGATCCGCGCGCGCCTGCTTGTGCTTTGCTGGGCGCGTTTGTAGGGGCTAGAGTGCGGGGCCTGGGAAGATGAAGGGCGCGGAAGAAGGAAGAACGGGCGGCGGCGACGCGGGGAGAAGCCGGCCTAGAGCGTCGCCGCCGCTCGAGGTCGCCGGCCGGCCGGCTGTGCGTCCCCATCGGGGAAGAGGAGGAAGATAAGCGTGGAAGAGAGAGGGGGAGAGAAGGAAAAGGCACCTGACAAGTGGGCCCCGCTGCCATATCTGCCAAAACAGCTCTCAAAACCGCCGATGGGGGTAAAATGGACGGGTTCAATAGTTGGAGGGGGCTGAATACCTGGTTTTGCGGTTGAGGGGGGTAAACCGGACAATGATGATAGTTGAGGGAGGTCAAAAGGACTTTTTCCAAAAAGATCTGAAGAAGGGCCAGGATGCTACTTTTGGCCCATTCAGCCCATATGTTCCCATCTCAGCCCATACGAGCATCACACGGACAAAAAAGCTGCAAGGACTTGCGCCCACACTCTACCTAAAAAAAAAAGGAATGCTCTTTGCCACATGCTGACACGCAAGTTCACCACGCAGGAGGTGTGGGAGAATGATCAAAAAGAAAAATTTGTGAAGAAAAAGTTGCCAAAAACAAGTTCACCAGGATGGCGGACTTATTATGACTAGAAATACAAATGGCGTAATTCAGGGAGAAAAAAATTGAGAAAGCTAAAAATAAATACGTTGGATGCCCTGCATTAAAGCCTATGACCTTCAATCTGTAGCTAAATCGGGAATGCACGCGGAGAATCGGAGTGAAGTGCAACGGTCGCATGTGGATTAGCCTCAAATCAATGACATGCAAAGCACGATGAAGTGCAGAAACAATAGAGCAAAGCGCCGGCAGGGACGATCCAACTTCGACGGTTCGACTGTAGCTGTATACCACGATCTACCCCAAAGTGTGAAGCTGCCCCAGGATCATGCAAGCTTTTTTAATAGAAGCAAGCTCCTTGTGAAACTACACCAAATCAATTTGGTGGTTGGGTTTGGGCTATATACAACACACGTACTCCTGAAGACCTTGTTCAGATCTAAACATATATACTAGCATGTAAAATGTAGTCATGCGTTGAAGTATTGTCTTTGATCACTAACAAATGATAAAGGGCTGAGGACAATCCTGAATGTTTTTTTTTCCTTCTTCTATATAGAACTATCATAACTCATAAGAATCCTAGACAAGACTCATTATTAAACCATGGAGACTCACGCAATGAAATCACCAATATGTATTCAAGTTGGCTAGAGCATCCGGCCGCTTCGAGTAACCAACATGATGCACATTATAATCCTTCTTAGTTGGAGCATCTTCAATAACATCACCCCCACAGTAGAGCTCTGCAAAACAAACTTCATGAAAGAATTTGCCTTGCTTATGCACAGAGCAAAACTAAGTACTTCCTAGCAATTGATTTATGGAGAGACCAATTCTTGTAGCTATTTTCTCTTTCACCTTTTTTGTCTCCTTTTCTGTTTCCTGATTTTCCCTTTTTGAAGCCTTGGACTCTTTGCCCTTTGGCTTTTGTAAACTCTTTTTCAGCCAAAGGTCCTCTAGAGGGGCTGAGGCATGGTCGCACCAGTAGACCCAAATTTGATTCCTCATTGGAGCGAATTTATGAGACTGGTTTAAAAAAAATCCCCTCGTCGGCTTGCTGGGGTTTGGGGATTTTTCTAGACCCGGGAGAGGGTTCTTCCGCTTAATGAAAAACCGTGGGGCTCTCCACCCCATTGGGTCTAGTTTTTTTAGTAAACTCTTTTTCATTAATATTAACCAGTAGAGGGCAACGCTTCTGATTCCTAAAAAAAATCCTCAGCTTGACTGCTTCCTTCATGCTCTTAATAAAGTATTTCTGCTAAGCTCAAAGACGAGTAACCAAAATGATTTGGGCCTTTTAGGCTTGTTTTGCTTGACGTGTTGGGCCTGGGCATGTCTAGTTTCCTTCTTTAGTCAAGTGCCAGGCTGCCAGCCAACAGATTAAGCCCGGCCTCTAAAAATCTTGGACAATGCAGGACCACTTGCACTCAGCTACCCTTTCTTGCAATGTTATTCTTTCCGTGCTGCATGCATATCTTAAGCTCGATAATTCCATTCCAATCTTGGGCATAAGTTTCCGATGCCTCCTTTTCCTGCGTGATTCCTACAACCCAAATGGATTGTGGTATTTCTTGTTCAAATTCTCCTCTATTTTTTTTACCGGATATCACTCGAAAAGACAAACCAATTCCACGTTTGAGAATGGGATAAAACATAAAAAACTTGGCTTGCCAGTTGATCCTATGTAACGTGCATATATATAAAGGGTAAAGGCATGATGTATCATGTATTTATAAGGCTACATGACTGTCATAAAACAATTGATTCACCAACCATACATATATACTCCATCATGGAGGCACAGGGGCAAGGACGGGTCAGGAAGGGGAAGCCCAAGCACGAGCTACGAGCCTTTACCTTTTTACTTGACTAGAAAAATGTCCGTGCGTTGCTACGGACGAAAATCAAATAATCAGTATTTTGGAAATATCTCATGTACCTTTTATATAAACAAACACATCCCAACAAAAAATTATATCCCTTGTTACATTGAAACATGCAATAATCGTACTATCAACTATTATTATTAGTTCATAAATAGCGTCCAGTTCGGTGTGGTTGCCATTGCCCCCCCTCCACCTCGTCGGCCGGCGGATTGGCGCCTCAGTTAGGATCCAGTCAAATGACAAGAAGTCAAGGACTGACCATGCATAAATAAAAGAAGCACTTTTGTTAGTTTTATATCCAAAAATCCTTTTTTTTTTTTGCATCATGTGCCTCTGCTTTCCTCAATAACAACAAAAGAGTAATGTCAGTGTTGCCGTTAATGGTTGCATATGACGGTGAAGCCTAACGAGCGCGTGTGACGATGCTGTCACGCAAAGAAGAAATACATACAAACAAATAAAGTAAATAGACATTACATTATGCTATAAAAATAGATTGTATAAAGCTTACCAAATATGAAAATAATTAGGATAGAAAAGATAGGAACTTATCGAATGAAAGGACATTTCATATATTTCACGTGAAATTTGAAAGATGGATATAAGACGTATCAATGTGCATTGTAGTCCAATAGGCGTCCTCTCGCAATGTTGATAAGATATGATCCCTACATAAAAGTAAAGGTGATTCAAGTGAATCCATTGAGACATCTAGAGCATAACATTTATCCAAGATTATTTTAATATTCTGCTCTACACAAGATTTTCTAGTAAAGATGTTATCAGCAGATAGCATGAGATTTGCTCAATCAAATGATGAACCATGAAATCAGATAAATTGGAGATCGGTAATTCAGTATGTTGGGAACGAGTATTTACCTTTTTCATTGACGAAAGAAACTTGTCATCCACAATTCCAATCTGTAAAGAGGATTGCATTCTAATCAAAGTCACATAGAGGTTGTCCGGAAGAAATTTAGAGAAAAAAATGCACCCAGAGAAGTATTAACTGTTTCGTTGTTCAAGGCCATGCATGTTATGACAATGTTAGCTTCTCCAGCAAATTCATACATATCTTCTGGACCACCTTTCTTGTCAACCATCTCATCAACATCTGCAATAGAATGTTTTTAGTGAGTGGAACCAAACAGAAAAATATTTACACATGGCATAATTTGAAGGTTCTATTGTAGCTTACCACATGGTAGTGTGTCTGATGACCAATTTCTCTTGGTGGCGAGAACTTTTACTCCAAAGGGTCTTAGCCTCTTCGCAACTTCAACGCCAATGGCTCCAAATCCTAGGATAAGAATCTACAGAGTACATCACAATATGATTAACGACATGAATGGGATATTTTTTTCGCTGGAAAGTATATTAAAGAAGCCACAATACACGAGCATACTGTTTTGCCAAATAATGTATCCCCAACTGGAACACCAAGGTCTTTCCGATTCACAGCAGTATCCATCTCCTTCTGCAAGGTAAATGCCCAATGTTAAACCATGGTTAGTCCATATCACATATGATAGGCTCAAACTTCTATTTGTGAAACATACACAAGTTAGCTTCTGATGAATGCTAGGAGGGTATGAATACATATCCTCTACAATATAAATATGATAAAACAAAACTAATTAAGTAAAAAAAAATACACCTGAACCAAAACTACTCCCTGTGTTCCTAATAGATGTCACTTAGGCATGCACATTCAAACTTCCAAAACTTTGAACACTATTACTATTACAAACTGAAGTAATTATGATTAGCAAACGGAAATATACTGGTAGATTTATCATCCGTTTTCCACATAATTACATATTTTGTATATTTGCTTATATATTATTAGAAAAGTCATTGATTAAAGTCTTATGTCAAATGCTGAAGACGCAATCTATCCAGGAACAAAGGGAGTAATTTTAATACAGTCATCAATGTGCAACAAATTTTTGCAGCATTACATTCCTTTCAGCCTCTAAAAATGCACTCTAACCAACATCAAAGCCTTTCTAAAATGCAATCTGACCAGGTTATAATTTATGAAGTTATGACAATGTCTCTGCCCGATTTCTTAGCATCTGCCTAACTGGAAATGGAAAACAGAAAAGGGATGAACCATATAGTCATTGCAAATTTCTGTTAAAAAATCCATTTGGAATCACTTTTTGATCCAAACTCTCAGGATACCAAAGATTTTAATTCAGGTCAAATGGAGAACCTAGTACAGCAGAGTAATTATGCTTGCTTGCATCGTATTTGTATCAACCAATCCAGGGCCAACCAAGGACTAATCACAATAACTTGAAACATGTACAAACTATAATGCGACACTGAAAATGGTGTTATTAAGTATTAATGTTCATCAAAGAGAAGCTAAAAAAAACTGAAACATAAGAACACCACTTCCAATGTGCAGATGGCCAAAACAGCTAGCCATACAACACATACTTGCTTACGCAGAACACCAAGAGTAAGGTAGATTGCCATTTCTGCACAAGAGACTGCATTTCCTGTCGAACTTCCAGGTATCCGTGCAACTTTGATTTTGTGTTCTGTAGCAGCATTTACATCAACACCTGTGGAAAAGTGTGAACTTAATATTAGATGGACTAGTAAAGTTGATAGATGGATTGAGTAGACAAGATAACACCAGATTTCTAATCACCAGATTTCTAATCACCTTCTAACCCAACACCATACTGCATAATAATCTTCATCTGACTGGCCTTGGCAATGATATCTGAATCTATACGCCTATTTTTTACAACACATATATGATAGTTTTGAATAACATCGGGTACCTGTTCAAGACCTACTTCATCAACCTGCAAAATGCATGGACATAGTCATATTTGAGTCCCATAAAAAGGTATACTCATTTCTCAACACTATGGGACAACAACCTACTGTCAAACTACTGCATTAGAATATGAGAATTCAAAATTTGTTTCATGTTACACAAATAGTGGGAACAGAAAATGAAAAGCACGGACACTACACACCTTATTCCAAATAAACATGAAAACAACAAAGTAACCAGCCTAAGTTACAGGACTTTTAGTAATAACGAGCCTTCACAAATTTACATCTGTAAAAGTAATTATCATAATAATGTAAAATGTTTGGCATCAAGAAAGACATTGTTATAATTGCAACGCAAAAAGTTTGAAATTTTGTAAAACTTTGTACCAGTTATAAAGGAAAATCATTATTATGAAACACATCAGCATCAGGTTTTTTGTATGATACTGTTAGACATTGTTGGTAATATTAAGCCTAGTACTACAAAATAAAGACATGTAAATTGTTTGGCATCAAAAAAGAAAAGAAACAGTATATTGCAATGCATATTTCAAATTGCAACCATCCAACAGCATTATTGAACACATATGCAGAAAATGTCAAAATTTGGTGATATGAAGCCAACTACTACAAAATAAAACTAAAAAATAATGGACAAATCAGCTACATTTATATTCATTTCAGCACATTTAACATACATGCAGCTGCAGATTTCTCGCATATCTGCCATGTAAAATGTGAAACTAACCTGGATGAATGGGTAGTTCTGCAAATACTCTCTGGTGTAATTAGTAGAAGCAGGCCAATATGGGCCACAGAATAGCACCCGTGTAACAGCACCTTGTCCATTGCTCCCACATAAATCACCCATTTTCGAATATTGTCCTGTAATGTTGAGCAAAACAATAAAAATAAAGAATATTGTGTGAAATCACAGGCATCATTTCCGTCCAACATGCTGAAAATTATCAAATAAACAACGATTGTTTTGTACTACATATCAATTGAAGAGAGAAAAAAATAATACACTCGTAAAAAAATGGATTAGTGTATGTTAAGAGCCAAAACTCAATAAAGCCGTACTTATAAATCATATTGGACTACCTTCTACCTGGTACTCAGTAATTTCATCCATAACAGTTTTTCTTTAGCAACATATACGATCATGTTGCCCTCTACCTTATACTGATTAAATGTAAACACATGAGTGAAGGAAAATCATGTGAGGCAAGAATTAAGAATGGGAAGAAAGAGAAAAATTTAGAACTGGTGCAGGAACACAAAGATGAAATTCACAGGAGGTAAATAAAAGATGAAAGCACAGTTAACTGAACAAAAGGCACTTGCTCCAAGATCCGCATAGCTTTAGTGACTACTAGGCGTACAAACACAGCAACACATACTGAGTATTCTGAGCCTACTAATTTCATTAGTAGCACAACGGAAATCTGGATCCTGTACTCCGTAAACAGTAATGCAGGTACAATCGGTTTATTCAGTGGTTGTTCTAAGTTGTGGCACTGACACTTGACTAGTTACTGGCATTTCAGTCGAATTCTTATCCCAGGACCCAAGGCCATCCAATTCCATCGGCAATACGTGGTGCCTCCCTAGGGGGAAAAAACACCATGCGGGGACAATCCCAGACCGAAACGAGCACCTAGCGATCTGATTCTTGCAGCCGCAGTTAGGGAGTTTGCAAAATCCCAGAAAAAGGTGAAGGTGGGTGGGTGGGTGGGGGGGAGGTGGGGGGGGGGGGGGGGGGGGCGGGGTGGGTGGGAGCGGAACCGTACCACGCTGCGAGGAGGAAGGGGAACACAGCCGGCGGCGGGCGGCGGCGGCAGCGGCGTGCGGGGACGGGAGCAGGGAGGTGGAGTGGCGTGCGAGTCTGGCTGCTAATCTCGCTCCGGCCATATAGGAAAGGGAAGAGGCTCGGCCGGCTGCTGCTGGTAGTGGGGTTGTTGGGTGGTGACGTCATCCGCCACGGTCCCGGCGGCGGAATCCTCGCGCTTCGAAGTTGGCAGATTTCCGGGCGCGGTAATTTTTTTAATCGGAAAGAACGATGCGGCGTGCGATTCACGCGCGCGCAACGCAAGGAACAACGAAGAAATGCGATGCAGTAAAAAAGAAACGGGAAATCTCAGCGGCATCTGCACCATATTTCTTCCTCTGGTGTCTGGTCGAACAAAACACGATTTCAGTGGCAGGTTGGTGGACCAATGGAACTAGATTCCAGGTGGGAGGCTAACTAATTTCAACTCCATTAGCTTTTAAAAAGACATATTTCTCCTGGTTACAGGCTATTTTCGAATTTATTTATTTTATTCTTGGAAGAGCTTAATTCGTGGCCCGTGGAGAGGAGACGCTAAGGCCCTGTTTGGCATAGCTCTTGCTCCATATAGATCAACTCCACTTCTAGACTTCAGCTGGAGCAAGCTCCACATGGAGCAAGAGCTGACTGGAAGGGGTGTTTGACTAACAGGATGCTCCAAACTCCAAAAAAGAGGATTGTAAGGGTAGATTGCCATTTTTCCCCCACATGTCATCCACCCTAACATCTCTCTTTTATCCTCCCCATCCTTGTGATAGACCCAGGGGCGGCAGCGGGAGGGCACGACGGCGCCGACGGGGAGGGCAGGGCGCCGCCGGCAGACAGGGCAGGGGGCGGGCCGTGGGGAGGGCAGGAGGCGCCGGCGGGGAGGCCAGGGGACGGCGGCGGCTCGGCAGGCGGCGCGCCGCGGGGAGGGCAAGGCGGCGCCGGCAGGCAGGATAGGGAGCAGGCCGCGGGGAGGGCGGGAGGCGCCGGCGGGGAGGCCAGGGGGCGGCGGCGGCGGCTCGGCAGGCGGCGCCCGCGGGGAGGGCATGAGGCGCCGACGGGGAGGCCAGGGGACGGCGGCGGCTCGGTAGGCGGCGCCCGCGGGGAGGGCAGGAGGCGCCGGTGGGGAGGTTAGGGGGCGGCGGCGGCTCGGCACGGCGGTGCTGGCGGGGAGGCCACGGGAGGCGGAGTTGGGCATGGCGCTGGCGGCGGGGAGGCTAGGGGTGGCGCAGGATGGGCAGGCGCGCGCCGACGGGGAGGGCACGCGATGTCGGCAGGGAAGCGGAGAGGTGGTGTCGGGAAAAACAGAAGCGAATCGTTTTTTTTAACCAGTGGCATTGGTGGGTAATTACCCTTGAACTCCACGACTATGCTCATATGTGGAGTTTCTAGAGTTTCAAAAGTGGTACTCCACCAAAATGAACTGGAGCTCCTCAAACTCTGTGGAGCTGGGCTGCTCTAGGAGTTGGTGGAGTTGGAGTGTTTGGCTAGAAAAGTGGGTGGAGTTGATGAAGTTTAGCTCCGGAGCCATGCCAAACAGGGCCTAAAGCAGGCCCATTCGAGATGTGCTCCGCGGCTCCGCCGGCCCGTCAACCGCCTTAAGATCACTACCCTCAAGAAATAGTCACGGTTTACGTATATTTTTGGCAATTTAGTCCATTTTAAGTGAGAATTTTGACTTTAGACGTCTAGAAAATATTCCTAAAATGAATCCTTATCATGACGCTAAAGGTCTTTTTTTTCATGGCATCGTTGTGTAAACAACATGGCGCCAAAGGTCATGGCAGCGCAGTGCTATTATACAATGGCGTTATAACTTTTGGCGTCATGTGGGTTAACTAGAGGATGGATTATTCTACTTTTCAAACACGACGCCAAAGGTCACAACTCTGTTGTATGATAGCACGGCGTCAAAAGGTCATGGCTCTGTGTTGTGTACATATGACGCCATGACTTTTGACGTCGTGTTAGGGGTTCATTTTTGGGAATCTTTTTTCTGAGGGTCCAAAGTCAAAATTCTTAAAAAAGGACCAAAATGTAACAGATATACCAAGGTTTACTGTGCGGCCATGATGTCATCGGAGATGTCACTGGAGTTTCACGAGGAGAGTTTTGCCACATCATCCGATGCCACATTAACAATTTTGCCACATCCTATGCCGAATCAATTTGTTGACTTGGCAAACTAATATGAGGAGAGAGGAAAGGGAAGTTTCATCCTATGAACTCATCCGGCGCAATTTTATTGAGTCTCATCAAACTTGCATCGAGAATGTTATAATTTCATTGCATGACACATTTGGTCATAATGCCAATGAATTTAATTCAGCAACATGAATAATAGTTGTAGCCCGCACCTTTGCATTTGATGTAGTACTAAAAATATGCTAGGTGGTGCCACGTGCACGGAGGGGTGGAGAGGACGGGTCCCAAAGCGACGCTGCGTGCAGCCGTGTGCTGTGCACCACCACCACCATCCGCCCTTTTCTTTCTTGCCGTGGAGGAAAGAAAATCACCCGCACAAGACCACAACCCCCTCACCTGGCCTCCAACACCGTCCGCTCAAAATCCGACGGCTCCGATCACCCGCCGCACACCTCAAGGCCAGCACCCTTCCCGTTCCCCCTCCTCAACCCAAACCCCCGCAGAACCCTAGCCGCCTTCCTCCCCCTCCTCGCCCCCCTTCCTCCTCCAGCTCCGTCCCCGGCGGGCCCCCAAGCGCGCGCGGCGAGGATGAACGTCAAGAGCGGCGGCCGGATTCCGACGCCCCCGCCGGGGGCCAGCGCGCTGGTCAAGGTCGCCGTGTTCGGCGGCGCCGCCGTGTACGCCGCCATGAACAGCCTCTACAACGTCGAGGGAGGGCACCGCGCCATCGTCTTCAACCGCATCCAGGGGATCAAGAACAAGGTATGTAAACCGGGGGCGCCGCTCTCTCTCGCTGGGCCCCCTTTCCCTTTATCTCTCTGCATTTCGATGTGCGGTGGTTGGTTGGTTTGGGTGGAAGCGGTATGGTTGGGTAGTATTGGCAGTGCGATTGGTAGAGAAATGTGGCTGTAGGCGCTGTATTGAGATGGATTGCATCCTAGAGGATGTTGGTGACAATTTATTTCGATTTCTGAGCACATCGAAGTAAATCTGAGAAAATCATGCACGCTCCTTTTATAAAAATTCTGAGACAAATGTGCGTCTGAGGTAACTTGTCACCCTCGCCTGGGTTGGCATCCTTTTTGGCGTTTGTGAAATGCAGATACAGATATCTGGGTAGTCAGGATGTTTTTGGCATTTTTGGGCGCATATCCCATAAACCAGAGCTAACCGAGTATTGCAATGGACAAAAATGTGACCTGTCAAATTGTCGATGGCGAACTGCGCCTTTTTCTTTCTTAACAAACATAACAAGGAGAAAGTTCAAATCCTGGCTTTATTGCCAAATAGGCGCTGACTACTTTAACATCCCAAACAGTACAATACTTGTGGTTTCATCGTTCTGGGTCCTGTTTTGACATCCACTCTATGTGGTCTGAAGTGCATGCTAGCTTTATTGTCGAACAACGTTTGATGTGTATGTCTATGCGAATATTATCAACTTTCACTGTTATGGTAGTTTTAAAATTTTCTGTAAAAGATGGTTAGGAACTAACAGCTGCCTTGCATTATCAATTTAGGTACTGTGGATGAACAACAGGATAACTCCCATGTTTGTCATGTAGCCTATAACTGTTAGAAAATGTTTCTACTTCCACTTTTGTTAAAATAATCTTTTCTAAAATCTGAACTAGCAATTTGTTACAGGCAAGTGCAACCAGATTTTAATGTGGATGTGGTGCATCTCATTTGCACATTGTTATTTCCTTCCATGATGTTATTTCCTTCCATGATGGACACAGAAATATTTCTGTTTTGATTTCTGCTATGTTCGTTTATATCTTGTATCTTCTTTGATGCTTGTTGTTCCTTGAAAGAAATTATGATTCAATAGATCAGATGAAAATTCTCGGGTTTCTTTTATGTAAACCTGTACGATTTATGTTACTATTATCAACTTAATTCATTTAAAAATTATTTGTCCCTGGTCTGTATGTGAAATGTTTTTTTTTTTTGCCATGCTATTTATTTGCAACATTTTTGAGAAAACTGATTAGATTCTGCAAATTCAAAATGGTAGAGTTGTTCGGTGCACACTGCCAATTCTTTGGGAGGATTTATAGCATCTTTGTCTAGCTGGCCTTAGAGTTTAAGGACATCTTGTGATTTTATCGATTCCTGATTATCTGTGCAGGTTTTTTGGATGCCTGAATACTCTCCTTTTACTGTGAAACACTTGCGGGTGTTTGTATCATATTCAGTGTAATGGTGCCGTGAGTTTTACAAACAACAATGCAATGAAATGTGACGGTTCTAGTTTTGTGTTAACAGTCGAAAGAGGGACTGGGGTTTGTAACTACCTTCTGATTATTTTTATAGAACGGTGCTGTCAGCCAACTTGTTAGTTTGTCTTACGTTTTGAGGACCCATGGAATCTTTACAGTAGTCTGCAATTAGATACAATTAGTGCAAAAAGATATTAGCTACACTTGGCACTTTTTTACTTCAAATTTTAATGTGCGCTTATTCATTGATGAGTCTAATGAGTAATTTAGCATAGTTTCAAAGGCCAACCAAGGCGAGCTGTTACAACTTATTGCCTAGGCAGCGTGTAGAATTGAGTTTGTCCGGATGCTTAGGGGACACCTTTGAAGCTATGGAATTTACTCATTTGTGTGTAATCGCAAAGGACTAGAATAAAATTTTTGTGCGTGTGCCCGAAGGTGTATGGGACCGTTGTAAGTACGCAGGTAGCACAAAATTAACTAATTTGCTGGTTGGCTTGCGTGGACAACGTAACAATTTCATAAGCTTGATATGAATGCTTGGGTGCATTTGTCGCCTAGCTTGCAATTGCTCAATTGGATATAGAAGCGTACTCACATGGGGTGAACTTAGCTTGTCTAAATCTAATAATCAGTTTAAAGCTTAAAGATGGTTTGGAATCACAACCTGTGCCTGTCCAAGTAGGCCGTGTTGATCTTTTTTGTGCCCCGTTATTCGTAAATCTGGATCTGCTGTCAACTGTCATCAGTTGCAGTTTTTCTCAGTGCACCCAACTTGTTGATGTACCTGTAGGGTCTTTTAATGTCTAGTGAAAATTGTTTTAATGTGTAATTTGATTTTTTGGGGGCACTTTGTTAATTGGGTTATTGTTTAATATGCAGACTTATGCATCACTCCCATGGATGATGAGCCAGTTCAATTTATGCTAAATGTTTTCTTTATGCAGGTATACCCTGAAGGGACTCACTTTATGATTCCATGGTTTGAACGGCCAATCATTTATGATGTCCGTGCTCGCCCAAATCTTGTTGAGAGTACTTCTGGAAGCAGAGATCTTCAAATGGTAAATATGCATCTCATTTAGTCCACGGTTTTGAAGCTACCATTCTTCAGTTTTTTTGGGAATGTATTTAAATTCTAGTATAAAATGTTGCTGTGTGCTGGCTGCCATGCATTCTTCTGCATCACTTGGTCATTGCATTATCAAGTTCATCTAAAATTTGGGCTGACAAACCTGTTTCATCCTTGATTTATTGTTCTTGTGATCCATAAATGGCTGCACTTGCTGTTTTGGCCCTGTTTAGATCCATCAAAAGAGTCCCCTTTTCACGAAAAGTTATCCACCTAGAAAACCGTGTCAGTTCATTTCTATCTCTATGCACGCTTCCATAGAAACAGTACTTTTCCGTACTTTTCCTCCATCTAAACACACCCTCACAGCACCAGCTGTTTCTCTTCAATTTACATTCAAATGTTTGTTCATAAGTTCATAGGGGAACAGTACCATTACTAGTTTGCCACAAAAGCTGTCGACAGTTGACATACATTCAGAAGTTCATCTTGCCTTTGATTAGTATCAGTTGTTGGCTTGTTTCTTCTATTAGTAAGATATTTAGTAAGACATTCTGTTTACCATACTCGACAGAATGCTACAATTTGTTTCTTCTATTAAATTCCGATGCACTTCTTTGATTTTACCATAGTATGTTGCTGTAGTTTATGGAATAATCTATACTTATTATGTAATATAAGTTATCATTAATCACATAACTCATTTCATATTTTGGGATATCTGTTTGTGTTCTTTGGGCAGGTGAAAATTGGTCTTCGTGTCCTCACAAGGCCTATGCCAGAGAGGCTACCCCATATCTACAGGACTCTGGGGGAGAACTTCAATGAGAGAGTTCTGCCTTCTATCATTCATGAAACACTGAAAGCTGTTGTCGCCCAATACAATGCTAGCCAGTTGATCACGCAGAGAGAGGTATGATCTGCACATTTCTTTTGTATATTGTTTGTCTATTACTCCTATATGGAAAGAAGCGAATACTTAAGAACACCATTTGTTTACTCTTTTCTTCCTCCAATTTCAGACTGTGAGTAGGGAGATTAGGAAGATACTGACCGAGAGGGCCAGAAACTTCAACATTGCTCTTGATGATGTCTCCATTACAAGCCTGAGCTTTGGGAAGGAGTTTACTCATGCAATTGAAGCCAAACAAGTTGCTGCACAGGAAGCTGAGCGTGCAAAGTTCATTGTCGAGAAAGCTGAACAAGATAAGAGAAGTGCAATTATCAGGGCTCAGGTAAGAAACCAATTATTGATTTAAGCATGGCACCAAAGCCTGCAAAAGATTGGAAGTACAATAAGAGCAAGATGCACTTATATTGGCAATTTCAGATGCATGATGGCTAATATTTGTAGTTCAGTTAAACTCTACTGCCCATGTGATATGTTTTACCTTATCTCCATATTGTGAGCTGAGCCTTGCCTCTAAACACAATCTGCTTTTGGTGGTCTCTGCTGTGAACAGGGAGAGGCTAAGTCTGCAGAGCTGATTGGCCAGGCGATCGCAAACAATCCTGCCTTCCTTGCCCTGAGGCAGATTGAAGCTGCGAGGGAGATCTCTCACACAATTGCGGCCTCAGCTAACAAGGTCTTCCTTGACTCCAACGACCTGCTGCTCAACCTCCAGCAGCTGAATGTGTCGAACAAGCAGAAGAAATGATCTATCCCCTTGTTCCGAGTGTGTGGATGCCTCTGTACCAGACATTGTGAGGAACGCTCGTGTTTTGAATGTAGCATCTTTAGTGGCCCATCTCTGATACGGGACTCAATGAACTAGGTGCGCGCCAAATGCCCTGGAAAATGCATCTTTTGAACGTGCTGTCCTTGAGGAAGTTTAATAAGAGACAAATCTGTTCTATGATCTTAATTTTTTATTATTGGGAATTTTCTGTTGATTTCTTTGAGGTAATACTTAGCAGTGCAAATAATCTACGCATCTGCATATTATACGGAGGTTTTGTCTCGGAGCACACCCACGGACCATAGGTTGGTTGGGTGTGCAAGCGGTGAACTTTTGGTATTGCATGATAACCAAATTTAAGGAAGGTAAACATGCTGTCTTAGAACAAATCGGCGATATGTCCGAGTGGTTAAGGAGACAGACTCGAAATCTGTTGGGCTTTGCCTGCGCAGGTTCGAATCCTGCTGTCGACGTCTTTTTTTTTTCTTCCTTTTTCGAGTTTAGTCAACCCAGCGGCCAGCGCATAAATTTACATGTGCTTCCGTTCATAATGTTTTAGTGATTATACTTTTTGTTAAATTAATGTTAGGCTTGGGTTACTTCAACATTGAGCTTTTTTTGCATAATTATATCCTTGCATGCCCTCCCGCCTCTGCCAGACGCAGCGCACGGCTTGTCTCCTGCTAGCTCGGCTTGGTGCCCCCCGACGAATCAAGTGCTCATGAATCTTGAGTAAATTGATTTTCTTTCCTCTTCCAATTTACTGTGTGATTTGACGTCTGCAGATAGGAAGATGCAAATTGTTCATAAGGAGAAAGCTCCGTTGATTTATTGCAGCTCTCCGCTGTGTTTGGAGAAAGCTCCGTTGGGACTTTGGAAGGGCACAGGGACAATCATATTACAGGAAATCAAGTTGCCAAACGCTTAGATTCTTCTACCAGCAGATCCTATGCGCAGCAGATATTCAGGGCAGCAAACTTCTCAGAAATCACTGCTGATGAGAGAAGTGATAACAAACATGCCCTCTTTCCCCTCCGGCAAACTTTGGATTAAAATTCCTTGTTATCAGTGAAATGGCAAAAGCAGAGAAGGGACGTCCTTCTAAATTAGGACCCTGAGTCCTTGACCATAAGCAGAGCAAGAGTGTGCAGATTGGCTTACTCAAGTGATGTGTAAACATGTTAATATACTGCAGACTGCAAGAGTGTGCAGATGCAAATCAGCTTGAGCCCAGATGGAGACGAAGGAAGCCCAAGCCCAAGATGAAGTAATTCGGCCCAGAGAGTGAAATGGACCGTCAGTTCAGGGCATCGTAGGCAGAGAGTGAGAGGATTTTCAGAGTCACAGTGCTATCTTGTCTTGTTTTCTGACGCCTCTCATGTCTGTCAGCTCCGATCCCCGCATTCTTTTACTTGATAGAAACTGGAACAACAAACCTATGATCAAACATTAATTGGTAGCTACCTTTGGCACGGAGCTGAAGTTCTTTGTGACTAGTGAGCGATGGTTAGGTGCGGTGTTCGCTTGGGGAAGAGAGGGTGGCTCGGTATATAATGGTCAGAAAATATAGACATGTCAAATTGTTAGTACATTTTCAGTTGAGCAATGATTGTTATTTATTTTTAGTTGGTGAGGCATTGCATGGATGCATTCAGTATTTAAGTACCAGTCCATGGTATTGGTATATAAGATAGTGACTCTTGCTATCATGCATCTTGCCCTAGCAGAGTAGCTATTGAAATTGATTGATTTGCAATGTATTACACATGGACAAATAGTACTACCTCCGTTCCAAATTATAGGTCGTTTTGGCTTTTCTAAGTTCATAATATTTGTTATGCACCTAGATAAAAGCTATGTCTAGATTCATAACAAAATTTATGAACCTAAAAAAGCCAAAACGGCCTCAAATTTGGAACAGAGCAAGTAATTATGTAGTAGAAAAGAGGACCCCAGAAAATAAACTTGAAACGTACAACATTTCACTGACGTTCCTCAAAATTTTACTATACAATAGATTCGGTTAAAATAAGATCTATCAGACATTTTTTACTTTTTTTTTTGTATTTTTACTAATATAAATGTTGATGGACGGGGAAACTGGGGATGATCAGGGTGATGAGCAGGCCCACATGTCGGTGACCATCACAGGCAGTAAGCTAGAGGAAATGTGTCCTGGACCATCACAGTTCAAGGCGATCAAGCTGAGAAGTTTGTTTGAGCTGCCGCTTTTTTAAAACTGGCTTTGGCTTTTGCTATTCGAAAGCTGATGTCTAGAAGTAAATGGAACACGTACGCCAATGCATCAGCAATCAAGTTACTCGATTTCTCTGTAAGGTTTACAAGAAGCAAAAGTGTTAACAAGCTACATGATGCTGCTGCCACTCACCTGCCCATGTGTCCTCATGCTACGCAAATAATCAACTCAAGTCCAAGAGGATCCGAAGGAAGCCCAAGCCCAACATGAAGTATATTGGCCGAGAGTGGAGAGATGAGAGATCATCATCTTTGGTGATGGAGAAAAACCAGGCGGACCAGTTGACTGGCAAGTCCGGCATCGAGATCTTATCTCGTGCTCCATTTATCAATGCGCGTACCCTATTAAAAACGCCTACTGAAGCCCCCTCTTGTCAACGGGATGAAATGCATGAGGCTGCACCGCTGCAGCAACGGTGTAGATTTGAACACCGCGTCATGGAGTAGAGGTTCAAGACGCCTAGGATTGTCAGCTCTGGACATTATATGCAGATAGTGAAAGGGGTAAACAATGCTAATTCTGTTTCCTAATGCCACTCATTTCTGTTTGCCCCGATCGATTCATGCATTATTTTACTTCACAGAAACTGGAAACCAACCCCGAGACATTAAATTAGTGGCTAGCTTCAGCGTGGCGCCAAAATTCTTTGTGACTAGTGAGCTATGATTTGGTAATAAGGTGTTCGCTCACGAACAAAGGGTGGCTCGGTATATATTGCTCAGAACATATACATTGAAATTATTAGCACCTTTCAGTTGTAACGTATTTATTTCTAGTTGGTGAGCCATTTTATGGATGCAATCAATATATAGTTTCAACCCGGGTAAATAAGTGAAGGGATTCGGTGAGGCTACGCTAGCACAATATAGCGCACAATATAAAATCGTGTACCCCGAAACTAAAAAAACAACTGCAGTTATAGATCTCAGATCGTTATCACTAGACGCGCAGATGCAGCGGAACCGTCTCGATGTCGAGAAGTGCGTCGAGGTAGCAGTGCCGTGAAGTTGCGACGTCCGTCTGGTCCTGCAGCACATGCGGTTCGTCCTAGTGCTCCAAGCGCAGCACCTCCGAGGTATCCACACGTACGAGGGTGGAACACCGAGCGCTGGTGTTCCAGCACCAGGGCGCACGCGACGAGAGAGGAGAGAGCGGCGACCAAGGAGGGGCGGCACAACTGGCTTGAGGCGCCCATCTTTGCCCCTCTCACATATATAAGAGGAGGAAGACCTCCCATCCCTTCGTCCATTAGCAATACGGGACTAATAGATGGTGTAGTCCCTCTAGTGCTAATGGGCTTCCACTTTGTAGGCCCATTAGTGGATCCAATCCAATTGGTTTTAGTTTAGGGCATATATCCAACAGTCTCCCACTTGCACTAGAGACAATTTGTTAGTCAAGCTTTGCAATGTTCCAAACCCCTTAAGTGTGTGACCCTATGGACTCATGCACACATAGACATGGTTCGAGTACTCCTACTCGACCAATAGTTGATAGCGGCCTCTAGCAAGACGTGTCAACTCCTATGCACATGTAAAGATCATATCAGACGAACAAGCACAACGTCATGTACAAGCTATTCCCTTTGCCTCAAGATATTTGGTCTAACTTCTCCAAACTGACCTCTTTTTCTCGAACCTGTGAGTCGGATCTTTCAAGAGGTTAACAATTAACCTAGCACGGCCATGCATTTCTTGATCCGATCACTCGAGGGGCCAGATACATTTCTCTCACATAGAGAGGGGAAAATTCCATCTTGATTGACCATGTATCACAACATGGTTCCTGAAAAACCCGAAAACTACCTTTATAACTACCCAATTACGACGCAACGTTTGATAGCCCCTAAGTAAGTCAATTCATATCTTGAGTACATGCGACAATCTCAGGTTTTAGGACAAACCATACACGTTGTGAAAACAAAGAACAATATTACAACATCTCACGTTGGGTCAATGCAGCCCATGTCATACATGTGCCCACATTATTAGTTTGACATCTCTATGTCCATGACTTATGAAATATAGTCATCAACTAATACATGTGCTAATCAATAACTCAGATTAGGGACATCTTATGAAGAACCATACAAGTAGAGAATTTCACATATAATTCGCACAATTATTGATCAATACAAGTTGCCTTTCATAGATATTCAATGAATAAACAATATGTCATAGATACAATACGACCATCTATATGATCATCCAATGGAAATAGAGCTAATCTAGAAGATATCTAATACCCATAGCTCTCATGTGTGAGTCATGCTTAGGCTGTGGAAGAGCATTTGTCAAAGGATCAGCAACATTCAGATCCATATGTATTTTGCATATCTTGGTATCACCTCGTCTAACGATCTCTCGAATGAGGTGAAACTTCCGCAGTACATGTTTGTTCTTCGAGTAATTCCTTGGCTCCCTAGCCTGTGCAATAGCCCCATTGTTGTCGCAGTAGAGGTTCAATGGGCTAGATGCACTCAGAAACACACCAAGCTCAATGAGAAATTTTCTCATCCAAAAACCTTCCTTTGCAGCTTCAGAAGATGCGATGTACTCGGCTTCTGTTGTAGAATTGGCCACGGTCTCCTACTTGGAACTCTTCCAACTTACAGCGCCACCATTTAAAGTAAATACGAATCCTGATTGAGACTGTGAATCATCTGGATTAGTTTGGAAGCTAGCATCGGTGTAACCATTTACAACGAGCTCCTCCTCACCTCCATAGACTAGGAACATATCTTTAGTCCTTCTAAAGTACTTAAGAATACTTTTCACCACTGTCCAGTGACTCTCATCTGGATCAGACTGGTGTCTGCTCATCATACTTAGATCAAATGAGACATCCGAACGAGTACTTATCATGGCATACATGATAGACCCAATTGCTAAAGCATATGATATCTTATTCATGCGCTCTCGCTCATCAGTTGTCTGAGGACGCTGATTCTTGCTGAGGTGTACACCATGTGACATAGGTAAGAACCCCTTCTTGGATTGCTCCATGCTAAACCGTTTCAGCACCTTGTCAATATAAGTATCTTGGCTTAATCCCATAAGCCTCCTCGATCTATCTCCATAGATCTTTATGCCCAGAACATATGTTACTTCCCCTAAGTCTTTCATAGAAAAACTATTTTTCAATGAATCTTTACGAATTCTAGCATTGGAATGTCATTCCCAATCAATAAATATGTCATCCACATATAAGATTAGAAATACTACAGAGCTCCCACTTTCTTTCTTGTAAACACAAGCCTCTTCTACATTTTGATGAAAGCCAAACCCTCTGACTACCTCATCAAAACGAATGTTCCAACTCCGAGTTGCCTGCTTTAATCCATAAATGGACTTTTGAAGCTTGCATATTTTTCCAGCATTGGTTGGATTGACAAAACCTTCGGGCTGTATTATATACACGTCCTCATCAAGGATTCCATTTAGGAAAGCTGTTTTTACAACCATCTTCCATATCTCATAATCAAAATACGCAGCTATTGCTAGAATGATCTGAATAGATTTAAGCATCGCTACTGGAGAAAATGTCTCATCGTAGTCAACTCCTTGGACTTGTCGAGAACCTTTTGCAACAAGCCGTGCTTTATAGACGTGAACATTTCCGTCCATATCTCTCTTTTTCTTAAAGATCCATTTGCACTCGATGGGTCTAACACCCTCAGGCGGATCAACCAAGTTCCAAACTTGATTGTGTCCCATGGAATCTATCTCGGATCTCATGGCACTTTGCCATTTCTCGGAATCTAGGTCCATCAATGCTTGCGCATATGTCCTAGGCTCATCGTTTTCCATCAACAATATGTCGCGCTCTCCTGTAATCAAGAGATTCATCCTATCAGTTGTGCGACATGGCCTTTCGGACCTTCGTGGTTGTGGTGGTTCTTCTCTTACCACCGGTGCCTCCACTAGTTCTGCTATATTAGCATCACTAGTAGAGTCTTGCCTCACAGGCTCATCTCGAATTTCTTCAAGAACACCTTTTGTCTACTTTTCTCGCTTTTGAGAAACTCTTTCTCCAAGAAAACACCGTTTCGAGCCACAAACACTTTGCCTCTGATTGGTTGTAAAAATAATACCCAACAGTTTCCTTTGGATATCCCACGAATATGCACTTATCCGACTTGGGTGTAAGCTTGTCTGACTGAAGTCTCAACATACACTACACAACCCCAAATTTTCAGAAAGGACAAACTAGGAGTCTTGCCAGTCCATATCGCATATGGTGTCTTATCCACGGACTTAGACGGTACCATATTAAGTGTGAAAGCTGCTGTTTCTAGAGCATATCCCCAAAACAATAACGGTAGGTCTGACTGGCTCATCATTGATCGTACCATGTCCAACAAGGTTCGATTACATCGCTCGGACACGCCGTTTCTCTGAGGCGTTCCAGGCGGCGTCAGTTGTGGAACAATTCCGCAACTCTTTAGATGACTGCTAAACTCGTGGCTCAAATACTCGCCTCCATGATCAGATCGTAAGGCCTTAATTTTTTTGCCACGTCAATTTTCCACTTCATTCTGAAACTCCTTAAACTTTTCAAATGTTTCTGACTTATGTTTCATTAAGTAGACATAGCCATATCTACTAAAATTATCAGTGAAGGTAATGAAGTATTGGAATCCACCTCTAGCTGTCGTGCTCATCGGTCCACACACATCTGTATGTATGAGTTCCAATAAGTCATGCGCCCTCTCAGGAAAACCTGTGAACGGTGTCTTGGTCATCTTGCCTAGCAAACAAATTTCGCATGTCTCGCTTATATGATCCAAGCGACAATGCCACATGTAGGTCGGACTTAAATTATTAGGCCGAGGCCTTTTAGCACTTACATTACAGATAGGCGCATCGTCAAGATTTAAAATAGACAAACCATTCACAATGGATGCAAAAGCCACAAACATGCCATTCTTAGAGATCACACAACCATTGTTTTCACTCGCAAATGAATAACCATCCTTCATCAAACATGAAGGAGACACAATGTTTCGACTTAAACTAGGAACGTAATAACAATTATTTAATTTCATAATAAATCCTGATGGGAGGTGAAGTTGCATTGTCCCGATGGTCAGCGAAGCAACTCTTGCATTGTTGCCAATGCGGAAATCAACTTCCCCTCGTTCCAAGCTTCTACTTCTTATCATTCCTTGCATCCAATTGCATATATGAGCAACCGATCTGGTATTAAATACCCAAGAATTTATATAATAATTAGCGAGGAAAATGTCTGTAACATAAACATGAAGTGTACTTGAAGTGGAAGTACCCTAACTTCACTTGTTCTTCAAAGAAGCTAAGTACAACTTGTAGTTTCTTTTCTAGTGACCAAGTTCATGACAGTGAAAGCACTCATTATCAGCAGCTGATCTAGTCTTGGGCGTCAGGTTTGGCTTGGAGATCGTATCTTTAGCCTTACCCTTCTTCTTCCAAGATTTGCCCTTCTTAAATGTAGGCTTATTTTGGACGGCCATCATATGGCTGCCTCCAGCGCTTTTTTAATATCACTCTCTGCTGTCTTGAGCATGCCACACAACTTATTTAGGCAACTCACTTCAAGATTAGCATCACATGCGTTCTTGCAAGTTTGTTTCACAGTAAGTGTTGCATCTTCAGTAGGTTTATCTGGTAATGGGATGTCCAGAACTTTTTCCTTTTTCTCAACCCTGAGAACAATTCTCTGGTTGTGGATCCAATCCGTATAGTTTGTCCCATTCATCTCATGACGGAGTGCTATTACGTGCCATTGATCTACAACAAAATGATAATGCAAAATACTAAGACAACGTATCCATGATGGAGTAAATTAAATTAGACATTTAACTGAATCTACTCCCACTAAAATCAATACCACTCGATTGATAACTAGTGATTCAGGATCCACAACTAACAAGTCGACTAGTGAGCTTTAGCATCACCGCTAGAAGACATGGTAGATCGGTAAGCAACTCTTTGCTAATCATATCTTATATGACTCCTGTTGTTGGGTGACATCTCTATGTCTCGCGATCGGCGCCCAACTCTTGTGCCCCAAAGCCCTTAACCATTAAGATGACTTTGTTTAAGGTAACCAAACCCTGTGCGAGTAAGTATCCGATACGAACTCATATAGTCAAGGAAAATCAGTAGCACCCTAATTTTATAGACCCACCACTGATCGTACAAGACATGATGGTGCAAGGTTTAGGAGGGCATGTAAACTCAAAAATTGCTGAGGGATCGTTCTACTTCTATCATCGCATACATGAGAAATAACGATAATCGCATGTAAATAAAAGCAAAACGTTAAGGACGACATTCACACAATAATGATATGGTATGGCCCATTATCATAGGTAGATCTCCATCTCTATTGTGTTGTCCATCATGTTGATCTCCATCTCCATGACCCATTCATGCCATCCTCCAGTGATGAGTCCTCCAAGAACTAACATCTAATGCATGCAAGTAAATAAATTACATGATGGTCACGCTCACTGCACCGTGATGGCCTTCAATTTGTTTTGAGCTCTGCGATTTTGTTTCAGGTCTGAAGGAGTGCGAAAAAACATTTTGGTCTCAAGGTCTACACAGGAGTGCGAAAGGACATTCTTATTTCAACTCTGCGATTTTGTTTCATCTTAGAAAAAATCATGTTCTGATGTTCGTTCTTGCTTGCCATTGAACCAAAAACTGTAACCTTTGTGTTTTCATGTTGGAGTGTAACGGTTTGTATGTGTGAAAGTTTTAGTTTATCCAAAATAGATCTTTTCTTTCTTGCTAGGATTGAGTGGATCTCGGGGAAAAAAGACTTTTGTCAGACCTGTTAAGGGGCCGATGAAACTTGATTTATGTGCAGCCGAACAGGCTTGATCTCTTGCTTTTGATCCTGTGCAGCTGAACAGGCTCTTTTTGATCACTTGTTTTTGATACAGACCTGGAACGGTTGATTGCCAGGATTGAGTGACACACCTGGATCCACTCGATCCTGGCCTGGTGTCGATCCTGACCTGGCATCGAAACAACAAAACCGAACGAGCCTTGAAGGGGATCCCACCACCTCCTCACCGAGGTCTTGGGCTCCTGAGCAGTCCCACACTCCCACACCATGCGCCTGTAGTGTGCTCGGCTCCTTGCGCATGTCACAGACAGCATCTAGCCTTGCTCCTGATCAAATCTCGAGCAGATCGATTAATCCTTTGCGAATGGCTCGCGAGAGGTGCGGAGGCTGACCAAAGGTGCACAGTGATGGAATCTTCGAGGTGCACGGCGGAAGAGGGAGGAGAAGAAGGTAGTCCAACACGACAAGCAGTGCCGCCGGCCATAGCTGAGTGATTCTCGCCGAGGAAGATGAGGACAACGTTGCCTTGCAAGCAACGAATGGATAAACTGGGGGCAAATTAGTAAAAACACACACTCCTTAATTTCTGCTAACATGTCTGAAACGAGATATCACGAACGGAGGGAGTAATAATCAACAAGTAGGAAAACACATTAATGCCACCATCCATGTACTGTGTAAGAATCAGTTATGCCTCCCCATAGGGGACACAGAATTAAGCCGCGTCTCCAATGAACGACGACATATAGGCCAGGGCATGCAGCTGCCAGTGCTGAGGCTCACAGGCGCTGAAACCAAGGGCATATGGCCGATTAAGGATGGAGATGGATGTTTGGACATCCGAAACATCCGTATTCGTATTCGATAAAAACGTAAATATGGACATCCGTATTCGTATTCGATTTTAATATGGATGTCAAATGGATGTATCCGAATTCGATTTCCAACAATTTTCTCTATCCGATTCCACATTCGTATTCGAGAAAAATCCGAAACATTCGGCATTCGACATTCGTATTCGAGAAAAATCTGAAACATTCGACATAAATTAACTTCTCTTTTTAACTAACTATTAATTATAAATGATATAAACTGTTTAATCAATTTAAAAATTATCTACATGATAATTACTAATTATATTGATTATAATATTACTAATGGTATATAAAATAAATTTTAATTAACTTTAAGATGGACAATCATATCAATTTTAACTACTTTAATTTATCTATCTAATTAATAAATTATATTTTACTTACTAATGTACTATTTTCTTATTAAAATATTTTATATATTATGAAAATTATTTATATTTATATTTGTATATTTAATTATTCAAATATATATAACATACATGAGATATATACACATAATTTACTACTAAAACAATCCATAAAGTGAATTAATACACACTAAGACATTTTCTATCAAAATCAACTAAACATCCGAATGCGAATCCGAATTCGAACTATTCATTTTGTATTCGTATTCGTATAAAATTCGAATTAAAATGTGGTAAATAGTGGTATCCGAATTCGAATCCATCCTAGGGCCGATGTGAGCGCTGCCACCTGGAGATGCCCTGACGCCCTGACTCCGGCGACCCCGGCTTGCCGCTGGTCATTCTGCTAGATACAGTAGCATGACGATGGTGTCGGTCCGTGATATCTTGCTTTAGGACACCTTCGACTGTCTCTTCTGGACATCGTAGGCAGTGTTCTTTTTACGTGAATCGTAGGCAGTGCTTCGGCGGCTATAGGTACCATTTCTTCTACTTTTTAACCATTGAATCTAGCTAGAGCCATAAACGGCACCATAAAATTCCTCTGAATGAAAACCTACCTTGACATTTCAACGAAGAGCCGAAGTTCTTTGTGAGTAATGATTTTGTATGGTGTTTGTTTCGGAAGCAGAAAGGTGGCTCGGTATATATTGCTCAGAAAAGAATCATATGTAGTTATTGCAAATAATTGTTACAAATTTTAGAAGGGAAAATGGTAATGATGTATTAGAAATAAAAGAGGAACCACATAACTAAAAACTCATACAACAGCGCCCACCAACATTCCCCAAAATTCTAATATAGAGACTTTGAATACTATTTTTTTAAAAAAATTGGCAGCTAATGCTGTTGTGAAAGCTGGTACGTATGGGAGCATGCTGTTTTTCAGTGTGACACTTCTTGAGGAAAGAAGTGAAGAGCCGTGCTGACTGACGAGGCGTACGTCATGCCGGCGTTGCGCATTCCGATGGGGAATGGCGACGGTTCGGTCGAGCCCTTTCCCCCGGGGGTCTCCACGGGGACTGGTGGTGGAAGTGTGGCTGCCCCCGTTGCCACGGCGAGCGATGCGTCACTGGCCTCATGTTGCTCAAGGGGGAGAGCTCGGGCCGTCCTTCGGTGTTCCGCGCGTGCCTGCCGCGCGCGTTGCCCCGGGCGCCGCCTGCGCTGGGGCAACGGCTGCAGAGGTGCGGAATCCTCCGTCTGCGGCGGCGGCTCCTCCGCGCCGGAACCTCGTGAAACGAGGCGCATGAGGTACCCGTTGCCCGTGGCCTCGAACTCCATGCTCCCAAACTAGATGATGAAACCGGCCGAGAACGGATCGGACTCGCCGTACGAGCAGCGGTCCCAGAGGAACTCCGTTTGGATTGCCATCGAGAGAACTGGTGGGTTGTGAGAACGATCACAGCGCGATGCCCCTACCTGGCGCGCCACTGTCGGTGTTTGAACCCGCGATGGTCCAAATCCCAGCAGAAAGTGCGTTGTGTCCCGTCTCACGATGGTTGATGCAAGGAAACAATACAGAGACACGAGGGTTTATCCTGGTTCCGGCCTTGGGCCGTACGTCCAGCAGAGTACGCGTGAGCGTTGCATTGACTTGCACCGAGGGTGCTCGTAGTAGGGGGCTACAAGCAAGGCGGGAGAGGAGGTGAGGTCTCCAAGTCCCTTAGCGTGTGTAGTGTGAGTTTGAGCGAGGATGCGAGCGAGGTATGCGGGTTATTCCTCCTTCTTTCGTCTCAGGGGCTGCCTCCTCCTTTTATAGCCCAAGGAGGGACAATAACATGGATTGGAGACGACTCGTTCTACAGTGGTCTCGTACGGGGCGGTGTGGCACCGGGCATGTTCTGTCGTAGTTGCACATCCCTTCATCTGTGCGGTGTGGTCTAGCGTCCTTGGCCCAGTAGGCGGTGTGGCGACCTCTGTAGATGACGCAGGCGACCTATCCTCCCACCCCGAGGGCTCGCGTCGTCCATTGCTACTTCCGATGACAGGTCGTACGCCTTTCGAGGGTCTCCTCCTGTTCCTTCGAGGGCTTCTCATGCAGCACAGGAGAGCACAACAATGCCGGTCTGTCCGCACAGTGCCACGCACGCCTATATAGTGCCAGGGAAGGCCGCACAGTGACAGGAGTTGACGGAGATGACCCGGAGTGGTCAGGGATTAAGGTTTTGACTTCTGCGCCTCGCTGTGGGACAAAGTCATTAAATGCCTTTGTCCATGGGCCGGTAGACCTGCACGTGGGCCCCGTAGTCGAGGGGTAGCCTCGAGCGAGGCGGAGATGTTCGTCGGGGGTTCCTCGAGCCTCGGCTGGGGAGGCCTCGAGCGAGGCGGAGTTCCCGTACCCTCGAGGGTGAACGGGTGCTCTCGAGCAGGGTGGGGGTGGTGCCCACGCTTGATGCAGCAGATGCTCAGTTAGCGTTTGGGTTTGTTCGTTCGTTAGGATTTATGGGGTGATATCCCCGTAGTATTAGGGACCCCTTATGGTTGACACCAACAATTATAAACTTAGGAAAGGCAAAACGATATATAATTTGAAACGGAGGAAGTACATCTTTTCGGCATTGTCCCTGCATTTCTATTAAAAGTCCCTAGTACAAATATTCTTAGCAAAAGAGCTACTACCTTTTTCGCCACTGCCATTTGCACCCAGTGGCATGTTTCCAGAAAATAGATGAGATGATTAAGTTTTTCTCATTATAATGTTTTGTGTGAGATAATAACAATGTGGCTGACCTATTAATGTATCATATTGTATCGTAAAGATTAACTTTACTATTGCTACTTGACGATGAGTCGATGACAACACGAGTCATATCCTTGGTGCCGAACCTCATTTACATTTTTTTGAAAAAAATATTTTGCAGCACTAAGTGTCATTTTATCCTTTCAACAAAAAAAAAAAGCTGTCATATGGAACCTAGAGCAGCAGCACCAGGATGACTGGGCTCGGTGACATGTGGGCCCCAACATCCCAGGTTGCAGAGGCCCGCATGTCAGAGCAGAAGCCCACAAGCTCCAGTCTATGGGGCCGCCGCCGGCGACGGAGGCGCCGCGCCCCCCGTCTCCCCGGCCCGCTCGGGACCCGAGCTGCGCGCGCCCTGCCCACCGCTCGTTCGTCCGCGTACCACCCGGGGCGCTCGAGCGCCTAGTCCGCGCGACTCCACCGGCGCCCCCTGCCGCCTGCGCCGCTCGTTGCCCCCGCGAACTCCGCGCCGCACGGGGAATGGCCAGCCGAGGCGTTAATCGGGTTCGCTCCGTCCTCTCCTCTTTCCCTTCTCTTTCTCTTCTCGCGCGCGCATTCTCTCTCCCTCTCCCTCTCCCTCTCGCTTGTGTCCGGCCTCCGATTTGGTATTGTTTCTTTTCTCCTAGATTTAATTAATTAATTACTGCATTTGCATGTTCAGGTATGTTAGCATCAACTAGTATTGCTAAATGCCATTAGCAGCTCAGTGATAGTGCTGCATTGCATCCTAAGGCCACTTTGCTTCTTATGAAAGTGGAATCAGATTCTTGCTACGAATGGATTGATGATTACACAATTGGATTGCTAATCTAGTTTGTGTCTATTAAATTGGGCGACAGGGGGTTTCGTTTTAGACAAGTATTTGGAATTATGAATGTTATAGGCTTACACAAACATAACACAAGTGCAGGAGGACCAATACAATCAGGTAGAATTTGGGGGAATTGTCTTCATTTGACTTTGATCCAGTGTGAATGTTCTCAATCCAGCCAATAAGAATTAGGATCTTATGTTATTTAGACCTTCCTAAACTCTTTCTAGGATTTGCATAGAAATCAAACTACTGAAACTGAATGCATTGCATAACCAAGGAATTCAGAAATCTGGCCTTCCAGTGGTTAAATTGTAGAATGACTCCTATCTTGGTTTACTCGTGATGTATATGAATGCATCTTCTGAAAATTGAGTATACTCTGCAGGTTCCATCTTTATTTGGAGAAACTAAAAAGGACTCAGCACCCTTCAATGTGATTTGGCTTGCAAAGGATGTGTTCTCCAGGATAGTGTCAGTTTAGCTTCTGGTTCATCTTATTGTCTGGTGAATTTTTCTCGTACCGTGATACAATGGGGAAACACTCTGCTGAATCTGGTGTTAGTATGCTCTTGCATGGTGACTTGGACATACAGATAATTGAAGCAAAATGCCTCCCCAATATGGATCTCATGACAGAAAGGATGCGAAAGTGTTTTACTGGTTATGGAGCTTGCAGCACCGACTGCGGAAAGTCTGATCCACATCCGGACATGAGGAAGATCATTACTAGTGATCCGTATGTTTCAGTTTGCCTCTCAGGAGCAACAGTGGCACAAACTCGAGTCATTGCCAACTCGGAGAACCCTAAATGGGAGGAACACTTCTATGTTCAAGTTGCTCATTCAGTTAGCCGAATTGAGTTTCATGTAAAGGACAATGATGTTTTTGGGGCAGAGCTTATCGGTGTGGCTTCAATACCAGTTGAGCACATCACGCCAGGTGATATGGTTAGTGGCTGGTTTCCAATTTCTGGCCAGTACAGTAATCCTATGAAGCCATCTCCTGAACTGCATCTGTCTATCCAGTATAAGCCAATCGACTTGAACCCATTATACAAGGATGGAGTTGGTGCTGATGGCTGTCAGAGTGTTGGTGTTCCAAATGCTTATTTCCCTATTAGGAAGGGTGGTATGGTCACACTATATCAAGATGCTCATGTTCCTGACAATTTCCGACCTCAAATTGAGATTGATGGTGGGAGGACATATGAACAAAACAAATGCTGGGAAGATATTTGTCATGCAATCCTTGAGGCTCATCATCTTATCTACATAGTCGGCTGGTCCTTGTATCATCCTGTGAGGCTTGTAAGGGAAACAACAAAACCTCTTCCTAGTGGAACCCCACTAACCATCGGGGAGCTTTTGAAGCGCAAAGTTCAAGAAGGAGTCCGTGTTATAGTGTTACTTTGGGATGACAAAACATCACATGACAAATTCCTCTTAAAAACGGTAGGATTCTTTCCACCGCCAGAACCTCTTCATTTCAGAATATCAGAATGGCAATACATCAGAATTACTTCACTGTTATCATGTAGCATGTCGTCAAGAGATAAACAGATAGTAAACAAGGAGTAGATAATATACTTTTCTAACTACTACATGATAATTTATAATGTAGAAAGGATTAATGTAATAACTGAAAAAGGTAGAGATGTTTTGACCATATGTAATTCTCTTCCTGATGGCCAATCAGCAATGTCCCTGTTGTCTCTCCAGAACCAAGCTGGGAGGTTCAATTGTTAAACTATCTGAACCTGTATAATATTGTGCAATGTTATTTTTTTCCTTATTTGCTCTTTTGTTTTGCTGTTTAGGTTTATTCAATACTTTTTTTTTCTATCTTAATATAGTGATATGCAGTCATCCTTCATGTTTGATAAAAAAATTGTAAACAAGACAAATACCTACAGAACCCAAACGTCAAGTTTCAGTTGCTGCTCTTGTTTTGACTACAAGAGCATGCTTGCTGCTTTCTTCAGAGAAGAATAGTCTGATAGAAATGATGTAGGTGGAATGCAGGATGGGCTCATGCATACACATGACGAGGAAGCTCGCAAATATTTCAGGCATTCAGGTGTCCATTGTGTGTTGTCTCCACGCTACGCTAGCAACAAACTCAGCATTTTCAAGCAGCAGGTTTGGATATTGTTTATCCCTTGTGGTTGCATACACATACACTGAATTGCTACTTTGCTCGTTTCATAATATCAAGAACTCGTTCTTATAACTTGTCACTCCAAACATCTTGAATTATCCTCTTAACAGAAACTTACATTTTGCCACTTGTAAAAAATAGCTGATTGAATTTTTTAACGTGTACAGAAGATGCCCACTTGCATTTAGATCTGCATATATTTCTTCATTTGTTTTGGAGAAAAAGTAGCGAGTTAGAGATAAAGTTGGCAATTTTGATATATATGCTGCTTGAAAAATAAAACTTATGTTCGCACTGTCTATGTCATAGAATTCTCTTGGAGGAAACCTTGGTTAGGAAAGAAATGATGATATGTTGACTAGGTATTCGAGCATGCTGCATGCGTAGTACTGTTGGTGAATCTTCTTTACTGAATTTGACTATGGAGGTATTCATAATGGAGTTGTTGCTTTGGGAAGTTACAAGTCATTCATTGTTCTATTTTGTGATAACACATAATTTCTGTAAATCCACATTCTTGCGTATCTTAGAAAACAAGTTTTGTTCTCCAGGTTGTAGGAACTTTGTTTACACACCATCAGAAATGTGTCATTGTAGACACCCAAGCCACAGGAAACAACCGAAAAATAACTGCTTTTATTGGTGGTCTAGACTTGTGTGATGGCAGATATGATACACCTGAGCACAGGCTTTTCAAGGATTTAGATACTGTTTTCAAGGACGATTTCCACAACCCCACATTCCCTGTAAGTTCTCTACCATCTATTTTTCTCTCTCCAAATATGTTGCTGACTCTCTTACAGAATTTTGTACACTGTTATTGACAAAGCCAGCATCATTTTAACCTGCCGAATCCTTCTTCCAACTATCGCAGGTTAATAAGCTCGGACCCAGACAGCCATGGCACGATTTACATTGCAAAATTGAGGGTCCTGCTGCATATGATGTACTTACAAACTTTGAACAGAGATGGAGAAAATCTGCAAAATGGAAAGTCACTGTCAGAAGAGCTGTAAGTTGGCATCATGATACATTGGTAAAAATAGATCGGATGTCATGGATTGTTTCACCGTCAGCAGATGAATTAAATGCACATGTTTGTGATGAAAAGGATCCTGAAAACTGGCATGTACAGGTATCATGAGTTATTCATATTGGCATCAAAGATGTACCACCTCTATGTGATTACTAGTTTACTACACTAGGTTTTAGAGAGTTAATTTACCTTCTCTTATTTGGCTAGGTTTTCCGATCAATTGATTCAGGATCTGTAAAAGGATTCCCAAAACTTGTTCAAGAGGCAGAATCCCAGGTATGCTCCCTTTTGGCGTGTTGAAATTGTAATGGAGTGAGATATTTATTTTTTTTAAATGGAGACTGGATATAATTAACTTTACAACATTAAAATGCAAGCTTACTGTCTGGAGATTGACCCTTTTAGTGAGATATTTATTTTACAATTTGTTCTGCAGAATCTTGTCTGTGCAAAGAATCTGCAGATAGACAAGAGCATACACAATGCATATGTTAAAGCCATCAGATCCGCACAGCACTTTGTCTATATTGAAAACCAGTACTTTATTGGATCTTCATACTTCTGGTCTGCACACAGAAGCGCAGGTAACAAGTTGACTGTTAGCTACATTAATATTTTTGTTCTGTTCTAATCCCCCCCCCCCCCCCCCCACACACACACACACATCTGTATTATAATTTCCTCTACATCAGGGCATGCTTTGGGGTCGTGTAATATTTGTTGCTTCACAGTTCTCACTACTAGAAACATGGTTTAGTTTCAGATCTATTATAACAAGTGATTAATAACCTTATATTAGCATAGATATTGACTGAGGAAAGTGTGAATCAGTTGAAGTTGTTGCCACTTGTCTGAGGGTAAAAAATACATATATATGATTGGTTTGATTGGAAAATATGATGAAAGGAACTGCTAATACGTAATGAATACCACTTGATGCATTTTTTCTAGGGATCTGTAAGGCAAGTCCAACTTATGATTTGAATTCTCTTGTGGAAACAGGTGCTGAGAACCTAATACCAATTGAATTGGCCATAAAGATTGCAAGAAAGATTAAGGCAAAGGAGAGGTTTGCAGCATATATTGTTATACCAATGTGGCCTGAAGGCAATCCGACTACTGCTGCTATGCAGGAGATCCTCTATTGGCAGGTTCGTTTCATGGTTGCATTTTCATTGAAAATATATGATGCGCTGTATTTTCATCCTGATGTCTTTTTTGTTGCTTCCATTTGATCACTTCAAGGGGCATACTATGTCTCTGATGTATAAGATTGTTGCGGATGCTCTTCGAAAGGAGGGTTTGAATGAAAGGCATCCACAGGATTACCTGAACTTCTATTGCCTTGGCAAGCGTGAAGTCTTGAGTGATGTTTTGGCGACAAACAATTCCAATGAGAACTCAGCGCTTGTAACTACACTTCGCTCTTGAATAATTTGCTTAAATGTGTGAATTAGATCTGATTTATTAAGATAGAGTCTTCCTTCCTTTACTTCCAGCGTTTGGCCCAGAAGTTCAGGAGGTTCATGATCTACGTGCACTCGAAAGGGATGGTTGTCGATGACGAGTTCGTGCTCATCGGATCAGCCAACATAAACCAGAGATCCATGGATGGCTCACGGGATACCGAGATCGCCATGGGCGCGTACCAGCCTCACTACAGCTGGGCTGGAAGCGGTAGCCCTCCACGAGGACAGGCACGGCCCTCCTCTATGAAACTCTTTGCACAATAGCTACTAAGCCATGACACAAGCACTGCTGCATTGCTGTTCTTCTGCAGGTGTATGGATACAGGATGTCTCTTTGGGCAGAACACCTAGGCATGGTGGAAGAGTGCTTCCGCAGGCCGGAGTCCGAGGAGTGCGTGCAGCGGGTGAACCAGATGGCTGATGACAACTGGGCGGGCTACGTCTCGCCGCAGATGGCAGATATGAAGGGCCACCTCATGAGGTACCCAGTGAAGGTAGAGCAGGACGGTAGGGTCGGGCCGTTGCCTGGGCAGGAGAGCTTCCCGGATGTCGGCGGCAAGGTGATGGGCACCCACTCGTCGCTCCCCAACGCACTGACGACGTGAGGTGAGTGGAGCTTGAAGACGCTCGAAGGTTGGGGCAAGGAGAGCTGAAGCTGCTCGGTAGCATTATTTCGAGCGGTTGATACTTCAGAAAGTTACATTGGATGTTTAGCATTAATTAAGGATGTATGTATGTGTATATATATGATGAAAAAGATGGTGCATGCGCATGATACGACTTTGCATAATACAATGTGTCATTGTCATTTGGGCATTGCAATTCGCCAATTCGGTTGGGGCTCAATGCCATATGTTGTTCCGCTGTTCGATATGTTGGTTTTTCATGGTTGTAGGAACCTCATCATGTTAAACTAGGCACCTGGACTTAGAGGAGGAAATTTATGTGCTATTCCAGTTGGCAATAATAATTAGCCTGTTCGTTTCACTTATCAGTGCAGTGCAATAGATTTTTCTCCCTAACTTTACCAAATCAGCGTAGAATCAGTCGTCAAAACTAATAGACGAAGCGAACAGGCCGAGTAACTATTTGTAATTGTAGACCTTTCATTGCTAAAATATCACAAAAGGTTTCGTGGTGTAGTTGGTTATCACGTCAGTCTAACACACTGAAGGTCTCCGGTTCGAGTCCGGGCGAAGCCAACTTTTTTTAACTCTTTTTTCTTTTCTCGAGTTTTTTCATTAAACCTCCAAATGGAAGGCATATCAATTCAAAGATAACTTTTAACGCCGATAAGATTCATTCTGCCACTGCAATCTCCGGTTCGAGTCCGGGCGAAGCCAACTTTTTTTAACTCTTTTTTCTTTTCTCGAGTTTTTTCATTTAACTTCCAAATTGAAGGCATATCAATCTAAAGATAACCTTTAACGCCGATAAGATTCATTCTGCCACTGCAATTGTGAAATGATAGTTTCTTTTAGACAATGGAACTAGGCTGACACCACCAGTAGATACGGTAGGTCACTTCATTTTAGGATTGCACGGGCCTGCCTTTGTCTGCACTAGCGCTACACTATTTCTTTTACATCTCAGTTATAAACAAAAAATTGGAATCTTTCTCCCACAATTCTGTTCGCAAGGAACTGATTTTCAAGTGTCTCTACTGCCTTGGGAACAGAGATCAGAGATGCGAACAATGGTGCTGGACCCACCTCAATCAAATGTTCCACATCTTTGTTCTGATGACCACGATAAAATCCGTATATTTCTCACCACAGGCCACGGCCCAGCATTATGAGTTTTTCATGGGTGCCATTTGATGTTGCAGCCAACACTATTGGTAATGAAAAAAAATGTTAGAAAACAAACAAGTAAAGAAAAAGGTTTGAAGAAATCAAATCGAATTCTAAAGTAGCCATAGGTACCTGGGTTTTTGTACAAAAGGCAGTTCTTGGCCACTGAGGGCGCAGTCAATTGCGCGGCTTAGATCCCTGGAAAATTGGGAAAGAACGTAAGCACAAGAGGAGACTGGAAAGTTGTGTGCGTGCTAATATGACATCACAGAATTTACCTTCCAGTGACTGGAACATTGTTACTGGGTCTTGAGTCATCGAACTGTCCATGGTAGAAAAGTTCAAAAGGCCTTCGTCCATCCTGGTGTCCAACAAAAAGAACCGGTTATTGTTTGATTACTGCACAAATAAGACAGCCAGCAGAGCTAACAATTCACAATTGGTGAACACAATGATCAGTGGTGTCACCTTTTTGAACAAGTAAAACTCTGGTGTGCAGACGGCTCCAAAAGCTTTAGCTACTTCTTGAGACTGTAAGGTCCAGCCATAACAAACAATTAGATCAGTCAAAATGAATAACTTCAATGGTGAAAGTATTGCATCAAACAGAAGATCTTCATTGATACTGCGAATCGTTAAATTGAAAGCATGGTGCAGACAGACCTCATCATAAAGATATGGGAAAGGATATTTGAACAATTTTGCTTCTTCTGCCATGCGTTCTGGACCATCCTGCAGAATCAAAAGTCAATTTTCGGTGCAACCAGATAACCTGAAAAATTCCACGAAACATGTTCTGACAAAGGAGCATCAGAACACAGATGCAGAACGGAGCAGAAAACTTGAGACACCTCATAAACTGAATGGATAATTAAGTCAGCTCCTATAAACAAATTTTAATGGCATGAACAACAAAATAGATTTTAAAAGAAAGCAATCACAAAGGGGACTCAATGTGGTAATTTTCTCTGTGTAAAGTACTCCCTCTGTCACTAAATAGAAGTCATTGTGTGATATGCGCTGTTAAATGTTCGAAAATTTGAGTACTGGCATATGTAAGAGTGCAACCAGTATTACATGAAGTAGAGAAATCATAGTCAAAATCTTGCAATCCAGGTCACAAGAATTAAAAGGAAAGCTGCAATAATTTTGTGGATTCTTTTTTCTTTCTTCTTTTTTTTTTGTCAAAGAGAAACTGTTGGCTACAGAAATAGTAGAAAACTAAGGCGTTCATCAGATTCAACTCCTAACCTGGGGATGCGTTCTAATTGAGTTCGACGATATGGCAACAGCACCAAGTCCTTTCTGCATTGTATCCAGATGTCATCATCAGAAATATAAGCAGAAGAGAACGTTCTGCTAGTTCTTCCAAGTTCTTACCTCCATGTAGAAAGAGGTGAGCTTCGCAATATCCTTTTTCAGATGTTTTACAAATGGACAGTGATTGCATATGAACATAACCTGAAAGGGGTGCAAATGTCAAGCGAAAATAGATTCATGGTGCAAGCAAGGCCCGAGAGCTGACAGTAAACGGTTTGAAAACACTATAATATATGCTGACAGACAAGGCGCTGAGCACATATCCACATTCTGGAGACTTGAATAGCACAAATCAAATAACTTTTGTATTCATTCAGAATTTCAGATAGATGATGATGAAAAGAGGTGTCTTTTCTTCAGTCCAGTAACAAGCTGCAATTAGACAAAATTTAGCACAAGTGTAGAGAAAACAAGTCACTGACCAGCAGTGCAGGGTTGCCCTCAAAATCATCCAAAGTCCAGAGCTTCCCCGTCAGTGGCTCCGGGAGCTGCACGCCCACCACAGAGACAAAGCAGCACACCAAACATCAGGCTCAAATCTGGGGCCAAGCTTTAACAAGAACCCATGCCAACTCACCGACCTCGAACTCCGGCGCGCGGAAGCCGACGGAGACGCCGGTGGACTCCGTCCTGGCCATGCGCACCCGGAGCCGCCGCCTGCTGCCCGCGGCCGGCGGCGAGGTGAGGGAGCCGTGTGGGCGGCGGTGGCGGGGAGGGAGTGCGAGGAGCCGCGGGCGGGACGAGGAGGCCGCGAGGGAGGAGGGTAGAAAGGAGGCCCGCGCGGCGGCGACGGCGACGGCCAGGGACATGGCCGCGGCCTCCGCTCTGCTACGGCACTGTAGGCTGTGTGGCTGCGGGACTCGCTCGCTGGAAAGGAAATGCTTGTGGCCGTTGTTGCTGGCGCCGCAGCGGCTATTTTCTGGGGGCAAAAGTGGGCTTTATTTTCTTTTATTTATTTATGAATCTGTTTTCAACAGAAATTTTACTTGTCTTGCATAGGCGGGTCACTACTCACTAATCTTGTAGTATGGAAGACAATACGGTCATTTACTCACACGGGCAATGCTAGTTACGCGCGCGCGTACGGGGCGTTTCGTACGCGCGACGACCCCTGCGTGCTCCGCACTCTGCTGTCGTTCGACGCCCACATGGGCGGGCCCCAGGCGCCACAGCTCACCGCCCAGTTTCTCCCTACGCGCGGGGTGAAAAAAATTATTGCTCAAAAAATTTAGAAAAACTTTTCAAAAAATTATTAGAGAACATTTTCGCGAAAAAATTTTGAAAAACATTTTGACGAGGCTCAGAAAACATTTTGTAAAAGTTTTTAGAAAACCTTTTAGAAAACCCAAAAATATTATCAGAAAACTTTTTCGCAAAAAAATAAAAAATTCAGTTACAATTAGAAAAAAAGAAGAGAAAATATTTTTCAGAAAAGTTAACAATTTGAAAAAAGAAGAGAAGATTTTTCAAAAAAATTTTGAAAAAAAAACTCATGTGGCTGCCACGCCGGTGAGCTCGCCATGGCCGCCGCCGCTCTTGCCCGAGTCCGAGCACCTCGCCATGGCTGGGGGAGCGCGTCACGCCGGGCGGGAGACGCTCGCCGTTCCCCCATGGCCCCGCCGCCGTTGCGTGGCATGGGAGGAGCAGCACCGCTGGGCTTGCCGCCGCGCGAATCCGGCCGGCGGCGGGGGCAGACACGGGGAAGGAAAGAGAACGGGGCGCTAGGGTGGACGTGGATGGGCGCTCCGGTCGTCCGCCGCCGATTCCTCTCAGGGAAAGGAAGGAAGAGAGATAAACGCACAGAGACAGAGAAGACGGAAGGGGAATGGGTAAGGAGCATGTGGGTGGGCCCGTATGGGGTAGGTGGCACAGGCGCCTCGCGCGTCAGGAGGCGCGTGGCCGCGCGAGCGTCGTACTAGAATTGCGTTACTCACACCCATCGTTGACACGAAAGATGGTTTTGTACGTGTTTGGCAAAAGGCAGTTGTTTTAATTACTACTGATTATTTAGTTTGTAAAGAACAACACTTCCTTTGTCCTGAAATAGAAGGCATCTTATGATTTCAGAATATATTAAAAAGGTAGACAAATGTCACATATACTCCTAGCTAATGGATGATGGTAATACATGTCAAGTTTTTTTTGTCAGTAAGAGAAATATTTGGTAATCTTTTAATTGAGTTGATTAAGCACTCGTCAAAGACTCCTAAAACGCTTTATATGTATTTTAGGACAGAGGGAGTATACCGATCCCGTCTAGTGTAACGTCGTCAACCTCCCCACGATCCAAGTCTAACGTCCCGTCTAGTCACTAATCTCGTTGCCAGCCGGTGACCCGCTGATTCCCTTTTATACATGGCACTTCTCTAATGTTGTTTTGTGATCATTGTAGATCAAACGCCCCCGGCGTGCTCACTCCCTTTCTATAGAGGACTTTTGTCGCCGCCACCTAATCGTTCCTCCTCACCTTCGATCTCTTTTTCACCGCCCACTCGTACCAGTTCTATCTAATTTATACATTGATGGTTTTAGAATAAGATCACTCATTAATAATATCACATTCATCCATTATTATTTAAATAATCAATCATATAATAATAAATAAAAATATCTTCATACATAAATAAATAAACTAGAGTGTTTAAAATTACACTTAGTATCCATCTATCTTTATTATTAAATTAATGACATTGGTCACTAAAATTAGAGCTAAATTTTAAATAATTTTATGAATACACTATTAGTAATATTAAAATTAATATCAAAATTAATAGTCGTGGAGATAAATTTTGAATAGTGTCAATTACACACTTCATTATCAATATTTTTATAAAATCATTTGCTATTAATTAAAGAGATAACTAAGAATTTTGTATGACCAAATTTGCAGTTAAACCTTATGAGGAATATAGATCCTTAAAAAAATAAAATTTTATAAATAAATAAGACAAGTAGTTAAAACTTATGAGGAAAAAATTAATCGCAACAAATAGTTGAATTCCAAGGTCGTATTTGTTTTTTTGGAAAATGACATAAAATGACTACTTTTTTTTGAGAATCACATAAAATGACTGCTGCTCCTACTTAAAAACAATAATGTACTAACTGGCCCGGCCCATTCAAAAAGCTTATCGAGGGCCCATCCGTCTTACTTTCGGAAACTTGAGGAATACTCTGGAGATCTCCCCAACTCTGTCTGTACCGTCTGTAGGCTGTAGCCATTCCCCTCGCCCCCCGTCTCGTCGTCCCTCCTCGATCGCGCCACCCGCCGCCGTCACCCACCTCGCCCCTGACCGGATCCCCCACCAATCCACCATGCGGCGCCGCGCCGCTCCTCCGGCCGGCTGAGGGCACTCCCGCGCGCTCGGGTCACCAGGTAAGCTCCGCCCTCTTCATTCGTAGCGCAACCCTCATTTCTCCGCTAATGCTCGCTTCCAATTTCGATTTTGTTTGCTCGCAGATCCATAGGCTTCCATCGATGGCGTCGACGGGGCCCTCCTCCCCTCCGGCCAGCAGATCCACCCGCCAGCGGGGGCTCTCCGCCGCCTCCAACGCCGGCGTGCTGCCCCCGGACGTCCTGTTCGACGTCCTACTACGGCTCCCCGCCAAGGAGCTCTGCCGCCTCCGCACCGTCTGCCGCGCCTGGCACTCCCTCACCGTCGATCCGCTCTTCACCGGCGCGCACGCGGCACGCAACCCACTCTTCGCGGTCAATTTCCGGGATGACCGGACGCACATCTGTGTTGTCGATCTGTCCGGCAACGTACTGAAGCGGATACCCAATGCGGATGGCCACCAGCTGCTCTGCACGCGCCTTGATCTGGCCTGTGTGGCGACAGTATCGAACAGTTGCCGCGTAATCGATCCGACTACTGGAAATGTTCTTGCCCTGCCGGAGATACCGGCGGCGGAGCATCTGAACCTAGAGAATTTACGAGAGCCATACACCTGTTTCGCATTTGGAAGGACTGCCACCACCGGAGAGTACAAGGCGATAAGGATTTTCTGCCGGCCCATCCTCACTGGATTTCATGAGCCCCATCTATTTGAGGTGTTCACAGTCAACAGTGGTTCCAGTTCCGGTTCCAGCCAAGGGCATGTCTTTGCCATCAACAGTAGTTCCAGTTCAGGTCCCAGCCAAGCACAATGGAGGGCAAGGTGGAGCTCTGATGATCTTTATGAGCCAGGCAGCGCCATCGTTATTGGTCAGGTGGTCTACTTCAAGGTGGATACTGTATTCGACGCTATGATTTGTGGTGATGTTGACCCTGGCATTTCTCTTGATTGCATCCATTCGTTCGACCTTGAGAGAGAGGAATGGAGGGGAATTCTCCATGGGCCAATAAGTGGCATCTTCCAAACCGACGAGTATGATGATGATTTGGATGACTACCGTGGCCTTTGGTCTGACATTACTTTAGCTGACCTGAGAGGCTCCTTAGGTCTTGTGCACTATCGTAAGTTCCGGCACATCATGGACCTCTGGATTCTGAGAGACTTTGACAGTGGTCTCTGGGTGAAAGAGAATATCATTCAGATTGAACCAACTTTCCCAACTACTGAGTTACGTGTAAAATCATTGTTTATGTTGGATGACGGAAGGGTAGTCGTCCATTTCCCAAAAACTGGACTGCTGTTCATCTATGATCCAAGAACCAACACTTCTGCACCAGCGGAGATGAGACATGTTGATGCGGTTGCCATGTACACTGAAAATCTGCTGACTTTACAAGTTGGTGACATGGTGTAGTGTTGTAACATGCTGCTAGTTGCTACTCTGTTTTCCTTGACTGATCGAATCCACGTTTACATGGAACCTTGTTAATGTAAGATATTTTTCATCTATTGTTCAATCATGTTACCGAGCAGTTGAGCAGTCACTTTTCTACGCTGAACACCTTTGTTAAAGTCACATCCAAATGCAACCTCTATCTGAACCGTGGTACCTTCTTTGACTGATATTACATTTTTTATTTTAGTAATTTATAATTAGGAAATCACATTTAACTTATTGCATTTGGCTGGTGGGCTGCAGGCCCCGATGCTTAGTTTGCTTCTCATTGTAGTTTCTTTGAACATGTCTGAAGATGTCTAGAGGTATTACAAATCAGGTAAAAACGTATACATGAAAAATCAACTTCTCTTGTACTGATGAACACTGTTGTGCTGTTTTTTTTAAAAAAATAAATCTCTGATCCCTCTTGTTTTTTCATTCAAGACATATGCCTAGAAGTTACTTAATGATTTACTGACTGAACTTATTTCTGATAGTTGACAAGTATGACTAACTCGTCGATATATATTGATCAGTTAGTACTGTTACCTTAAATCAATGCAATCCATGCATTCAGATCACAGACAAATGGTAATTTTCTGTGAACTAATGGTGGCTTACATGTTGTACATCTAGCAGGAATGAATTGCATAAACTCCTTAGAGGCATGTAGACGATGTCGATCTGAAATTTATATTTATACTTTGAACTTTATTTTTCATAGCAAAGCTAAATATTGTGCGGTCATCATCAAAGCTGATTGCAGGGTAGGACAAAATGCCATTGTGGTGGCAGAGAGGCAAAATAATGCTAAGTGGAACTTTCACTGTTGATGGGGATAATCCATCGCAAAATTGTCCTGAATCCATACTATACTTTGCGCTTTACTATGCAAACTTTGAAGTTATGTGGACAAACTGTCATTGTATATACTTGTTAGCCAATTTGCCAGAGTTGTTTTCACCATGAGTACCCCTGTAGTGGCGATGCTTTTCATGTTTTGCCTGGATACCATTTCAGATAAGGGGAGGTTAGCCATCCATTCAGCAGTGACTGCACTGCTGCTCATAGCTGACCCAAGAGCCAACACTTCTGCAAAAGTGGAGATGAGACATCTTGATTTTATAACATGCTGCTACTTGCTACTCCATTTAGGTTGTGTTAATCCAGTATTCTAATTCACATTCACATACATGCTTCAAATTTCATCCATTATTCAACAGTAGACATATGTTTTGGTATGCATATAATAATATACTTTATTTTATAGACATTTCTGAAAAAAAAATCATAAACACGTACAAAAATGTTTAGAGTTTTTATAAAGTGGGAGAAGGAGGTTTCCTTTCTTTTAAAATTTATATGAAATGAAGTTCAACTTTACTGAAGAACTGCCCAGTAAAATCTAAATAATGAGATGACGTGCCATGTCCGACCCTTCTTATTTTCTGTGTTTCAGGTACTAGAGATATATGATGATCACTTGACTTAACTGCCTTTTCTGTTATTAAGTTTTACTACTCTGTTGATGTTTGTGATCACACATGATCTTTTATTACTTCTACCTGAAAACCCTTCCTATGTTTGCATTCAAGACAATCATGCACTAGAACTTGTGATGCCATGTGGGTTATACCCTCTGAAATTTACATTTTATACCCTGAACTTTATTTTTCAAGGATCTTAAAATTGTGTATGGAATGTAAGGGTCACCATTAAGCCGGTTGCAGGCGGGCAGAACAAAATGCCACCTTGGAGATGGAGGCAGAGGATGGCAAAATGAACGTAAGAGCAGAATTTGCCCGTTGCTGGACATAATCCGTCATAAAACTTGTAGATCCAAACTGGACTTTGTGCACTTCTCACTTAGCTTGATAAAACTCAGCAGACCGGCAGGTTGTGTATGGATATTTTCACACGATCTCAAGTGGACATCTTTTCGCGTTGGCCTGCATACCAAATCATCTTTTTATATGCGTATACAAGATTGTAAATTTGTAATATGATCGTTTCAACGTTATCTGCAGTTTGGAGCTCTCACGCCTAGGGTTTTTGAGGACCCGGTGTGTCCGAGGACCGGTGGATGGTCGCTTCCTGGTGTGATGAGTGATTGACAACGTGGTGTGGATTGACGTTTCCCTTGGCTCAAGTATTGCAGGTGTAGAATGCGGCTTGATTGCATTGGTGCAGGTGAAGAACAGGCGTGAAAGGTCTTAGCCATGGCGGCCTCCGAGGAGCGGAGAGACAAGTAGGCTTGGTTCGAGGGACCCGGTGGCAAGATGGATCAAGTGCGGTTCACATGCTGGCATGAACGAGCAAGGGGACGTGGTTCCGGTGCGAGGTAGCGGCTCACAACCGAAGCTCGTACGCGGACGAGAAGCCGGCGCAAGGTAGCGGCTAACAACCGAAGTTTGCGCGCGGGGTTTGGTGATTTGGCCACAAAATCATCGGTGGACGGTTTCCCTTGGTTTGGACCACAAAACCAAGGCCGAGGACTCGACGTAGCGACGGCCCGGCCTGCCAGCCAGGGGCGGTCCAACCGCCCCCCAGGGGCGGTGTGACCGGTCCCACCTGGGCAGGTCGCCCGTGAGCGTCGAGGAGCTTCGATCCGGAGGACACGCGGCGTGATCGCAAGGCTTGCGTCGGAGGGAAGCTAGCTTGCGGTGGAAGGTGTCCCAGCCGGAAAAATCTTCGCGGAAAAATGTCATATTCGCCCCTGAGGGGTATGTATCACTTAGGGGTAGTTTAGTCTTTCGAGCACCACCATTTGGACTATATAATAGACCCCCTAGGGGTGGTGGCTGTTATCTCTTTTAGTTATTTTCATTTGGCTTGTTTAGTTTTCCCCTTCCTTTCATCCTCTCCACCTAGAACTATTTTGAATCATTCATAGTTTGTATAGGTGAATTCATGGTTGTTTGATTGAGCTTAATCTCCTTATCTTTGTGCCATGATTTGAATTCCCTAGCTCTTTTTCTTTTTCCCATTTTCGGAGGTATTTTCGGAGCCATTTTTGGGGGATTTTCGTTCTTCACTTTCTAGCCCGTTTTCTCTCGGATTTCTTTGGGGGAATCACGCATGAGTGCCTTGTGTGTGGGGACCCCTTATCCAAAGGTTCCCTAATTACCTGTATCAGGTCTTGGATCGGTCGCTGATACAGATCTTATCACAGATTAGTATCAGAAGAAGTAAATAACGTATATTTTAAATAGATTTAACACCGATGTAACTAGCGGAGAGCGGTTAGGCACTTCATTCCTCCACGGAATGGGCTGCAGCGCCTTCTCTCCCTGGAAGCCTAAACCTGTAAGACAATGAAAGCAAGGGTGAGTATTCTGAAAAGAATACCCAGCAAATCCCACAAATTCAATAATATGTCAAATTAAATTAAATGTAAAGGGTTGGTCCTGGAGGGGCACTTACTCCCTGCCAGTCCCAGTATACAAACCCCGAACCTGACCAACGGTACCTCCGCCGTTTCAGGTTCCCCGTACAGAAATAGTAAATCTAATCATCGGGGGCTTTGACTAAGTGGACTCTTGCCGGAGTCGCGGCTATCTAGATAGATTCTACACTCTGCAGAGGTCGTACTTATCTACCCCGCATTCGGTCTGTTCCCACCTTCGCGAAAGGCGGGCGTCGACCTACGAGATTCGTACCCACCGGTGACCATCGCTGGTCAGCATTCCCTAGGTCCAGCCACGTGTATACTGGGGGCTAAACAGGGGCTACTAATCATCCGCCTCGCGGATAACGACCCGGGTTTTTGATGAGCTCATCGGGCCTGTATCCTAGTCAACCCGTGCCGCCCAGTCCCAGCCCTCTGTCTGGGGCTGTCTCCAGTATACCCGTTTCCCGACTTGGCGCGTGCTCGACCCGGCACCGGGCGGTCCCAGTTCGCCGGTCAGCACTCTGCGCCAATCATACGGCTTCCTTGGGATGGATTACTAGGTTCAGCTGGTGGGGTGTGAATCAAGGCCTCACATAAATAGGCATTCCCGAAGGCTATGCCTTTTTGGCATGCGAGGTTGTACTGGGCACTAGAAAGACTCTCCCGTGAACCGGTCCTTAGCCGGGATCAGAGCGGCTCGGAATCCCCTTCCTTGGGATTTTCTTCCACTCCCAATCAGCATCCTAAGCCTACAGCGATGCTGGGCATACCCTCTGGTCATGCCCCCTGTAGCTTATGCTGCACATAAGGTAAACTTTAGTGATTAAGTGATATTATTGGTGAGACTTGCCTTCATTGTCGATCCTTAGTCGTTTCTTACGCAGGCGTGTATCATATGTCGACCGGGCTGGCTTCAGGCCTTCTGGAGTCTTGGCGTCTCGTCTGGGCCCGGTCATGCTATCGATGAAAACACATAAAATAACAATCAGGATACAATACATCGATCAAATCGTAAAAGGAAAAGAATGGAAACAAGGCGGGGACGGAAGGATTTGCTAAGGGTCAAGGAGTAACGGCTAAAGATTGGATTAATAACCCATTAATTATATAGAATAACTAATGGTTTAAAGGATGGGATTTTGGAGAAGAATTATTAAATAATTCCCCAGAAGATGGTTGGAATAATAATTATCGGTATTTCAGGAATTATAAGGATTTCTATGAATAAATCCCGAATGACCGATATGGATTTCTAAAGAATCTTTATATGTTTCTTGGGCAGCATGATGGCTAGGGTTTCAAGGAAACCTAGGGGTCTACGGACGATCAGTTGGACGACGGGGGTTTAGACGGGGTTTTGGGTTTACACGGTCGGCGTAGCGGCGGGGTTTTGGGGTGGATTAAAGGCATGGCTAAGCTTAGGATGTAAATATTAGGGAACTAAGCATATGAAAATGCTTAGGATAATCCCTAATATTTACGGAAATTTTCTAGGAATTTATCGGGCTAGGATAGCGGAAGGGGGATTTTCTGGGTACACCGAGGGAGGCTTTCGGTTGGTTAGAAAGAAGCTTATTTGAATTTAGGCTCTAATGACTTGCTAAAAAGGATTGGATGGCACTAATAGGCTTAGAAATATTTCTAGTATTTTTGGATATTTTTGGGATAAAGCAAGGGCTCTAAATAACATTGTGTGTGCACTTACCCGGGTGCACGTAGCAATTTCTGGGTGGCTGACGCGGAGGGGTGGATCGGCTGACGTCGGCTGGTGGGGCCCGCCATGTGCACTGTTCAGCGCACCGGGGGCGTGGACGCAGTGGACCGTGCGCGTTCGGTCGGTGGTCCACTGGACCACGTCCACCTAGCGCACGAACGGGCGGGGGCGCTCCCGCACCGTGAGCCGGCCCATGGACCGGGGCTCCGCGCGCCTGTGGTCCATGTGGACCGAGCCCATTCGGGCGGGACGGCTCCCGGCCCCACCCGTCAGCCGGCAGGCGGAGGCAAGATGACAGACCCAGAGGGGTCGTCTTCTTCCTCCAGCCTGGCCGCCATGGGAAGGAGCGGGGGAGCTCGGAGCTCTCCCCCATCCGGCCCCTATGAACCTAATGGAGGCCATGAGCATGGAGAGGAGCTCGAGTAGAACCCATTCCGGGTGCTAGTTCGTGGGGGAAGGAGGTCAAGGGAGGGCGACCGTGGAAGGGAGGGAGCTCGGCTTAGCCTTGCGTTGTGCCGGCAGGGGAGGGGGTGCCCTTCTATTTATAGGCGCGGGAGGAGCACCAGCGTGCGCCACGTCGCGCTGTAGGGAGGGCCGGCGAAATTGCTCGCTCGGGGTGGCGGCGCCGCATCCGGCTTGCCGCGGCGGCCGGCGGTGATGACACGCGGCGGGCCCGAGTTTGGGGGCTTCATCCTGGCCATAGGGCGCGCATCAAGCGGCGGTGGTGATCCTGTAGGGGCCAAACCTATGGTCTCGTAGGGAAGGGGTGCTGCTCTGCTAGTGTGAACGCTCCGGTGCCATTAATGGCGCCGGCGGCGGGGAAGAAAGGGGTAGCAGGGAGGGGGGATGTACCAGCCGGGGGAAAGAGGGGGCACGTGGCAGGAGTGGGAGGGTGCGGCGTGGAGCGAGGTACGTTGCATCAACACGTACGTCCTGCGGCGGTGGAGTTCACCGGCGGCGGACAACCGCGGCGGCGGCGCTAGCGGCCGGCGACAGCAGCGGCGGCGGCTAGGGTGGGAGAGAAGGGGGGGAAAGACGGCGCGCGGGCCGTGTGGGCCGCGGCGGCCTGTTGGGCCAATCGGCCGAAGGAGGGGGACGGGGAGGCGGACCGGGCCGCGAGGAAATGTGCGGGCCGCGTGGCCGCGAGCCCGTGCGGAGGAGGGAGGGGGCAAGGCGATTGGGGCCGGGATTTTAAGGGGAAAAACCAGACTTCGCTGGTGGGCTGGCGGGGTGAGCTGGGCCGGATGCAGGGGTTCGGCCCTTTAAGGTTTAAATCATTTTTCTTATTTATTTGAAGGGGATTTTAAGGAGAGTTTGATTTCAAATTCAAATCAAAACCTTTTCTAAATTTATCTTAGAGTTTTAGAAACTTATTCTAACATTTAAGTTGTGAAGCATACTTTTCATTTTCCCATATTTATTTATAGTTTTACTATTCATATTTATTCCTTTAATTCCACAGTTTTCCTAATAAATCTAGTATTTATCTAAATGAACCCTAAATTAACTCTACTTAATTTTTGAGAGTGTTACATTGTGCCTCTTTTCCTGGTGATCCCTTGCCCCCAAATGCCGAGAATCGGTTTAGATTTGAAGTTTTCAGGATGAACTCGTGGAGGGTGTGTTCTTCGCTAGATTTGAAATTCCCGGAGTTCTAGGGAGTTAGAGGCCAAGATTTTTGGGGCACAGCCTCTCCTTGAGGTGTATATCATCTACCCAAAGTTTCGTCTCAAAACTCCAAGCCGTTTGGGAGATCCGTTCTCGAGTTGACCTTTTTCCCGTGCTGTCTGGCAAGACCGGTGCGACCGCCCTCGGATACCGGTGTGACCGCCCCTGGCTGAAGGGCCAGGCAAGGGCGGTGCAACCGCCCTGGAGAGAGGTGCAACCGCCCCTGGCTGAGAGTTGCTGATTCGTGTGGTTTTCGATCGATTCGTGTTGGATTTGTTCGATTCGTGTTCCGCTGCGGTGATCTTGTTCCTAGGGTCAGTAGCCTCACAGTAGCTACGTGATCTTGGCAAGATCGGTTGGCAGGCTTTGGAGTTGAGTTGGGAGTAGCCGGATTCGTGAGAGAAATTTTTATCGGCTCCCATTCACTCCCCCCCTCTCTGGTCGCCTAATCGGTCCTTCAGTTTTTTTTTCGAACCGCCCCTAGAAACCGGTGAGTACCGGTAGCGGTTTTCGGATCTACAGTACCGGTTTTTGATTACAGTAATGGTTTTTCGATTAACAGTACCGGTTTTTGTCAATCCGGTTACGCTGGTTTCCGCGGGAACCGGCCCGGTTGCAAACGGTAAGAAAAACCCTGTCACGCCTGCGTAGGAGGGCTTGAAAAGGGAGACCCCTTTTCGAAAATCAATTTATTATTTGAAATAAATTGTTTAGTGTTCACTAACCTGAAATGATTAGTCAATAAGACCTTATTGTATTTGTGCAGCTCGGTGATAACTGAAGATTTTGTAACACATAATTCGCTGGCGACTGGACTCCCTTGCAACTGAAATCCATAAGGGCTATTTGTACGTGATGGAGAGAGCTAAAATTTTGTGAAGTAATTATTGCCTCATTGATCACGTACCAAAGGGGATTTAAAATTTTGAATTCATCATCCAAACCACTTCTATTAACGAGTGAGGGATGGGAACGAACGAAGCTGAAACTAGATGGTGATCTTGTGTCGAGTGAAAGTGTTATTGTTTGCGCTAGATTATGCGAGGCTAGTCATCCATCTGGGGCCTGTTTGGGTCCACCAACTAATTGCTAGCTATCTAATTTTAGCTTGAGGATTCAAACGGAACTAGCTAATAATTTTCAGCTAATCTCATTCTAACTAGTAACTACCCAATTAGCTGCTCCAACCCAGCTAAGTGGATCCAAACAGAGCCCTAGCCTCGACGGAAGTACGTCTTGCTCGTTTATGATTTGATAACCATCACTTTTGCGGAAGTAGTGGTGGATGGGACCTTTTGACGCAGTTGCTATGGAAGCATCATAGGACAATCTTAAAAATTCAGGCTTGTTGCAGTGCTATTTAGTCTATGTTTATTCAACATGTCGTGTTGGAGAAGTTTTGGACATTATAAAAACCCAGTGTGATCGCACTTGGAGTACTTATGTTGATGATTCTTTTGTAGGAAGATTAAGAATGTCAAGATTGTATTTTGTAAAAATATCTATCAGTAACAAAAACGTGTATCAACACACAAGCAGGTACCGACAAAATCAGTTGAGTGTCTGTGCAACTGAGCCATGTAGAGATGGATCCTTTTATGCAACGAAGTATCTTATGGAGGAAACTTCAAAACGGATAGTTACATGCTGGTGATTTTTGTATCGTTTCCAAAAATATGACCGTTTGCATTCCTTTTTAGGAACGATAGTATGCAGCTGTGAAGTGAAAACATTTAGTTTGACATGAGAAGTATGACTAACTCTGTTGATATATCTTGATCAGTTAGCACTGTTACCTTAAATCAATGCAATCCATGCATTCAGAATGATGGGTAGTTTTCTGTGAGCTAATGTTGGCTTACATGCTGTACATTCAACAGAAATGATTTGCTGGCATGTGGACTATATCCATCTGAAATCTATATCTTATACTTTGATCTTTATTTTTGAAAGCTAAAGCTAAATATTGTAGGGTCATCACCAAAGCTGATTGCACGGTAAGACAAAATGCCATTGTGGTGGCATAAGAGAGGCAAAATAATGCCAAGAGTGGAATTTGGGGAGGCATGAACGGGATAGAACGAACGGATTCGATTTTTTTAAAAAAACTTATGCATCTGTCAATGAAAAAACCACAACAAATTAATGATTAAGCCCACTTGTCATAAGATTAAGTCAGACCAGACCAAAAAATTAAGAAAAACACTGTTTGCTTTAGAAATAAAAAATAAAAAATTTCAATTTCTTATTTAAACATATATGTTTACAAAATACTATAATAAAAAATAAAAAAAATCGTTGGGAAGAAATAGGCGAAAAACCCACGACCCAACAACTCTGTCTGTACGACTGTACCCATTCCCCCCCGTCCCGTCCCTCGGTGGCGCCGCCGTCCGCCGCTGTCAGCTCCCTCTCGCCCCAGAGCGGATCCCCCGCCGTGCGACAGAGCCCCGCTCCTCCGGCCGCGCTCTCCGTTCACCTGGTAAGCTCCGCCCTCCTAATTCGTCGCGCCAGCCTCACTTCGCCGACGATTCCGGTTCCGATTTGGATTTTGGGTGCCTGCAGATCCGTAGGCTTCCGTCGATGGCGTCGCCGGGGACGTCCTCCTCTCCGCAGCGCGGATCCATGGCCCCTGGGGTGCCCGCCGCCTCCAACGCCGGCGTGCTGCCCGCGGACGTGCTGTTCGACGTCCTGCTGCGGCTCCCGGCGAAGGAGCTCTGCCGCCTCCGCGCCGTCTGCCGCGCCTGGCGCTCCCTCACCTTCGACCCGCTCTTCGCCAGCGCGCACGCGGCGCGGCACCCGCTCTTCCTTGCTAGTTTCCGGGATGACCGGGCGCACATCTGTGTCGTCGATCTGTGCGGCACCGTGGTTAAGCGGATACCCAATGCGGAGGGCCACCAGCTGCTCCACACACGCCTGGATCTGGCCTGCGTGGCGACAGCACGGTATGGGTGCCGCGTGCTCAATCCGGCTACCGGAAGTGTTGAGATCCTGCCGGAGAGACCGGCGGATGATCATCTGAATCGGGAGAATTTTCGCAAGCTTAACACCTCTTTTGCATTTGGGAGGATTGCTACTACTGGAGAATACAAGGTGCTCCGGATTTTCGATCGGCTCTCCCTCCATGGTTTTAATGAACAACAGCTATTTGAGGTGCTTACCATCCAAGGTGCTTCTTCCAGTTCCAGTTCTGGCCGTGCGCAGTGGAGGGCAAGGCAGAGCCATGACCGCTTCGTTGAGGCGAGCAGTGCCATCGTCGTTGGTGAGGTGGTCTACTTCAAGGTGGATAGGCTATACGACGCTTGGATTCTTGCTGGTATCAGCACTAGCATCAAACCTGATAACATCATTTCGTTTGACCTTGAGAGAGAGGAATGGAAGGGAGTTCTCCGAGGGCCAATAGCTGACATCTTTTTTACCGACGAGTATGATGATCATTTGGAGGACTACCGTATCCTTTGGCCTGAGCTTACTTTAGCCGACCTGAGAGGTTCCTTAAGTCTTGTGCACTACCGTAAGTCCAGGCGAATCATTGACCTCTGGGTTCTGAAAGACTTTGACACTGGTCTCTGGGTGAAAGAGTATGTCATTCAGATTGAACTGAATTTCCCAACTACTGAGTGGCGTGTAAAGTCATTGTTTATGTTAGAGGATGGAAGGATAGTCATCCATTTCCCCAAAACTGGACTGGTGTTCATCTATGATCCAAGAACCAACACTTCTGCACAAATGGGGAGGAGACATCTTGAGGCGGTTGCCATGTACACTGGAAATCTGCTTAGTTTACAAGTTGGTGACATGTTGTAGTGTTGTAACATGCTGCTACTTGCTACTCTGCTCTCCTTGTGCTGGTCCAATCCACATTTACATGGAACCTTATTAACGTAAGACATTTTTCATCTATTGTTCAATCTGTTACCATGAGCCGTTGAACACTCACTTTTCTACACTGCCGACTATTCATAAAGTTAGATCCAAATATACTGGACACCTGTGTCTAAACCGTGTTACCTTCTTTGACTGATGTTACATTTTTTTTTTATTTTAGTAATTTATAGTTAGGGAATCACATGTAACTTATGCCTTTGGCTGCTGCTGGGCTGCAGCCTGCAGGCCCCTATGCTTGGTATGCTTCTCTTAATGTAGTTTCGTTCTTTAAACATGTCTGAAAATGTCTAGAGGTCTTATAAATCGGATAAAAACATATACATGAGAAATCGAGTTCTCTTGCAATGGGAACTGTCTAGTTAACTCTAGACATCGTGGTGCTGTTTTTTTTCCCTAATCCCTGATCCATCTTATTTTTTACATTTTAAGATACATGCCTAGAAGCTATATAATGATTTGCTGACTGAACTTCTTTTATCAGATAATTGACAAAATTTACTACTCTGTTGATATATCTTGATCCCTTATTATTGTTACCTTAAATGTTGTACATCCATGCATTCAGATGAGCAAACCGTGGCTTATATGTTGTACATCCAGCAAGAATGACTTGCGTAAAATTCTGAGAGGCATGTGGACTATATCCATTATTTACATTTTATATTTTGAATATTGTTTTCAAAGATCAAGCTAAATGTTTTATGGTCATCATCAAAGCTGATTGCAGGGTAGGACGAAATGCCACTGTGGAGGCAGAGAAAGACAAATCAATGCTAAGTGTGGAACTTTGACTGTTGATGGAGATGATCCATCTCAAAATTGTCTTGAGTATATGCTATACTTTTGAGTGTTACTCTGCAAATTCGAAGTTTCTGTGGACAAACTGCTATTGTATATAGGTAGCCAATTTGCCAGAGTTGTCCTCACCATGAATGGACCTGTATTGCAGGTATTTTCCTTTCATGTTGGCCTGGATACCATTTCAGATAATGTGAATGTTAGCCATCCATTCAGCAGTGACTGCACTGCTGCTTATATCTGATCCAAGAACCAATACTTCTTCCGTGCAAATGGAGATGAGACATCTTGATGTTATAACATGCTTCTACTTGCTAGTTTCTACTCCATTTAGATAGTGTTATTCCTGTTAGGCAATGTATAGCCGTAGGATATACTTGACTTGTAAAGCTGATTGCTTACTTGTAAACCAAGCCATCTTGGCTATATAATAGAGGTCCCCCCCTCCCCCCCCCCCCCCCACACACGCACACACGCACACGTTGGGTGTGTGGTGTTTTACCCTAAACCAATCTCTCTACATGGTAATCAGAGCAATCTGATCTAAACCCCCCTTCTGCTGCCCCTTCCCTCACGCACGATCGTGCCCACCCCCTCCCCTTGTGCCGCTGGCCCTAGCTGGCGCCGCCCCTACGCCACCATGTCGGAGACCACTGGCCTCTCCGTCAATTCCTCCTCGCCGGCCCTTGGGATGCCCACCTCTCTGGCGCTGGGTTCCGGGACCATGCCCCTCACCGGCACCCCCACCCTACCATCGATCGGCGGCGGCACCCTAGGCGCCGCCAATCTCAACATCGCCCCTCAGATTCTGGTGCCCTCCTTCGCCATCGTCTCGGTACAATCTCATGTACCGACCAAGCTGGAGATGAAGGCATCCAACTACACCCGCTGGGCGTCCTTCTTCAAATCGATCTGCGGCAAGTTCGTCCTCCGCCATCACATCGACGGCTTCGTTCCCCCTCGTCCACAAGACCCAATTGGGGATCAAGCGGACTGCTGCATCCGCAGCTGTATCTTCGGCTTCGTCGACGACTCCGTCCTCAGCCTTGCTGTCGACGGCGACAACCAGACCGCCCGCGACCTTTGGGTCGCCATCGAAGGCCTGTTCCGCTCCAACCAGGCCCCGCGGGCGATCTACCATCTTCACGACTTCCACTCCATGGTGCAGGGCGATTCCACCATAGATGAGTACGCTGAGCGGATGAAGAAGAAGGCGGGTGATCTTCGGGACGTTGGTCAACCCGTCGAGGACTCGCAGCTCGTCCTCAACCTTCTCCGTGGCTTCAATCCTCGCTTCACCACCACGGCGGGCGACGTCGCCAACTCCGCTGTCCTCCCCAACTTCACCTCCGCCCTGGATCAACTGAAGCTGAAGGAACTCCGCCTCGCCAACGAAGTCACGACGGCGGCCGCCTTTGCACTACTCGCTGCCACTTCATCCTGCTCGAGTCCTGGCGGCTGCCGCTCTTCCTCCTTTGGCGCTCAGCAGAGCGCCCCCTCGGGAAGCGGCGACGGCGGCTATGGCAAGGGCGGCGGTGGCCATAGCGGCGGCAGCGGCTACGGCAAGAAGAAGAAAGGCGGCGGCAAGCCGTCCACCGCTCCGTTCCAGCAGCAGCCCAACCAGTTCCGCCCTATGGGGCCCTGGTTCTGCTTCAACCCGTACGCTCCTCAGGGTGGCTACGGTCAGCAGGGCAGCGCCGCTCATGGCGGACAGGGCGGGTACCGTGGCCCTGGCGCTGGATTCCTGGGCGCCTCTCCTCCACCTTAGGCGCACACGGCCTTCGCCCCTGCTCAGATGTCGCAGACTCGCAGCCGACGTCGTCCTGGGACCAGGCCGGCCTCATCGCGGCGCTGAACCAGCTCGCCCTGCAGAACCAGGGCTGGGTGATGGACTCCGACGCTTCCTCGCATATGTCATCTACGGATGGTGTTCTTCTTTCCCGCCTACCTCCCTCTCGCTCATCCATCACCGTCGGCAATGGTCACACACTTCCCATATCTTGCGGCGGCAATTCTGTTCTCCCTACTAGTTCATCCACCTTTACACTTAGCGATGTCCTAGTTGTTCCTTCTCTAGTCCGTAATCTTCTTTCCGTTTGTCAATTTACTCGTGACAACAATTGTTCGATTGAATTTGACGCCCTTGGTTTTTCTGTCAAGGATATTCCGAGTCGGCGCGTGATCCTTCGCTGCGATAGTGGTGGCGACCTCTACACTCTCCCTGTGGCCACCAGTTCCACCTCGTCTTTCAGCAGCCCTCGCCGCCACCACCACTCTATGGCATCACCGCCTCGGTCATCTAGCTCCCTCAGCCATAGACATCCTTCGGAATAATTCATCTATTTCTTGTAATAAAGAGGCACCGTCTCTCTGTCATTCATGTCAGTTAGGCAAACATGTGCGGTTACCCTTAAGTCGTTCGCGGTCATGCAGCACCGCCCCTTTTGAACTTGTTCATTGCGATGTTTGGACGTCTCCGGTGGCGAGCATCTCTGGGTCTCAATACTATTTAGTTTTGCTTGATGATTACACTCATTTTTGCTGGACTTTTCCTATTGTTCGCAAGTCTGAGGTAGCATCTCACGTTACTTCTTTCTGTGCACTCGTGCAAACCCAGTTTGGCGCCACCGTCAAGACCTTTCAGGCTGATAATGGCACTGAATTTGGTAACCGCGCCCTCACCTCTTTCTTTTCCTCCCGTGGCATCATCCTTCGCCTCTCCTGTCCATACACGTCGCAGCAAAACAGGAAGGCCGAGCGGGTACTTCGCATGTTAAATAACATCTGTTGCACCCTGCTTATCCACGCCCGCATGCCGCCACCATACTGGGCCAAGGCCCTCGCCACAGTCACCTATCTCCTAAACCGCCGGCCATGTTCCTCCGTGAACAACGCCAGTCCCATACACTCTTCTCTACAGCACCGAACCCAATTACAGTCACCTCTGCGTCTTCGGGTGTCTATGCTACCCCAACCTTTCTTCAACCGCCCCACACAAGCTCGCATCCTCGCTCGGCGGCATGTGTTCTTCTCGGATATCCCTCTTGCCACAAGAGTTATCGATGCCTCGACCTCTCTTCCCGGCGAGTCATCATCTCCCGTCATGTAGTCTTTGATGAGACCGTGTCTCTCCGCCACTCCTCCCTCTGTGTCGGATATGGATTTTTTGCTTGCGCCTAACCCTGCAACAGCCGCTCCCTCCGTGGCAGCTCCGTCTTCTCCGGACGTTGAGCGACCACGGCCGTCGTCCGCTGTGCCCGAGGATGATCCAGCTATCCTCGTGCGCGGCCCCATCATCCAGGCGCCTCCCAGCACGACTGCCCCCTGCGCCAACTTCCTCGGCGCACCCTCCACCGGCTCCGGCATCCTGGACGAACATCACGGACGCAACTCGCGACTTCCTGGAATGTGTTCAGCCGGCGTCCACGTCTTCCTCCGCCTGCGCCGGCATCTTCGTCGACGTCTCCTGTCGCTCAGGAGTCTCCCATGGCTCCCCCCCTTGATGACCAGGCCTCGGCATCCTCCACTGTGCGATCTGCACAGCCTGCACCTGCTCCACCACCGGCGCATGCTCCACCCCCGGTTCAGCAGCCACCGGAGCTTCACCGGCCCCTCACTCGCACTCAGTCTGGGGCCATCCCCCTGTGCGGTATGTGGGCCTCTCCGCCACGACGACGACGCCTACATTGATGACTGCTTCCCCGATTCCCGGCAACTACCGCAGCGGTTTGGCTGATCCAAACTGGCGTGCGGCCATGGCAGAAGAGTACCAGACACTTGTGGATAGCGGCACCTGGCGTCTTGTTCCTCGGCCGCCTGGTGCCAACGTCATCTCCGGGAAGTGGATATTCAAGGATAAGTACCATTCTGATAGCACTCTTGCTCGACATAAGGCGCGTTGGGTGGTTCACGGTTTCTCTCAGCAGCACGGCATCGACTACGACGAGACCTTCAGCCTGGTGATCAAGCCAACCTCCATTCGTGTCGTTCTGAGCATCGCAGCTGCACACTCTTGGCCTGTCAGATAGTGAAGGACCGAAACGGCGACCAGAGAGGGGGGGGGGGGAGTGAATGGGAGCCGATAAAATTTTCTTCTCCAAATCCGGCTTTCACCCCAAAATCACTTCCGGACTCTGTATCACAATCTTGCCAAGATCACGTAGCAACTGAGATGCTACTGACCCTAGGAGCAAGAAACATGCAGCGGAAACACAGAAAGAATCCTCGATCCAAAACTTCACCGAAACAGCCACTGGGTGTGTGTACTCGGCACTGCCGGTTTTCAGAACACGGCACTGCCGAATACACACAGCACAGAAGCACCCCTCGAGTCTATGTACTCGGCAGTGCCGATTTTCTCAACACGGCAGTGCCGGGTACACGCAAACAGCACAGCCCCAAAGTCAACTCGAGGATGGATCTCCCAAACGGCTTGAGCTCTTGAGGCGAGATTTTGGTCAGATGATCTAGACCTCCAGTGGAGTGTTTTCCCAAAATATCTCGGCCTCTAACTCAGTACAACTCCCGTAAACTCAGATCTCGTGATGAACACCATGACACCAAGTTCATCCCGAAAATCTCAAATCCAAAGCGATTCTCGGTGCTTGGGGGCAAAGGATCACCAGCAAAAGAGGCACAAGGCACTCATACGTGAATCCCCCAAAGAAATCCGAGAGAAAACGCCCTAGATAGAGAAGAACGAAAATCCCCCAAAAATAGCTCCGAAAATCCCCACGAAAATAGATAAGGAAGAAGGAGCTCGGGAAATCAAATCATGACACAAAGATGAGCAGCACAAACTCCATCACATAACCATGAATTCACCTATACACAACTAAGAAAGATTCGAAGTAGTTCTAGGTGGAGAGGATGAAGGGAAGAGAAAAACTAAACAAGCCAAATAAAAGATAACTAGAGAGATAACAGTCACCAGCCCTGAAGGGGCCTATTAGTAGTCCAAGTGGTGGTGTCCTAAAGACTAAACTACCCCTAAGTGATACATACCCCTCAGGGGCAAATTTGACATTTTGATCTCAGATATTTTCTGGCTCGGGCACCTTCCACTGCAAGCTAGCTTCCCTCCGACGCAAGCCTTGCAGTCACGCCGCGTGTCCTCCGGATCGAAGCTCCTCGACGCCGAGTTTTGGGCCGGCCCAGTCGGGTGCATGTACTCGGCACTGCCGAGTTGTTCAACTCGGCACTGCCGGGTACATACAGCCCAGCAGCCCAACTGCCCATCTTCGCCACGTCGAGTCCTCGGTCCTTGGTTTTGAGGCCCAAACCAAGGGAAACCGTCCACCGATGATTTTGTGGCCAAATCACCAAACCCCGCGCGCAAACTTCGGTTGTTAGCCGCCACCTTGCGCCGGCTTCTCGTCCGCGTACGAGCTTCGGTCGTGAGCCGCTACCTCGCACCGGAACCACGTCCCCTTGCTCGTTCTTGCCAGCATGTGAACCGCACTTGATCCACCGGCCATCGGGTCCCTCGAACCAAGCCTACTTGTCTCTCCGCTCCTCGGAGGCCGCCATGGCTAAGACCTTTCGCGCCTGTTCTTCACCTGCACCAATGCAACCAAGCCGCATTCTACACCTGCAATACTTGAGCCAAGGGAAACGTCAATCCACACCACGTTGTCAATCACTCATCACACCAGGAAGCGACCATCCACCGGTCCTCGGACACACTGGGTCCTCAATCTCCCCCTTGATGAGTGCATTGACAACACACACATAGTAACCAATTGATATGAAGAAAATATAAAAGAAATCGAAAACAAGACTCAAGCAAGTGACTAAAAGCAAGAACAAGCCGAGAACAAAGTCACTCTGCAAGAGAAAGCTCCAGAAACGCCGACCCTTCAAGCAGAAGCGAAAGGGCTCAACACCATCGGCAAAAGAGCAAAAGCACAAAACACAAATCACAAACTTCAAATCTTCCAACTCACTTTTCAGGACTCTCAAAGCACTCCCCCTGCAAAGATGCAACTCCCCCTGAACAAGTGAACTTGTGCGTGCGAAAATCACTCGAAAATGGCTCAAACCAACACAAACTTTGTGCTCTCAGCACAGGGGCGGTTAAACCGCCCAGGGGGGGGGGGGGGGGTTAAACCGCCCCTGGCAGATGACCAAAGTGAAAAGACCCAAAATTTCACAAATCAACTCGCAACGATGCCGTTCCAACTTGAAAACCTTCCAAATATGCCCAGCAAGATATTCCAATGATCAAACTCTCAGAAACTTCGCAAATTTTCAGAAAACCTCATTTGGGCAAAAACTTCAACCTCTCACACAATTTCGACAAAATCTAGAGCAAAATCTTTCTTCTAAGTTCAGCAGCGACTCCCCCTTGCCAAATGCTCCAGAAATTCTCCCCCTTGTTGACAATGCACACATCAAGGCAAAATGTACAAAATGCAACTACAAGCTTCTCAAATATACAATGAGCAATACAAAATGCTACAAGTTAGAGAAGAGGCATACAAGCTAGTTCATCATGTCACACGGGCATTGCCATCAAGAAGGTGAAGACATATATCCAATTGACAAAGCCATGAGCAAATTGTGGATTTTTATCAAAAATGTCACCGCATGAGCAAAGTCCTAACCATGGATTGTTTAAGCAAAAATAAACTTCATCTCACCAAAATCAGGAAAGGACAAGCATTCTTAACAAAAGATCATCATAAACGCCCAAGTTCTACCTCATGTCATGTCAAAGCACGGAGCCATGTGTTCACTTCTCATGGGAGACTTCTCCGGCAAACAACATGCAACCGCTTAGCACCCATGTGTGCAAGTGTGTGCAATGGTGAAAGCATAGAGACATGAGCATAAATTCAGCAAATATTTCTTTTTCCCATCTTTCTTCTTTCATGCATAGACATCTCATTTTTCAAGTTTTTCAAGTTTAAGCATGGTACATGAAATGTCTTTGCGACAGAAAGAAGCTTATGCTCCTCCACAAGATAAAGCATGGGCTAAACATTTACAATGACAAAGATCTTTGACCCAATTGATAAGAATATCACACCCTAACATGATCTTAAGCCAGATATAGCCATTTCGGCTCAAACAAGACATGCAAAGGCATTCACTCATGGGTGAAGAAATTTAAGTTCAGTTTGTCATTTTAATTCGAAAAGAGGCTATCTCAATAGAATATATATCAAGACCATCAAGAGCATAGCCATCCATCCAAACAATCCCTAGCCAGCCTGCCTAAACTCTAAAATGTAGCAAGTTGTACCAATCACTGCATATAGGAGAAGCTCATCCTAAGATATGATACAAAAGATGAAATCAAGATACAAAAGCAAGCAAAATATACATCAAGATACAAAGATGGTACAAAAATATACATATGCTACAAGAGAAGCCTCCAAAACTCAGCTCAGAAAACCGCACACACACCAAGTTCCCCTCGCAAGCGGGTGAAGGTAACTTGGTCAAGTGGCTTAGTGAAAATGTCTGCAAGCTGATTTTGGGTAGACACATGGGCAAGCTCAATATCTCCTTTCTCCACATGATCTCTCAGAAAGTGGTACCTCACTTCTATGTGTTTGGTTTTGGAATGGAGCACGGGATTTTTGGCTACGCTTATGGCACTGGTGCTATCACAAAGAAGTGGAACATGGGACATGTCTAAGCCAAAATCTCTCAAGGTGTATGTGATCCAAAGCAACTGAGAACAGCAGCTAGCAGCAGCAACATACTCGGCCTCTGTGGTGGATTGGGCTACACTAGACTGCTTGCGAGAAGACCAAGACACAAGAGACGATCCAAGAAACTAACACTGACCAGAAGTAGACTTGCGATCAACACGACATCCAGCAAAATCCGCATCAGAAAAACCATGAAGTGCAAGAGTGGAATCGGCAGAATACCAAAGACCCAGCTCAGGAGTAAACTTGAGATACCTGAAAATCCTCTTGACGGCCTGACGATGTGAAGTCCTCGGCGAAGCCTGAAAACGAGCGCACAGACACACGCTGAACTGTATGTCCGGCCTCGTCGCCGTCAAGTAGAGGAGGGAGCCGATCATGCTCCGGTACTCCTTCTGGTCCACTGGTTCTCCGTCCTCATCCGCATCCAAAGCTGTAGTCGTACTCATCGGCGTAGTCATCGGCTTGGAGTCGCTCATGTTGAATTTCTTGAGAATGTCCTTGGTGTACTTGCTTTGGTGCACAAATGTCCCATCCTTGGTTTGCTTGATCTGCAGCCCGAGAAAGAACTGCAACTCTCCCATCATCGACATCTCAAATTCCCTGCTCATATCATCTGCAAACTTGGCAACAAGATCATGAGAAGAGCCACCAAAAATGATATCATCCACGTAAATCTGAACGATTAAAAGATCTTTGCCATTTCTCATCAAGAAGAGCGTCTTATCAACCTTCCCCATCACAAACCCCTTGCTAAGCAAGAACCCTCTCAATCTACCATACCACGCTCTGGGTGCTTGCTTTAGGCCATATAAAGCTCGGTGGAGTTTGTACACTCGGTGTGGGTATCTCTCACTCTCAAAACCCGGGGGCTGCCTCACATACACTTCTTCCTCGATCACCCCATTCAAGAAGGCACTCTTCACATCCATTTGGTACAATTTGAACCCTTTAGCAACTGCAAATGCTAGAAGGATCCGAATTGCCTCCAAACGGGCAACAGGAGCAAATGTCTCCTCATAATCTATCCCCTCCTGCTGCGAAAACCCCTGAGCAACCAACCTCGCTTTGTTTCTCACAATCTCACCACTCTCATCCCTCTTGTTCTTGAACACCCACTTGGTTCCTATGGGATGGCAATTTGGAGGTGGTTCTACTAACTTCCACACCTGATTCCTCTCAAAGTTTTCAAGCTCTTCATGCATGGCATTGACCCAATCAGAATCAGATAAAGCGTGTCCAACATTTTTGGGCTCAAAAGACGCGACAAAAGCAGAATGAGCATAATGAGAGATGTTCTGTGACCTCGACCGTGTAGTGCGTTCATCCATGTTCCCGATGATCTTCGAAGGTGGATGATCCCTCTGTACCAGCCGGGGAGCTTCTCGCCTCGAGATTGCCTCCCCCTCAACATCAGCTTCCACTTGAACTCGATCTGGTGCGCGACTCGACGAAGGTGTAGCAGAAGGGCCGTCGTCGAACGTCGTGGTAGTAGTGGAGGTAGAAGGTACACGATCTCCACACGATGCCTGAAGTTCCTCATCATCTTCATCATCAGGCTGTTCTTCCTCAAAGATGGGCTGTCCCAAGTAATCATCACCTGCACACTCAAAAGCAGAAGAGCTACACGGAATGGTCTCGTCGAAGGTGACTTCGCAAGTCTCCATGATTTGGTTAGTTTCAAGATTGAGCACACGATATGCTCGAGAATGATTAGCATAACCAAGAAAAATTCCATCCATCGAACGAGACTCAAACTTGTCCAAATTTCCTTTCTTCAAGATGAAACACTTGCAACCAAAAACCCGAAAGTGACTCACACGGGGGGAACGACCATGGAAAAGCTCATAGCAAGTTTTCTTCTTGAAAGCACGAAGGAAAATCCGATTTGAAACATAGCAAGCTGTGTTCACCGCTTCTGCCCAATACTTCCTAGGAGTCCTATGCTCATCTAGCATCGTCCTAGCCATCTCACAAAGTGTTCTGTTCTTTCTCTCAACAACACCATTCTGACAAGCAACATATGGCGAAGAGTATTGATGTTCGAGACCAAGATCATGACAGAAGGCATCAAAACGAGTGTTCTTAAATTCCGTACCATTGTCGCTACGAATAGCTCTCATGGCACCACCATTACTCTCGTTTTTCAACCTCAAAATCAGATCTCGAACAAAATCAAAAGTCTCATCCTTCGACGCCAGAAAGAACACCCACGCATACCGAGAAAAGTCATCAACAACCACAAGAACATACCACTTCCCACCAACTGAACGAACTCGAGCGGGGCCAACCAAATCCATGTGCAAAATCTCCCCTGGACGCTCAGTCATAACATCTGTCAAAGGTGGGTGAGAAGCAGCAACCATTTTTCCATGTCTACAAGGTGCACAAACCAAATCTTTCTCGAACTTGAGCTTGGGCAATCCTCGGATAAGGTCAAGAGCACTCAAGCGTGTGAGTAAATCAAAGCTCACATGACCCAATCTCCTATGCCACTTCCAAAGCTCAGAAGAAGTACCAGCGATCAAACACCGTGAAGGACCAAAAGATCGAGAAAAATCAGCACGAAAAATCTGTCCCTCAGGAATGATCATACACACAAGGTCACCTCGAGAATCAAGAATTTTCGAATCACCACGCTTAAAGCGAACCTCATAACCCTCATCAAGAAGCTGAGAAACTGAGAGCAAATTGAAACCAAGATTCTTGACAAGAGCAACTCGCTTCAACATGAAAGTGTCGCTCACCTGAATAGCACCCTCTGACAATACTCTACCTCTACCCTTATCCCCGAAAGTGATGTACTGCCTGGACACCACCGGGGTGAGACTGGAGAACCACTTACCATTACCTGTCATGTGTCTCGAGCAGCCAGAATCCATCAACCAAAAGTTCTCCAAGCCTCCCACCTGCACAATCAGAACCGAGAACGAGAATGAGCAAATGACTCGACACTGGGGTTAGCACAGAACGAGTCAAACCAGTGTCGGGCCATCTGCTCAAAAGAAGGGTTAGCAAAATCAGCTCTACCGCGTGACACCCTCTCGTCTCTCACCATCGGACCTCTAGCACCACGCGGGGGAAAACGTGGCCTAGACTCTCTCCTAGCCTCAAAGCTACGGTCGAACCTCCCTGAACCAAACTGACCGCGAAACGGAGGCCGCCTAGCAAACTCACGAACAACAGGAACACCACGACTAGCAACCACAGGAACTGTACGCACAAAAGCGTCGCCTCTCGGCCAGGGTGAACGAGACACAGGCACACTACGAGAAGAGTAGTACCTGTCCCTGTTCCCCACCTCCTTCTCTCTTCTCACCTCCCTCTTCTTCCTCCAACAAAACTCCTCAAGGTGACCATCCCTTCCACAATGCTCACAATGGAAGCGGACTGGTTTTGGCTTTGGGGTTTCTCTCGGCTGTGCCCTCTCTCTCGGCTGGTAAACCCCACTCCTCACAAAGGTCACTCTCCTCTGAAAGTTCTCTGACTTAGGTGGAAACTTGGGAGGATCTGGAGTGGTGTCAAGCTTGTTCAGCAGGTGGTTTGGTTTGGGTGTGAAGGTGTTCTTGAGAATGGTTTTTGGTGGGTTTGTGGGAACGTTTGCGGTGGAGCTCTCTGGATCTCTCTCTCTCTCACCACTACTCTCACCAACCTTCTCAGAACCAAGATCACAACCATCAGCTCTCTTGAAACTAGCAATCAACATCTTAAGCTGAGGCTCACGACCAGACAACCAACCCAAACACTGTCTTAACTCATCATTCTCATCTTGCAATCTATTCACACACTGTTCTAGCTCAACATTCTTCAATGCAACAACATCACAAGCAGAACAGGAATTTGCAATGGGTGATTTAAGTTGTGCTTCAAGTGAACTAATCATGGTGCGTGATTCAAGCAACTGAGCATGCAAAGTAGGACAAGAAGTACAAGCACCTAGCAAAGATGACCTAGACTTCAACTCAGCAAGCTCAACTCTAGCACTCTCTAGTTCATCCAAGCAGTTCATGTGTTTTTCCTTAAGCACAACAAGATCAGCAATATGCACATCACAAAACGAGCATTCTACCTCATCAGATACAAGAGGAGCATCTTTCAAAACAGCAATCTCAGACTCAAGCGAAGCTGCTCTCTCCCTAGACTCGCAAAGCAAAGACTCAAACTCCATGGCCTTCTTTCCAGTCTCAGAAAGCAAGGTCTCAAGCTCAGCCACTCTATCCTTGGACTCTCCTAGCAAGGACCTAAACTCCCTCTTTTCCTTGTTGGTCTTTCTAAGCACATCATCGCGAGATCCTCCTCGCTCAGCACCTCATACTCTTCATCTGGAAGGGACACAAGAGAAGACAAAGCAAAGTGTCTAGGAGTGTTAGCATGTCCATATCCAGAGCCACCGACTAGAGGCAGACTATGGGGATCAGTCGGACTCTTAGCCTTGGCAAGCAACTGCCTGTCAACCTCAGAAGACTTCAACTTCGAGAAAAGCTCATCAACAGAAAGAGTCTCATAGTTTGCCGACTCCATGATCGCCTCAACCTTGGCACCCCACACGGATCTATCAAGTGCTTGCAGGAGCTTGATAGCTCGGTCATGATCCGAGTATGGGAGCACGGTAATGTTGGCTTTCATGTTGTTGACAATCGAAGTAAAACGCTGAAACAAAGCATCAACCGACTCTCCAGGCAAATGAGCAAAGTTCTCATACTCTCTCCTGTACATCGAGAAAAGCCTAGCCTTGACATGGCTATCACCACCGTGGGCTACCTTGAGCTTCTGCCAGATCTGGCTAGCTAGGTCCTCGCCCAAAACACGCTCAAACTCCTCGGCGGACAAAGCACGGAACAAGTAGTCAACAGCTCGGGCATTCGCCTCAAATCTATCCTTTGCATCCTGGGCATCTAAGTTGGTGGGATTGACATAGTTTTCATCTTTCGTCACATCCCATAGCAACTTTCCTTTGCCTCGCAAGAAAGCGCCCATACGCTAGGAGTGAATGGGAGTGAATGGGAGCCGATAAAATTTTCTTCTCCAAATCCGGCTTTCACCCCAAAATCACTTCCGGACTCCGTATCACAATCTTGCCAAGATCACGTAGCAACTGAGATGCTACTGACCCTAGGAGCAAGAAACATGCAGCGGAAACACAGAAAGAATCCTCGATCCAAAACTTCACCGAAACAGCCACTGGGTGTGTGTACTCGGCACTGCCGGTTTTCAGAACACGGCACTGCCGAATACACACAGCACAGAAGCACCCCTCGAGTCTATGTACTCGGCAGTGCCGATTTTCTCAACACGGCAGTGCCGGGTACACGCAAACAGCACAGCCCCAAAGTCAACTCGAGGATGGATCTCCCAAACGGCTTGAGCTCTTGAGGCGAGATTTTGGTCAGATGATCTAGACCTCCAGTGGAGTGTTTTCCCAAAATATCTCGGCCTCTAACTCAGTACAACTCCCGTAAACTCAGATCTCGTGATGAACACCATGACACCAAGTTCATCCCGAAAATCTCAAATCCAAAGCGATTCTCGGTGCTTGGGGGCAAAGGATCACCAGCAAAAGAGGCACAAGGCACTCATACGTGAATCCCCCAAAGAAATCCGAGAGAAAACGCCCTAGATAGAGAAGAACGAAAATCCCCCAAAAATAGCTCCGAAAATCCCCACGAAAATAGATAAGGAAGAAGGAGCTCGGGAAATCAAATCATGACACAAAGATGAGCAGCACAAACTCCATCACATAACCATGAATTCACCTATACACAACTAAGAAAGATTCGAAGTAGTTCTAGGTGGAGAGGATGAAGGGAAGAGGAAAACTAAACAAGCCAAATAAAAGATAACTAGAGAGATAACAGCCACCAGCCCTGAAGGGGCCTATTAGTAGTCCAAGTGGTGGTGTCCTTAAGACTAAACTACCCCTAAGTGATACATACCCCTCAGGGGCAAATTTGACATTTTGATCTCAGATATTTTCCGGCTCGGGCACCTTCCACTGCAAGCTAGCTTCCCTCCGACGCAAGCCTTGCAGTCACGCCGCGTGTCCTCCGGATCGAAGCTCCTCGACGCCGAGTTTTGGGCCGGCCCAGTCGGGTGCATGTACTCGGCACTGCCGAGTTGTTCAACTCGGCACTGCCGGGTACATACAGCCCAGCAGCCCAATGGCCCATCTTCGCCACGTCGAGTCCTCGGTCCTTGGTTTTGAGGCCCAAACCAAGGGAAACCGTCCACCGATGATTTTGTGGCCAAATCACCAAACCCCGCGCGCAAACTTCGGTTGTTAGCCGCCACCTTGCGCCGGCTTCTCGTCCGCGTACGAGCTTCGGTCGTGAGCCGCTACCTCGCACCGGAACCACGTCCCCTTGCTCGTTCTTGCCAGCATGTGAACCGCACTTGATCCACCGGCCATCGGGTCCCTCGAACCAAGCCTACTTGTCTCTCCGCTCCTCGGAGGCCGCCATGGCTAAGACCTTTCGCGCCTGTTCTTCACCTGCACCAATGCAACCAAGCCGCATTCTACACCTGCAATACTTGAGCCAAGGGAAACGTCAATCCACACCACGTTGTCAATCACTCATCACACCAGGAAGCGACCATCCACCGGTCCTCGGACACACTGGGTCCTCAGATAGCTGGATGTGAAGAACGCCTTTCTTCACGGACACCTTGAGGAGACTGTCTATTGTCAGCAGCCGCCTGGTTTCGTCGACCCTGCCGCTCCTGATCAATGATCATGTCTACCTTCTTCAGCGCTCTCTGTACGGCCTGAAGCAGGCGCCGCGAGCATGGTTCCAGCGCTTCGCCACATACGTCCGTCAGCTCGGCTTCACCCCCACGGCCTCTGATGTATCGTTGTTTGTCTACAACGAGGGTGGTTCTCTTGCTTACTTGCTGCTATACGTGGACGACATCATCCTCACCGCCTCGTCACCGGCTCTTCTACAGCGGATCATCGACCGCCTCCACTCCGAGTTCGCCATGACGGACCTTGGGGATCTTCACCACTTCCTCAACATCTCTGTCACGCGCTCCTCCGACGGGTTCTTCCTCTCCCTGTAGCAGTACGCTGCCGAGCTCTTACAGCGGGCGGGTATGTCCGAGTGCCACCCTACAACGACTCCTGTGGACACTCGGAACAAGCTCTCCGCTGTTGACGGCGCTCCTATTGCTGATCCATCCGCCTATCGCAGCATTGCCGGCGCACTTCAGTACCTCACGCTGACTCGTCCTGACTTGGCGTATCGTATGCGGTGCAGCAGGTGTGTCTCTTCATGCACGACCCTCATGAGCCGCATCTGGCGCTGCTCAAGAGGGTTCTCCGCTACGTGAAGGGTACGCTATCCTCCGGGCTTCACCTTGGTGTTGGTTCGGTTGCATCTCTTACCACTTACTCCGATGCGGACTGGGCTGGCTGCCCTGACTCTCGGCGCTCCACATCGGGATACTGCGTCTACCTCGGAGACAACATCATCTCTTGGGCATCCAAGAGGCAGACGACTGTCTCTCGCTCCATCGCTGAGGCGGAGTACCGAGCTGTCGCCCACGTCGTCGCTGAGTGCTGGCTTCGTCAGCTTCTCCAGGAGCTCTACGCCTCGATTGCTACTGCGACAACGTCAGCGCTGTCTATATGACAGCCAACCCGGTTCATCATCGTCACACGAAGCACATCGAGATCGACATTCACTTTGTCCGCGAAAAGGTGGCTTTGGGACAATTTCGTGTGCTTCATGTCCCTTCCTCTCATCAGTTCGCGGACATTATGACCAAAGGGTTTAGGTCCAGTCTTTGCGGCCGAGATCCTATCCTCTCGCTACGACTGCGGGCGGGTATTAGGCAATGTATAGCCATAGGATATAGTTGATTTGTAAAGCTGATTGCTTACTTGTAAACCAAGCCATCTTGGCTATATAATAGAGGTCACCCCCCCCCCCCCCCCACACACACACGTTGGGTGTGTGGTGTTTTACCCTAAACCAATCTCTCTACAATTCCAATAGTCTAATCCACATTTACATACATACTTATGATTTCATCCATCGTTCAACACTAGACATGCTTGGTACGCATATCTTACTCATTAAATACATACTTATGATTTCATAGGCACGTCTGAAAATGTCCAAAAGTTTTTTAAATTAGGGAAAATAGGTTTTCTTTCTTTTAAAATTTATATGAATTCAAGTTCAATTTTACTGAAGAACTACCTAGTAAAATCTAAACATTGAGATGATGTGCCATCCTTGTTCCTTCTAGAGGCTATATGATGATCGCTTGACTTTCTTTCGTAGGGACGTCTGATGATTGTCTTTGTTTTTAAGATACTAGAGGCTATATGATGATTGCTTGACTTAACTGCTTTTTTTCTTTTTAAGATACACATTTAGGGGGTGTTTAAATTCACAAAGTTCGCAAAAAGTTTTTGCATTGGAAACATGTTCTCTTTCTCGAGCACGCTTCCCAATGCATGAACTTTTGCAAACATTGCAAAATTTGGGGAACTAAACACCACCTTAAATCGGCTATTACTTTTATCTGAAAATCCACCTTATTTTTGCATTCAAATAGCAAGCACATCACGTGTTAGAACTTGTGATGCCATGTGAGCAATGTCCAGCTGAAATTTATATTTTATACCCTGAATTTTGTTTTCAAGATCTTGAAATTTTATTCTGATGTCTATTGTGTATCGAAAGTAAGGTCGCCATTAAGGCGATTGGTTGTGGAGTGAAGGAAGTCAATGGGCTATGTGGCAAAATGATTGGAAGAGGTCGAATTTGGCTGCCGAGATTAACAAAATGTCACTGTGGAGTGAAGGAAGTCGATGGGCTATGCGGCAAAATGATTGGAAGAGTCGAATTTGGCTGTCGGTGAACAGAATTCTCCATAATAACCGTAGAATCTAAACTATACTGTGTTTCTCACTTCGCTTGGGATAAAGAATGCAGACTGACAGGCAGTCTGGCTAAAGTTATTTTCATAAGATCCGTGTTGGCCTGCGTACAAATTCATCTTTTTATATGTGCGTAAACTGTACAACAACACTTCGACTACATTTGCAGTTTGGAGCTCTAACGCCTGGGGAGGACCTGAAAAGGGATACCTTTTTTTTCTGAAAAAAAGTTTTCACTAGACCTGAATTTTCGTAGTTCTGTGGCAACTCATGATTTTGTAACACATAATTTATCAAATGTGGTCTTATGCTTGAACGCACTTGCAATTTTTTTTGAACGAACCGCACAGGACCATGCATGTTTCATTGATATAGCAAAAAAATATAAGGCTGCAGCCTGGAACGCCATAGCCATAAAAAGAAAAAGAAATAAAAATAAACAAGTTCCGACTGGTTGGATTGGGACGTCAACGCGGTCGAGCCATTCCACACTATACAACGAAGGCAAAAACGCGACATAACCGCGATGGCAACCAATCATCTCCTAACAAAGTAGTTGTCATTCAAAGCCTGACAATATGCCGATAGGGAATCTAGGATAGACAGATTGTACCGCATAGAGTAGAACACCATCAAGCAGGGACCCATCGCTGAAGTGCCGCTGCAACACCACACACCATTCGACAGAGTGAAAAGCACCAGATCCTGACCTCTCGAAGACTGCCTCGCAGTAGTCATCAAGAAAACACAATGCATGGGGGCCTCGCCACGCCCACCATTGGACTCCTCCTCGTCGCCTCGAAGACACCACGCGGCGCCACATCCACCACTCATGTCACAAATCCGTTTATTAAGTCGCAGTCAGAAGGTAAGCGGTGTTGCCCCGTTTCCCATGATTCCCATCAAGCAATAGAACCGCCTCGCATATCGACATCACTCGTTGCTTCACCCACGCATAAGGTCTCCGTCGCGATGCCGGCGAGCCAAGTTGTTACTTGCGCCATCTTCCGACGATGTACCGCACCGGAGCTCCCAAGCAAAGATGAGCAACCCACTGCAGTCCACTGCAAGCCAAGTCGTCGTACGATGTTGTTGCTGCAAGTGCCGTCCTCCGACGCTGTACCATGCCGCACTGACCGTTGCCAAGCAGCGTCAGCCGCCACGATCCGCTGCATGCAGCCAAAACAACACCCATGTGACAACCCCTAACTGCCACCATAGCTTCGGTAACCTTCGTGTGAGCTCCGCAACCCCCTTTCTTCTTGCCATGTGCACCAAACCGCCTTGCCGCACCGCCACAGCCTCCTTAAACCAACAGTGGGACCGGCAATGCCAATGGCTGAGACGGGCCTCTAGAGACGACGCCTCCGAGGAGGTGACGACGCAATTAGCGCCGCCGTCGCTCGTCCAGATTGGACAGGGTTTTCACCCAGAGAGCCCCGTGTAGCCAGAAAGAGCTCCAAGATGACGCTCCAACGTGGAGAACGACGCCCTCAGGCGCTGTCGCCATCTCCACCAGCAGGATCACCGACGAAGGCTTTCGCCTGGAGAGTCCCTTCTTAGCCGCACGTCCTAGACCGACATCCCGGGTACCGTAGCCACGGAAGCCCTATCGTTGCGGCTCTGCCGCTGTGCTTCCTTGCACCACCGTGCCGCCATCTCGCTCCCACCTCCTTCTGACACTATGCCAGTCGCGCGCAGCCAACACCTCACCAACACTTCCCGCTTGCACATGACTCGCACCTCCTCTACGCCGGCTCGTCCTGCCCGCGTGTGAAGGACCGAAACGGCGACCAGAGAGGGGGGGAGTGAATGGGAGCCGATAAAAATCTTTCCAAACAATCCGGCTATTCTCCCAAAGCAACTCCGAAACCTCCGAGAACAATCTTGCCAAGATCACGTAGCTATTGTCAAGCTACTGACCCTAGGAACAAGAAACGAGCAGCGGAACTCGAACCAATCGAATCGAACAACAAAACGACCCGAAACTCGGCTCGATCTAACACACCCAGGGGGGGGCGGTTAAACCGGCCAGGGGGGGCGGTTAAACCGCCCGGGCCTGGGAGCCTCGGGTAAAAGTCAAAACAAAAGTGGATCTCCCAAACCGCTTGAGCTCTTGAGGCGAGATTTTGGTCAGATGATCTAGACCCCCAGTGGAGTGTTTTCCCAAAAGATCTCGGCCTCTAACTCAGTACAACTCCCGGAATCGCAGATCTCGCGAAGAACACCATGACCTCGAGTTCATCCCGAAAATCTCAAATCCAGAGCGATTCTCGGCGTTTGGGGGCAAAGGATCACCAGCAAAAGAGGCACAAGGCACTCATACGTGAATCCCCCAAAGAAATCCGAGAGAAAACGCTCGGGAACAAGAAGAACGAAAATCCCCCAAAAATAGCTCCGAAAATACCCACGAAAATAGAAAAGGAAAAGGGAGCTCGGGAAATCAAATCATGGCACAAAGATGAGCAGCACAAACTCAATCACATAACCATGAATTCACCTATACAAACTAGGAATGATTCGAAGTAGTTCTAGGTGGAGGGGATGAAGGGGAAAACAAGTTCAAAGTAAAACCTAAAGAGATAACTAGAGAGATGACAGCCACCAGCCCTGAAGGGGCCTATTAGTAGTCCAAGTGGTGGTGTCCTAAAGACTAAACTACCCCTAAGTGATACATACCCCTCAGGGGCAAATTTGACATTTGGTCTTCAGATATTTTCCGGCTCGGGCACCTTCCACTGCAAGCTAGCTTCCCTCCGACGCAAGCCTTGCAGTCACGCCGCGTGTCCTCCGGATCGAAGCTCCTCGACGCCGGTTTTGGGCCAGCCCAGGGGGGGCGGTTAAACCGGCCCTGGGGGGCGGTTAAACCGCCCCTGACAGCCCAGCCAGGCCCAGCTGCCCAAGTCCGCCTCGTCGAGTCCTCGGTCCTTGGTTTTGAGGCCCAAACCAAGGGAAACCGTCCACCGATGATTTTGTGGCCAAATCACCAAACCCCGCGCGCAAACTTCGGTTGTTAGCCGCCACCTTGCGCCGGCTTCTCGTCCGCGTACGAGCTTCGGTTGTGAGCCGCTACCTCGCACCGGAACCACGTCCCCTTGCTCGTTCTTGCCAGCATGTGAACCGCACTTGATCCACCGGCCATCGGGTCCCTCGAACCAAGCCTACTTGTCTCTCCGCTCCTCGGAGGCCGCCATGGCTAAGACCTTTCGCGCCTGTTCTTCACCTGCACCAATGCAACCAAGCCGCATTCTACACCTGCAATACTTAAGCCAAGGGAAACGTCAATCCACACCACGTTGTCAATCACTCATCACACCAGGAAGCGACCATCCACCGGTCCTCAGACACACTGGGTCCTCAATCTCCCCCTTGATGAGTGCATTGACAACACACACATAGTAACCAATTGATATAAAGAAAATATAAAGGAAATCGAAAACAAGACTCAAGCAAGTGACTAAAAGCAAGAACAAGCCAAATCAAAAGTCACTTAGCAAGAGAAAGCTCCAGAAACTGCCGACCCTTCAAGAAGAAGCGAAAGGGCTCAACACCATCGGCAAAAGAGCAAAAGCACAAAGCACAAATTACAAACTTCAAATCCTCCAACTCACTTTTCAGGACTCTCAAAGCACTCCCCCTGCAAAGATGCAACTCCCCCTGAACAAGTGAACTTGTGCGTGCGAAAATCACTCGAAAATGGCTCAAACCATCACAAACCTTGTGCTCTCAGCACAGGGGCGGTTAAACCGCCCAGGGGGGGCGGTTTAACCGCCCCTGGCAGATGACCAAAGTGCAAAAACCCAAATTTGCACAAACCAACTCGCAACGATGCCGTTCCAACTTGAAAACCTTCCAAATATGCCCAGCAAGATATTCCAATGATCAAACTCTCAGAAACTTCGCAAATTTCCAGAAAACCTCATTTGGGCAAAAACTTCAACCTCTCACACAATTTCGACAAAATCTAGAGCAAAATTTTCTTCTAAGTTCAGCAGCGACTCCCCCTTGCCAAATGCTCCAGAAATTCTCCCCCTTGTTGACAATGCACACATCAAGGCAAAATGTACAAAATGCAACTACAAGCTTCTCAAATATACAATGAGCAATACAAAATGCTACAAGTTAGAGAAGAGGCATACAAGCTAGTTCATCATGTCACACGGGCATTGCCATCAAGAAGGTGAAGACATATATCCAATTGACAAAGCCATGAGCAAATTGTGGATTTTTATCAAAAAGGTCACCGCATGAGCAAAGTCCTAACCATGGATTGTTTAAGCAAAAATAAACTTCATCTCACCAAAATCATGAAAGGACAAGCATTCTTGACAAAAGATCATCATAAACGCCCAAGTTCTACCTCATGTCATGTCAAAGCACGGAGCCATGTGTTCACTTCTCATGGGAGACTTCTCCGGCAAACAACATGCAACCGCTTAGCACCCATGTGTGCAAGTGTGTGCAATGGTTAAAGCATAGAGACATGAGCATAATTTTCTGCATATATATCTTTTTCTCAACTTTCTTCTTTCATGCATAGACATCTCATTTTTCAAGTTTTTCAAGTTAAGCATGGTACATGAAATGTCTTTGCGACAGAAAGAAGCTTATGCTCCTCCACAAGATAAAGCATGGGCTAAACATTTACAATGACAAAGGTCTTTGACCCAATTGAAAAGAATATCACACCCTAACATGGTCTTAAGCAAGATATAGCCATTTCGGCTCAAACAAGACATGCAAAGGCATTTACTCATGGGTGTAGGAATTAAGTTCAGTTTGTCATTTTAATTCAAAAGGAGACTATCTCAACAGAATATATATCAAGACCATCAAGAGCATAGCCATCCATCCAACCAATCCCTAGCCAGCCTGCCTAAACTCTAAAATGTAGCAAGTTGTACCAATCACTGCATATAGGAGAAGCTCATCCTAAGGTATGATACAAAAGATAAATCAAGATACAAAAGCAAGAGAAAATACACATCAAGATACAAAGATGGTACACAAATATACATATGCTACAAGAGAAGCCTCCAAAACTCAGCTCAGAAAACCGCACACACACCAAGTTCCCCTCGCAAGCGGGTGAAGGTGACTTGGTCAAGTGGCTTAGTGAAAATGTCTGCAAGCTGGTTTTGGGTAGAAACGTGGGCAAGCTCAATATCTCCTTTCTCCACATGATCTCTCAGAAAGTGGTACCTCACTTCTATGTGTTTAGTTTTGGAATGAAGCACGGGATTTTTGGCTACGCTTATGGCACTGGTGCTATCACAAAGAAGTGGAACATGGGACATGTCTAAGCCAAAGTCTCTCAAGGTGTATGTGATCCAAAGCAACTGAGAACAACAGCTAGCAGCAGCAACATACTCGGCTTCAGTGGTGGATTGGGCTACGCTAGACTGCTTGCGAGAAGACCAAGACACAAGAGACGAACCAAGAAACTGACACTGACCAGAAGTAGACTTGCGATCAACACGACATCCAGCAAAATCGGCATCAGAAAATCCACGAAGTGCAAGAGTGGAATCGGCAGAATACCAAAGACCCAGCTCAGGAGTAAACTTGAGATACCTGAAAATCCTCTTGACGGCCTGACGATGTGACGTCCTCGGTGAAGCCTGAAAACGAGCGCACAGACACACGCTGAACTGTATGTCCGGCCTCGTCGCCGTCAAGTAGAGGAGGGAGCCGATCATGCTCCGGTACTCCTTCTGGTCCACTGGTTCTCCGTCCTCATCCGCATCCAAAGCTGTAGTCGTACTCATCGGCGTAGTCATCGGCTTGGAGTCGCTCATGTCGAATTTCTTGAGAATGTCCTTGGTGTACTTGCTTTGGTGCACAAATGTCCCATCCTTGGTTTGCTTGATCTGCAGCCCGAGAAAGAACTGCAACTCTCCCATCATTGACATCTCAAATTCCCTGCTCATATCATCTGCAAACTTGGCAACAAGATCATGAGAAGAGCCACCAAAAATGATATCATCCACGTAAATCTGAACGATTAAAAGATCTTTGCCATTTCTCAGCAAGAAGAGCGTCTTATCAACCTTTCCCATCACAAACCCCTTGCTAAGCAAGAACCCTCTCAATCTACCATACCACGCTCTGGGTGCTTGCTTTAGGCCATATAAAGCTCGGTGGAGTTTGTACACTCGGTGTGGGTATCTCTCACTCTCAAAACCAGGGGGCTGCCTCACATACACTTCTTCCTCGATCACCCCATTCAAGAAGGCACTCTTCACATCCATCTGGTACAATTTGAACCCTTTAGCAACTGCAAATGCTAGAAGGATCCGAATTGCCTCCAAACGGGCAACAGGAGCAAATGTCTCCTCATAATCTATCCCCTCCTGCTGCGAAAACCCCTGAGCAACCAACCTCGCTTTGTTTCTCACAATCTCACCACTCTCATCCCTCTTGTTCTTGAACACCCACTTGGTTCCTATGGGATGGCAATTTGGAGGTGGTTCTACTAACTTCCACACCTGATTTCTCTCAAAGTTTTCTAGCTCTTCATGCATGGCATTGACCCAATCAGAATCAGATAAAGCGTGTCCAACATTTTTGGGCTCAAAAGACGCGACAAAAGCAGAATGAGCATAATGAGAGATGTTCTGTGACCTCGACCGTGTAGTGCGTTCATCCAAGTTCCCGATGATCTTCGAAGGTGGATGATCCCTCTGTACCAGCCGGGGAGCTTCTCGCCTCGAGATTGCCTCCCCCTCAACATCAGCTTCCACTTGATCTCGATCTGGTGCGCGACTCGACGAAGGTGTAGCAGAGGGGCCGTCGTCGAACGTCGTGGTAGTAGTGGAAGTAGAAGGTACACGATCTCCACACGGTGCCTGGATCTCCTCATCGTCTTCATCATCAAGCTGTTCTTCCTCAAAGATGGGCTGTCCCAAGTCATCATCACCTGCACACTCAAAAACAGAAGAGCTACACGGAATGGTCTCGTCGAAGGTGACTTCACAAGTCTCCATGATTTGGTTAGTTTCAAGATTGAGCACACGGTATGCTCGAGAGTGATTAGCATAACCAAGAAAAATTCCATCCATCGAACGAGACTCAAACTTGTCCAAATTTCCTTTCTTCAAGATGAAACACTTGCAACCAAATACCCGAAAGTACTTACACGGGGGGAACGACCATGAAAAAGCTCATAGCAAGTTTTCTTCTTGAAAGCACGAAGGAAAATCCGATTTGACACATAGCAAGCCGTGTTCACCGCTTCTGCCCAATACTTCCTAGGAGTCCTATGCTCATCTAGCATCGTCCTAGCCATCTCACAAAGTGTTCTGTTCTTTCTCTCAACAACACCATTCTGACAAGCAACATATGGCGACGAGTATTGATGTTCAAGACCAAGATCACGACAGAAGGCATCAAAACGAGTGTTCTTAAATTCCGTACCATTGTCGCTACGAATAGCTCTCATGGCACCACCATTACTCTCGTTTTTCAACCTCAAAATCAGATCTCGAACAAAATCAAAAGTCTCATCCTTCGACGCCAGAAAGAACACCCACGCATACCGAGAAAAGTCATCAACAACCACAAGAACATACCACTTCCCACCAACTGAACGAACTCGAGCGGGGCCAACCAAGTCCATGTGCAAAAGCTCCCCTGGTCGCTCAGTCATAACATCTGTCAAAGGTGGGTGAGAAGCAGCAACCATTTTACCATGCCTACAAGGTGCGCAAACCAAATCTTTCTCGAACTTGAGCTTGGGCAATCCTCGGATAAGGTCAAGAGCACTCAAGCGTGTGAGTAAATCAAAGCTCACATGACCCAATCTCCTATGCCACTTCCAAAGCTCAGAAGAAGTACCAGCGATCAGACAACGTGAAGGACCAAAAGATCGAGAAAAATCAGCACGAAAAATCTGTCCCTCAGGAATGATCATACACACAAGGTCACCTCGAGAATCCAGAATTTTCGAATCACCACGTTTAAAGCGAACCTCATAACCCTCATCAAGAAGCTGAGAAACAGAGAGCAGATTGAAACCAAGATTCTTGACAAGAGCAACTCGCTTCAACATGAAAGTGTCGCTCACCTGAATAGCACCCTCTGACAAAACTCTACCTCTACCCTTATCCCCGAAAGTGATGTACTGCCTGGACACCACCGGGGTGAGACTGGAGAACCACTTACCATTACCTGTCATGTGTCTCGAGCAGCCAGAATCCATCAACCAAAAGTCCTCCAAGCCTCCCGCCTGCACAATCAGAACCGAGAACGAGAATGAGCAAATGACTCGACACTGGGGTTAGCACAGAACGAGTCAAACCAGTGTCGGGCCATCTGCTCAAAGGAAGGGTTAGCAAAATCAGCTCTACCGCGTGACACCCTCTCGTCTCTCACCATCGGACCTCTAGCACCACGCGGGGGAAAACGTGGCCTAGACTCTCTCCTAGCCTCAAAGCTACGGTCTGTGGGGGATATAGTACCTGGGTACCTCACGAGCAAGCCTGGCAGCCCACCAAAAGGGGGCGGCCCACCTCACCGTTCTGGACCTGAAGACGTGCGGGACAAGTCGGCGCACGGAGGAAGGATCTGGAAGGAGAAGTTCTAGTTGAAATAGGAATTATTGTAAAGAAGGAAAGGCTTCTTAGAGATAGGATCGGATACAAACCGACTTGTAACCCTGCCCCCCGATATATAAGGCGAGCAGGGACCCCCTCAAAAACAACTACACCACAACGGAACACACCACATCTCAACTCATAGAGAAATCTAAGCAATACAAACACCCCAAACAGGACGTAGGGTATTACGTCGAGTCGACGGCCCGAACCTGTATAAACCCTTGTGTCTGTCCATCCTAACCATCCTGCTTCTGATCTTTGCGATCTTCCCTACATTACAAATCACTTCCGTGGGCTACCCCGTGGAAGACTGACGGAGATAATATCACCGACAGTGGCGCGCCAGGTAGGGGATATCGCCGAGATCAATCTGGTAAGCTCGATGGATCGCGTCAAGATCTTGGACAGCTGCAACCTCCCGGACGTCGACGAAGTCGAGATCCAGTTCGGGGACGTCATCACCACCACCGCCTTGGATACCCAGGCGGCGGATGCGACGGACGCCACGGAGGTTTCCTCTCTGGTGCCGACTTCGGCCGTCACGGCCCAATCCGGTTCGATTGCCTCTGATCGTGCCGGATCTACCCCGCTGAGTCCATCGCAAAACGCGAGGCCAGACCAGTCGGGAACAGATCTACAATCACTCGTAATTTTTCGGGAATATTTGGGCGGCATGACGGCTAAGGTTTGCTAATATCTGGGGTTTTGGGTCGGGTAGCATATGGCCGGGTTTTATCTAGGGTTTTATTTGGGCAGCACAACGGCTACACGGGGCTAGGGTTTAGTAGCCGGGGTTTTTGGTTGGGCGGCATAACGGCTATACCGGGATATGTGGGGTTGGGATTTGGGCAGCATAACTGCTAGGTGGGCTAGGATCTGGGTCTCGGTCGGGCATTATAACGGCTAGGGTGGACTGGCCTGGAAACTCGGGAATCGGGCAGCATCTTGGCTAGGGTTGCGAAACGGCGAGCTGCGATGGGGTTTAGCGGCGGGGGTCGGGCATTGTGCGGCCAGCCGAACTGGCATCGTCCACAATGCTGGGCGAAATGGCTAAAGCTACACCGCTGGTTAGCCTGTTCCGAGCGCACCCGAAAACAGAGCAGAGCAGCAGTTGGCGCACCTTTTTCCTACGTGTACGTGGGCAGTGTGGTATGACTAAAGCTACGCCGCTGGTTGGACTGTTTCCGAGCGTACCCGGGAACAGAGCAGAGCAGCAGGTGGCGCACCTTTTCTATTGCGTAAATGGGCAGCGCTACCGCATTGTATAGAGAGCGATGCTTTCGTGCATGAGGAGAGCCGGAGCTTCTCCTGCACTCTTTCTGTACGTGAGAGCTGAAGCTCTCACGCGTGTGCGCGCGCTGTGCTAGGAGTGCTAGCAGCTGAGAGGGCTGCATGGACTTTTATAGGCAGCGAGCAGGGAGGGCGAGCTCGGGCCTTGGCGTGGTTTCTACGCAGAGCGAGCGAGGCAGCCAGCAGGGCGAGGTGGTACGCGGCGATAGGCTGGCGTGGCGTGGCGAGCAGGGAGCGGCAACGCGGTCAGCGGCACGGCAGCGTTCCTGAAGCGGCCTGGGGCGCGTGGCGCGCGAGGAGGGGCCAGCCGGCCTGCTGGCCAGCGAGCACAGACGCGCAGAGGCGGGCAGGAAGCCGAGCTCGGCGCGCAGGCAGCGGAGGACCGAGGCGCGTCGGCCCACGTGGGTTCGCGACGGGAGTGCTGCAGGGCGCGCTGGGGGGAAAGCCAAGGGCAGCCTTGACGTCACGGTGCCGCGCGCGGAGGAGAGGCCAGCAGTGCCTCCGGGTCATGGCGGCTCAGCCTTCCGGTGGCTGGAGCAACGCCGTGCGGCCGTGGAGAGAGGAGATGGGGACAAGAATGGAGTGAGGGAAGGGGGTGGAGCTGCGGCGACGAGGTCCGGGGAGAGCTGCGGCCTGGAGCGGCGGCGGCGCATGGCGGCGGCGGCGTCCGGCAGCGGCGGTGGCGGTTCTGCTCGCTAGGGTAACTGGAAGAGGAAGGCGTGCTGGCGGGCCGCGTGGGCCAGACGAGCGCGCGGCTGGGCCGCGGTCGGCCTGCTGAGCGCGCGCGGGCCGTTCGTGGCCGCGGGCTGCGGGAGCGGCGCGCGTGCGGCCAGCCTGGAGGAGATGCTGGGCCGGGGGCGCGGGAGACTGGGCCGAGGAGAAGGGAGGGAAGGGGGCCGCGGGCGCGAGAGCTGGGCTGCGGCCTGTGGAAGCGGGCGCGTGCGGGCCGTGGCGCCGTGGGCCGCACGGCCGGTCGGCTGGGGGAATCACGCGCGAGGCGGGAGGGGTGAGCTGGGCTGCTGTTGGCGCGTGTGGGCCGGAGGAAAGGAAACCGGCGGCCGGTAGGGGGAGCTGGGCCGCGGGCCACGCGCGGGGTGAGAGGGTGGCCAGAGCGGGAGAGTTTGGGGAGGGTAGTTGGACTTCGAGTTTGGGCTGAGATCAGAGTTCCGGCCCGGACAACGTTTAACCAGTTTTTCATTTATTTGTATAGGTTTTTGAAAGGAAATTTAAATTTGAATTTGAATCAAACCTTTACCAGTTTATTCTAGGGGTTAGAGACTTGTTTTAGCATTCAAGTTGTGGAACATCCCTTTATTTTCCCATAGTTTATTTTCCATATTTATTTCTTTTTAAAACTATAATTACTCTAATGAGTCTAGTATTTATTTAAATAATCCTAAATTAATTTTATTTAATTTGGAGGGTGTTACACTAACCGCCATCATCCTCCATCGCTTTTATACAGGTCACCCCCGACATTGGCCTCATGGGCCGCCCACAGGCCGGCCCAGTCTCCCATACTCCTCTGCCAAATTGCATTATGGCCCCAGACTTATCCATATTTATATGTTTAGAATTTCAGTTCAGCATGTTCATAAATACGTCCCTAGATTGTTCTGTTTCAGTCCTCCGACTATCTTGTATTTGCATCTTTGTTGTAAATAGCTATCTAAACTATCAAGTTTAGCAAATTAGCACCAATGTACTATGATTACCGTTGTAAATGTACATTATGTGATCCGCAGATTCACATGATTATGTAAATATTATTTTAGGAAAATATTTTCATGTGTCATTTATTTAATATATTTTCTACATGACACTTAAATATTACACTACATCAAGTAGTATCAAACAAAATAAAATTAAGGTATATAAATTTGATTTTTTGGAATAACACAAGGTGACGGAGACCTTGGCATTAGCTGCAATAATTTTATAGAATTGTATCAAGTTCTATAAGAATTTATTTGCCCTGAGACAAGGCTTTTAGGCAGCAAGTCACTTGCCCATCACTGAGAGGTCTACATCTCATGATGATTACCAACATATTGTACATCCAAAAATATTTATACAATGATGGAGCCCTGGGCACTGGCTGCAATAAGTTCTATAAGAATTTATTTGCCCCAAAACAGGCTTTTAGGCAGCAAGTCACTTGCCCATCACTAAGAGGTCTACATCTTATGATGATTACCTCCAAACTATGAATCCAAAATATTATATAAAATAACAATTGTATAAAATTTTACTATCAAGTCATCAATTCCTACAGAAATATAAATAAACCAGTAGCATTATTTATTAGATTACACCTTAATTTTATTGCAAGAATCATCTTGCATTCAATATTTTTGCACATTCATAACACCAATATTATTAATTTACTATAGTAAATTTAATCTACACATGATTCCCTCATATAAGAAAATTGACATATCATACCAAATATTACAATTTGGATAATCAAAGGTCTCCACCTTTACTTCGATTATTACCCTGATTTAGAAAAAAGTCTATATCACCCACTCACTTATGGGGGGTGGACTACATAACCCTCCAACCTATGAAATGGTCTATATCACCCCTGAACTTTTGAAAACCGGTCAAATTATCCCCTAAAGCAGTTTTGAAAAATCATAGTAAATCACAAAAAAATCATAAAATGGAAAATCCAATTGCGTTGGACTCCAAATGAGCAGATCTACACAATGAACATATAATATGGTATGTTGTAGTACGATTTTTACAGTTATTAAGAAAAACATAGATCTAAAGCTACAACAAAAAAGTACTAAGGTATACTATATTATATGTTCACTGTGTAGATCTGCTCATTTGGAGTCTAACGCAATTGGATTTTCCATTTTATGATTTTCTATGATTTACTATGATTTTTCAAAACTGCTTTAGGAGATAATTTGACCGATTTTCGAAAGTTTAGGGGGGTGATATGGACCGTTTCATAGGTTGGGGGTTATGTATCCCACCCTCCATAGGTGGAGGTGTGATATAGACTTTTTCCCCCTGATTTATATTCCATATTGACCATACATAAGGTAGTATCATCATACTACTATGGTATATACCAAATTTTGAATATGAATTAAACAAGGTCTACACCAACATGGTGATTACCTACTAGTGTAACACACGAAAGTGGAGCCTAAGATATCTTGCGCAATCATGCCAAACTATGCCTATAGCAACAAGTTTTTCGTCCACTATTTTAAGGTCTACAACATTCTGGTGACTACCTTTCAATGTGTTCATTCACTAGTACAAGATGATAGAGTCTATATCATAACAATCCACACTTGATAATAGCAGTGATTTCATCACCTATCAAATATGGTGCCCACACTACTTGCAAGTCCAAGATATAAGATTTTTTTTAATTCAAGACTCATCTTGAATCCAAAAATCAAGTGTTGGAGGTACGACTATAAACCCACAAGGATGCATGGAGAATTCCTAGAAGAGGATCGTACCAAGCTTAAAATACTGTGAGCAGAGTACTGTAAGGACTCTACTTGTGGCGACATTCTTCCGAAAGTCTCAAGATCACCTGTATTAGTCTCTAGATCAGTACGCTGATACGGATCCCATCACAGATTAATATCAAAGGCGATAAATGGCGTATAACTAAATAGTTTAATACCTTTAATCTACCGGAAGGCGGGACTGGCATCCACTCCTCAATCGGAATGAATTATAGCGCCTTATAAGACCCATACCTGAGTACCAACAAAGGCAAGAGTGAGTACAACGGTACTCAGCAAGTCTTAACTAGAAGGATTAATGACATGAGGGGTTTTTGCAGAAAGCTAGTTTTATGTTTAAGGCATTAAATAAAGTAATGGTTGGGCCCTGGAGGGGAAACCACCCATCCCTGCCAGATCCCGGTGATTTTGGCAGCGATCCTACTGATCCTGCAATCACAGCTTCAAGCAATCACTATAGTGTATAGTTGGCTAATCGAGGAGAGCTTTAACCAGACAGGTTCTTAACCGAGAACCACGACTATTCGAATAGATTATACACTCTGCAGAGGTTTGTACTCTATGACAATATGGTCAGATAGCCGTACCAAGGCCTTGGTCGTGCTATCCTACGAGATTCGTACCCACCGGCGTCCATCACTGGTCAGCATTCCCTAGGTCCATCCACGTGTATACCGGGGTTCGCGTAGGGGCCACCATCATCCACCTCGTGGATATCAACCCGGGTATGCGCATAAATAAATAAATAAGCTAACAGGGCCTCCAGCCCTCAGGGTCTTCGATCCTCCTGTCAACCCGTGTCGACTAGATCCAGCCCTCTATCTGGGTCTATCTCCGGCATACCCGTTTCCCGACTTGGCACGTGCACGACTAGGCACCGGGCGCTACTTGGTTTTTGCCTGTCGGCACACTACACCAATCATACGACTCATGTGGGATGGATTACTAGGTTCAACTAGTGGGGTGTGAATCAAGGCCTCACATTACAGGGCATTCCCGAAGGCTATGTCCTTTTTGGCCCGTATAGTCGTACATGGCGGAGGAAAGACTTTCTCTTTGAACCGGTACTTAATCGACTGAGATAAGCTTTCGAATAGGAGCTCCTCGCGAGGCTATTCGCCTTATCCCGCGTCTTCTATACTCTCCATGACATCATACTGAGAGTATTTTGGAGATATTTAGGTGGAGGGGTTATTAGCAGGGCTAAGCATAGCTAAGGTTATTTCCCGGGGTTTTAGGGAAATAACAAGGATTTATGTGGTGGCTACAATGCATCCCTTTTATAAAATAAATGTAGGTTTTATACTTACAAAATTAGTATTTGAAATCATGACCAAGGGGAGTTGGGGTTAAGACCTGCCTTCATTGACAATTACATGTATGTAATTCGATGTCGACCAGGCTGGAGCTTCTGGCACCTGGAATCCCTGGCGTCTTTGTCGGAGCCTGGTCAGGCCATCGAACCCTAAAACATAGAAAATAACAATCAAAATAACAATACACCAATCAACTCGTAAAAGAGAAAAGAATAGAAGGAGGGAGAATGATTGTCCTAATATTTAGAAGAGATTTCTGGATATCTAGTTAATAATTCATTAATTATATAAATGATTAACGAATTGGGTGAGAGGGTTCTAAGGAAGATTTGCCCAAGTAATTTCCCTCGAAATGTCAAAGATGGTAATTATGGGAATTATATAGATTTCTAAGGAATGACTTCCGAACAGTCGATATGGATTTCTAGAAGATCCTTATTTGTCTGTGGGTGGCATAATGGCTGGGATTTATTGATATCTAGGGGTTTATGGGCGGATGGTACAACGACTATGGTTTTGGTGAAGGTAGGGTTTTATACGGGCGGCGTAACGACCGGGTTTTTGGGTTTTTGGACGGGCATTATAACGGCGTAGTTAGGATTTTGGAGCTAGGGTATAAATCCTAGGAAAACAATCATATGGAAATGTTTAGAATAATCTCTAGTATTTATGGGTATTTTTTAGGAATTTATTGAGCTAAGACATGGAAAGGGGTATTTCTCGGGTACACTAATGGAGACTCTCTATTGGTTAGAAGCTAACATAGTTGGGTTTGGGCTCTAATGACTTGCTAAAAAGGATTGAATGGCACTAATAGGCTTAGAACTATATATAGTATTTTTGGGGAATTTTTGGAATAAAAGAAGAGCTCTAAATAACTATTGGTGTGCAAAAACCGGGGTGTACCTAGCAATTTCGAAGGGTTGATGCGGAGGGGTGGGGTCCGCCCGGGCCACTGTTCCGTGGACCGAAATCGTGGGCACGGTGGATCGCGGCTTATTGGGCCGTTGGTCCAGTGGACCGGTCGCACGGAGCTGGCGACCGAGGGGCGTGACAGGGGAGGGGTGACGACGTCGGCTCTGGGTCCACCTGCCGGGTTTATGGAGAGAGAGGGAGGGAACGGCGGGGTCACGCCGTCGACGGCATACCGTTCCGCCGGTTGGAGTCGGGCGCCGCGGCCGTGAGCGCCATGGGAGCTTGCCGGAGCAACACCAAACCGGCATTGGAGCTCGCCGGTAGTCCTGCGGATTACACCAGGGGGAAGAGGGAAGCAAGGCGAGCTCTCTGGTGCCCAGCAGGAGGGAAGAGAGGGTGTGAAACGGCGTAGCCGTGGTGGGGGAGGAATGAGCTCGGTTTGAGCTCGGGCGATGCTAAGAAGGGGGCCTGGGGGCGCCTTTTATAGGCTGGGTGAGCACGCGGGGGTGCGTCGACGTCGTGCAGGAGGTATAGGTAGAAGTAGGACGCGCGGCGGTAGCGAAGGTGTTGGGCACCGACGGCGCGGAGCTCGGCTGGGGGTGAGGTTTGGGGTGGTCGGCGCCGCAGTCATGGTGCGGTGGCGGCTGACGATGGCGACGCGCGTCGCGCACGCCTCCCTAGGGCCAATCCCGGCCGATGGCCGGAGATCGGGCGGCGGTGGTGGATTGCGGCGCGGTAAAAGGGGAGTGGGGATGTACCGAGCGGGGGAAACGAGGGGAGGTGAGGTCACGTGGGGTAGTGGCGCGCTTCCTCTACACTTGGATACGGATCCAGCGGCTGAGAGAGGCGCGTCGAGCGGGATATCGGTGCACGGCGGAGGGGGTTGTGGCCGGCGGCGGCGCGGTGTAGCGGCGGCGGAGGGGACAGAGGAAGAGGAAGAAGAAGGGAAAGATGGTCCGCGTGGCCGTTGGGCCGACTTGTGCCGAAGGGGAAAACGGGGGAAAGCGAGAGAGGGAAAAGAGTTCAGAGGGCATGGGTGGACTTCGCGAGAGGGAGGGTGAGGGGAAGCAGGCCGGGCCGGCGTGGGTGGTTGGGCCGCTCGGGGGGGGGGGGGGGGGGGGGGGGGAGGAGGGTGGGTGAGGAGGAGGAAATCTAGACTTTGTGTTTGGGCCGAAAGGGTGATTGTGGCCCGTTTATGATTAAAAGGTTTTGTATTTGTTTGAACTAGGTTTAGAGTTTGAATTTGAATCTAAATTCAATTCCTTTAGGGTCTAAGGTAAAAGCGTGAAGGAGGTTCTAAGGCACCCACAATGCATCACATATGACACAATTAAATGCATAGTTTGATTTAGAAATTATATTTTGATTATTCGGGGGGGGAGAAAGAGAATTATATTTAACTTATATTTAATTAATAGAAAAAACACTACTTGTTAAGGAAACTAGTCGTATTAAAGTACTCGGTGTTATTTGTAAAGTACTAAATCGAGTTGTAATAGGCTACGATTCTACTCAGAACCGACCTTGTAACCCTGCCTTCCGTGTATATATGGTTGGGCAGGGACCCCATCAAAACATTACATCCATACGCAATACAAACCACCAACAAGGCGTACGGTATTACGCTATCTTGACAGGCCCGAACCTGTCTAAACCTTGTGTTGTGTAGCCATTGCGTTACTGATCTCGACGAAACCTCTCCTGAAATCTACTACCTCGAGATACCCCTTGGTAGCATCGATGGCAGAACACCAACATCAAGGGCATCCACTTTGCTTAAATAAATAGCAGAAAATGGTGTAACATTTTTTAGTGACTATCTTCTATCATAAAGACGGAGACTATGTATTGGAAATTGATCATTTAATCATCTATTCTCACAAGAATGAAGTCCAAAACATGTGCAACGATTTTGCTGCCTGTTAAATTCAGGATAGTCCACTTATAATCAAGTATCAACTTGAATTAATAATTGAACATCAATATTTTCATGCTCTATAATTTACTCCTCGAGTAAATTCATCAAAATACATAATCTACTCATGTAGGACATGACTAATGTTTTCCAAATGATATTTTCTATATTCGCATTGGATGAGATTTATTATCTAATATATGGGCACTTGATATCAACAATATCATCGGCAGACTCATGGCATCATTGGCACTATAGTTCTACCCTAATCAAAAGTACCCAATCCATCCTTAAAATCACAACACATACATCTTTGAGTGTTACTAAAAGTTCTCCATTCAGATTTTGCAAATCTGAATATCAAATGGAGCAAGATCCATCTATTATTTGAACTCTCACTGGAGCTATCAAGAAAGAATAGAACTTTCAGCTGATAAAGTTAAAAAATGGATCTTATACATAAAATGTCATTTTCTCTAATTGACCATAATGACAATGTCAAGTTTGTTTAAAGTGTGGTTGTACATTTCATGTACATATTATTTTCAAATCAAATATTTGGTTCAATAATATATCAATTCCATCGGAGATAAGAGCATTCTAGGGGATAATGTTTGAAGCTTACTTCGACTAATGAGACCTCCATAAGTCTCCAAATTATCCTAGAATTACCATTAGTCTAAAACTATACTTTAATGTGTAGAACATTTTGTCCATCATTAATATCATGTATCTCCTACATGATATCCATATGTTATACAAGTCAAAACTTGTACTAGAGTATTTTAATACTCTATATACATAACCATTAGGGATTCAACCAATCAGAAGAGGAATTTCATTTAGTGGATCAAAATAACCACTATCACAACATGATATATTACAAACTTCTCATGAGTATTCAATTATTAACCATTGATACACTCATGTATCTTCATCCTGTAAATATGTTTCCAACATATTCATTTTATGGTTTCATACTGAAACCTATTAGTGAGAGTTATTATGACATATTAGCACTCAATTTATTATAATAGATATATGCAAACTGAATACTCATTTGAAAAATCTTGATATTATTTGGGATGTATTCAACATACATCAATCCCTATCACATGTTGCATACAAAATAATTTTTCAAGTCTTGATTCAGTCAAGCATCGACATATGATTGACTTCGTCATCCTATCTTATGAAATACACGAAAAATTATTAATAGTTCTATTGGTCACAACTTACATTCTCAAAATCCTCAGATTTAATGTGCACCATGTGTCACAAGTGAATTAATTTTAAGGCCCTCTTACTTTAAAATTTTAAATAATGAGCCAAGTTCTTGAACACATTCAAGACAAGTATATAGCTGTATTTGGCCAACCAAATGGACCATTTAAGTGCTCTAAAATGCTAATTGATGCATTTAATAAATAGTCCCGCATGTATTCCTTACTCATAAGGCACCAATATTTACCAACTTTATTGCTCAGATTTTCAATTTAGAGCAACTTATCCTGGACGCATGAACAAATCCAATCATTTGGAGTTATTTGGTTTTGGGAACTATAGCACTAAGTACCATATATATGTCCACATCAATTATGGCTTAACTAAATATCTTATTTAGATAATTCATTTGCATGACCAGCAAAATAGAATTGAAATTTACCAATATCTATTTGGTGCTATGTGGACTTACACACTATATAATTAATCCAAATTCATTCAACTACAATCATATGACTCCCTCCGTTGGAGTATGTACATGAAAATTTTGGCTTCAGCCAATTATTTCCCATTGCATGTTAGATATGCTTTATATATACCAATATCATCACCTCAACATACATTCATGGGCATTAGGGACCACCATAAAGGCATCATTATTCGTCATTCAGATAATACCTAAGGTCTCTTATGAGGATTTTAGATAAGCCTGTATGTTGATTATATTTTCAGGATAATTCCAGGTATTAGAGGGAGATTAATACCACACAAAAGAATGCCAAGGAATCAGAATGTTTAATCACATTCAGTCCTCACATCCGCTTACCAAAGAATATCTGAACTAACAAATTTATGTTTCCATAACGCGTATTATTACAAATAGCCTACCAAATGCATTTGCTAATCAAAGTGTGATCATATCCAATCCCTAAGGATTAATGTACCAGAAAGAGTGAATGTACCAAAAAAATCACTCAACTCTCAAATTAAAATAAAAGGGGGAGAAGTATGGTCACTATGGATATAGCTTATTACAAACATCCATGGAAACATGGGGAGACATCATCCGAGATAGTAAATGCAGATCGACATCATGAATATTGTTTAACACATTATGGATATTCAAATCCAAAGCATATGGATGTTAAGCATTCGAAAGTCCAGTATAAGTGCACATAAATTTAGGCACTGGATCATTGGAACTACCTAATTACATTGTTGTAGGAAATAACATGAAATTCTAAAGGGTTATTATTTTCACATGCTATATTGATTTAATTAATCAATCCTACTAAGACTACAAATTGTCGACATGTACTCTTTAAATTTGCCATACACCATAAACGGGGTCCAGACCAAAAGTCCTAGGGAGAGTGTCTCCACACTCAAATTGGGTCAAACTAAAGGTGGCAATTAAAGAGAATTGCTCGTGTTCATTAGTGAGAAGTATTTACAACAGTTCTTCTCACATTGCATTCTTTATGAAAGTAAGGTGGTAAAACAACAAGAGCTTGTAGCACATGGTTTCATGTAGAAACCAAGCAACATACCTCTCATGGTATATGTAAAAAATTATGTTTCATATTCAATCATTGGCAGATTAAATAAATTTATTAATTTAGTCCCAAATGGACTTTATATTCTAAATTAGAATAAATATTGCAACATACATTGTGTTCGACTCAAGTCACTCTATGACTTGAAGAAGTCAAGTTGATTGTGGTACAATTGACTAAGTAAATCTCTTCCATGGAAGAATTACTCCAATCACTATGATCGCATATGTGTTTTCATAAATAATCTAAATTGGGTTCTTCATCCTTTCGACATACCAAGCAATCATTTTAAGACGGATTTTGTCATGATATATTTGGTTAAAACCAAATTATTTTACAACTTAAGCATATATATCAGTTTTCAGATATTGTCCACCAATATCAAAAGAATATTGAATAATCATATCCTTCATCACTTATGGTCGTTCAATCCCTAAAAATGGATCAATAACCATCTAGACTGGGATGACAACTATAGTGCCATGAAAGCACTCATATCTTGCAAAGTACAAAAAGGCCAAACATTGCAATTGCAGATAATTTGCTGTAGCTTAAAATGCGCAACTCCATCAAACCATTTGACAGGAGTCAAATTGTATATCTACAGATATATTATGGCACCAAAGATCTTAATTTATTCAATCAAGTTATAACCATAGTGATTCAAAGTTACTAGCTATGTGACCGCCATCTTGCTAGATCATAAACTGAAATAACTACTTCCATCTATCATTCTAAAAACACAATGTATGTGTTGAATGATTAAATTAGATTCTTCTGAATCATAAACAATTATCTACATAGATAATGTTGCTTGTATTGCATAAATGTAAAGATTTGATATAGCAATATTAACAAGTATATTGCCCAACATGTTTAATCTCATTAAACACCTTGCAAATCAAATGTGTGAGAACCTCACAGATTTATTCATAAAGTCCTTGTCCACCAACAGTGGAAGGTAAAAACTTTGCAAGGCTTAGGGGGAGACTCTCCTAAAAATTTAACCTGTTCAAACATCATATTGTACTCTTTTTCCTATATGAGTTTTTCCTCACAAGATTTCTCATAAAGGTTTTAATGAGGCAATACCAATACAAGAATATATGTCATATCACCTATTTTTTCCCACCGGGTTTTTAAGAGGTGTTATTCAAGACATATTACATGTCATATATTCTATTTTTCCTACAAAGGGTTTTAAGGATATATCAAAGACATATCATTTCTCCTCATATTTTTTCATTGGATTTTGGGGAGATTATTCAATATGATCCACAGATCATACTATTGATTTCAAATTTTCTTATGAGTTTTCCTTTCAAGGTTTTTCTCATAAAAGTTTACAATGAGACAATAATCACGCCATATTATTTTCTTCTTATATTTTTTCACTGGTTTTTAAAGGAGTTTTTTGATGGCATATACACATAAATTAGGTTATTCTCAAGTTTTTCCATAGAGTTTTCGGAGGAGTTTTCCTATACAATTACTGAAGATTGAAGGAATCACTCATGGACTGTTTACAAGATCTCAAGAAACAATGGATCAACGGGGAATGTTAGGATATTAATTAGTGATCAATTGTTGTAAATAATTATGTAATTAGTTAATCATTAGTGAAAGGAGGAACCGTCTCACGGGTTGCCTTCAAGGGACATCCTTCCGGAAGGGGTGCCTCCAACAGGCAACCACGCCTGTTCACCATGTATAAAAGGAAACAGTCCTTATTGACGAAGTCATCCGTTCCATCGTTTCATTGTCTATTTCACTTTGGCCGCGTTTAGATCGTTTCGCGAAAAAATTTACAGTATGTCGGGCACACATTTGAAGTATTAAATATAGACTAATTACAAAACTAATTACAGAGTATGTCAGTTCATCGCAAGACGAACCTAATGAGTCTAATTAATCCGTCATTAGCACATGTTTACTGTAGCAATTTATTGTCTAATCTCGATCTAATTAGGCTCATTAGATTCGTCTCGCGAAGTACACTCCATCCATATAATGGGTTATTTTTTTCGACTACATTTAATATGTCATGCATGTGAGGGAACATACTCGAAATTTTTTTCGCAAAACATCTAAACATGGCCTTTGTACTCTAACAAACTTTTTTGGTTCTGACGACCCCGGTCAAGTCAAGCATCATCAGAGCAACGTCGTTCGATGAGCAGACATTTATTACGCTATCCACTTGTTATAATGGTTCGAGGGACATCAATTGCTCCGGTCCAGTGTGTTTTGATTCTTACGCGGTGCAGCACATGAGGAGCTTCCGCGTTGCAACCGCGTAGACGGAGACGTTACTGTCACATCGTGACGAGTAACGACTAACTAACGACTATATGGCTTGGCGTCGTTTGGTACTTCAGTCATTTAAAAACTTGGTAAAACTACAAATCTGAAAGAAAAGAAGTGGGTAAAAAGTGATGTGAATATGAACTCCAATGCATGACATATCACGATATTTATATGCTTAAAATCATCATAAAACCATAACTTAGGGGCATTTAATAAAAAGTTTGTCTAGAAAACCGTGTCAATTCATTTCTTTTCTCTGTACACACGACCCAATGTATAAATTTTTTATACTTTTCACCATTTTTCACGAATTTAAACACCCCTTATGATAATTTTTTAAAACAACTCATATACTTAGCACATAAAACTACATACACATTATCGTCTGTGCATAGAGATCTGGATGTTACATGTACTTTTGGTCTGTTGACTTGCGTTGACCGACGACTTACTAGCACAAGCTAGTCTCTACTAAATGTGCAGCTTTTCATAGGACATGAGTACAACTTTATGCGATTTGTGCCTAGTGTCTAAAAAGTTGCATTTTGTGATACTTTTTACCACGTGAGTACAACTTTATGCGATTTGATTGATATTTTGTGCACAACATCTAGTTTGTTGTGCATGCACATTTTTCACTCAAACTTTTACCACTCCTTTCTTTTTGTTTATTTTTTCTGAAGAATAACACTCCTTCCGCCGATGAATTGTGCAATTCTAACCTTTTAAGATTAGATTAGTGTTGGCGTGAAAAATCTACAATGACTTCATTTATTTATCATATTGAGTTAGTTTTGACATGCATATCCAATCTGATCACTTAATTAGTAAGATAGTTGAGATCCAACATCTCAAATTGCATTCTCTGTAGATTTTTTTTTCGAACGTTAGAATTGCACTTTTTATGTGAGAGAGAGTACACAACTACAACATAATACCCATTTACTGCTGGTTCATAACCGGTATCAATGCCAGTTTGAAAACTGGAATTCGGCGAACGGTAGATTCACTCAACCAACCAACCCCAAACGCTATGCACCACAAGTCCACAATAACGCACGCTATCTCAGGCATTATTATTTAGCACAATATAACTCCTCTAAAATCAGTGGAGAAAAAAGCTTTCGCAAAAGCTGGAATGAATCTTTTTTGCGAATCACGGTACAAACGTAGACGCTGACATACACATACGCACACTTATCCCTACAAACACACGCATGCAACGGGTTATGACCACCTCCGAGATACTGACCCTGAGATGGATGAAGTCACTACTGACGTCTCGTTAGCTGTCGACAGGGACATGGCCTACCACTGAAAGAATAGCGCCATTGATAAATAAAAAAAAATGCGAGCACAATTGCCAAGTCGAGGACTCGAACCATGGTGATTCCACCAAAGAAACGTTACCAGCTGAGTTTGTAGCTGGAATGTAACTTAAATTATATTGATCTTTAAGTTTAAGATGGTATATTAGATTGGAGGGTTTTTTTTTTCAATATATTGAAACCAATGTGGTTAAAAAAATGCATTTGACTGTATATATCTGCGTAGGATAATTGATGAACAAGCACTAATCCAGCGAATCACCTTTACAAAATGAAGCCTAACAGTAACAGTATATGACACCAACTCACCATGTCAAGTCTCCAACAAAAATTAGGGTCAAGCCACCTTGTATGGCTTATAAATATACAGAGGCACATCGTCCTCAATGCAAGCAGCAAACTGCCACACCAAATCAAGCCCACTCTTGTTCATAGCCAGACACACCAAGCAGCTTTTAGCTCCATGGGTGCGTTGGAGGACTGCTGCGACGACTGCCGCTGCTACAGCAGCTGCCGCGACTTCTGGTGGTGCGTGCTCTGCCTCGCCATCCTCGCCGCCGTCGCCCTCGTCGTCGTCCTCGTCGCCGCCTTCGGCTTCGTCCGCCCCGCCAGCATCACCGTCGACGACGCCTCCCTCACCCGCCTCGCCCTCGTCTCCGGCTCCGGCGCCGCCACCGCGTTCGCGTACAACCTCTCGCTCACGCTCACCATCCGCAACCGCAACTGGGCGATGGCCATGACCAGCACGGAGCCGCTCGACGCGGCGTACAGCTTCGACGACCAGCAGTTCGACCGCGTCCGGCTCGCCGGCGAAGGGGACAAGCACCCCGCCGGCAAGACCAGGGTGTACAGGCTCACCTCGGGCTCCGACGCCGCGCCCGTCGCCCTGGGGAACGCCGGCGAGGTCGCGTTCCGGGAGCAGAACGCGACGGGAGCGTTCGAGGTGGAGGTGAAGGTGAAGGGCGAGGTCAAGTACACGGCGCGCGTCACCAAGTGCGCCATCGAGGCCACGTGCCCGCTCAAGCTGCAGCTCGCGCCGCCGGGGACGGCCGCCGTCGTGTTCCAGAAAGTCAAGTGCAAGCTCTCCAAGGCCGAGAAGAACTGCTAGGGGTTGCGTCGTTGGGATAACGATGATCCTTTATGTGGATAAATAAGTTGCAGGTTCGGGAGTAGTGGCGTCATGGTTTGTGATGTAAGTGTGATAATGATGTGTTCTGTCGATCTGCGCTGCACGAACTGATCGAAGCATCAATCGTGCAGTTTAGTTTGCGTACGTTGTTGTTTAATTTTCTGCTGTTAGCGGTAAGTCAGCTGCTCGTAACAACCTTGCTTTTGTCAGTTGGCGAAGCTTAGTTATGTTGGCCATGGGCAGAAGAAAAGGACGTTGCAGGGCGTGTGTGACGTCGGGATCGATATGGATGTGGTTATAACACCAACAAGCATTAGGCCAACTATTTTTAACTCAAAATCGTTCAAAAATATTTAGTTACATATTCTTTTGAAATGCCACTTGTTTATAGAAATGGCATTGATTTTTATCTAGAGACGGTGAAGCATGGCACACAGACCACACCATGCTTCACTGTCGCGAGATAAAAATCAATTTCCACATTCAAGAAGAGGATGATATCTTAACCAAAGAGAGTTAACACCGAACCACCATCTACAATACCACCCCATAAATATGGGAGCAAACATTAAAAGAACAAAACACATTGCCATAATACAGGAGATTAGAACAGGCACTAATGAGACAAAGTAATTCACCAAGAAAAAGCATGGCCTAAGTGTGGGATATGGGTACCTCTAAGTCCCTCACCGACTAGGATGTCAATAGACCTAGGCCTACGTCTGATACCAATGTGGGCCGACCCACAGGAAGCCCCGAACTTGGCGGACAAGACTACAAAGACTTAGCCTGTAAGGCGTGCGGCGCGACACACGGATCCTGCGGAATAAGCGTAACCCAGCTAGCGGATTGCACCCGAATATCTCGGAGATAGTATTGTAACCGACTCCAATTGCTTTTCAAGTTGTAAGCCGGTGGTAGTAACCTGGCCGTCATCCTATATAATGCGGCCTAGGTCATCCTCCAAGGGTATTCAATCTCTAGCCCATTGTAGCCACCCACTAACTCGCTATTGCTCATGGAGCATTGCCGAGCACATCAATACAGATGACACCGAACACAGGACGTAGGGTTTGTGACTCCCGGCCGCCTGAACCTGTATAAACCTTGCATCGTCTCCTATGTTACCTCGAGCTCCCTAGCTTTGCGATCATCCCCGCCTATAAATCTACCACTTGGGTACCCCCTTTGGATTGTCGGTCCTTAGGTCCGACACCAAGAAATTTCCATACAGACACTAGGAACAAATTAGTGAGACCATATGTTCGCACAAGATATTCAAGGAAATTCTTCATAGGAAATAGCTTGAAGTCTTCTATCACAGCGTTTTCAATTTCTCCATCATTCCTAGCAACAGCCAAATTCGAGAGAACTGTGGGTTAAGGTCTTTGTGGTGTGGAATATTTTCATCTGGGTTTAAGTCAAGACATGGGCTTTGAATGAGAAACACAAGAAACAGATAAGCAAGAGAAGCGACGCTTTCGCGGGACACGCTCGGCCGGTGGAACACGCTACCTTGTGACATGGTTTCAAATAGGGCGGTAGGAGTATGCATATATAACATGTACTCCCTCTATACTCGTATTAGATGATATTTAGGACAAGGTTTTAGTCAAACATTGGGAATATAAATCACGAATAACTTTTAAGTCGTTGAGTTTGAAAATGTGAAAACCATATGAATAGATTTGTCTTGATAAGTATTTTTAGAAAAGTATACATATATTATTTTTTAATAAATATTTTTGTAAAAATAAGAAGTCAAAGTTACATTTTGGTGACCGTGTCGTTGTCCTAAACATCATCTAATACGAGTATGGAGGGAGTAATACATATCTATGTTTTAATGTAGCATGAGTAACACATATTTCACCGATGCTAATATATAGTTAAACTAGCTAGGAATGGATTGTGTATTTAGCTGTTGTATAGCATAATGTCTGGTTATTTTCAGAAATTTAATCCTATAAAAGTTTAATTGAGATGTAATACCTAATTTATAGTTTCATAGATGAGTTTCACTACTTATCTGATCAAGGCATCGAACTGCTGTTCCACCAAAGAATACCAAACTAATTTCACTTGCACGCGAACCATTACAAAACAAAAAAATCATTTTAGAGAAAAATAATGAACTTTCGGTCAAATAATAAATCCCAAACCATGAAGGAATCTATCCCAAGAATGTTTCAGAATTGTCCACCAGTAAGTCAATAAAAAATATTTCATAGGAAAATCAAAATGTACCTATCGATATAAAAATATGCCAAGTCAAGAAGAAATATTCCAAGAATGTAGCATTAATGTTCCAAGAATTAATAAAACAAAAACTAAAGACAACTTTACACTTGTTTGCTTACATGACATTTGGTTTGCGGCACCGAGCGATGTTCTGTATGATCTGATCCTGCAACTGAACTTCCGTCGTTGTACCCTATGCTCCGACTGGCCGCCATCCTGATGGCCCCCTCTTTTCTTCTCCATGCTTCTGAGCTTCCCCCGCCATCCCCCACCAACCTTTGCACTGCCCTAGGCACTCGTCTCTCTGTGCCTCCCTCAGCCCTTGCCTCCCTCTGTATTGGGAGGCACTATCGAGCCATCGCTGTGCGGTACCAAGCCATAGAAACGTCCAAACCATAGTTATTAGGACCGGACCGGACAATGAACCGATCATGCTCTCAGTTCGCAGATTGATTGGTTCAACCAGTTGAACCACCAATTCATAACGGTTCAGATAAAGTAACATATCAACATAAAACACAAATAGAGTTCGAATCCCAGGCCACACCCTCTTTCTTTTCTGCGAATATTCATCCGCGCTCAGTTTTCTCGCACTGGCCCACTTGGAATCGGTTTTCGCTGGCCCAGCCCGGTTCATTAATTGTCCGGCTTTATACCGGTTTTTTGAATAAAAAAATCACTGGTTTGAGCAGTTTTTTCAGGATTGTTTGCATGGCCGATCTTTTACGTGAACCGGACCGGTCGAGACTCTGGTTTGGCCTTTTATCGGCCAAATCGTCGGTCCGGTCCTAATTACTATGGCCCACTAGGAGTCGGTTTTCGCCAGCCTAGCCCGGTTCCTTGTCCGGCTTTATACATGTTTCTTGATAAAAAAAAATCGCTGGTTTGAGCGGTTTTTCCTTGGTTGTTCGCATGGCCAATCTTTTACGCGGACTAGACGGGTCAAGGTTCTGGTTTGGTCTTTTACTGGTCAGATCGTTGGTCCGGTCTGGTCCTAATTACTATGGCCCACTTGGAGTCGGTTTTCGCCGGCCCAGCTCGGTTCCTTGTCCGGCTTTATACCGTTTTGTTGATAAAAAATGTCGGTTTGTGACACCCGGCCCATTAGTGGCCTGTTAGCGCAGTGTGCGCTTGTTTAGTACCACATTGCTAGTTGAGAAAGGGTAAAGCCAACTTATAAGACTTTGTCCTCAGCCATAACACTTTGGGTTAACCTTTTTACCCGAAGCGAGGACGGAAGTGTGAGTAGGGTGCTATGTGTACTCCAAAGCCACACTGCCCAGCCCTCCCAGGGATTTTATGATGATCGAACGCTCTAGATTAATCTAAAGAGTCCATATTGATTACATCTGTAATTTAAAAATCTTATACCTTTGAGCCTACACCGTTGGATTTTATGGTGATCGAACTCTCTAGATTAATAAAGAGTCCACATTAACTACATCTCTAATTTAGTAAATTTTATAAAAACACGTGCATGCGGTATGTGCCCTTATGCTAGTCTAGATGAAATCAAATTTATTTCATCTCATAATTTTTTTATGGTACGCTAATTAACAAGAATGGAACTCCCGCCCAGTCAAAAAAAAAAAAAAAAAAAAAAGAATGGAACTCCCGCTAGCAATATATAGCAGGCCACATAGGATTCATCTTCTGGTCAACTAACAAATCATGTCATGGGAGTTATTGAATATTTTAAGATAAAGTAACCAAATAAACAAATCATCATGGCCTTTAACACCACATGCCAGGAACGCGGGTCCTATAGACTTTCTTTAATTTAAACAATGGCTGACAGTCCCGTGTATGAGGTCCAATTGATGGATCCACTGAAAATATATTAGCTAGTTGAAGGATAAACCAACAGTGCCGGCACGTGACCAACTGCTCCCGTCTTGCGTGTTGGCAACAAGCGGCAGCATTGTAGCGAGAATCAAAGCACCCAAAGAACCACATGGAAATAACATAAACATTTCGTCTTTGCAAGTCAATATATCCTTTTAATGTGAAGTAAATTGCGGCAGGGTTTCTGGCCCATTATATTCAAAAGCTTGGTCAATCTCAAAACATGGACGGCACATATATTACTCAAGGATATCGTATTTCAAGAATGCAAATCTTGTCGATGCACACATTTCCCAATTAAGCAAAAGAATGGATTTATAAAGCAATGCAACTTCAACCAACACAAACAGAAACAGGGGATGCCCTCAAAAAAAAAAAAAAAAAAAAAAAAAAACAGGGGGATAGTAGTTGTGCAAAGCACAAACCAACACAGCAACTTCCAAACTAAAACAATGAATCAATCAATCCATCCTTTATTAGCAGTACTTGTCATCCGACTTGGCGAGCTTGCAGTCGACCTTCTGGAACACGACGGTGGTGTCCCCGGGCTTGACGAGCTGCAGCTTGAGCGGGCACGTCGCCTCGATCTTGCACTTGGTCTTCCTCAGCGTGTACTTGAACTTCCCCGTGAGCGCCACCTCCACCTCGAACACCCCCGTGGCGTTCTCCTTCCTGAACTCGGCCTCGCCGGCGTTCCCGAGCGCCGCCGCGCGGCCCTCCGACCCCGACGAGAGCCTGTACACCACCGTCTTCCTGGCACCCAGCTTCTCCCCCTCGTCGGCGACCTGCACGCGCTCGAACGGCTGCCCGTCGAAGCTGTACGCCGCCTCCAGCGGCTTGTCGTGCTTGATTCCGATGGCCCAGTTCGGGTTGCGCACCGTCAGCGCCACCGTGAGGTTGTACGCGATCGCCGTCGCCGGTGAGGTCACCAGCGCGAAGCGGGTGAGGGAGGCGTCCTCGACGGTGAACTTGACGTGGCGGAGGGGCCCGCCGAAGATGATGGCGACGAGGATCACGCCGGCGATGACGGCGAGGACGACGACGACGGCGAGGAGGATCAGGCAGCCCTTGATGTCGTCGAGGACGTTGTAGGGGATGCAGCTGCAGAACCTGTCGCCGCAGTCGTCGGAGCAGCCGCACATGGTTGGCTTTGCCTCTCGCCGGCGGCGATCGCCGGAGTAGTAGTAGTAGTTTAATTTTCTTGCTTGAGATGGTCTGTGCTTTGAGCTATTGGCAACCGACCGTTGAGTTGAGGGATTACTTGAGGTCCGGCAATGGGAGGATGCGTTGCATTGGGGAGGGGGCAAGGAAAGAATAGTTTGCATAGCAAGCTGCGTTTCTTTAGTCTTCGTCTTTGTTTTACACTTTTGTTATACAGCTGCTACCTTGCTAGTTGGCGCAGGCCTTATCTGGACCGTGCAGCTTTTGTGTTTTTGTTTGTTTAGCACACATGCATGGAGATGCTCCCTCAAGTGTACAAATTAAAAGTGAAATTAATTAGGAACGAAGACCTCGATTTAGTTTTGTTCAGGTCAACTGTACATAGATTAATGCACATTGGATGGAATGAGCTGAGAGTTGGGACTGGCATATATATGGCCAGTTGGGATACTCTGGCTGCTCTCATGTTCAAATTGCAAAGAGTCAAGGTCCTCCCACTCTTCCAACCTGTGCTGAACATGGAGCTATAGCACCACTGCTAACTTTTTAACTTGTTCAGAAAACTTCTTTTCTTTTTTTTTTAAATGGACACGGGTTTTCAGTATAGCCAATCAATTTTCAGAGTTATTTCGTAAGTGATGATCGGTGGAGTAGTGCACAAATTAAACCTTTTGCACCATCCATGACAGCGGGATTAGGAATCCATTTATTCGATCCTCGTCTGCTCCAATTGGAAATGAATGAGATACGTTGCTTAACATCCTCCGCTGCAGACGTGCCGCCAACACACTTCTACGAGTAAGGTTCTGTATATCCCTTCACAAGTTTCAAATTCCAACACGAAATTGAAACAACCTCCAGCTTACATTTTTTTTCCCGTCTAGCTTAGAATTATGAAGTTTCAGCTCCAAAGTTTTGGAACATTCATGTTGTGATGCTACTTAACTTTATTACATTGCTAGATTTTGAATTTCAGAAGATTTTAAATTCCCAAAGATACCGTGTTATGGGAGTGATCAATTGAGGGGGTCTCTTTGTGATGAAGTGGTATAGCGCAAGATTTGGTGGGAGATGGCAATAATGGTGGTTGTCTTGGCAATTGGTGGTTGATGAGTTTTGGCGCCACCCCAAAGAAATCTTTTTCATGCCTTTTAGTCAAATCAATATATATGACCTCGTAGCGCAGCTGTCACCGGAAGCAGTTTTGAGTTAAATAAGTCCTGTCGATCAGCGCCAACGGGCCTGTAGTGTAGTGATCACAAGAGCGTCAGTAGCACCCGAGGTCTTGGGTTCAACTCCTGGTGGGAGTAGGCGATGTTCCCATTGAAAGTGAGGCGCCTACGGTGACTTTCTCAATAATGGGATGTGTCGGCCTAGTCTTCAAAGATGCTCATAGGAGTGGGTGTGCGTGCATTGTGGGTGTCTCTGTTGTACCGTGTAATTCGCAAAAAGCGTCTATTCACATTTAATTTGATGGTTCAAGGAGAAATAAAATCTAAAGCATGCTTGTCTAAAGCCTTTCAAGGTGATGACATTGCGATTACTTAAACCCTTTCAGGGTGATGACGGTCACGGTCAGGATGCTCAGGTTAGTACCGGTTTTCCGACTGGTATTGGCTGGACGATACTAAAGTGCCGCGCATTTAGTACCGGTCGCCCTACTCGGAGTACCGCGCATTTTGAATAATGAATTAAATCTACTAGAAATATTAGCAAATAATTAGAAAAATCACCTAAAATTTGCCACATGCAAACTATCCAATTAAACTTCTCTCATATTCTAGTCATTGATTCTATACATCTAAAATGAACATATAAATCAAAAAACTGTGCTCATTCTCTCTCATTCTAAAAATCACAAAATTTTCTAACTATAAAGCATGAAAGAAAGCATAAAGATCATAAAAGAAGAGAGAATGAATTTGCCACTTGATGTGTGAAATCACTACAAATCTTGAGTAAAATTGGCAGCACCTCCTCTCTAACACTCCATGGAGAAGGAGAAGCCTAAGCTCAAGAAAATGGTTGGCTCGGGCTCAGGAGGAAGAAGAAGGCTGATATATAGAGCTCACACATGGCGAGATTTATTAGTACTGGCCGCTGGCTCCAGCCAGTACTAAATGCGTGATTTAGTATCAGCTCAATTCTGGCCGGTACTAATGGACGTGGGCGAATGTGAAGTTTTCCAGTAGTGTATATAAAGCTTGGATCTTTGCTTATGCTTTTGGATGTAGGAGACTAGGAGTTGTGAATGGAATGATTGATTCAAGCTCTGGTGGTACTGATCATTTCTCTGGGAGTAAACCAACTGGAGTGGCAAGGGAACATGCATAAGCACGGCTACCTTGTTTAAATGAAAGGTTTTTGCTAGTGAGTAGTGCATCTCACGGAAATGTGATACTAGGCACCATACAATGTTGTGTTTCACGCGTAAGGGAGTTATAGGCCTATAATGCTGAGGCCATCTCCTGAACGAGGAAAAGCATGCATGTTCTTGGACTGGAACCCAACAACGGCCCATCTATAGCTTATTGTGAAGATTTTTTTTTTGAAAAGAGCTTATTGTGAAGATAAGACTGGAGGAAATGTTATGTGTTCAGCTTTCAACTTGTTCATGACAGGAATGAATAGACGACTGAGAAGCAGCACATGGCCGACTCTTGTCCTTGTACTGTGACTGTATGTGCTATGTTCCCATTTTGACCAAAGCCGAAGCATGAGGGGCGTGTTTAGATGAGAGGGTCAAAAGTTTTCGAGATGTCACATCAAATAAAATTTATCATTTAGGAGTAGTAAATGTAAACTATTGGTAAAACTAATTACAGATCTAGCCAGCAAATCGCGAGACAAATCTAATGACGGGTAATTAGAGGGTAATTAATTAACAATTAGCGGACGATTACTGTAGCATTACTGTTGCAAATCTTGGATTAAGTAGGCTCGTTAGATTCGTCTCGCGACATACACTCCATCCATGTAATGAATTATTTTTTTCGTCTACATTTAGTGCTTCGTACATGTAAGATTCTCTTTTGAAAATTTTTTTCGCATGGCAGCTAACACACGGCCCAGAGCACATGGGAAGGACGTCATTGTAATAACAGTGAACCTAGGTATCTGCTCCATTATTGTGTTGTGTGTTGTTGGTGTTGGTGTCCTATAGCCATGGGTGACCGTACTAGGTTCATCTACCAACAGAACGGTTACCAAAACGTTGTGCAATTCGATCCTTCGCTTCCTCCGAATTACATACAAAAATCAAATTCCACTCGCATTTCTAGCCAAACAGAGGATGCATCCTGCTGACATCCTGTTGCGGTGGCAACAAATCACACATAAACATCTCAAATCGACCAAACACAAATCGGCGCCAAATTAAACTAGCAAGCACGCGGCATAGACACAAGAAAACGAAGGACGCTACTCCAAGTTCAATTCGCGCACACCCAATTCAGCAGTAGTTCTTCTTGTTCTTGGCCGGCTTGGCGAGCTTGCACTTGACCTTCTGGAACACGACGGCGTTCGTCCCGGGCGGCGCGAGCTGGAGCTTGAGCGGGCACGTCGCGTCGAGGTCACACTTGTGCAGCCGCCCCGTGTAGCCGAACTTCCCGGTGACCTTCACCTCCACCTCGAAGAACCCCGTCGCGTTCTGCTCCCGGAACAGGACGGCGCCGGCGTTCCCGAACGTGGGCACGGCGACGCCGCCGGCGGGGGAGCCCACGGCGAGGTGGTACACCCTGGTCTTCCTCGGCCGCTGCTTCTCGCCCTTCCCGGCGAGCAGGGCGCGGTCGAACGCCTGGCCGTCGAAGGCGAACGCGGCCTCCAGGTTCTTCTTGTTCCGTATGGTGATCGCCCAGTTCGGGTTGCGGACGGTCAGCGTCAGCGAGAGGTTGTACGCGAGCGCCGGCGACGACGACATCGCCGGCGACGGGGAGGCCTCCACCAGGGCGAACCTGGTCAGGGACGCGTCCTCGACGGCGATGTGCACGTGGATGAGGACGCCGTAGGCGGCGATGAGGACGGCGGCGGTGCCGGCGGCGAGGACGATCGCGATGGTGGAGGCGATGCAGCAGCAGTTCTCCCCCATCGTCGCCGAGCTGGATCTTGGAGTAGGATTCTGGGAGGCCGTACTAGGTTGCGACCCAAGGAAGGTGGCGATGTGACTGCGTGAAGAGGCTATGCAACTTCAGGGGAAGCAAGTAAACTTATATATACATGGTTATGGTTGAGTAATGGGTACCCCCATGCAGATGGCGAAGCACAGAGGAAGCACCAGGGTACGTTTGTAACTTTTGTTTATTTATTTAAAACACGTTATTAGGTGGGTGCGAATAGACCGCATAGGGGCTGTGTTGTAGCTGGAAGTAAACCTCTGGTCTATCAAGTCAAGTCCTTAAAAACAAAAGGTCTGTGAAAGAGGACTGACGGGTGACTGCCAGAGCTGGTCGCGCCCGGGCACTGGGACGGCAGCCCCGTTCACCCGCCCATTACCGCCCGAGGCCCGAGCCATCATTCCGCTGGCCCATGACCAGCCTGTTGCCTTTCCAATCTTATATTTGCTACATTCATCTTCCTCAGTTGGGTCCAACAATGACTGATGATCATGTCCTCCTGCCTCAGCTTTCTGAAGCGGTTGGCTTTGCTGAGAAGTAGAGCACGACTAAGTGTAAAATTATCTAACCCCCACGTTTGCAAATCTCACCTCCCACTCCTTCCTTTCAGTTGGTTTGCACGGAGGTGTTGGTTTGCACCTGATATGTTTCCAAAACAAAAACCCTACCAACGTCGACACCGACTCCTCCCTTCCACTTGGTTTGCACATTGCATCCTTTTTCCCAAAACATGCCGCTAAGAAGGCTTTGTATGCTATTTTTGAAGACGATTGAAATTATCTGTTCGATCATACGTGGATAGCCATTTATGTATTATTAGACCGAATTGTATCTTACTGTTACTAATTAGAGTCTCCTTTTGAAGCCTTCACGTGAAGCCACCTATGATCCTAGGTGGATACTCTAGAAAAAGAGAACAACTAAAGAGCCTCCACGTGAAGTCACCTAGGATCCTAGGTGGACACGTTGAAAAAAGAGAACATAATTACCCACCTATGCCATTATGATAATTAATATAAAAGAACCCCCTATATTTAAATGTAAATTACCCCATCTGCCACTAAAGAAAAAAAGTCTACACCATCCTGCCTGTCACATCTAATATAATAAATCACTTTACTTAAAATTTATTTGGTTATTACACAAGGAGCAAAATTGGGCTGATATCTTTCAAATATTATGTGAGAAAGAGATCAACGCACGGCCAAATATTGTTTTATTTAATTTATTTGGTTTCTTTTCTACAGTTAGATTATTTTTTTCATGGCATATGTAGCATTTGAGTTTGTTTATAGTTTGGCCTGTTGCATGTTACTTTCATAGAAAAAAGGTCTCACCATTGTTCTCAAAATGTTATTCCTATCAAATATATTTCCCAAGATTATTTTTCTTCTCGAATGGTTATATTATCCACTTAGAAAAGAAAAATATCTGACCATCAGTTCGACATCTCAATCATCACATCCATTGGATATGTTTTGATGTAAAGAGGCACAATACAGTGTGAATAAAATATGAATATGTATAAAAATATTAAATTCATTACTATTTTATAAAAATCAATCATAACTGGACAAAAAGATATGTATATATCTATATGAATATTATGTTTGAATATTAAATAAACAAGAGAGTCAATTTAGATTATTATAGCTAAGGGTTTGGTTTTTTAAAAAAAATCAATATATTGTGTTTTAAAATTATTAGCCCATGCGGTAGCTCGGGTTGATGGACTTATAGTATAGAAAAAATATCGTGGCACTCTTTGGAAAAAATTCTAGCTACGCCGCTGCAGAGCATCGTCAACACAGATGCATGATACCTTGACTGACTGGTTGCTTCCCTTTAAGCGCGTCATGTCATGTCCCGGCGAGCTTTCCATGAGTTGCTTTCTTTGTTCTTTTATTTTTTAAACGACCAGGAGTTGAGCGTCGTGGTCGTGGTCGTGTCGAGTCGTGTGGCGCCGCCCCTCTCCTTCCAGCCTGCTGCCTGCAGCAAAAAGTGGCTCTCTCTTCTCTCTTTCCACGCTTTCTGATTTTTTTTTCCCACGCTTTAGTGGCTACGAAGTGTATATATTGATCGACAGCATGAGGCCGCGCCATCAGCAAATGCATGACTTACGCAGTAATAAATTAAGAAAAGAAACAACCACATGGGCATTTGGAATCAAACCCATGACGGTCACGGCTAGCTGGCTGCTGGCACGGCGTGTACTTGAACTTGTGCGCCAGCCTTCTGCTCTGCTCCGTGAACCCGACCTCGCCGGCGGCTCGACTCGACGCGGTGCGCTCTAGTGATCCTTGGCTCGAGCCGAGCTCGTTGTCGTGTCCGGAGTCGAAGCCGTCATAGGAGGCCACACCGGTGCCGCCTCTCGCACCCAGTGACGAATCCCGATGCCGCCTCATCGTAAACCTGATTCCAATCTAAAAAAACCTGATCCGATGGGGTGAATGGCCACACGATGTTATATTTTATTAAGAAGAATTAATCTTCTCTGGGCTAGAAAAGTTCCTGAACATGGCTACGGCGGCGAGAGGATTTTTTCAAAAAAAAAAAATCAGCCGCATAAATCTGATTCCATAAGAAATCGAAGCCGGATGAACCCGATCTACTGGTGCAACTATGCTACTCACCTTTCTAACCAACTGTGCTACTCACCTTTCGAACCAACTAGCAGGCAAAGGAGCGGTTTCTGGTAGTACAGACCAGAGAGCCTTTCACGCATGATTCTAACATAGAACCCAGTGCAACAGATGTCGTGTATATTTTTCGTTTGATTACATTTGTTGTTATAGAGACTCCATCGATAGTTCATATTCCTTTCTATGTTCTAAGATATTGGTAAGAAAAATAGTTAGCAGCTCTGAAGCATCCCTTGGGATCAGCTTAACACAACTACACACATTCACCAAGTTACGAATTACTGAAGCACTCCTTACTACATCGTCCCGTGGCTAACAAACCAATGTTTGCTTGCTGCCGCTCGCCAGCTTGCTGTAGTGCTATTGGGCGACGATAGTCAGGGAGAGAGATATAGGTCAATAGTTGGGTCGTGCCCCACCCGGCCCACCCCTTAGATTCGCCCATTCACACCTGAGTTGGAGCATGTAAAGCGAGATGTTGCCACCGCCGCGGCCTCATATTCCTAGAATTACGAATTTCTATTGGGTTGGAATATAAATCTAGAGCCGCTAATAAGCCTGCGCAATTGAAGCTTGACTCGGGCTCTCTCTGCTTCAGCGAAACAGATGAAAAAGGCTATTTGTGTGCACGCATCCTGATGGTTCTTGTATGATATACTTCATCCGTTTTAATAAGTCGTTTTGGCTTTTCTCGATTTATAGATTTTGCTTATGAATCTAGACATAGCGTTTATCTAGATGCATAACAAAGATGATAAACCTAAAAAAACCCAAAACAAGAAAAAAAAAATTTAGAATGGAGGTAGTAGTCTAAGTAGAGTTTAAGGCTTGGTGTAGTCTCAAACTCCAAATGACATTAGGAAAACTCAGAAGTTCCATGTGACACATGTTCAAAGCATCACAAAATTACATTTCCAATCTGCATTTTAGAAAAACAAGAAAAGAAAAAAATTACAACAAGTACAGCAGTGCAGCAGTACATATACCCGCAGTTAACAGGGAAAGACCCACTCACTGAGGACAGAGGAGGCAGAAACAGAGTAGTTTCAGTCTAAGAGCAACTCCAAGAGAGTTGCCATTTTTCTCTTTCTATTTGACTCTCTATTCGACTCCCTACAAACATTCCTCTCTATACTGGGTATCTCACTCCAACAGACTCTCCATTTCTCACTCTCCAAATCTCAACGGCTACATTCAACTCCCCCTCTCCACACACTGATGCGTGGGTCCCATGCGTCATGCCGTTCCTTTCTCTTTCCCATCAATTTATGTGCTCTTCCCTTATTTTTATTTTTTTTATTTCTATTTTTTGAAAGGACCTTTTTTATTTCTATCCTTATTCTCCCTGTACCATCCAGCCTCATCCTCTCCCTCTCTTCCGTGACAACTCTCACTCCCCTTCTCTCCCACCCGTTGGCGGTCCCGGCGTCCTTCCTCCCGGCGGCAGCGCCAGCCTGACCCCTCCCTCCATGGCGGCGCGAGGAGTGCTGGTCCTCCCTCCCCGGCCCCTCCCTCCTTGGCGACGCGCGGAGGCCGGCCTGACGGCGCGAGGAGCGTCGGTCCTCCATCCCCAGCCCCTCCTCCTTGGCGGCACGCGGAGGTCGGGCACAGCGGTGCACGGAGGTCCATCCCGACGACGCATGGAGGTCCGGCCTCCCCTTCGCTCCCTCTCTCCTGCGATGCCTCCTCTCTGGCCTCCTTCCCTCCCTCTCCGGCGACGCCTCCTCTCCGGCCTCCCCTTCTCTCCCTCTCCAGCGACGCGAGGTCCTTCTCCTCCCTCCCCGTGCGGTGTGCTCTCGGGGCGCGCCTCCCCGGCCGCTGCCTCCAGCGCCGCAGGCACCCGCGCTCCCGCCCGTTGTGCGTGGGGCCCGCGCTTGGCAAGCGAGTTGGCTAACAGATTTGGCTTGCCAAGTCTGGCAAGTGGGAGGGTGGATTTGGGGAGCCGGATGGGATAGCAATTCGGATGGAGAAGTTGTTGGAGCTTGATTTTGAAGTTGAATTGCCAAATTTGGGTTTAGCAAGTGGGATGGGGAGCCTCCTGAAGTTGCTCTAACAGTCACATAACCAAACCAAGGTCCACTGTCCACTCCCCCTTCCCCCAATCCCCCAATCCAATCCGCCGCAGGTTCTCCTTCCCCCTCCTCCATCCGAGCCCAAGATTCGCTCCGCCCTCCTCCGGCCGGCGGCCGCCATGTGCTGCCTCGACGACGGCTGCTGCTGCTGCGGCGGCTGCTATGACTCCTTCTGCGACCGGTGCTGCCCCTGCATCTCCTACGACACGCGCGAGACCATCTTCGGCTGCTGCATCTGCTTCCTCATCCTCGGCGCCGTCGCCCTCCTCGCCGTCCTCCTCGCCGCCTACGGCTTCGTCCGCCGCCCGGAGGTCGCCGTCGAAGCCGCCTCCCTCACCAGGTTCTCCCTCCTCACCTCCCCCGCCACCGCGCTCGCCTACAACCTCACCCTCACCCTGGTGATCCGCAACCGGAACTGGGCCATGAGCATCAAGAACACCAAGCCGCTGGAGGCGTCCTACAAGTTCGACGACCAGGTGTTCGACCGCGTCCTGCTCGCCGGCGAGGGGGACAAGCAGCCGCCGGGGAGGACCCGGGTGTACCACCTCGCCTCCGGCGCCGCCGGCGCGTTCGTCGCGCTCGGGAACGCCGGCGAGGTCGAGTACCGGAAGGAGAACGCGACGGGGACCTTCGAGGTGGAGGTGGCCGTTGCAGGGGAGGTCAGGTACACGGCGAGATACACCAAGTGCAAGATCGAGGCGTCGTGCCCGCTCAAGCTGCAGCTCGCGCCGCCGGGGACGCCGGCCGTCGTGTTCCAGAAGGTCCCGTGCAAGCTCGCCAAGCCGGACAAGAACTGCTGAGCTGGCTGGCGGTCTGGACCGATTTGATTTGTCGAATTTTTGGGAGGAATCAGCTAGTGGTTTCTCTGAATTTCTGTTGGATTTTGCAGAATCGCATTGATTGATTATTTCGTGTCTGTGGAGTGTAGAGTGCTCGAAGTGTGATGGTCGATGCAAGTAGAATGTTTTGCGCGCTGGCTTGCTCTGAATTCTGAAATGGGGATTGTGGCTGCCATTTGGCATTTGCATTTTGCGATGTCACCTCAATCTCTTGCCCCCCACGTCCAAAACTAAAGGACAAACTTTCAATCCAGCATTCCAGCGAAGCTGATTGGACCACACATTGCCACATTGGACAGTATGGAACCAAGAACTTGGAGGTAGTGATTGTTTCTATCAAAAGTTCAGAAGATTATCTTTTGTTTATTAAAAAGGTTGAGAAGATTTGGGATTAAATTCTGAAGCAGACGCACACTGTAATCTTGTGCCTCCTCTTATGGACAATTATTTCCGTTTATTTTCACATCACCAGGATTCTAGCCAAGGGTGTATCCGATCCAAATTATTTTTTTTAAAAATAAAATTATCACTAACCAGAGCTCTTCCATCATCCAAGTCTCCCCAAGTCAACGGGACCACAAACCACACTGCAATGCAACACGACATCAGTTCAGTTGCAACCACCCTTCGTACGGAGTACTACCGACCTCCGGACGTTAACAGCTGAGTTTTTTTTTTGAAATTATTAACAGCTGACGTTGAGACAAGAGTTTTTTTTGTCGCTACCGCAATCCTCATTTCCTCCGGCCGCGGAAACGTTCATTGGTCACGATGCCATTCAGACGATTTGCTACTGAATAGCACGCCTCATATTATTCCGCTCTTGTTGTGGGTTCTGAAAAAAGGGACTGATTTACCACTGTATTGCCAAATTTCCCATGCCTGTCCATGGTTAGCTATCCAGAGACGCGGTTAAGAAAAAAAATTGCCAACAATAATTCAAACTTGAAACCGTCACTGCAACACAATATTCAACAGTACTCGTATTTGCCAAACATCAAGCTTTAGCTTCTGCAGTAAGAAGATGGCCTAAACAGATCACAAAAGCCCGTGCCAAATACGGCCGATGTATGTATCTTTTGTCACGACACACCGGTTCAGAACAAGTTCTTGGCCGCGTTTAGATTGTTTCGCGAAAAAATTTACAGTATGTCGGACACACATTTAAAGTATTAAATACAGACTAATTACAAAACTAATTACAGATTCTGTCAGTTCCATATTTTTGATGCGACACATCTCTGTCCTGTCCCCTCCCCAAGCCTTGACGCCCTCCTTCGTCAAGTCAACGCACGCGTCCAAAGACCCAACACCAGGCAGCTTCTCCAGCTCCCTCCCTCATCCTCAGGCAGCTTGTCATCCGCAACCCGAACTGGGCGATGTCCGTCCAGAACACCGAGCCGCTGGAGGCCTCCTACAAGTTCGACGGCCAGGCGTTCGACCGGTTCGAGCTCGCCGGCGAGGGCGACAAGCTCCCCGCCGGGAAGACCCGGGTGTACCACCTCGACCCACCGGGGACGGCGGCGAGGCTCGTCGCGCTCGGGAACGCCGGCGAGGTCGAGTTCCGGAAGGAGAACGCCACGGGAGCGTTCGAGGTGGAGGTGGCCGTCGTTGGGGAGGTCAGGTACACGGCGAGGTACACCAAGTGCAAGGTCGAGGCGTCGTGCCCGCTCAAGCTGCAGCTCGCGCCGCCGGGCACGGCTGCTGTCGTGTTCCAGAAGGTCAAGTGCAAGCTCGCCAAGCCGGAGAAGAACTGCTAGCTTAGCTAGCAGCGAGTTTGATTTAAACGTAGTTGTGCGTTTGGTGGCCATCGATGATTTTGGTTCGTTTTGTTGGTGTGCACATATTTTCCATATTTTTTGGTATCTTTCTCTGTCTCTGAGTCTGCAATTGGCACGGAATGGGATTTGTTTAAACTCGGTTCTTAAGGCCGTGTTTAGTTCCGCGGTGAAAAGATTTTGAAAGGGAATCTTTTCACATTTGAAGTATTAAACATAGACTAATTAAAAAACTAATTGCAGATTACGTTTGGAATTCGCGAGACGAACCTAATGAACCTAATTAATCTGTCATTAGCACATGTTTACCTGTAGCATTACTGTAGCAATTTAGTATCTAATCACGTCCTAATTAGACTCATTGGATTCGTCTCGCAAATTCCAATCCATCTATATAATGCGATTTGTTTTTTACCTACATTTAGTACGCCATACATGTGTCTAAACATTCATTTTGGATTTTGGAAGTAAACAAGGCCTAAATGTATCGTTAGCCCTTGTTTGTTTATGCGGCCTTGTTTTTTTTATTACGTTTGTCGGATATACAGCGTGTTTAGATGTTTCGCGAAATTTTTTCGAGTATGTTCCCTCACATGCATGACATATTAAATGTAGTCGAAAAAATAACCCATTATATGGATGAAGTGTACTTTGCGAGACGAATCTAATGAGCCTAGTTAGGTCGTGATTAGACATTAAATTGCTACGGTAAACATGTGCTAATGATGGATTAATTAGACTCATTAGGTTCGTCTTGCGATTTACTGACAGAATCTGTAATTAGTTTTGTAATTAGTCTATATTTAATACTTCAAATGTGTGCCTGACGTACTCGAAAAAAATTTCGCGAAACATCTGAACAGGCCATAACGTTCCCTTTCCATGCATCCAAATTTGCGAACAAGTTTCTCAGCTGGTGATGGGTCATGGTGGATCATGGTGGATGCCGGCTAGTGCCGATCGAGGTGTGCTCTTTGCTTGTTTACTTGCAAACTGGGACAGGAACCGCGAATCACATGTTCGAGAGAAAAAAAAAATCCGAAAAGGACTGCGAATAAAGCGAGGAAAGGGAGAAGAGCCACTTGCAGCAGGCAGCAGGCTGGAAGCAGGGCACACGACATGACTGACATTCTTGCAAGAAAACAACTCGTCGTCGTTTAAAAATGAAAAAAAAAACAAAAGAAGAAAACGAATTGTGGTAAGCACGCACCCGGCCATGACGAGGTAGTACAATTTTCTTGAGAGAAGAACGGTGCTCTGTCTGCTGCTCACGCTTTCGAGTGGCCAATCAGAGCTAGGATTTGAGGAAGATTACTAAACACATCAGTTGTACTGTGGACACCACATGTCAGTCCGCCAGTGCCTGGTTCAAGGAACATAAGTGATCTAATCTACCCTCCAGGGGAGCAACTCCAAGAGACTCTTGAAGATGCTAGTCTCTCTAAAACTTATTCTTTAAATCATCATTTAGAGAGTCATTTGCATAAAAATTGTTTTCTATATCTTTTTGTTTTTCAACAGCTCTTCTATATCTTGCATGCACTCTAATGAGCTATTCTCTTTTCTATATTTTGCTAGCGAAAAATCCGGAATAGAGAATGACTATGTTTAAATAACCAAATAGAGATGTTGTTGGAAGGTACCTTTTTAATCAAAATCTTTAAAACTATTAAATAGAAAGAATTTAGAGAGTCTCTCAGAGTTGCTCCTCCACACGGTCGTTATTGTTTTGTTTGACGAAGATGGGTTAATAGTCATCATCAGAAATCATGATTAGTACAAGGGATAGGGCCCAGCCCACCAAGTACACAGTGTGCCGTTCTTCTCTTTTCCTTCTTTTTCGACATGTTCTGTTCATTTCGGAATTCGAGATGCTAGTACTCTTTGTTTGATTGTTTCAATTTCCATCTCGTACCGGTTTTTGTTATCTGATTCATTTTGTTGCCGTCTTTATGCTTGTTGGACATGTCAAATTTGCGGTTCCATTTCCTTTGTTCTGCCTTTCCAATAGTTTCTTCACCTCGTCTAGGGCGTGTGTTTAGATCGAGAAAAATGATAAAAAGTATTGTTTCTATAGAAACGTGATAGAAATAAATTGACACGTTTTTCTAGATTTAAATAGAGCCTACATCTAGGAGTATATGCAAAGGGATAGATGCTCTGTCAGCGGCTCTTGGAATTGGCGAATCAGAATCAGAGGAAACACAGAACGCGTTAGCAGGGAGGGAGGGAGCCATACCCCATATCATTGCACCACAGACATGGCCACGAATGGGGCCATTCTGGTCAATTATACGACTGCATATCGTAGCACTGACAGGTTAATGCAGAGCAACAATATCAAGATTTACCACATTTTAATTCGAATTCGGATACGAATACGAATCTTATCGAATACGAATACAAAACGAATAGTTCGAATTCGGATTCGCATTCGGATGTTTAGTTGATTTTGACAGAAAATGTCTTAGTGTGTATTAATTCACTTTATGGATTGTTTTAAGAGTAAATTATGTGTATATATCTCATGTATGTTATATATATTTGAATAATTAATATATAAAATATTTTAATAAGAAAATAGTACATTAGTAAGTAAAATATAATTTATTAATTAGATAAATAAATTAAAGTAGTTAAAATTGATATGATTGTCCATCTTAAAGTTAATTAAAATTTATTTTATATACCATTAGTAATATTATAATCAATATAATTAGTAATTATCATGTAGATAATTTTAAATTGATTAAACAGTTTATATCATTTATAATTAATAGTTAGTTAAAAAGAGAAGTTAATTTATGTCGAATGTTTCGGATTTTTCTCGAATACGAATGTCGAATCAAATACAGTACCACAGTATAGGCTTCCAAAAATAGAACATTCAATCTCTAATTGGAGACATAAATGGAACTTCATTATCTGGACCATAAAAGAATGAACTATCACCTTTCTACTGGAAGTCAACCAGCCTCCCTGTAATTTATAAGAAGTAGATCATCACCTAGCACTAGTGGTAAGCATGTTACTCTGTACACGATGTAAGCACCAGACTGGCAAAGTGTCCATGTGTATTAAAAACAAGCACATTGAGGCGCCACTAGAGTGAATATCGACAGAATATTCACCTGATGAGTTCATGGGTAGAGAAAAAAAAAATGACACTGCAATATACTTAGCCTTTGAGGGCAAAATCCTCCATCATCGGAACAAAAGAATGGTCAGGCAGCTTTCCAATTGAATTAGCGACCGCTACATCATATTACAGCTTACAACTCTCTACAGGCTTTACATAGGTAACAACCTGCTAGCTGGTCGTTGCAAGTATACAATACAGTGAATCAAAGTATGATTCAATCCTCCATTAGACGGCATCCCATAAGGGTGAGGTGCAGGTTAACCTCTGATTCGTTGGCTGCTGTACTAGAATCAATGAACCATTTGCTGAGAGGATCATCTGTTTTCATCATCAATAGTTTCATGTTCCTCAACTTCAGCTACTTCAGTGGCCGGAACCGTGGTTGTATGAACAGTACTATTGCTACCACGGCAATGTAGCAATTGGCGCTGAAGGCTCTCGATAAGCTGATTGAGTTGTTGAATGTTTTTCTCTTGAGATAATATTATCTGCAGATGGCATGTAAAACTGAGGAAAAGAACAGCATTTCCAGATATGGTGCTCAGCAAATAATGCCCTCAAGAAGTAAATATTGGACCAAGAGGTGGACAAAGGATTAATTTCTAAATAACAAGGCCTCACACCAACAGCAAATTGCAATTTTCTTCAATGGAAAAATAAGTAATTGTCCCTATTTATATACATATGCTACCTCAAGTCACAAATAGAGGACGATTTGGGTTGCCAGAAGTATTTAAACGTTGACGTATAAATACTTCATGATGTGAATGAATTATTTAAAAAATGATATAAGGTTTTTTTTAAAAATGATATGAGCAGATTTTTCTGAATAGTAGTTTCATAACATTGTATTTTTTTGTCCTTTACGTTTTAAATCTATTATAATAGAATCTAGTGATCAAAGGTATATGTTTGAGATGTCCATGTTCAAGCATCAGTGCATCACATATTGGTGAGTCTGGAGTAAAAAAAATATTAATTTAATCCATTTATAGAATCACATAGAAAATTAATTGAGTGAATTTCGTATCAGAGGGTTCTGTTTCCCCACTAGCAAATTCAGTTTGTTTCAATGCTTAAAAGTCATTAGAAGATTATGAATGTGGTACGCACAAAGTTAAGGCTGCAAAATTCAATGTCAAATTCATCCTAGATCTTAAGAAGCCAAATAGCAAATTCAGTTTGTTTCAATGCTTAAAAGTCTTAAGAAGCTTTCACCACCCACCTAGGATCAAGTTCTCTTCGTAGGTTGGCCAAATTTTTTTGAAACAATATCAACCAGCTTTCAATCTGGCATTGTTCATTTGTGTGTTTTGAATCTCTATATCAAAGATGAATAATAAAAATTTATATCAGATGTTCAGATTAGTAGATTACTCAATTTTGTGTAACCTATGTACGTGTTTCTTTTAATGGAAAGTTTCTGAAACATTGCAACATGTTAGGTTATTGTGTTTCCACTTATAGGAATGCCAAAGCCCAGGTTACCAACCAATTTCCCACATTAGATATTACATCTATTCTACAGTTTGCCCTCTGGTCTGATTCACATTCAAGGTTTTGACAACTTTGATTAGCATGTTCAGCAATTCAATAATTATGTACTGAACCTGAAGAGCAATTGTTTCTATTTTAGCAGAATATATTCAGAACAAACAATTCATGTTTTCAAGGAGGATCATCAACTAGCAGCAAATTGTTTGTCATGAATCCCCGTTACCCTGTACCATTGCCTCCATTGGTGAAGACAATTCAAATGCATGGATTTTATTTGTTGGCCCCAAAGAAAGACATGCTAGCAAATACACAAACACTATTTGGATTTGGCAAACTGATGCTCCAATATAATACCCAAATCCTCGTTTACTTACAGTGGACTCTGAAATCTCACAAATTGGGGACCTAAATCAATTTAATATGCCTATCATAATAAGGAAACCAAAGGCAAACAAACCAAACTACATTATCACAGTGCCTTTTTTTTGGCAAAGTTCAGGATATTAGACATTTCACTAATCTGAATCTGCAATTGAACTCCACAAACCATTCTACTCCATGACATGATTACCAGCTACTACAACATATTTGGCCCGAGGAAAATAGGACAAAAGCTCCAAAGTGACAAGATAAGTTAAGGTGTATGTACTCTGTACAAGTATTGACGATAATTTGGTGATGGTTACTGTGCATGACCTGTGGAAAAAAGCAGATCTATTTTCTCCACATTCATGCTTGTGAACTTTGAAAACATTCTACATAGGCCATGTTACACAAAATGCATTTTGCAAAAGTTTAAAATTTAAAAAAAAAATCAAAGGAAAGAGGGAACAAAAATGCTCATATGCTTATTATATAACAAGAGAAGCTAGCACACATAATATTTGCGCAATATAAATCAAAATTGCTTGTCTTTTTCACATAGTACAAGTTGACATGTTTTTACTTTCTACAAGTGTTTTTCCGCCCCATTCCACATGGCATCCATGATTTTTAGCCTTACGTACTTTTGGATCTATGCTGAGGCAGTCACAAACCATGATAAGTGCACGTGCTACTCTGCATAACTTTGGATGACATAATTGATGACGTGGAATAGCAATCAAACTGCCTAGTTACAGCAGTAACTGAAAACAGCTGCCTGACTTGATTTTGCAAAAACATGACTTCCCATTTGTTCAAAGGATTAACTTTAGTCCTACACTGAAGCCAAAACATTTAATAATTGATTGTTATCCTGTTCCAGATCTACTGAGGTATGAAACTAAAAAGTTATGTTATTACCAAACATGCATAAGGGCAGCCGCAATGATTAGCGTAAACAGCTCTCTATAATGTCCAGATGGAAGTGCCAACTCATCTTGTAAGATAGAACTAACGGCAATCGGTCCAACAGTTGATCGCTAGTAGTTATTACAATGGGCCCCACATGTTAAATTATTTACTCCTTTTCTCAGCGTCGCAGGCTCGTTCGGATGGGGAGTTCAGTCTGGAAACTGCGTGGGTGGCCCACTCGATCTGGAAGGGTGTGCTATCGGCCATCGCTTGACGTAGCGGCCATTTCTCTCTCTTTATGTTATTTTATTTCACAAAGCTGATGTGGCTGTGGTGTAGCATGCTCTTAACGGCCCATTGCGGGTGGCCTAAGGCATAACACAGCAAGCTAGATCTCAATTGGTAATGCATGTTCTTGTGATGCTATGAACACAACAGTGCTTCCCATCTGACGATAAAGTGCATGACAGTTTCGTTATCTCTGCTATTTTTGCTGAACTAACCGACAAAGTTAAATCCATCCTTACCAATTCCTAGGGTTCTTTACCTACTAGTTGCAACAGAAAACAGGCCAAACGTTCCATACTTGATCAGCTAGTACTATTTTAGGACAGTTACCTTATTTGGTATTGAAAAATACAGTTATGAATTAAATGTAAGGAATCATCACACTGTGATTTCATTGCTGTAACAGCAAGGTCTGTTAGTAACTAGAAACTCTGCTTGCAAACTTCTCCAGAAATAGGGTTGCTCATTCAAGCTATAAATTTTGATAGGTGCTATCAAGCCAGAGGTTTGGTGAAAGAATTGCCCATTCTATGTTTCTGGTTTTGCATGTAATGGGACACACTAGCAATGCATTCCCCAACTGAAAAACAGAAATCAGCTTATCGTTTAAGACATTACTACTCTCTATTGACACAGATCTTCAATATCCCTATCAACCACTCTGAAGTCTGAAAGACCGAAATCAATAGAAGGCGTGCACAATTTGGCTACTTCCCAATTAATGGCGATTCCAATTTCAATGTGTACCTAAATTTAGTTCAGATATCACTGCCACGAGATTTCTTCGAAAGAGGAAAAAGTGGAACAAGCATGACATTGACACCTATCCTGACAGCACACGAAGTCACGAACCCGGGTGCGCCCACGAAAAGAGGAGTAAAAAGGAAGCCAAGCTGATTGATTCGACACGAACCTTTTCCTTGACGGCGTCCTCCCTGGCGAGCAGCTGCTGGCGGCGGCGCGCGGCGGCCGGGTCGGCGTCGGCGGCGTCCCCGATCTGCTGCTTCCACTCGAACTGCGACGTGATGATGAGGACGAGCAAGAGGAGGACCAGCACCACCGGCCTCGTATTCATCCCCGCACCAGCCGATCCCCAATCCAGAACCCAACCTCCTCGCCGCGCAACGCCGCGAGAAGAAGCTAGCCTACAGCAAGAGCGCGGTAAGGAATCCGAATCAAGAACTGGAAGATGAAGGGATTGAGGAGACAGATTGGACCTGTCGAAAACAAGAACCAGGGGGAGTTCGCTTACCAAGAAAGCGCCGGATCTCCGGCGGTCAGGACCGGCGCGACCGCGTGAGGAGAGGGGGGCGGCTGCAGATGCTGCTAGAAAGGGCTGCAGGGTGAGACAGGAAGGAGGAGGATGAGGGGGCGGCGGCGGAGGAGCACCGGAGCGAGAAGGGGAAGGGAGCGCGTGGACTAGAGGAGAGGAGACCAAGACGAGTTCTTGGGTTGGGAAGGAGATGCTGTTGGAACGTGTTGGCATAAGGCAGCGGGACAGCGGGCGCGGCGCAGGCAGCTTCAGGACACCAGCGCAAAGCACAAATGCTGTGGATTCTCTTCGATGGCTCTCTCCAAAGCAGTGGTTAGCAACTTAGCAGAAGCCCAGTCAGAAAAGATTCTCAAACGAAAACGTCCAGTCACAAAAGATGGTTTTATTCTTATCATTAAATATATCAGATGTCACACGAACAAATCTAGTAATATGTCATTACTCATTAGTTAGATATTAGAATAATCCAGATTTGGGATTTGAGATTCGATCCGAATGGCCAAATTTCAACGAAATTCACATTCAATACGGTGTGACACTGGAGCAAACCGAAGTCAAAAAGTTTCAGTCCAATTTACGCCCTATTCGTTTCGTTGGCAGATTCCGTTGTTTTTATTGATTCAATAGTGTTCTGTGAGGACGCTGACCGCTAGAGCTGGCGTTGATAAGAGAAAAGAACAGGGCGTTAAACCTCAGCCCCGACACCCGGGTCCTGCCACTGTACTCCCTTAGCCGTGCGCCGTCGGGTCTTGCCACTAGCAGGCTGAGGCCACCTCCCACTGGACCCACTCCTAGAAATGTATCTCAAATGCCGGCTCCATTTATAGGGATGGCAGACCTTTCGACCACTCTTGGAAAAAAAACGAGGGCCGCTCATATAAATCGTTTTTGTAGTAGTGTACTCGAGAAACAAATGATTTCGAAACTTTATTCTGAACGACCCCACTCTAGAGATATGCTCTGGTCGTAAATAATTAAATAATAAGAAAAGCATTTGCCGTTAATATATGGCAATAGTTATGTTATATTTTTTGTCATAATAATAGATGAAAACAATAATGATATAATCCAACGGCCTAAAATGGGTTTCTCTCAATCACTTCCAATTTTGTGTCAAAACTACTTGTTTTGTGATGTGTAATAATTTTGATGGATTTCCGGAGAAAAAAATTGTTTATCTACCTGATGTTTACACTGCTTGCGAATAGATTCTTGCAAGCATGAAGAACAATAGCTTGGTTCTGAGCATATACGAGTCCAGAAACTTCCCGTCCATGTGCTCTCGTATACATCCAAGAGTTAAGTTGCTCAAGCAACAGTGCGTCCAAGAACATTATTGATAACGCCAAAAAAGAAATCAGTCGAGGACAACTTTGCTGCAAAGGAAGGAGAGTAAGAGCAGGTTCTCGACGACGGCGCGGCCAAACCTGACGGACACTCCAAGGGGTCCCGTCAGGAGCAATGAATACTTTGGCATGGAACTGCCGGGAGATGGGGAACCCCGGACAGTTCGTGGAATCTGCGGCTTTGTAAGGTCGCTTCGTCCCAAGTTAGTTTTCCTTTCTGAAACTCGTATGTCAGCTAGTCGTGTTAGTAATCTCAGGTGGCGGTTGGGTCTTCGTAATTGTCTTGCTAGTGATAGTGTTGGGCTTAGTGGAGGTTTAGCTTTATTTTGGGATGAGTCAATAAATGTATCCCTGCTGTCCCAGGGAGAGCGCTACATCGATGTTCTAGTTATGGATAATCAGCACGCCGCTCCTTGGAGAGACGTTTGTCTATGGGGAGCCTCGCACTGAGAGAAGGAAAGATATGTGGGATCTCTTGCGTGATTTATGTGGTGTGTGGTCAGGGCCGTGGATGCTCATAGGTGATTTCAATGAAGCGATGTGGCAATATGAGCACTTCTCTGAAACCCCTCGTCCGGAACGCCAAATGATGGATTTTAGGGAAGTTTTAAGCCATTGCGATTTACATGATCTTGGTTTTACAGGATTGCCATGGACATACAATAATAACCAAGGGGGGCAGCGGAACGTACGGGTACGGCTTGACCGGGGTGTTGCAAATATGGAGTGGGCACTGCTCTTCCCCAACGCGAGTGTAAGACACATATCCTCTACACTGTTCTGATCATAAAGCACTTCTTCTTGTGTTGGAGGAGAATGGAAGGCGATTACAGCAGCGACCCTTTCGATATGAGATAATGTGGGAACGAGCGACGGATTTACAATCTGTTATTGAGCGCTCGTGGTTGCGAAAGAACCCAGGTAGTGATCTTGGCTCCCTATCAAAATCGCTTGAGATAATTGCGTCTGATTTGCAGCAATGGAGTCGGGATAATTTGGCAATATCACCAACGCATCGAGGAGCTGCGGAAAGAGATGGAGAGATTGGAGTGGGATGATCCCGTAATGAATAGGGACAAGATAATGGAGGCCAAGTGGGAACTAGATGAGGTGTTATACCGGGAAGAAATGATGTGGCTCCAAAGATCACGAATAACATGGCTGCGAGAGGGGGATCGGAATACTAAGTATTTTCATCGTAAAGCTATGTGGCGTTCTAAGAAAAATCACATTAAGCAACTCACAAGGGAGGACGGTTCTAGCTGTACTGATGAAACTGAAATGCAAGGTATGGCCATTGAGTATTTTCAATCCCTTTTCCTCAAAGATGTTAATATTGATCCAACGGCTATAGTGGATTTATTTGATCCTAAGATAACTAACGATATGAATGACGAGTTGTGCAAAGCGTACACAGCAGAAGAAATTGGAGGCGCCTTGTTTCAGATCGGGCCGCTCAAAGCCCCTGGGCCCGACGGTCTGCCCGGGCGCTTCTTCCAGAGAAACTGGTTGCTGCTCAAGGAGGAGGTGGTAAAGGCTGTACAAGAGTTTTTTGATACGGGTCAAATGCCGGAGGGGGTTAATGACACTTGCATAGTGCTCATTCCAAAAGTAAAACAGCCAGAGACGATGAAGGACTTTAGGCCAATAAGCCTGTGTAATGTGATATACAAAGTGGTCTCAAAGTGCATCGTCAACAGACTACGACCACTGCTACACGAGCTAATCTCGACGAGCCAGAGCGCCTTTATACCAGGTCGTATGATTACCGATAATGCACTAATTGCTTTTGAATGCATTCATGCTATTACAGGGAACGCTGATGCAAGAGGGGAGTTTTGCGCATACAAACTGGATCTATCCAAGGCATATGATCGTGTGGATTGGGAGTTTTTGAACAATGTTTTATTGAAGCTGGGCTTTCAAAGTTCATGGGTGCAACGAGTCATGGCTTGTGTGACTTCGGTGCGCTACAGAGTTCGTTTCAACGGTGTCATGTCGGCACCTTTCTCCCCGTCCCGCGGTCTCCGCCAAGGTGATCCTTTGTCTCCGTACCTTTTCCTCTTTGTGGCAGATGGTCTCTCGAAGCTAATCACAAGAAGGATTGACTCGCAAGCTCTCCAGGAGTTGCACATCTGCAGAGGCGCCCCAGGGATCTCCCATCTTCTTTTTGCAGATGATACTTTGATGTTTTTTAAGGCAAATGTAGAGCAGGCAACTCAGGTAAGAGCATCCTAGACACTTACGCCTCATGTACCGGACAGCTAGGTCAATCCAGCAAAGTGCTCAATCATGTTTAACAGGAAAGGAAATCAGATGGAGCAGGATCAAGTGAAGAATGTACTTGGAGTGCAACTAAGCACATTTGAAACTAAGTATTTGGGCCTGCCTACCCCATCCGGCCAATCAAAAGGTGAGCGTTTCCAGCCAATACGCGAGAGAATGGCAAAACGATTGAGGGATTACACAGAGAAGAACATGTCGGCAGCAGCAAAAGAAGTCTTGATCAAAGCAGTGGCTCAAGCTCTTCCAACATACATCATGAGTGTGTTCAAGGTGCCCTTTGGCGTGTGTGATGATCTGACACGCCTGATGAGGGAATTTTGGTGGGGTGTTGATAATGGAAAGAGGAAAACAGCGTGGATTGCTTGGAAGGACCTTAATCGGAAGAAATCCTGTGGGGGACTAGGCTTCAAAGATCTAAGAATATTTAATCAAGCCTTGCTGGCACGCCAAGCCTGGAGACTAATTGAGTTCCCGGACAGTTTATGTGCTAGACTGCTTAAGGCAAAGTATTACCCTAGGGGATGCCTGGTGGACACAGCCTTTAGTGCCAATGCCTCATACACCTGGCAATCAATAATTCATGGATTAGAGCTTCTGAAAAAGGGTATTATTTGGAGAATTGGAAGGGGTACACTGTACACAGGTCAGGATTTGGAGGGATCCATGGATTCCAAGGTAGGGATGAAAGCGGGACGGGAAAATCCCGTCCCGACCGGCACCGTATCCCGTATATACCGATCGAATATCGTTTTTGACAGGAAAACGCAGGAACAGGAAAAATCCCGGCAAAACTCGACAGGATTAGGAACTAATACAGGGAAGGAGTTTTCCTGACCGTTTGGCCGGTTACCGTATTTGAACCGGGAATGTTCCCGTCAGTGTTCCTGTTTTTTATGGACCTCAACCTGCTATTCAGCCCACACAAGCATGCAGCCCAGCCCAACACGGCAACCCCGAGCTCCCCTCTGGCCCTCTCCAGTCGGCGACACAGCACACCAGTTAAAACGCAAAACGGGACGCCTCCGCCTCCTCCAGTCCTCCTGTCCTTCAGCAGCCTCCCCAAACCCTAACCAGCCGCCGCCTGCACTGCAGCTAGGCGCCATCCCAAACCCTAGCCCGCCTCCTCATCTGCTCTTCCGCTGCCGCCGGGCGCCGCCCTCAACCGGAGGAGCACGCTGGAGGAGGAAGCAGCACCGGCCCCGCGGCATCCCGGCGCGGTGGGCAAGATGGTGCCACCAGAGAAAGTTGGTTCGGCCTCAGGTGGTGGCTCGTCGGCATCCCAGTCCCAACGCCGACTCTTCCTTCAGCCGCCCCTGCCGCCAGTGGTGCTGGACAGCAGCAAACTTGCTCCTACGCCAACATCAGGTATTAGCCGTAGTGATTGATTGGCTGAATATTGATGAGTGATTAGTAGGAATGGTTCGATTGATGATGACTGAATATTGATGTAGATGAGTAGAACCTGTGTAGGTACTAGAAATGGTTTTCACTTGTTTAGCCGTGGTGCTTCACTTGTTCAATTGATTGTTGTACCGTGGTGCTGTAGAATTTTTTTATTGAACCATTGAAATTTTTTGCCGTGGTGCAGGGCAATAGCTTGTTCATGTCAATTTTTTTTTGCCATGGTACCCAAAATGTTAGATATCCTTTGCATGGCAGTAGCTTGTTGTTGTCAATTTTTTACTGAATCACTTGTTTAGCCGTGGTGCTGTAGAAATTTTTCACTGAACCATTGAATTTTTTTTGCCGTGGTGCATGACAATAGCTTGTTCATGTTTTTTTTTGCCGTGGTACCCAAAATGTTAGATATCCTTTGCATAGCCGTAGCTTGTTATTGTCAATTTTTTCACTGAATCACTGATTTTTTTTGCTGTGTTGCATAGGAATAGCTTCTTGTTCATGTCTTTGATTGATTGTTCATTTATTTCATTCTTTATGGCAGGATCCAAGAGGTCGAGGTCAACAAATGGAAGCCCAAGCCCTCACCCTAGTCAAGATTTTGGTTTGTGTCTGTCTAGTGCCGCTCCTATATCAAGCTCAACACCAACTGGAGGCAGCGGAGGTGGTGCTGTTGGAGGCAGCGACAGTGGTGGAGTTGGAGGCAGCGGCAGTGGTGGAGTTGGAGGCAGCGGCAGTGGTGGAGTTGGAGGCAGCGACAGTGGTGGCAACGGTGGAGCTACTGCTGCTGATGTCAATGGTGGCGCTGCTGGTGGACAGCAAGGAGGAGATACTGCTAATGCCATCATTGTGGACGGTGATGATGCTCCTGTGCTGGATGGAAAGAGGGTGAAGAAGTGCACCTCTGATGTGTGGCAGTACTTCACAAAGAGGAAGCTGGTAATTGAGGACAATGGGAGGACATATGTTCAACATTGGGCTCATTGCAATTTCCCCAAATGCAAGCACAAAGGCAGATGTGAGAGCAATTATGGAACCACAGGATTTTGGACCCATCTGAGGGTGGCACATCGTGTTCAGAAGGGCCAGATGCTACTGAAAGCAGAAAAAGACCTAGGAAATGAAACTACTGTTGTGGTGCCATACAAGTATGATGAAGAAGCCAGCTTGAGAAAGTTTTACTTGGCAATAGTCATGCATGAGTACCCATTTAATATATCTGAGCATGAGTACTTTGTTGAGTTCATCAAATCCCTTCGTCCTAACTTTCCAATCAGATCTCGAGTTACCATCAGGAAAGAGATTATGAACATGTTCTTGCAAGAAAAGGAGAAGTTGTATGGATATTTCAAATCTGTGTCTTGCCGGTTTAGTGCCACCATGGATATGTGGACTTCAAATCAGAATAAGTCATATATGTGTGTCACTGTACATTGGGTTGATGACAACTGGTGTATGCAGAAAAGGATTGTTAACTTTGTGCATGTAGAGGGGCGTCATACTGGTATCAAGTTGTCTGAGACATTCACTGAGCTCATGGTGAAGTGGAATATTGACAAGAGTTTATTTGCTCTGACGTTGGATAATGCATCAGCCAATGAAGTTGCAGTCAAAGACATCATCGCTGATCTAAGGGCCAATTCTAGTGCTTCATCTTTGGTATGTGATGGGATATTCTTTCATGTGAGATGTGCTTGTCACATACTGAACCTTGTTGCTAGGGATGGTTTGAGTGTAATCACACCCACAATTGAGAATATTAGGCAACTTGTACTTGCTGTTAAAGGATCTCCATTGCAATGGGAGGAGCTTATGAAGCGTGCAACTGAGTGTGGACTGGATACAAACAAGGGGCTTTCACTTGATGTTGCAACAAGATGGAATTCAACATATTTGATGCTTCGAGATGCCTTGTACTACAAGAATGCATTCATGAGGCTGAAATCTTCAGATCGCCGTAGGTATGAAAAAATCACTCCGTCCCCTAGTGAATGGGCCATGGCATTCAAACTTTTTCAATGCTTGAAGAAGTTTTTTGATCTAACTGAACTGCTGTCTGGTACTTTATATCGCACTGCAAATCTGTTCTATAGAGGGTTTTGTGAGATAAAGATTTTGCTAGATGAATGGTCTAATAGTCAAGATACCACTATTAGTGCAATGGCTACTTCTATGCATAGGAAGTTTGAAAAATATTGGAAGAAGTCATCCACTACACTTGCTGTTGCCAGCTTTCTAGATCCTAGATATAAGAAAAGGCTTATAGAATTCTACATGAAAAAATTCCATGGCAGTCCAGCAGCACAAGTTTATGTTGATGAAATTGTTGAAGTCATCAAGAAACTGTACCAGTACTATGCTACTGCTGCAACTTCTGAAAAGCCTGTCAATGCACCTAGTGATGATATTGATACAACAGACCTGTTACTAGACAATGCTGATGATGAATTAGAGAACTACTTATATGAGTCTAGTGGACCCGATGGCAATGATATGAATGAGTTGGACAAGTATATGGCAGATTCACCTCTAAGGCTCAGTGGTCAATTTGACATCTTGTCATGGTGGAAGAACCAGACTGATGAGTATCCTGTTCTTGCAAAAGTAGCTCGTGATTTGCTAGCTGTACAAGTCTCCACAGTCGCTTCTGAATCAGCTTTTAGTGCTGGTGGGCGTGTAGTTGATCCTTTCCGTAGCCGCCTTGATCCGGAGATGGTTGAAGCTTTGGTATGCATGAAAGATTGGGTTGCTGCAGGAAGAAGAGGTTATAAAAGCTCCTCAGTTTTAGTTTATGTACATTATTTTATCATAACTATGTTTGCTGATCTGTTTGTCTTGTACTCTTGTTTGAACTTTGAATTTACAGATAAGAAGGTTGGTTCTATTGTTGGTGATCTTGAGGTTATCGAGGCCCTTGCTTCAAAGCTGAAGATTGAGGTATTATGCCTGCCAAGATGCTTTACAAATATTAGGGATGGTTGTACTATTTTTGCTTCCTATCTAAGTGTTTGATGTACTATTCTTACTATCATATTTTGTGAGAAGATGGCTATACTATTTGAGTAATTGATTCTACCATCTCTTAATTTTTCTTCCTATCTAAGTGTTTGATGCATCCTCCTTGTTGTAGGACGACGATGTCGCAGACAGTGATGGTGAAGTTGATGGGCCAAATGCAAATGATCTGGACTACTTCGACATGTAGAGTTGGCTGCTGTTGAATGCTTTTTGCTACTACTGTGCGAGTGTTGGCTGCCTGATGTGGCATGTATTTTTTTAATTCGACCTTTGAATTGTGGCGTGACATTTGTGCCCTGTGCGGCTATGCCTGAATTGCTCTGCCAGTTTGCTATCAAGTTGATGTTGCAGACTTATGTTGCATGTGCATGTGCGGATCGGTACCTGATGTAATCATTTGAACTGATGAAGTGATGATGGCCTGATGGAGTGATATTATATGCATGGTTGTTACTATTGCATCGAGTTAAATCTTTGAAGTGGTTACATGTGTCGGTGTTCCCGAATTGTGTTGCCGATTCCCGATCGTAATCGACATGTTCCCGATCGTAATGTCCCGTTCCCGATATCCCGTAATATCGGTTTCGTTTTCCCGTCCGGCTTTCCCGCTCCCGTACTCGTTCCCGACCAAGCAAAACAGTTACATTTATGGTTAAAGGATTTTCCCGACCGTTCCCGACCGCTTTCATCCCTATTCCAAGGTGCCTTATTCGTACAGAGTTACATCAGCCCAGGGGAGGTGCAGACTACGATGGGTGTCTGAATTACTAGACATAGATGGGCAGGATTGGGACTATGAAAAAATCATTGCACTTTTCAATCATACGGATGCAGACGCAATTAGGAAAATCAAGCTACCACCGAGACCGGTAGAAGATTTCCTAGCTTGGCCTTTGGAGAAGACGGGCATCTTTACAGTGAGGAGCTCCTACTCGCTAGGGCTACGGCTGCGTGAGTCTAACTCAAGCGTGGGCTCCAGTACATCTCCGGAAGGTGATAGGCAGGTGTGGAACAATGTGTGGAGCGGTAAGGTACCACCAAAGGTTAACATATTCATATGGAAACTAGCACGAAATGCTTTGCCGACGAGACGACGCAAGTTTACGAGGAAGCTGGAACCAACAGATATCTGCATGCTATGTGGTATGGATACTGAGACCAGCCACCATGCGACAGTCAACTGCCCCCAAGCTTTCAACTTGCGCCAAGCCATGAGAGCACACTGGCTACTCCCAAAGGAGTCATGGTTTGCATATACCGGACCGGATTGGCTATTACTGCTGCTAGCTCGGTGCACACCAGAGCAAAGGGACTTAGTGAAACTAACGCTATGGAGAGCATGGAGTGTACACAATAACATTACCCATAACACAGGCTCTTCGGAGATTACTGACTCGGTCTTCTTTCTCTTGAACCTTCAGGCTTCTTTGTTTCAGTCGCAGGAGAAGGATGGTGGTGGATCGACCAAAGGAAAGGAGCACTGTAGCGTATCCGACAATGGGCCGAGCGGGAGAGAACATGCCCCTGCTAGCATAACCAACTGGGAACCTCCACCGACAGGTTGGACAAAGATCAATGTCGACGGTTCCTTCGTTGAGGAGACAGGCGATGCGGGAGCAAGCATGATTGGGAGGAATCATCGAGGTGAAGTGATTTTCACTGCTTGGAAGGCGATCTTTCGCTGTGCCAGTGCAGTGGAAGCGGAGACGAGAGCCTGCGTTGAAGCACTCCGGATAGCGACAGAGTGGACCCAGGGGCCCATAATCATCGAGTCAGACTGCGCTCAGGTTGTGAGCGCTTTGAAGAGGAAGGTTGATCGATCGGAAATCAGCTTCTTCATAGCAGAAGCTCAAGACCACGCTCGGCTTCTGGAGAGTTGGCGTGTGTATCAGGTTAAAAGAGAGTGTAATCAAATTGCCCATGAATTAGCTCAGTTAGCTAGGCGTACGGCTTGCTTGGCTGGGTCGGGCACCTGCGTGTGTTCACGATCTGGTCGCCCATGACTGTAATAACATCACTGCCTAGTTAATGAAGCTCTCTTTTACCCCGCAAAAAAAAAAGAGCTGGTGGGGGTAGGGGGGGGGGGGGGGGCGTCCTTTGCTTCAACATGCAAGGTGGGCCACCAGCTGAACACCGACGTGCGCAATGGGCCGCCGATCGACAGCATCCAAGGCAGTGATCTGACGACGCGCAGGGGCTGACGCCCTTAGAGTGCCAAGAAGCTGCGCAACCGCTCCATTCTTTCATATTTTGAATAAACTGATGCATAACTGCATGCTTGGCACAAGACACGGCAAACAGTAGGCTGAATTATCTTGTAGATTTAATCGTTTATTAATCCAAGAGATTGTAGTAGGAAGTTTGCTGTCAGCAGGCCGCAGTTATCAGCATAGAACACACTACGCATCCCCACGCACCGCTGGCCCCACTTGTCAGTGTCTCCTGCATATCACACCGCAGCCCGCGTGCATGATATGATATCTTGCCAGTTACAACTACAAAGCCGGCCGCCTCCGATCGGCATCGACCATGGCCGCCGCCGCCGCCGCCACCGCCTGCTCTAGCCTTCTCCTCCTCCTACTCTGCCTCCGCCTCTCCCTCGCCTCGCCGCCGGCGGGTGATGACCTCCTCGGGGACGCGCGCGCGCCGGGGTTCGCCGCGTGGCTGCGCGGCGTGCGGCGGCGCATTCACCAGTGGCCAGAGCTGGCCTTCCAGGAGCACCGCACCAGCGAGCTCGTGCGCGCCGAGCTCGACGCGATCGGCGTCCCGTACCGGTGGCCCGTCGCGCATACCGGCGTCGTGGCCACCATAGCCGCCGCCGGCGGCGCGCCCGTTGTCGCGCTCCGGGCCGACATGGACGCGCTCCCCGTGCAGGTCCGTAGTGTGTTTTCTCGGCTCTGATCATTGTGGCGCGGAGGATTTTAATTAGTCTAGTGTGCGTTTGGATGTCCAAGACGATCTCTCTAGTGAAGTAGTGATGCTCAGGAGAATTTTCGTGCTTCCGTGTGGTTCTGAAATCTGATTAGACATGGATGCTGATTGAGACAGGGAGAGATGAACTCCAAATTGTAGTGGTACTTCTCGTTCAAATTATTGGTCGTTTTGACTTTTAGGTTCATAGATTTTGCTATGAATCTAGACATAACGTAAGTGCATAATAACGACGATGAACCTAGAAAAGCCAAGACGACATATAATTTGAAACGGATGTATTACAAATTAACATATTAAAGTATCTGGTGGATGAGCAACGCAACAGTCCACTACCGGATTCGCCGCCTTTGCCGTGTGCCAGAAGCACACGGCAAAGGTCTATTTGCACACGGCAAAGCTCTTTGCCGTGTGCGGCTCACGGCAAAGAGCACACGGCAAAGTTTGGCCGGCAAAGGCCATCTTTGCCGTGAGCCCCAACTCGGGCACACGGCAAAGCTCTTTGCCGTGGGCCAAAGCCGGCGGTCCACGGCAAAGATTGCCGCCAGGTGGGCCCAACCTGGGCTCTTTGCCGTGGGCCAAACCAGGCGGCTCACGGCAAAGATAGCCGCCATGTGGGCCCAAACTGGGCCTTTGCCGTGGGCTGGGGTAAAAGCACACGGCAAAGACCCGGCCTTTGCCGTGTGCTAAGGTAAAAGCTCACGGCAAAGGCCCGGTCTTTGCCGTGTGCTTTTACCTTAGCGCACGGCAAAGGCGGGGGCAGATCCCCTTTTTTTTTCTTTATTTCAATCATGCCCCCAATACAAAACATCACAGGCAGTTTCTATCACAATACACATCACAGGCAGTTTGTATACCACAATACACATCACAGGCAGTTTGTATAGTCCAATCATCCACATATGCAAATAAAAGTCCATATAAGTGCATAGAAGTGCATACAAGCTCATACAAGTCCATAAAAGTCCATGCAACTCGATCTTAAGCAACTACGAGTCCATGCACGTCCATACAATGCAATTTCATAAACCTCACGCAGATGGCGGCGGGTGTGGCGGGTCCTGCGAGAAGGGCGAGCCGTGATGGGGTGGCGGGTATGGCGAGCTCATCGGTGGCATGCCGGGTCTCATCTGCGGCCACTGCTGGTACGGTGCGCCAGGAGGGAGGGGCGTCCACGGGCCGTACTGCGTCCACGGAGGCGGGATAGGAGACACCTGAGGGGGCGACATGTCCACGGGCCCATCGTTCGACGCCGCTGACAGGTTCTGCACAAACGATACAAAATGCAACACAATCGCTAAGCTATGATCATTCTAGGTTTCTAAGTCACTATGTGGAATCCAACTAGATGATATATCCTAAGTCATAAGTTCTAAGTCAATATAAGGCCGGAATGAAACTTCATGGTTTTCAAGCGACTCACCGGAGTAAGCTCTCTAACATTTGGCGGAGCGACTAACATCGGTGGCGGTGGTGTATGACCTACCACCGTCCCAAGGCTGCTCAAGTACTGGTACATCTGAGCATACCGCATCCGCTCGGCTTCCCGCTCGGCCCGCTCGGCCTCCCGCTCGGCCCGCTCAGCTGCCTCCTTGCGCTCAATCTCGGCATAAATTGCCTGCTTCTCCGCTGCCCACTCCTCCCTTTGAGCTCTCATACGGTCCTCCATCTGGGCCTGCAATTTTTCATGACAATGTGATAATACAAAGCAAGCACTAGCGATAATCAATTAGCAACAGGTAAAACAGAATTTACCTTAAATTGATCCATCTGGATCTGTGTAGTACTCTGCCGTGGCCGTATGGGTGGGGTCGAGTCCGTGGCCCTGGCTTTAAGCGAGGAGAGAGTCGGAGTACTAGCCGTGTCCACTAGGCTGTTGGCAACGCTGTACCGGCCATGCTTCTTGCCTCCTCCCGACCTCATGAGCACTTCTCCATCAATTTGCTCGGTGATCGGATCGAACTCTGGCCCGTGGACCTCCCTTGCCATCTCTGAGTAGTCACTGAGGCGGCTGTGGACGCTCGGATTTGAGTACGCCTCGGGCCCGTCCAGCGGGTTGTAGACGTTGTCAGGGACAGTCGCCTTGTCCTTGTGAGACAAAGCGTATGCCATGAGCGGGGGGCAAGGCTGACCACCATGTGTTTGAGACTGCAAAAAAATATAAAGCCAGATTTCATGAATTATTCAATATTGAAAATTGAGTGTACTTAGTTTAAGACACATACCCATCTCTGGCTGTACGCCGCGAGGTCGCGGTTGCCTTGGTGGTGTGGTTTACCAGACATCATCAAACGCCTCCGCCTGGCTTCGTTGTGGGTCGCCTCCCAACCATCACCGCACCACTTGTCCACTATCATCTCCCAGCACCTCCTGTGGGGGGCGCACCAATGCGGAACGGCCTGCACATCATCAAGTACACGTAAGTAGAGTAAACTGGTCGTAACTAATTTAAGAGATAGTATATATTTACCTGTATGTATTCTGCCCTCGTCAGCCTCATGTTTCTGGCGTCGGTCTTGGTCAGTTTGACTTTCAAGAATTTGCGGTAGTAATACACCACTGCCTGAATGCGAGCTTCGTAGTGCATGTCAATGACCAGCTTGCGGCAGGCTGTGTTAGCCACAACCGTTGCTCGGTCCTTGAATTCATCGTCGACTCTGAAAAAATCCTGCAAATTGATGGGATGTCAATAATGTCAAATGAAAATGTGTTGTATTGACCCATGTAGTGTGAGGAAAACTTACCCACAATTCTTCAACAACCCGGTGCGCCATGTTGTTGAACACCGCACCATTCGGATCTGGATGGGGGTCGACTGTAGCGGCGACGTAGTGGTCCCACGTAGTCGCCGGCTCCTCTCTGCCGGCGACCGTCACCAAGCCGGGAAAGTGATGCTTGCACAAAAGGCCGAGGATGCCATTGGGCAGTCGGTTGTGACTGCCTGGCTCGACCTGCTCCCACGACCTGCATAAGTGATTTACATAAATTATTAGTTTCAATATTGATTATTAACATGTGACAGGAAAACAAAACGTACAAACATTTAAAATTACTTGCCTGGACCCGTGTGGCCGAATTTTCGGCCGCTGCAAGAAAGGTATCGGCCGATCCGGGAGCTGCGAGGGGCCTCGAAGGTACGGCTCCGGTACTCCTGCGTCTCCCTCCTCCCCCTCCTCTCCCTGCTCCTGCTCTTCCTCCCCGTCCTCTCCCTGCTCCTGCTCTTCCTCCCCGTTCTCTCCCTCCTCCTCTTCGTGCGCGGAAGGCACCTGCTCGTCCTCGTCCTCCTCGTCCTCGTCCTCCTCCACCTCCTCCTCCTCCTCCTCCTCCTCCACCTCCTCCTCAGGTGTGGGTTCCCTCGCCGTCCTCCCCCTCTTTCCCCGTGTCATGCCAGAGCCCTCAGGTCCAGATGAGGAACTCGCTCCACCCTTGCCTCTCCCTCGACCCTTGCCTCCACCTTGAGCCAGCGTAGAGACAACCCTCTGGTAAAGCGAGCTGACCGACCGGCGTCCTCGTCCCACCATCTTTAATCAACACCTGCTTTTAAAAAGAGTAAATAAATCAGTATATTAATTACAACAAGTAGTAATTGAATGCATAAAAGTAGTTAACTAATTAGTGCAACAAGTCAATTAAACATGAAATAAATTACTTACATATATTAGAAATAATCATCATAATCTGGATTAGCCGGATCATTATTCTCATCATCACTATCACTCATTTGCAGATAATCGGCGTTGGGGTCTACAAGAGGCTCCTCCACCTCAATGTCATCTCCTATACGTAATTTCTCGAGTAATTTTAAGTCATTTGCATTCTCAACGTCATCTGCGGCGTCCTCGTTAACAAGCATTTCATTGTCCTCGTCAACAATCATGTCTCCGGTTAATTCTACCTCAAACCTCCCTTCTAGCCCATCTTCTTGGAAGAACTCTCCTTCATATGTATTTGGGTCTAAGTTGTAATCTTCATTGTTTGGGATAGGTAGTTTACCATGTGGAGATACTTTGAACACAACATCCCAACCGATAAGACGTTCGTCAGTCTGGCACGGGTACGAGAGATAATAAACTTGGGTCGCCTGTTGTGCAACAATATACACATCATCCCCTGGATACATGGATGATTGTCTAATTTCAACTAGCCCAAGTTTAGGGGTCCGTCTCACTTCTTCAGGATCAAACCAATGGCATTTGAATATGACAGGTTTGAGAGATTTCGAACCAGGAAATGTGAGTTCGTATATGTCTTCAATTCTTCCATAGTATTCGACCCCATCGTCTCCTGGAGTACACACTCCGGTATTTGTGGTTTTTCGATTGGGCCGACTCTGATCGTGTCTTGTGGTGTGAAAGCGATATCCATTGACATCATAAGCGCCAAATGACTTGACCCTAATGGCACAGCCATCGGCAACTTGTCTCAATTCGGCACTCATAGAAGCATCTGTTTGGCCCTGCAAAGTCAAGCAGGTACGACATTCGTTACACATAGACGGGTTAATTTGTGTCATCGTGCATACTAATTATTACCAAAATAGTACATTACCTTCTTTTTGAACCAAGAAATAAAATCTGGCCCATTTGCCGCACCATGTCTAACAAGGTTGTCATATTCCTGATCGGTAGGCCTCCTTGATCGATGCCAGTATGTCACAAGAAATTCCCTGTACCAACGAAAAACAAAGGGGTTGGATGTAGAAGAGTGAATAGTCAAGAACAAATTCGTGTAGAACTTACTGTATGTATGGCTCAACTTCGTCAAGGTTTTTCAAGACATATAGCATGATGTCACGCCACTCTTCGACAGTCAAGGTCTTGGTCCTCGAATGACTTGCCTTTCCGAGTTGACCACGAAAAATGCTGAGGTTCGACTCCTCTTCGTCGGCATTGTAACGAGGGGGTGGATTATGCACGCTAGGAAGATTGTCAGAATAGTATTTGGATGTGAAATTTGACACCTCCTCCAGAATGTACGCCTCAGCAATTGAAGCTTCAATCTTGCATTTATTTTTACATTTTGTTCGAAGAACTTTTTGACATCTCTCAATAGAATAGCACCAACGGTTTTGCACGGGACCCCCCATTCGTGCCTGATACGGGAGGTGCAAAATCATATGCTGCATAGGATTGAAGAAGCCTGGTGGAAAGATTTTCTCCAACTTACAGAGCAACACAGGAGCCATTTTTTCCATATCCACAATCACGGACAGCGAAACTTCCTTAGCACAGAGTTGACGAAAGAAATTGCTCAACTCTGCCAGCACTAGCCATATATGATCAGGTACATAACCTCGGACCATCACCGGAAGAAGTCGCTCAAGCCATATATGGTAGTCATGACTCTTGAGCCCGTTGATTCGCATAGTCTCTAAGTTCACCCCCCTCGTCAGATTAGCAGCATACCCATCAGGAAACTTTAAGATTTTGAACCATTCCAATACTTCTTTCCTTTGGGCTCTATCAAGGACGAAATCAGCCTTTGGCTTTTTCCATCGCCTGCCTTCAGCGGGAGTTGGAATTGTTAGCTTCGGCCTATCACATAAATTCGTTTGATCAACTCTAGCCTTGACATTGTCCTTCGTCTTATCAGGAATTTCCATTATTGTACCCCAAAGTGCCTCGCCGATATTCTTTTCAGTGTGCATTGCATCAATGTTATGTGGAAGAAGAATATCCTGCATGTATGGGAGCCTCCACAAGCCGCATTTCTGAGTCCACATGTGTTCCGTCCCATATCCTTCAAAACCATCTCCATTTTCTTTAAGGATGAGAGCGTCTAACTGAGCACGCACCTCGGCACCAGTCATCATTTGCGGTGGAGGGTCTTCAACTACAACACCTTTCGTAAAGTTCTTAATGTCTCGTCTGAATGAATGATCTAGAGGGAGAAATTGACGATGTTGGTCGAAAGAAGAATATTTACCACCAGCTTTCAACCAAAAGAACCGAACAGCTGCCTTGCATACTGGGCATGGATACTTCCCGTGAACACACCAGCCGCAGAACAATCCATACGCCGGCATGTCATGCAGCGAGTACTGGTACCAAACATGCATTTTGAAGTTTGTTTTGGTAGCACGATCGTATGTCAATACCCCTTCATGCCAAGCAGACTCCAATTCATCAATCAGAGGTTCCATGTACACGCACATGTTATCTCCCGGATGTTCAGGAATTATCAATGATAAGAATATGTTCTGTCGTTGAAACAGGACGCCGGGAGGGAGATTGAGAGGGATAACGAACATGGGCCAACATGTGTATGGCGCACTGGACATTCCATAAGGATTGAACCCGTCTGTAGCCAGAGCCACACGAACATTACGAGCCTCTGAGGCTTTTGCATGATGAATCGTATCAAAGTGCGTCCACGATTCAGCATCCGATGGATGTACCAGCTTATCAGGATTGTATCGACGCCCATTTTTATGCCATGTCATTTGTTTGGCGGATTCTTCGGTCATGTAAAGTCGTTGGATCCTCGGTATGCAGGGGAGATACCGTAAGATTTTAACGGCGATTGTGGTTTGCCTCGTCTGACCATCACCTGAGTCTATCTCCAAGAACCTAGAGGCTTCACACTTTGGACAGTACTTTGCTTTTGCATACTGTTTTCTAAATAAGATGCATCCATTCGGACAAGCATGTATCTGCTCATATGGCATCTTAAGTGCCCGAAGGAGTTTCTGTGCCTCATACATGTTCTTCGGCAGAATGTGACCACCCGGAAGCAGGCTGCCAAAAACTGTCAACATGACATCAAATGCATCTCTACCCAGACTAAACTGCGACTTTATGGCCATTAGGCGTGCAATGGCATCGAGCTGAGAAACATTGGTATGCTCGTGCAGGGGTTGTTGTGCCGCAGCCAACATATCATAATATGCCTTTGCGGTTGGCTCTGGCTCCTCCTCCAAGCGTTGTTCATCGACTTGTGCTGCGTGAAAGTCTTCTAACATGTCTGCTATCCCGGCGTCATCATCAAGTTCCTCGATGCGTTGTCTCATGACCTCGTCTCTCGTGCGTGAGTCTGCAACATTGTATTTCCACTTGGTACGGTCTCGAGTAAACCCATGCTTGCAGAGATGATTTCTAATGTCCTCCTTTGTGTGTGCACGTGTGTTCCCACATTTGCTGCACGGACACCAAGTGATAGACGCTCCTCTAACGTTTGCAAATGCTGAATCCAAAAAAGACTCGGTCCTCTGAATCCAATCCAAGGTCATTTCACCCCCACGGGACCAGCCAGTGTACATCCACTCACGATCACCCATCCTCTATTATACGAATTATTGATATAATAAGCAATTGCATGAGTAATATAAAACAAATAGCATCTACATGATTATTATATTGCCTAGCTAAATGGTGAAGATAGGTCCTAATCCCACCCGAGGATGCGCAGCCGAGGGTAGTTTCCATGCTCTACGCCGATCCGAGACCGAATTTCGGCAGCATCTCCACGCTGTTCTCCAAATACACGTCCCTAGAGGGAGAGTGTGTATCCGGAGAACAACGGGGAGATGCTACCGAAATTCAGTCTCGGATCGGAGTAGAGCATGGAAACTACCCGCGGTTGCGCATCCTCCGGCTGTCCAAATAACGTGGACAATTCGAAACAGATACGGTCATAGATATGCAAAGTTCTGCATATTTCCGACCGTATCTCTTTCGAACGGGAGACGCCTAGGTTACGTTAACCACTAACATGCATGTCAAGGACAGAAAGATATTTATGTCTCACCTGAGAACGGGGGCGAGTCGGGGACGGTGACGCGCCGGGAACGGGGGCGAGTCGGGGACGGTGACGCGCCGAGAACGGGTGCGAGTCGGGGACGGTGCCGACTCGGGGACGGTGTCACGCCTAGAACCTGCAACAACCTGAACAAAAAAGAAAAAAACTGTCAAAATTTAAAAATTTTGGCAGCACCTCCCCTGCACGGGGAGGTTTCAAAACCTGCAACAAAAGCAACGGCACAATTGCCGACAACCACATAGACAACGGCACGATGACCGGCAACCACAAACGCATATATCTTTTAATTCAACTTAACTAAACAAGTAAAAAAACATATGTCCAATCACATACAAATTAATCTAATTTAAGTACACTAATTCATCTCAGTTCACTTCAAACTAAACAAAATGTAATTGTCTAAAGTACGCTAAAATAAACTAAAGTACTAATCTCATACTAGTTTAAAATAAATTAGTGACTAAACTATTTTGTCTAAACTAACAAAACTATTTTGTCTAAACTAACTAAACTAACTAAATTAAATAACTAAAGAAAAATAGAAAAACAAAAAAAACTCACGGACGGCCGGAGATGGAGGTGGCCGGCGAGGGAGGGGCCGGCGGGGCCGCCGGCCGAGGGAGGGGCCGGCGCGGCCGGCCGGTGAGGGAGGGGCCGGCGGCGCGCGGCTGCCCTACCCGCGGCCGGCCGGTGAGGCAAGGGGCGCGCGCGGGGAGGGCGGGCAGCGGCCGGCGCGCGCGGCGGGGAGCGTCGGCGGTGGCCGGCGCACGCGGCGGGGAGGGAGCAAGGCGGCGGGGCTGGCGGCGCGCGGGGAGGGACGGCGGCGTTGCTTGGCGGCGCGCGCGCGGGGAGGGGAGGCGGCGGGGCTTGGCGGCGCGCGCAGCGCGGGGAGGGGAGGCGGCGGGGCGTAGCGGCGGCGTGGCGTGGCCGGCGGCGCGCGGGGACGTCGGCGGTGGCAGCGGCGCGCGGGGACGGCGGCGCACGGGAGAGCTGGCGGCGGGGTGGCGCGGGGACGGCGGCGGCGTGTGGGAGTTGTGTGTGTGCGTGGCGCGGGGTGGCTTCAAACCGCTAAGTGTATAAGCCCTTTGCCGTGTGCCCAGATCTGGGGCACACGGCAAAGGCCACTTCTTTGCCGTGTGCCCAGATCTGGCTCACGGCAAAGGGCTTTGCCGTGAGCCAGATCTGGGCACACGGCAAAGGCCCTTTGCCGTGAGCTTCTAGGGTTTGCTCACGGCAAAGGACCTTTGTCGTGTGCCTCCTCGTCTGACACACGGCAAAGTTCAAAATTTTTTAAAATTTTTTTGCGCAGTTCAAACTTTGGTAATATTTGTTACCTTGCCTAAGGCCCTAAACAACTCATGTTAAAGGTTTTCACACCAAAAAAATTAGTATTTCATGCGTTTGAAATTCAAATTCGATTTAGATCGTGTAAATTGTTTGAATTCAGTTTGATCAATTATTTCATCTCTGCGTAACTTTGTCACGTTTTGAACATAGCTTGCTTTACTCAATTAACAACATGGTTGATGAATATATGATAAGAAGTACGTTACCTCATGTATATATGTACATATGAGTTCATATTATTCAATTCAAAAAAAATTATAAAATTATGAAATGTGTATGAAAATTTACGAAAATTTGTCCTCGCTACGTCTATGTTGCCTTTTATCTATGGAAAAACTTTTGAAGTCAAAACCTAATTCGACTTCAGTTACGCTCTCAATATGAACTACTCATTCTCAACTCTCAGAAACTTCTCCAGAGATTCTTCGATTTGTAAGCAGCGTACGTGACAACTTGTGCGAAACGTGTTGAAATTTTTACCACATCATATACACATGAAATCATGATGGTAGGAGAAATCTGATGATTTTCGGACTTGGATTTTTTTTTCTAGAATTTAAAAACGATTTGGCCCAACGTGCATAATCATGTTTCTTGAACCACACGCTAGAATTTTCATTACAGTTCATGGATAAGGTCTCAGAATGGACTGAGTAACGTGTATGGTCCCTTTGAATCAATTATATTCCATTATTTGACACTCTTGCAGCTCAAAAGTTATTTTCAACGATAAATCGAAGAAAAGAAATAAAATAACTAAATATAGCAAATAATTTGTGAAATGCATCAAATCTTAACATGGAACACCAAGCAAGTTACATTGACACCACAAAATTTTTGGGTGACAAAAGATTAAAAAAAAAATTTAACTTTGCCGTGGGCCCTACCTTTGCCGTGGGCCACAGACTACGGCTCACGGCAAAGGGCTTACGTGGCCGTGTGCCAGCCCTTTGCCGTGAGCCAAACGGCTAGCTCACGGCAAAGGGTGACGGCCGTCACACGCCGTCACCTTTGCCGTGGGCCGAGTGATGAGGCTCACGGCAAAGGTTACAACTTTGCCGTGTGTTGTCCTTTGCCGTGGGCCCAGACACTGGGCCCACGGCAAAGGGGCCCCTTAGCCGTGGGGTATTTCTTTGCCGTGTGCCAGGCCACAGGGCACACGGCAAAGGGGCCCCTTAGCCGTGGGGTATTTCTTTGCCGTGTGCCTGGCCACAGGGCACACGGCAAAGACGCACGATGCCGTGTGCTCTGGCTTTGCCGTGAGCTTGCTTTCTGGCACACGGCAAAGGGCCGGCTTTGCCGTGCGCCCGTGGTAATGCTCACGGCAAAGATTGCGGCACACGGCAAAGGAGCGGTTTCCGGTAGTGACGTCACAGTCCAAATAAAAATCTTAGTATCAACTAAGAAGACAAAAAAATTCCTTTTACACCAGTTTTGCATTCCAATCACAAATATATATTTTTTTTTGTGGACCATGAATATAAATTCCGTGTAGTCCCAGTTGGTGCTGTATATATTTTCAATATATCTTGTAAGGCAGACAAAAAAATCCATTGCATTCTTTAACTAACCCTTGCGCGAAACTTACTACTTTAGATGTTCTTGATTGATTTATGATGGCACTATCCTTTGGCAGGAATTGGTAGATTGGGAATACAAGAGCCAGGAAAATGGGAAAATGCATGCTTGTGGACATGATGCACACACAACAATGCTCCTAGGAGCTGCCAAGCTACTTCAAGATCGTAAGGGTGACTTCAAGGTATTATGTTTTTGAAATGTATGGTTATTTTCTCAATTTTGAAGTATTGTATACCATTGCTCAGACTGTTCTTCGCTATTAGGAAAATGTTAGTATGCATTGGAACATATCCCAATAATTCCTTCACTTCTGGTACAGTATGGTGGTTTTCACTTGATCATCTATCCATTCCATGCTCATATGATTCGTGTGGTTCTTGATTTGTTCATCAGGGTACCATAAAGCTTGTATTCCAGCCAGGAGAGGAGGGTTATGGTGGGGCCTATTACATCCTACAAGAAGGCTCTCTTGATGACGCGTCAGCAATATTTGGGTTGCATGTCAACCCAGACTTCCCATTAGGTGTCGTTTCATCTAGGCCAGGGCCCTTTGCTGCAACAGCAGCACGATTCTTAGTGACTATTATTGGAAAAGGTGGACATGCTGCAGGACCCCATCACTCCATTGATCCTGTTGTAGCTGCATCCAATGCCATCCTCAGTCTTCAACAAATTGTTGCCCGGGAAATCGATCCGCTCCTGGGCACAGTAAGTCATTGATCGGCTTACAATCCTATAGTACTAATCTCATTTGTGTTTGAATTGTCTATAGATGTTGAAAGATAAGTGTCTCCCTGACGTTGAAACATTCAGGTGGTATCTATCACATTTGTGAATGGAGGAGAAGCTTACAACGTTATTCCAGAGTCTGTGAATTTTGGTGGCACCTTAAGGAGCATGACAAATGAAGGTTTAACATATCTCAAGAAGAGGATCAAAGAGGTAATTAAACTCCGCTTGAACCTGAACTGCATATATAGTTTCTGATATACACAGAAAGGTAAGTTGCTTCTATGGAAGATTGTAGAAGGACAGTCAGTGGTGCATCAGTGCACTGCCACTGTGGATTTCATGGAGGATAAAATGAGATCATATCCGGCTGTGATCAATGATGAAGGGATGTATGCTCATGCTAAGGCAGTGGCTCAGAGCTTGCTTGGGGAAGAGAATGTCAAGGTTTCTCCCCCGGTAATGTGTTCCGAGGATTTTGGATTCTATGCTCAGAGAATGGCGGGCGCCCTTTTCAACATTGGAATCCGGAATGAGAGCACAATGGCAAAAGTACATCCAGCTCACTCCCCTTACTTTGTGGTCGACGAGGATGTGCTTCCCGTTGGAGCTGCGTTCCATGCTGCCGTGGCAATTGAGTACTTGAAGAGACATGCATCGACAGGAAACTGAATGGGAAGATATAGAACCATGCCTTTCATGCAGGTGACTTGAATTTTCTTTTGCTTGGTTTAAATTTCCCTATTGCAAGCGTTTTGTGAGGATATATATGTGTGTATGCAGAATACCATTTTCTTATATTAGCTTCTTTGCTGCAGGTTCTTCAAAGATATGAGAAGCAGTGACGTTGTGGCTTAACATTGTCAAATATGTAAACAAAACTTCATTGATGAAGGGAAAATGGATGCAGACAAATTTTGGCAATAATATGTTGTTGAATCTTGTTTATAGAAACGGCAATTGCTAAAGTTTTCACAAAAAAGGAGCTAGCTACAAAATAACAGAACCAACTCACGAACCCTTGAGTTAAATTTTGACAGAATATGAAAAACCTACATGCAAATTAAAGTGAGACATATATATGGAGCTTCTTTTCCACGGAGTTGCACTCATGCTGCCTGAACGTGCGTTGTGGCGATCATCACTCTGGCAGCACGCCAGGAGCACAAATTTCTGCAGCCATACCCTCTCTGTCTTGAAATATAATATAAGGTATTGGTTTTTCCTAAATCAAACTATTCATAATTTTTATTAATAGTCAACGTTAGAATATGTATTTTTAAATCAAAATACATTTTCAGGCTTCTTTCTTTTACTGCATGGTTATATTTATGTAAATCTTTATGCCATTTTGGAGAGTTGATAGAAGCGTGCTGCGATTGTCTCCTCAAGCAAGCCATCGAGTTGCTGGGCCTTCTAAAGCAGAAGTTACAAATCAGCAAAGAGATCAAGAAGAGTTGATGTCATGATAGTGAAGGGACGTTAGGAGTAACTATCACAGGCTCACCAATGACCAACAACGACCTGACAGGAACATTGCAGATTCGTGTACGGAGGAGTTGCCTAACAGCCTTTCCCCTTTGGGGTGAGCAGTCGTGCTGCACTACTTATTCGTTTTCTCCTCTAACGAGCGGTCACAGATTTAATGGACGAGATTGTACGTAGAGCACTCTAGCTCTCCACGTTACTAATCACAACGACTCTTGTTTTTCCTGTTGGTGTGGGCTCACGAAAGGCTTATTTAGTTTTTTCAGTTAGGATTAAGATTAGAAGATAGTATAAATTCAAAGGATGATATTGATCTCATTTGGTTAAGATTTTTTGCAAAGAACACAATTACTATGTGAGCAGAATTGAAATTAGCTTACGTCTGTCACACATACTCCCTCTGTCCCTAAATAAGTGTCGCCGTTGGTGTGCGTGTCACAAGTTTGACTCGATGTGTATAAAATACGTACAACATTTGTATCTTAAAATAAATTTGTTAAAAAACTAGACGAAAATATCTTTCCAATGATACTAATTATGTACCATAAATAATAATATTTTTTAATATAAAATTAAATAAAGTTTTTTCTCGAGAAGTGAGAAAGACAGTTATTTAGGGACGGAGGGAGTAGATGAAACGCAGGAAAAGTTATTTTCGATGATGCCAGCAATGACGCTTGTACTTGTTTGTCTTTTCCCGTATTTCATCACTCCCGAATTCATACGCCATCTAGCGCTTTAGGAACGGTCGCATGCTAATTGCTAAACATGGGAAGCTGAGACGGAGCGGCGTGTAGTGTAGGAACTGCAATGCAGAGAACGCTCAAATGCACTACGCATATATGCACCCACCTTTTTATTAAGGATGCATGCATTTTCTACTTCCACACTATAAATATCCCTGGAAGAATAATGAGTGTGGTAATAATAATCTCTTGGTCACAAATTGTAATCCGTATTGTCTACTATAGTGAAGTACGTTTTCCTTCTGAATTTTGACCAAGAAAAATAACCGCCTACTGCCAATAGAATTCTGATAAATCCGAAAATCCCAGTTTATCGGTAACTTTCCACTAGAATTTTGCGAGAGCGCGACCGATCAAGGCGCGCCGATCTTTTTAGTCCCGGGCGGCCGTTTTGGCTTCACCACTCTCGACGCCGTCTCCCCTTCCTTTCCGCGCCGCCATGGCCGCCGCTCGCGCCGCCTCCTCTACTTTCCTCCTCCTCCTACCACTCCTCCTCTGCTCCCACCCGGCCGCCGCCCTCTCGTCGCCGGCGACCCCCGCGGCGGGCGAAGAGCTCCTGCGCGAGGCGCGCGCGCCGGGTCTCGCCGCGTGGCTGCGCGGCGTGCGGCGGCGGATCCACCAGCGGCCGGAGCTGGCGTTCCAGGAGCACCGCACCAGCGAGCTCGTGCGCGCCGAGCTCGACGCGATCGGCGTCCCGTACAGGTGGCCCGTCGCCGAGACCGGCGTCGTGGCCACCATCGTCGGCGGCGGCGGCGCCGCCGCCGAAGGCGATTGGCCCGTCGTCGCGCTCCGGGCCGACATGGACGCGCTCCCCGTGCAGGTACGGACCGTCCGTTTAATCCCTTTCCTCGTTGGTCCTGCCGATCTTGAAGCGGTGGTGCGCGGCCGTCGCTACCTCGTTTCTCGTCGTCTTGTGCGCATGCAGTAGCCAGTAGGGTTCGATTCGGTTCGGTGCTGACAGGTGTGGGTCCCGATGCTCGTAGGGCAGTTCGTCATCCCAACCTTTTTTTTAAAGTATAACAATTTTTTTCCTGTTTTAGATATTTTTCTGTGCTATGCTGATTCCGAAAGTTATCTAAAACATAAGTATATATATCCATTTAAATCTTAATAAAGTGATCTGTGTACGGTGATAAATCAGTTTTTTTCCTCCCCAGATATGGTATGAAAAGTTTTCAAAAAAAAAAAGACGATATGGTATGAAATGTATGATCAGTTCCTGGAAATAGGATGGAACAGGACCTACATTTCTAGGAGGATGTAAGATTAATATTATTATACCTGGTTTGGATTATTATTTTTTTTCACAGGTTCTCTTAACATGGAGATGAGAAAGACAATAGAAGATTTATAAAAACTTCATAAGGAAATACAGTTTGAGGCTCATGCATCCATGTTGCTTATTACAACATATCACTCCTTATGGCACTAGTTCACTCAGAATTTTCTGTTATCTTAACCCACGCTACATAAGTAATTGTGTCAGCCAAATCAGGTTCTTGCAAAGGCTATTGTTTTGTCGTCCACATTGTTTGTACAAATGAGTTTATATTACCTCGCAAAAAAAAAAGAGTTTATATCAATAAACTTTTAGCGGATTTACACAGGTTACACAGTGTGAAACCAAAATGTCAATTTGGCATAATCTAAGAAACAGAGCATCTTTCTTTGGAAAAATAAAAAACAGAGCATAAGAACCACTAGGAAAAAAAATATATAATCACTCCCCACTGGTACAGCGTACGTTGCATCCATGTTAAGTCTAGCAAAAACTAATATTATAGTTTTTCCACATTCTTCAGTTACCATTTGTGAAAAAGACTTACCATAGTAGAGGGCTTTTGTTCTATGACAGGAATTAGTTGATTGGGAATACAAGAGCCAGGAAAAAGGAAAAATGCATGCATGCGGACATGATGCACACACAGCAATGCTTCTGGGGGCTGCTAAGATACTTCAAGATCACAAGAGTGACTTAAAGGTAATAATCTTTAACCAATTTGATGGACATGAAGGTGTTATGATCCAATTTAGAATGTTGTAAAACATCACCAGGTTTCCTATGCTAGTAGGATCATATAAATATTCATGTGTGGCACATCATGATATATAACACAACAACTGTCTATATTCAGGTCAGTTCACTAGACAAGTTTTGCTCTCCATGTTTATAATTTGTGATATTCTTGTTCAATCATTAGGGCACCGTGAAACTTGTATTCCAGCCAGCAGAGGAGGGTCAGGGTGGTGCATATTATATCTTACAAGAAGGATTGCTTGATGATGTGTCAGCTATCTTTGGCTTGCATGTTGACCCAGTCCTTCCAGTAGGCGTCGTTGCATCAAGGCCAGGACCCTTTGCTGCAACAGCAGGCCGATTCCAAGCAACAATTACAGGAAAAGGTGGGCATGCTGCACTACCCCACCAAGCCTTCGATCCAACCGTAGCTGCATCCAGTGCCATCCTCAGCCTTCAACAAATCGTCTCCCGGGAAATAGATCCTCTCCAAGGCGCGGTATGTTATCTGATTATTGCGGTAGTATTTTCATTGACATATAAATTCTGAACTTCTTGTCCAAAAATTCTCTACTACTATTGACTGGTGTCCCCATGCCTTGAAATTTTAGGTTGTATCCGTCACTTTTTTGAAAGGGGGAGATGCTTTTAATGTTATTCCAGAGTCCGTGACCTTTGGTGGCACCTTGAGGAGCATGACAAATGAAGGTTTATCATATCTCATGAAGCGGATTAAAGAGGTAAACTCTTCCCAACCTGAACTGCATAGTTTCTGCAACTCGTACAGTTAACAAAATGCTTGTATGGAAGATTGTAGAAGGACAATCAGCAGTACATCAATGCACCGGCACTGTGGACTTTATGGAGGACAAAATGAAAATATATCCGGCTGTGATCAACGATGAAGGGATGTATGCTCATGCCAATGCAGTTGCTCAGAGCATGCTCGGGGAAGAGAATGTCAAAGTGGCGCCACAGTTAATGGGGGCGGAGGATTTTGGATTCTACGCGCAGAGAATGGCTGGCGCCTTCTTCACCATTGGAGTGGGCAACAAGAGCACCATGGTGACAGTCCATTCCACCCACTCTCCCCACTTTGTGATTGATGAGGACGTGCTTCCTATAGGAGCTGCGTTCCATGCTGCCGTGGCAACTGAATACTTGAAGAAACATGCATCAGCCTGAAAATGAATCCAAAAAAATTAATATGCTAGTTTGGATACTTTGGGCATGCTGAAGCTATGCTTTTCTTGGAGGTGAGCAGAGTTTTCCTTTCTTTGGTTCTCCTGTGTCCTATCCTACTACTGGCTTTAGAGGATATGTAATCCAGAATGCCATTTACCTTTTCTCTGTAGGTTCAAGACAGATAGTATGGTTGTTCAGATGCTCAGGTAGTTTCATTGATGAAAGGCAATGATGTACATCATGTACTAGACATAACAAAATGGGGCTATTGCGTTCTTGCCCTTGTTTCATATCTCAATTGTGATTTTACCCTCACTTTTTTTCACTTTGCATTTTTACTCTTACTGTTTAGGAACGAAGACTAAATTTACCCCTACTTCGTGAACAGCCCCTAACGGTGTCAAAGAAGACAAATTTGCCCTTGTGAATATACCCCTTTTTTTTCGAGCTTTGTGATTATACCCTTGTTTGACTTTTATTAAAAAAACAATTATATTTGCCCTTTGTGAACCGAATTCAACATATATCCAACTCAACAGCTTGCTTTAGTGTACAAATCGTATCTTGTCTCGGTAGATATACTCAATAATTGAGTAAATCAGCAATCCACAAACCTAGGCATGTACTGGGTATTTAGTAATTCAGTAAATACAACGTATCTTCAGCAGGAATTAACATCACCACAAGGGGCAAAATACCAGCGTGAATAACTGCAAAATGACAAATACACATCCGGATTGCAGTGAGATTAGGTGGTGGGAGAGTGGAATTACTGAGAGATAGAGACCATGGGGAAGTTTGATTACGTGAATCTCACTGGTTGAAGACGAATTTATGCTTAGAATGCTCGAATTCATCACAAACCCGGGGAGCTCCAGTAGCTTGAGCAAAATCCCACATGCGCGACCGCCAGCTGTGCTCCAGCTTCGCATGCATGGTCGCCGGAAGCGCTTTGCCGCGCTCGCCGTCCCGCCGTGAGGCCGCCTCGCTCCATCCGTGTCGCCCGCACTGCCAATGGACCCCGCCGATGCCGTCGCTGGCCTCCGAGCGCGCCCAGCCCCGGATTGGTCCCGAGCACCGCCGGTCGACGCTCCCGCCCGCCGTCGGCCGCGGCGACTGCCCGCCGGATCCCATCCACTAGACCTCGCGCGCGCCCGCTCGTAGCTGGAGCCTGCCTGCGCGCCGCTGCTCGCCGCGCGTGCCTCAGGTCCTCCTCGCGCTCGCCCCGCCCGCCCGCGCCCATGCCCTTCGAGGACCGTTCGGGCTAAACCGTCGCCCGACGAGAGCGGTTAGCTGGACCGGTTTACGGAAAACCGGTAGAAACCGAATAAATTTTAAAACCAAATTAAATCCGTAGTTCAACCAGTTTCGAACGGTTAGCCGGCCAGTTTGAGCGGTAAGCCGCCCGGTTTGAGCGGTTAGCCGACCGGTTCGAGCGGTTTTACAAATTTTCAAATTTTAATTAAAAATAAAAGAAAATTTCTAAAAATAGTTTAAGATGTGTAGAATCTAATGGTGTCAAAAATTTTCAAATATTAATGCATTTAATTTTTTTTTGTGGGCATTAGAAGTTTAACGTGCTGATTTAGTAGGCTGTTTGAACTTCTAATACAAACAAAAAGATACTAAATGAACTAATATTTGAAAATTTTTGACATCATTACAATCCACTCACCTTAAAGTATTTTTAAGATTTTTTTAATTTTTTAAATTCAAATTTGAAAATTTTAAATTTGGCCGGTTTCCAACCGGCCGGTACCGCTACCGGTCCGGACCGGTTTGACCGGTTACCGCGGTATCCGGACCGGTAGCGGTCGGGAAAAAAACCCTGCTTCGAGGCCCGCCGTCGCTAGGGGAGAGAGAGGACGTGAGAGAGACCGATAGGGAGAGCAGAGCTTGGGCTCGATCTGTTCCTGGGACAGTCAACAGTTGAAAGAGATAAGGGTATGTTTGTCTTTTCACACAGCATTTCTTATTTTTTTAATTATTTTATTCCGGAAGCAGCTAACACCGTTGAGAATAGGGGCAAACGGAGGCTTCGTTTTTAAAAAGTAAGGGCAAAAATACAAAGTGGAAGAAAGTGAGGGTAAAATCACAATTGAGATTGAAAATAAGGGAGTATTACAAAATTTTATGCGTCATACAGTATTTTTAAACCTGATAAAATTGTCATGCGGTGAAAGTATTATGGGCACAGCTAGTTTGCGGTCGCCCGCAGGGGGCGCCGTGCGCTCGCGCGTGCTGACAAAACCGGCGGGCCCCCCTGCATGGCACTGCGCAGCGCGCGCAGCCCCCCGCACGGAGCGCGGACCCCGAAACCATAGGTGGGACCACCCTTGGAAAAAAACATTTTCGGAGAAAAATTTGGCGAAAAAACATTTTCAGAGAAAAGTTTTGAGAAAAACATTTTTAGAGAAAAAAGTTTTGAAAAAACATTTTCAGAGAAAAATTTTTGCAAAAAAATTTCAAAAAAAGTTTGCGAAAAAGATTTTCAGAAAAAAGAAATTGCAAAAAATATTTTTCAGAAAAAAGTTTTGCAAAAACATATTTCAAAAAGAAATGCAGAGAAGTTTTTCAAAAAAAATTGAAAAAAGAAAAAAAATCACCTTCTTGGCCGTCGCCCGCCGGGGTCGCCGCGCCCGCCGGGGCTCCCCAGATCTGGCTGGGGCTCGTTGGATCCGGCCGGGGTCGCCGCGCCCGCCGCCGCCGGATCCGGGCGGGGCCGCCGCCCTGCAGAGCAAGGCCGGATCCCGACTGGGAGGCGCGGGAGGGCGCGCGCTGACGGCCGCCGCCGCGGACGACAGGGGCACCGCTCGGCTCGGCCTTGGCCCGGCCAGTGACGTCGTCCCCGCGTCGCCACTCCCTCGCCGGGAGGCCTCACCGGACTGGTCTGGGACTCTGGGCAGAGGAGCGGGCGCGGGCGTCGGCGAGGAGCTGCGGGGTTCTCGACCGGCGACGGCGGGGTTCACGGGGGGAGCGCGCGTGCGGGTGAGAAGGATGGGGATGGAAATGAGTGGAGACGAGGGGTGGGGGAGACGAGCGTAAGCAGAGAAAGTTACGGCCGAATGTAAGATTGGGATTTCGAAGTATTATGTGAGACACTTTTTACATCTACCACAGTGCCGTCTCCAATTTAAACACTTACCATGCAGTGTTGGTTAATATTAAGATTTTTTCGGTTGCGGTTATTTTGACAAAACAGAGTAGAGCCGCCTGTACATCGAGAACGTCAAATTAAAAATAAAAGAAAGGACCAACGGTCTTAAAATTCTCCCATGTCACGTCCTATCGTGCTAACTCACATGTCTAGCATTTAACAAAGTTGCCGCCGTCCGTCTGTTTTGTCATATATATCCCACATATAACTAAGAAATGTGAGCACAGACAAGAGTAGTGTCTCGTGTCTTGTGGCTGGCTTGTCGCTTCCATGGCGTCCTCTGCTTCCCACCACGTCGTCCTCGTGCTCCTCCTCCTGGTCCCTCTCCTGGCGGCGTCCGCCGCCGCCTCTATCCCAGCGAGCGCTCTCGCCGACGAACTCCTGAGCACGGCGCGCGCCGCCGGGTTCGCCGCGTGGATGCGCGGCCTGCGGCGTCGCATCCACCGGCACCCGGAGCTGGCGTTCCAGGAGCACCGCACCAGCGAGCTCGTGCGCGCCGAGCTCGACGCGCTCGGCGTCCCCTACGCCTGGCCCGTCGCCACGACAGGCGTCGTCGCCACCATCGCCGGCGGCGGCGGCGACGGCCCTGTCGTCGCGCTCCGCGCAGACATGGACGCGCTACCCATTCAGGTAATGCGCCAGTGTTGGCACTGCTGTCCCAACCTTTCTTTCATTTGATTTGCTCGCCATGCGACTGCTTTTGTTCCAGCCTTCATATTTGAACTGGTAAAATGATCAGAACTATAATCTTTCATGGTGGTAAAAAGGGTTCTCCTTTTTTGTTGAGATTATGAGAATCATCTACGCATAATTTCAAGGATGAAAACCAAGGATTGAGGATGAAAGTTTTATGTTGTGGTTGCTTTATAGTGTAATATATGGAAATTTAGAGTGATGGGTGATGGTTTGGCATATGACGTTGTATGTCACGATTATATAGTTGTCATTATCTGGAGGATATGTCATTGCTACCTGCTCCTATTCATTTTTTTTTTCTGACAGAGAAAGCCTGAAAGGTAGGGGGACAACAACAGGAGACCGCGGATCCCATGCACCCGCTGTCTTGAGGAATCAGATGTTATATTTGAGCCACAGCTTGGTTATCTGAATTTGCCTTGTGTGTTTCAACTTTAAACTCTAGACGTATCGTGTAGTACATCAATATTCAGTTTGTTAAATACTACTCCCTCCATCCTTAAATATATGTCGTTTAGGACAAACCATTTAGTTTAAAAATGAACTAATTTGCTTGTCCTAAACGACATATATTCGAGAACGGAGGGAGTATGTGGTAAGACTTGAATTTACCACTAAAGAAAATTGCTGCATCAGCCAAACAGAAAGTCGTGCCACGAGCACTTTTTAATTAAAATTTTGCAATCATCGAACCGATTTGATTTAACAGTCAAAATCAGGCAGTGCAGACAGTGGACAAATCCAGCGTAGAGTCCCTTTGGTGACATCACGTACACGATGTAATACCAAAGTGAAAATGACATGGAAACAAGAAACACAACATCTGACTCATTCTTGGTGACATCTTGCACAGCATTAGGAGTCAGACCAATCAGATATGATGTACACACTAAGAACGAAAACGACTGTGGAAACTTACACTTTTGTACCGTAGCTTGAACATATCCTGTTTGGATCTGCGCTAATGATATTTTACTGAAACCGTGTGCACGAAACCTAACAGTGATTGCACATCAAGGGTTCGAATATGTCACTGTACTGCGGGTGTTTTCCTGAAAATGATGTTGTTGTTTGGCAGGAAATGGTGGATTGGGAGCACAAGAGTCAGGAAGATGGAAAGATGCACGCTTGTGGACATGATGCTCATGTCACGATGCTACTTGGAGCTGCTAGATTACTTCAATCTCGGAAGGACGACTTGAAGGTACCCTGCAACTAACTTACCCTAGAATAATCTTAATTCCACACAGCACTCCATTATGTTTGCAATGAGGTACTGAGGAGTCATGCACTCCTGTAAATTAGAATTACTGTTAGATGAGTGAATGCCTGCGGTTTCTGAATTTGATGAATCTTCAGGGTACTGTCAAGCTTGTGTTCCAGCCAGCAGAAGAGGGGTATGCTGGGGCCTATTTCGTTCTAAAAGAGGGTGTCCTGGACGATGTCTCGGCCATCTTCGGCTTGCATGTCAACCCGGATCTTCCGGTAGGCGTTGTGGCATCCCGGCCAGGACCAATCCTTTCAGCTGCAGCTCGGTTCACCGTAACACTCACCGGTAAAGGCGGGCATGCAGGTGGCCCTCACGACACCATTGATCCTGTGGTTGCTGCGTCCTCTGCCATCCTCAGCCTCCAGCAACTCGTCTCCCGGGAAACCGATCCTCTTGAAGCTGCTGTATGTTGTCAGACATTCAGTTGGATTATTATCTCTGAAAGTGAAGTCTTTTTTTGCTTGTGATTCTGAAAAAGAAAATTCATTATCTGGTTGCTGACTTACAGGTGGTGTCTGTCACATTGCTGAAAGGAGGTGAAGCTTACAATGTCATCCCCGAGTCAGTGACAATTGGTGGCACCTTCAGAAGCATGACGGATCGAGGTCTATCATATCTCATGAACAGGGTCAAAGAGGTTAAAGATGTGTGCTTGCTATTTCCTCCTATCTGAATTTTCAGTTTCTATAATGCCTTGACCTCCTTTGAAGATCATAGAAGCTCAAGCCGCCGTGAGCCGCTGCACCGCCACCGTCGACTTCTTAGAGGAGGATCTCCGGCCGTACCCGACCACCGTCAACGACGAAAGGATGTACGCCCATGCCAAGGAAGTAGCCGAGGGCATGCTTGGGGAGTCCAGTGTCAAGATTGCTCCCCAGACCATGGGCGGCGAGGACTTTGCGTTCTACGCGCAGAGGGCAGCGGGCGCCTTCTTCATGATCGGCGTCGGCAACGAGGCTACCATGGAGAGGGTGCGCCCGGTGCACTCTCCGTACTTCGTCATGGATGAGGAGGCGCTTCCGATTGGAGCTGCATTCCATGCTGCCGTGGCAATTGAGTACCTGAACAAGAACCAGTGCGCCTCACAGTAAGGAGCTCGTTTGGTGGGATCAAGGAGCTGGGTGGATTTATGTAAAACAAATGCCAATTATCCTATTTTGGCATCAAAACCATGTAGGATCTGTAATAAAATAAGAAAAACGAGCAAGCCGTGTATGTTGTAAATTAAAATACATGTTAACTGCTGAAGTGTTTGAACAGTAAAATCATTATACAAAAAGAAACTAAAGTGTGAGACTCATATAGTTAACCGCTGAAGTGTTTGATATTTTCAATGACCAATCTTTGTCTACACTTTTATATAAAAATAGATAATATATATTTCAACAAATAATGTATAAATATTTATCAAGAAATATTCCCTGAAAAATTTTTATCAAGAAAATAAGAGGATATCTTTTATAAAAAAATAGTTTTATGAATGCAACTTTAGTAATATTAAAATTATTAATCATCAGCCATGGATATAACTTTTGAATAGTTTCAATGATATATTGTCATTATTAAAATTCAAAGTAACATATTCATCAGTTATGGAAATAATTGAAAATTTCATATAGTCCAATAAAGATATTGTCCAATATGTATCCATTTTAGTGCCATATTAAATTTGAATAAGATATCAATATTAATGGCTTAGAGATATTGTCGAATATGTATCCATTTTAGTGCTACATTAAATTCGAATAAGATAATAATACTAATGGCTAAGTATATATGGATATCAAATAATTTGGATATCCATTTTCATATTTCAACCCCCATTTTGGTTTAGAGGGACTTCCAACTTCTCTTAAACTACTTGCATAGAAAGTGCTCATCCTTTAGAGATAATGGACATATGTGAATGAATTCCTGTTAAATATAAAAAAATTTCACTATCAATAACATTCAAAGTATTTGGTCTCTACAAGAGAAAACATCTTTAAAGTACTTTTATGATCTTATATATTTATAAATAGTTTGCTCTAACAGAAATGTGTGGTCCAAAGTACACGTCCGGGACCATCCAACGTATTCTCGGCCGAAAGGGAGTAGCTTCTTCTTCTTCTTTTTTTGAAACGAAAGGGAGTAGCTTCTTGTGCCAAAAAAAAACTTTGGAGCTTGGATAAAGGAAAAAAATATTATTATTTGTTTTCATCGGAGATTTTTTTTTAAAAAAATATTTTAGCTAGACAAGAAACAGCGCTGAAAAGGAACAGATCACTTGCCGGATGCGCTATCCGACTGACCGAAACAGAACGCTCGCGGCGCGCCGCCCCCTCCTCGCCGCGTGCGCCATGGCTCCGCCGCCGTTTCTCCTCGCGACGGCTTCCCTCCTCCTGCTCGTTCTTTCCACCGGCCTCTCGCCGCGCGCCGCGGCGTCGCCGTCGCCGGCCCTCGGCGGCGACCTCCTTGGCGAGGCCCGCGCGCCGGGTTTCGCCGCGTGGCTGCGCGGTGTCCGGCGGCGCATCCACGAGCACCCCGAGCTGGGGTTCCAGGAGCACCGCACCAGCGAGCTCATCCGCTCCGAGCTCGACGCGATCGGCGTCCCGTACAGATGGCCCGTCGCCGAGACCGGCGTCGTGGCGACCATCGCCGGCGGCGGCAGCGGTGAAGGGCCCGTCGTCGCGCTCCGGGCGGACATGGATGCGCTCCCCTTGCAGGTTCGTGCCTTTCTCGATTGGGGGTTGTTTGGGTTGTTGGATCGAGCACGTCTTTCGTATTGAATTCTAAGTTTCCAACTGCTTTCTTGGCATTGGGCGCAAAGATAAAGTCCTGCTTTTCCTTTCATCTATTATTGTTTTTTAAGTGTACTTAGGTTCAGTTTGTTAATTTTATTACATATAATTTGATCGATTACAAACATTTTCGCTGTTTGGAATGTCAATCATTGTGCTTACACAAATGCCAATCTGGTGGCTGGTGGGTGACTGCCTCTGTTCTGATGAACATCCATCAAAAGTTCAAAACTGCAATGAGCAATTCGATTGGACTATGGTTTGTTGAAAAAACGATTGGACTATTGGCAAGTACGCGTTGCTACTTACATGTTTCTTATTGCAGTATCTCTGATCCCTCCCTCTGTCTATTCACTTCAGATGCCTTGTGTTACTTAAATATCTAATCACCACCAAAGACTTCGGCGATCGATCTAATGAGGCACACCAACCTAGAAGCACACTTAGCCATTATAAATTCATTGCCATCTTATCCAGCTGTCTAAGTTATGTTGGGATACCCTCTGATTTTGATTCCGTACCTTGCCGGGCGCGTTACTTTACTCAATCAAGCACAGCCAGATCTGTGTTATGTTACTAAGCAGAAGATGAGCAGAGTAGCTTGCTACTGTTTTGTTGATGAAATAAATCTTTTTTACATGTTTAGTTTGGGAGCAACTTGATGCATGGCCTCTTGTGACGTACTCCATATCAATTAAATTCAAATTTTCTTGTTGGATTAGTAACTCTACTGCTCTTGCATGGCCAGTGTTTTTTTTTTCTCTCTTTTTGAAACAGATAGCATAGGTCCTGCATTTTTGCTTGGGCAAACTGTCACTTTACTAATTGCTCTGTGATTCATTGCAGGAATTGGTAGACTGGGAGCACAAGAGCAAGGAAAGTGGAAAGATGCATGCTTGTGGGCATGATGCTCACACAACGATGCTTCTTGGAGCAGCCAAACTACTTCACTCTCGGAAGGATGAACTGGAGGTATGAATTGTATGACCAGAACTTCGGAGCTTGATTTCTGTGTCTTCCATGGCTGAAACTTATGATTCTTTGTTTTGTTTTATAGGGTACTGTGAAGCTCGTCTTCCAGCCAGCAGAAGAAGGTTATGCCGGGGCTTTTCACGTCCTAAGAGAAGGTGTCCTGGACGATGTGTCAGCCATTTTCGGCTTGCATGTTGATCCAAGACTTCCTGTTGGTGCCGTTGCTTCCAGACCAGGGCCAGTTCTGGCAGCATCAGGCAGGTTTTTGGTGACAATCACTGGAAAAGGCGGCCACGCTGCAGGGCCACAAGACGCTGTGGACCCCATCGTTGCAGCATCCTCTGCCATCGTCAACCTTCAGCTGCTTGTTGCTCGGGAAATTGACCCCCTTCAGGCTGCAGTATGTGAATGTGACCTGCTTACCCTGTTGCATTGTACCTCTGCCTTTGCAGTTGCCTAAACTTGTTCAGTACATATTCAGAATTTCAGATGTTACTATGATAACGGCATGACCCCCTCTTTGTTGTTTACTGTCAGGTGGTCTCAGTCACGTTCATGAAAGGAGGTCATGCTCACAATGTCATTCCGGAGTCAGTATCCTTCGGGGGTACCTTCAGGAGCTTGACGACAGAAGGCTTTTTGTATCTTGAGAAGAGGATCAAAGAGGTAAATAATGAAACAAGCACTCTATATCTCCATTTTACCTGAAACCAGAGGCATCATTCTGTAGTGGGGATCAATCAAAATTTACATTCCTCCGATGCACTTATAACTGCAAATGATAACTTTATACTTCTTCCGAAGATCATAGAAGCACATGCAACTGTCCACCGCTGCACCGCCACTGTCGACTTCATGGAGGAGAAGGCCCAGCCATATCCGGCAACTGTAAACGATGAAGGGATGTATCACCATGCCAAAGAAGTGGCAGAGACCATGCTCGGGCAGGACAATGTGCATAGAGGAGCCCCGTTTATGGGTGCAGAGGATTTCGCCTTCTATGCGCAGAAATTTGCTGGGGCATTCTTCATGATCGGAGTTCGCAACAAGACTATGAAGGCACTTGTATCCCCTGCACTCCCCTCACTTTGTGATTGATGAAGATGTGTTGCCGGTAGGATCTGCCTTACATGCTGCAGTGGCGATCGAGTACCTGAATAAAAATGCAGCCATGGCAAGCTGACCTGAACATAGACATGTGTCGATTGATTTATAGATGCTGAAGCTCATCTAATAGAAATAATCAGTGCACATTGGGAAGAATTGCATTTTTTTTCACCTTGTATTCTTTTCTTACTCTAGTTACCTCTGGTTATCCGCATGGTTTCAGTAGAGCGAATTAAAAGAACATCCAAATATTTGAAACCCTCTTCCGCCTAATAAATACATGCAAAGGCATTTTCTCCAAAAAAAAAAATTCTCATGGTGATAGTTTTATCGTACTGTTGGATAGGTGGTTTAACGGCTTGATAAGTGTACATGATCAAGTATTTGGTATTGGAGGGAATAATATTATTACTTTGATTTCAGAATTCTAAGTGCTTTACTTCTATTATAGTTTTTAAAGTCTCATAGATTAGATCTCTCTGTACATTAAAGTGGCAATGCAATGGAAAAGAAACTGGAATTTTAAAAACCTCTTAGTTGGATCGATGTTGTACATAAATAATGGAGACTCCCAGGAAACGATACAACCAATCTCTGGTAGAGATCTTTATTTATCAAGCCGATCGATCAAGCAGCTAGAAGCAGCTGCTACTTCAGAGAGGGCGCACGTAGACACCAATGGCATTAACGTAGGACCCTCCACGCGCGAAGAAGCCCACGATGCCACCGTTAGTCTGCACGGGGACGGTGAACGGAGTGCCCTTCTCCTGCCCCCATGGCCCATAGCTCTTAAGGCTGGTCACAAGCTTCATCGAGGTTACGGCGGTGACGCCGCCATAGCTGCCGATTGTTCCTGACACTTGTGTGATGAACTCAGACTCAGCGAGCTGGATCTGCACGAAGAGGGGGGAAATCATGAGGAATTAACCGGTTTTGTATATTCTATTTATTTTGAGAACTGATCAGGGAATAATAGGCAAATAAATGCACCTTACCGTGTGAGCCTGTCCACTGGAACCTCCCCAAGGACCAGCAGAGCGCGTTTGGCCAGCAGAGTCAACGTAGGAAAACTGAATGGAGTTAACGACCAAGCCACTGCGAATGGTGACGCTCTCCAAATGCTTTATGATTGATGCGTCTGTGATGACGTCCAGAGGAGACCCTCCGTTGCCGCCCCATGGGCCGATTTTTATGACTGGGTACTGCATTCAAATATGGTATATATGTTGTTGTAACATCATAGAAAAGTTAATAGTAGCTTGAAGAAATAGGCATGTGTGCCTAGTAATAATATGACTTTCCATTTTTATGGGGAGAAAAGTGTTGGTGCATGCACAGCCTTCTCACCCTTATGCCTCTGAGGCACAACGCACGGACAGTGAGTTCTATGATGTTCACATCGCTTCTTTGTTCGTAGAGCTTCTTGGAGATGACTCCTGTTGCCATAGCAAACTCACCGGTGCCCCCTACAATTGCCCACTCCCCAGATTCGACGGTTATTCCCATCACCTCAAGCGTAGACCCACTAAACCTGCATCGCATGTAAATATGATTATTGCAAAAATGACAACAATAAACAGCATGATAAACACACGGGTACCTTTCATTCTCAAACACCAGGCTGAAGGAACAAAGCCAGTTACCAGCCTGAATATGCAGGCCCTGTGCCCGGGCGATGACCTTCGCATCCGAGCCAGGGCCATCATATACCTGCCAGTTGTTAACTATGGTTTCGCCAATCGGCTCCGTGTTCTCTATGATCGGGGCTTCATTGGCATTGGGGCCCAAGGGCGTTTGGTACATGTACAAGCCTGCAAAGGCAAGCTCATTCCACTCCGCCGGCGCAACAAAGGGAGTGATCTCGAAGTTCTTGGTTGGCTCCATGGGTTAAGGAGAGCGAGAGTGCTAAGCTGCAAGCTGCAGCGTCTGAAGCCAGGCATACTCGATCTATTTATAGAGCAGGGAAGCTGCAAAGGGCAGTGTAGATCGACAAACATATTCAAGCTGCAGTGTAGGAGAACTATATATTGATATATTTTATTTTATTAAGAAAAAGAAAAAATAGGCAACATATTTTTTTCATCTATACTATAAAGAGTGTCACAATTGAAACGGTTTCTCACCCAAAAGTCTACCTCCCTACCCCTCACAAAGGACCCACAAATCAGGGCCAAAAGGTGGCCCCGAACGACCGGGGGGGGGGGGGGGGGGGGTAGACGCGTTTGGTCGTCACCCCCCGTTCTTTTGCGCCTCGGCGCCGTCCCGCCCCCCTATTCTTTCTCACCTTGGCATTTTTGTATACCCGCTGCCTTCCTTTCCTTTTGACCGCGTTCTTTGTATGGTAATGCAATCAAGGGCGTTGCTTTTCTGTCCTTTCTGTTCGTTGTATTCGTATGAAAAAAGATACGCTGGTTTCCTTCCAAAAGAAACGCCCCTTTCCTTTCCTCCACCTTCCTTTGGAAATTCGCCTGCCTTTCTTTCCTTTTGATCGCGTTCTTTGTATGGTAATGCAATCAAGGCGCCGCTTTCCTTTCCTTTCTATTCGTTGTATTCGTATAAAAAGATACGCTGGTTTCCTTCCAAAAAAACACCCATTTCCTTTCCTCCACCTTCCTTTGTAAATTCGCCTGGCTTCCTTTCCTTTTGATCACGTTCTTTGTATGGTAATGCAATCAAGGCGCCGCTTTCATTTCCTTTCTATTCGTTGTATTCGTATGTAAAAAGATACGCTGGTTTCCTTAAAAAAAAAACACCCTTTTCCTTTCCTCCACCTTCCTATGCAATCAGGGCGCCTACACCTTCCTTTTGAAATTCGCCGCTTTCCTTTCTTTATATGGTCGTGTGCATCAAGGAATTTGAATTCCCTTCTTTCCTTTTGTAGATGGCTAGCGTCCATATATGTGTTGTATACCAGTCAATGTTTCCTTTCAAAAAAAGGAATGACATCTACGCAATCGGGTGTCTCCTTCCTTTTAAAACTTGATTACTTACCATAGTTGTGGGAGTCAATCAGGGAATCGATTACTTACCATAGTCGTGGGCGTCCAGGTTCATCTGCTTAGCCCTCCTGCCCCCTATATAAGGCGCCCCTCCTTATTCTCAAAGCACGCAATCTCTCCCTTCATTCTCATCATCTATTCAGAGTTCATATTTCTTTGCAAGGGCGTCGGCGTCGAGCGCGATGCAAGGGTGGCCACGACGCTCGTCGTGTCCAAGCTCGCCAGGTAGAAGCGGAACGTGCTCCGCGTTGTGACGATGTCCGGTGCCGTCGAGTGCGTGGTGTCGTTGCTCCATGACACCGGCGACGAGGAGAGCAACCTTCTCGGCCTCCCCATCATCAAAAAGCTGCTACGGTGCCGAGTTGCTCATGGGTACATGTATCGTGAATAATTTCTTTTAGATATGTTGTTTATTGTTTAAGATTTAATTATACAAAAATTTCCTTCTGTTTCCGCCGGAGGCCCAAGCTTTCGATGTATGAATATATAATTTTTAATATGAGATGCTATTGAATAATTTTAATATGCGATCTAACAAAAGTATACATTATTTTAGATACTTATTTTTAAAAAATTAAGATTTTTTTTAAATTTATGTTATTTTTATAACACGTGTCCGTGGCACGTGCCAACCTACTAGTTAGATCTGACTACCTCTATTTTTCCCACCCGTGGCAACAATTGTTTACTCCGATGCAAGCACGCGACATGTATTTTTGGCCAAAGAAAAAAAAACGTGACATGTCTTCATCGATAACGTGACCAACTTCACCACATTGTTTTCTTTTACCTTACTTACGTGCCTAACTAGAACAACTTCGCTCCATTCTGTAACGTGACAACAATTGCTCAAATCTAACTTTTCAACTTGGTCCAAGAATAGTTACATCTAATCAAACGAGGATAAACGTGACACCCCGGCCCATAAGTCCATAACATAACACGCCATACATTCTTTGTTTAATGGTAAACACGAGATTTTGTTCTTAAACAGAAATAATAATAACTAGTGATGCATCATAACATGTTTATTAGGTAACAACATGATCCGTGCTTGCTAATTAGTTAATCGTTGCAACAAAATAGATAATTGTAATGTACGTATATCGGTCATCGGTCAGCTGGAGATTTCCAATCCATCTCACACATAGGTGATTGAGAACGAGAGCGACGGAAGGCAACCAAAAAAGGCGTTGGTAAGAGTGTCCAAAATATTGAGCTTTCAAAAACTAGTTTTGGGCTGCTGCCAAGAAACTATTGGGAGAAAAAAAAATCCTCCATCCAACAGTTCTCTACAACTGATATCCAACAAATATTTAATTACTGCCATGTCATCTGATGGCCTAGGCGTATAATTCTTTTCCATGGGAATTCAGCGTACAATTTTTTCTCCGAACTAGTGAACGCGACCACCCATTCTGCTAGCCTCAGTGGCGGAACTGGGAGAAAAAAAATGAGGGGCCCAAAATAAAGATCAATATTTTCATCGTTGATGTAGATATGATGATAACAATATATATACATATTAAATATTTTTCATCAATTTTTGTCACCATTCTGTTAGTATTATTTAATTACAACGTCATGATCCATGATGCCAAGATAACAAAAGCATGTCATACACGCATAGATGATTCCTGAGAGCGCAATACTCCATAAGGTACAATCAACACTTATCTCTAATTCTAATGAACATTGACTTACCTAGCCACCTAGACATTTTATCGAACAACCACATGGCATCACGGTCCAAGCAAAGTTCATACTATCTGACATGTGGATAACAATTTGCGATCAAAACACACCATTTCTCGATAGGATTAGCGAATACAAATTAAAGAGCCCTTGGATGCCAAAAACGTACTCCATTCATCTCAAAATAAATAAACACGGTTATAGCAATTGGGCACGAGAATTAAAAACTGATGAAAAAAAATAGAGTGGAAGAGAAATGAGGAGGGGTAGAGGAGGGAAGAGATTTGTATTGGATAGCGAGAACAACATTTTTTTTTAATAAATTTTGAACTTTAAAAACAAGACCCTTTTTGGACGGGGGAGCAGTTTTTACAAATATGGTACCCCTACCAGCTCCCGCTCAGTTCCGCCACTGGCTAGCCTTGACGAAGGTTGCCAAGATTAGGAAAACAGGTTAACTCTAACTATGCTCTGCTTCGGTGAAAAAAAGAGCAATCTGTTTCTCAAGATCGAAGCCTGCTCCCGTGAAGAAAGAGGAGGATGATCTACTTAATCTCCACCGTCTAGACCAACCAGAACGACGCAAAAAAGATGCCGTGGTAGTTCATGATTGAAACCATGGCCTCCAGATATTTTGGTGATCCTTTGGTTTGCTAAACTAATTAGTAATAGAAGTATTGGATGTTTAATTTTATGGTTTGATTAATTGTCAGAATGATCATGTCTCCCATGTCGTTAATGCTATAAATGTGTCCCTTTTTAGATTATGTCTGTACCGCCCGTGATAGAGAGATTATTGAATATCACAAGACAAGAAAATACATAAACTTCCTGGGTTGAGAAAGCATATGGAATGTCTATTTCAATCAGATGAATACTTGGGTGACGTGTCTAAGATAGAGTCGATGAGTCTGAGACGCCACTCTCTCCATGACTATGTATATTAATTATAAACTTATGATTTTTGCTCATTTGGATTAGTTGTTTTTTGGATTTATAAAATGTCACTTCAATGATAATATTTTATTTGACAGTATTATTGTCTTATTTTCATGATCAATGTGCTTCTAGTTTGTAGTTTTGATGTCCCGTAGCAACGTACGGGCATGATGCTAGTGAAAAACGCATGGGCATCGGCTGAGTCTCCAGGGTTGGGAGCGCCAGTAATGGGGGCAAATCTGGCCCCATTTTCTATTAGTTTTAGACGTGCTAAAAAAATTTAGGAATTATTTTGGCCACTGTTGGAGTAATTTTTTCGTGTTCCTTTACGAAACAGCGTTTTGGGATTTTGTTTTGGGCATGGCTAGAGAACTGACCTTCAGTACCAGTCAGCAACTCCCCTTTAGTACCGATTTTGGAAGTGGTACTAGCTGGCCGGTACTAAATGGTCCGATCATTTAGCGATACTAAATGATTTTGCATCAAAAAAGAAAAAAAGAAAATATTTGGAACACCAACAAGTTATGCGATTTTTTCACAAGTAATTTATAAATGCACGCATGCGTGGTGCGTGGGACTCTAACCTGCGACCTTCAGCTTCGCATGTTGCTTTCTTACCATCCCACATTCCCACCTATCCATCAAATGTGACTGAGTGAGAGATACTTTCCTTTTAAAATAACCCGTGGAGCACCATTTAGTACCGGGCCATAACACCACCAGGTAATACAAGGTGGCATTTACTATGGGGTGGTGTACGTTATAGCCCGATACTAAAATGGTTCTGGGAGCTTTGAAATTTGGTTCTATGCCACTTCAGTACTGGTCCAAATTGAAACCGACACTAAATGACATGGATGAAAAGTCATTTTTCTTGTCGTGGCTCTTAGCATAATAATAACGTGATTTGGAGAAGCAAAGCCGGTTTTTCTTTTAATTTATTTTTATCCCATATAAATCAATGGCTAAGATTTATTTTGACTCTTACTCTCTCCATCCCTAAATATTATCCGTTTTGGCTTTTCTATACATAGCTTTGATATGTATTTAGAAAATTCAAAACGAGTTATATTTTGGGACAACATGAGTATCTCTTAAGTGGTAAGAGGAAGTAGTAGTGTGATGTGGGCCAAGGACCATGTCACACCTTAATCCTAGAAATAAATGCTCCAAGCTTTACAGTCAAATGGATCATGGGTTGTGTACGCCTTAAAATCAGCATCATCTTGTGCAAACTTCAAAGCAGCTATTTCTAAGCAACATTGTTTATAGTAAGGGTGAGCACATGTCATGCTCAACAAGTATGGAGAAAGTATGAATGAAAGACTACACAAGGAATGACTTATTGTTATAAACCGATAAGCAAATTTAGTTGGTCTGGTTTTATTAGCAACATGTTACTAAGGTATAAGTATATAACCACTCGCATGAATAGAAACAAAGGCCATAAGCACATAACACAACCAGAATCACGATTTAAGTCCATCTTCATGTTCATTTTTCATGTGAGGGCCCAAGCTGCTTTTAACCATGAGCACAACTAATATATAAGTTTTACACTGTATAGAGTTTGTACACTTTCACCACAAGTCGCGTCAAAATTCTAGAGAATTTTAGACCCAACGATGATGTTCTAATCGGGCACTCATCATACTACCAAGGTGTGATGACATAGGGGCGTTACAAGGCCTGTACAAATATTTCCTAGCAAATAATTGTACATGTTCAAGTATGTTTTTTTATAATTACACAGTATAACAAAAACATTCACAACACACCACCCTCACCCCTATGAACGTACGCACACAAACCCTACCCATATGAGCATCTTTGAAGACTGGGCCGACACATCCTTGAGATTGACGAAGTTACCACAAGCGCCTCGCTGTCAACGGGACCATCGCCTACCACTGAAAGCACAAACACCGTTAAATCCTTGGAAAAGTTGCTCTCACGGGGAGATGAACCAAGACTTGGTGCTACCGAGGCTCTTATATAACCACTAGGCGGCCCTTTCGCATGGTCAAGTATTTGTTACTGGAGGGAGTAATGTTATTACTACGATTTCAGAATTCTAAGTTCTTTACTTCTGTTAGTTTTCGAAGTCTCATAAATTAGATCTCTGTATATCAGTGGCAACGGAATGGGAAAGAAGCTCGAATTTTAGAAGTCCCTCAATTGGCTTGATGTTTTGTACATAAATAATGAAGACTCCCAAGAAATTACCGACTACTACCCATACATATAGTGACTCCCAGGAAACGATATAACCGATCTCTGGTCGAGATCTTTATTTATCATACTTAACAGATGCAAAAAACACACAGACCACTTATTAGAAGCAAACATACAACAAAGAGTATTGCCGTCGCGTGCATCCAAGGAGGAAATGAAGTAAAATAAAAATGGGAAACTGCAAGCCGATCGATCAAGCAGCTAGAAGCTTCTTCCGAGAGATGGCGCGCGTAGACACCAATGGCAATAAGGTCGGCCTCTCGATCGCTTCAGAGTGGGCAAAACGCATGGATAGTAAGTTCTATGATGTTCCCATCGCTTCTTTGTTCGTAGAGCTTCTTGGAGATGACTCCTGTTGCCATAGCAAATTCACCAGTGCCCCCAACAATAGCCCACTCCCCGAATTCGACGGTTTTACCCAGCACCTGAAGTGTAGATCCACTAAACCTGCATCGCATGTAAATGTGATCGCAAAAATTGCAACAATAAACAACATGGTAAATTTCTTCGGGGGAATATTCTTTTGCACAGACATGGTACACACAAGTACCTTTCATTCTCGAACACTAGGCTGAAGGAACAGATCCAGTTACCGGCCCGGATATGAAGCCCTGTGCTCGGGCGACGACCTTCGCATTCGAGCCAGGGCCATCATATACTTCCCAATTGTTAACTACGGTTCTGCCGAACCCCTGATTCGGTATGATCGGGGCTTGGTTGGCATTGGGGCCTAAGGGCGTGTGGTACATGTACAAGCCTTTGAAGGCTAGCCCATTCCACTCAACTGGCGCACTAATGGGAGTGATCTGGAAGTTGGTTGTTGGGTCGTCGCTGGCCATGGGTCAAGAGAGTGTGAGTGCTAAGCTTTTCCGGCTGCCGTGTCTGAAGCCGGGACACGAGCTACTCGATCTATTTATAGAGCAGGGAAGCTGCAAGGGTGTGCAGATGGAGAAATATGAGCTGCGTGCACTCTAACGTTATTTATTCTGCTGTTTTAACTTTTTGTGGAGAAGGAATGCGGTACGAGTCCACCAATTAGAGAATACTGCAAGAAGCTCTGAAGAACTTGTACCGCATCACTTTTTGGTTTCGTACGTGCCCAAGCGATGATTATGAACCCTTCATTTAGGCTGATCTGATCTACAAATATGCATTGATATATTTTATTCTGAGAAATAGAAAAAAATAGGCAACATATTTTCCATTACATCTAACTAGGAGTCCTCCATTTCCCCCACGGTGAAGCAACGTGACATGTACTTTTGCCAAAGAAAAACACGTGACATGTCTTTATCAATAACGTGACCAACTTACTGTCTTTTTTATCTTAATTAATTAACGTGCCTAACTTGAACAACGTCTCATTCTGTAACATGACAATTAATTATTGTTCAAATCTAACTTTTCAAATTGATCCAATAATAATACGTCTAATCAAATCAGGATAAACGTACCCACCATAAGTCCATAACATAACACACCATACATTCATTGTTTAACGCTAAAAACATGATTTTTTGAAAACAAATAATAACGTGATTTTTTTTGAAAAGAAACAATAACGTGATTTTTAAAAGAAATAATAACATGATTATTGATGATGCATCACAACATGCATATTAATGGTAACAACATGATTCGCGTCGGTAGTTATAGCACGATAATGTGATTTGGAAGAGGGAAGCCCTTTTTTTCTTTTAATTTACTCTCTCATATAATTCAAGGGTTAAGATTTACCTTTGAAGAGGTTGTCGGACTTTGGGTCCGGCAATCCACTAGGGGGTACCCAAGTGGTTGATTTGTAGGGATTGAGGGGATCGCGAAGCTAGGTAAGCTTGAGGTAACACAGGAGACGCAAGGTTTATACAGGTTCAGGCGGCCGGGAGGCACAAACCCTACGTCCTGTGTTCGGTGGTGTCTTGTATTGATGAACTCGTCAAGGCTCTTGAGCAATGGCGAGTCGGTGAGTGGTTACAATGGGGAGCACGATGATGGACTAGATCAGATGCCCTTAGGGGGTTGACCTAGGCCGCCTTATATAGGCCGACGGCCTAGGGTTACAAGTCGGTTTAGATCTAATCCTACCGGCTTACAGCTGGGAAAGTAATCCGAGTCGGTTACAACATAATCTTTAAGATATTCGGGTGCGATCTGCCAGCTGGGTCGCGCATATCTCACTTGATCCGGATGTCACGCCGCACGCCTTGCGGGCTAAGTCTTCACAGTCTAGTCCAGCAAGCTCGAGCTGTCTTGTGGCTCGGCTCATGAGTCGGCCCACATTGCTGTCAGATGTGGGTCCTGGCCGACTGACATCCTGGTCGGTGAGGGGCCCTGTCACACCCGATCTTGAAGACAAGACCGAATGCATAGCATATGTGCGCCAGGATCCATTTACACACATATGTTGACGTCATCAGTGAAAATATCATAAGACCATGTTCAAAACGTAAAGATATAATAAAGTACTTTATTACACTCTCACGGAAGACTCGGAGGTCTTTAATCGTTTATCGATAACTTAAATCGTAAACTGCAGCGGACTTCTCCCACGGCAGTTGACTGGTGAACGCCTGCCTTAGAAATCTTCAAAATCATCGAAGAATCCCTCGACATCTGAATCTTCTGAACAGCAGTTGGAGCAAGGGTGAGTACACTTATGGTTGGTACTCAGCATGCGGGGGAAAATGCAAGCTTCCAAGGAAAGGCTAAGGTTTATGGCGGTTAGCATTTTTAGTTGGTCAAATTTTATTAGCAAGCGCCTATTTACTAAGTACAAGTTTATACCAACCCTTTAGATAAAGAAAACCATAGCAACTCAGAAAGAAACCACAATTTATTTTCATCTTCCAGTTTAATTATCATGTGAGGGTCCAGGCCGCTCTTGACCGTGAGCACGGCTGATATATCAGTTTTAAACACTCTGCAGAGGTTGCACACTTTCACCATAAGTAGTGTTTCCCATGTCGCCCGGGTTTGCAAGGCCCTTAGACACTTTCGAGGTGAATGGCTAGGGATTCACATTGAGGTTTTCGCCAAATATACTTAGTACAAAATAATCCGCTAAGGTTTCTAGTCACCGCAGAGCATAACCCTCCCTAGTGGTCAGCACCTTAACAAAGGCTGCTACCCCAAGAGGACCGGGCTATACCCCGTCGATGCCACCCCTCTTGCCCTTTTCAGGTAAGATTATAAAGCACTAAATTCATTTGGTTATTTGCCAAAGTCAGAGCCATATGACACTTATGGATGCACTGTTTTCCCGGGTGGTTCTCCATGTTCCGATTAACAAAATGTGTTCTTGCAATTACCAAAGTTCCACATAAATAAATATCCATTTTAACATTTGTTCAAAAGAAACCACCATAACCATATAGCAACTAGCATTTCCACCCAACATAAATTAAAACCCGGTTTAACAAGGTATATGGGAAAAATCTAGGCAATCCTTAACATAGGACCCGTCAAGTTTATGCAAAACATAAGTAAATATAAATGTGAATTTAGATGACATTTCTGGGTTAAAAAGAATATGTGGGGGGGGGGGGGGGAAGCCACTTGCCTTCCTCTGCAAACTGCTGTTGGTCCTCTTCAAAGTGCTGCACTTGCCCTTCTTCGAAGTTCACGTTCTCTACACGGGCACACAAGTAATACAAATAAATAAAAGAACAGTACACCAAAATAATAAACAGAACAAAACAAGCACATAAAACTGTTCCTTACGCAGAGACGAATCCGTGAGCGCAAGAATCGCTCAAAACGGAGTTAAAACGGCTAAGATATGAGCTAAACAAGGTTTAGGGACCTGCTGGTAAGAAAACTTAGTTTCCAGGGGCTAAACTGAGAAAAACCGAGGACTAAACTCTAATTTAAACAAAACTAGGGGGGCTAACGCGTAAAAGAGCTAAGCTGGGGTGGCTGACAAGATTAAACAAAAGGACAGGGGCTAAAACGAAAGATCCAGGGGCTAAACTCTAATTATTTTTGAACTGAGCTGGACGGCGCTGCGATTACCAGAAAACCCAGGGGCTCTTTTGCAAAAGTGCCAGGGCGCGGCGGGTTTGACCGGTATTGACCCGGGTCAGATTTGATCCGGGCCGTTGGATCAAGGGTGGGCGGCTGGGATGCGCCCGGCGGGGTGCGGCGGCGCGCTGGTGGCGGGGGCGACGACGCGCGGCGGCGGAGGCGGCGGCGCTTCGCCGGAGAAGCGGCGGCCGCGAGCTAGGAAGCTCGATTCGAGGCGCGGTTTGGCCCTGGAGGAAGCTAGGGCGACGGGGAAGAAGTTTAGGGCGTTCTCACCGAGGGTTGGAGCGGCGGCGGCGGCTCACCTTTGAAGGGGGGAAGCGCGGGCGGCGGCGAACTCCGGCGAGCGGCGGCCGGCGGCTAGAGCGGTGATTTTTGGGCGGGGAAGTGGTTGGGGAGCACGGTGGAGTCGCGGGGGTTATTTATAGGGCGCGGGAGGGCAGCGGGGGCGACGCGAGGGGAGGGGAAACGGGCGGCCGGCGGGGAGAGCTCGGCGGCCCTTAATGGCGCGCGCGAGTGGGGTCTTGAAGGGGGGGGGAGCCGTTACGGGTCCGAGGAGGAGAGGGGGCGGCGGTTACTGGTGCTATGCGGCGCCTCCGGGGGAGTAAAGCGGCGCGGTGAAGGCGGAGCAAATGCGGCGGCCGGCCGTTGAGCGGCGCGGGCGGGAGGAGGGAGATGACAGGTGGGGCCCGGCGGTCAGCGGCGCGGGGCGAAGGCGGAAAAAGCCCAAGCGGCTGCGGGGCGCGGGCGCGAAGGGAAAGCGGAAAAGGGGGCGGAGCGCCTTCGGCGTCGGCGGGCGCGGGCTGCGCGCTGCTGGGCCGCGCTGGCCAAGTGGGCCGCGCGCGGTAGCGGCCGCGGCGCTGCTGGCTGGGCCGCAGCGAGAAGAGGAGGGGGATACGCCGAGCGGGCTGAAGAGTTAAGGGGGCAAAAGCAGACTTGCTGAAGTTTAAGCAAAACAACACTCAAACTAAATTCGAATTCAACCAAATTTGAATTCGAACCACTCAAAATAAAATGCAGCAGCATGGATGCATCAATCACATGTTGACCCTAAAACAATTATTATATTTTTTTTAACTTTTTAAATAGCTTTTTTTTTTTGTGATGGATTTTGGGTGTTACAGGCCCCTGGGTACCTATATCCCACAGAGGTAAGAAGAAATATGGTCAATCTCAGTGGGGGTTTCATAGAAGAAATTTCATGTGCATTAATAAATCCCATAACACGCTAGCAATTTTACTGAAAAGACAATAATTTCATTATGAAGAAATAGAAGGGGAGAGTTTCGTCCCTATGATACACAATAGGCATGGTTAACAAGTCACAATGAAACTTGCATCGAGAATGTTATGGTTAATTAATTTCAAGACACATTTGGTTACAACATCAAACAAAATTTAATTGATGGAATGTGTCTATAAAATAGTGAAATTTTCTTCAAAGCAGTAGTTCAGGGCTCGAACTCAGGGAGTGACTGGCTGCCGCATAAGCGGCGGGAGCCCATTGATGTACACTCCACCAGCAGCCTCAAATGTGCGGGCTCCATGAGGAGGGACAATTTTGAAAAAAAAAACTGTATCTCATAAATTAAAATATTCAAATAAAATTTAGATTGCACCACTATATTTCTTATAACGAGATCTTCAAAAGTTCTTCTTGAAACTTAGGAGATTTTTAAAACTAGACCATATTTGACTATGTTTGAAATTAAAATAAATAGAATATTTTCAAAAGGAGGAAAAATTCATCTAATTTTAGCAACTATAGAAAAAATCATCTAATCTTGTAAAACAAAAATATTGCATAGAAAGAACATAAATTTTAACACGAGGGACAAATCATCTAGTGGAACAGAATATTATTATATAGAAGTAATAAGTAGAACAAATCATATAAACTTGTGGAACAAAAATATCGTATGAACGGAATATAAATCTTAACTTGTGAAACAAAATCATTGTCCGCCGGTGGGATGGTAAAGCCATGAGTTTGATGGCCCAACTGTCAAACTCATCTCTTCTTGCTCTATTTTGTGTCATTTTCCCAACTTTCACAGTTAGGCCTTGTGTGGCATGCACCATGCCCCAAAACAAATCAGCCTACGGGCTTCTCAACAGAAGCGACAATTGCATGCATGGACTAAAGTGGGCCAAATTGTATTTTAGGCCGAACGAAACAATGCGAGGATGGTGCTAGAATCCTATATATATCTTTCGTAAGATTTTTTTTTTCCACCTTCCATTGTTTGAGATTCGTGCAAGAAACATGAACCATTGGGTAGCGACACCAGAAGGCATGTTGGGTATTAACGATTACGAATGAATCTGCAAACGCACGGATACCACTGAAGTTTTCCTCTAAGAGTATTCCAGTGGTATCGAATCCAAGAGAATGTATGAGTGCACTAATCGATACTAGTGAGCCCAAAGACACAACCCTATTTGTGGCAGAGGATGGAGTGGATTCCTAGTTGATAGTTATAACGTGAGGTAAGATAGAAACTCTGGATTCACACTACTTGCTTCTGGCATCCGGCTCACCCCTAGAAACCAAGCGACTCTGGCAGGTATGGCTGTACGACTTATCCGAATGTGGGGGATTTCAAGGGAACGACAGGGCTGTCACCACCCACGACCTACCCCTACTAAACCGCGCGATAATATGCGCAGACGAAGTGTAAGCCATAGCTACGCACCACGCCTACTCTACGATTAGTACTGCAATCTGACCACTGATGGGCCCCTCGTAGCCACACCAGAGCATTCCGTACTAAAAGACGAAGCGATGAACCTACAAGTGGAGTGTTGGCGGCGCAAACGCACACCAAGATTGAACCGCAAGCGCACAGATCGTGTGTAGCTTCTTCCAACAAGTGGGATGTTGGCTCTTACTTTATACTAATCTTACTAACAAAACTGGGTGTATGAGTTGTGTAGAGAGACAAACTAAACTAGATTAATCTAAGTAGCAAAAGGTAGACACAAGAGAGCGAAGATTGGTACAAGAGAGCAACAAAGATAGATAAGTGTTCCCTCCCTAGGATGTAGGTTCAAATGAATATGCATCTACTACACAAATGGTGTTGCCTTCGCTAGCATCATAGCGGTTATGCGGTCGCTCGGCCTTTTTCCTCTCGCATACTGTCACTACACAAGGGTAATCAGAGACTCGCTAGCACATCTATATCAAAGTATCCGTAGAGTTAAGCTAATCACCACGATTACCACAAACCCTACTAAGAACATATGTTGTACAAGGATAGATATCTCACATATGTAAATGAAGCATTGCAAAGACATAGACCATGAAGCATTGATAGGCATAAAGTGCATGTAGAGGTTACATATCATAGATCCATACAACCCTAGGGATGAACAGAAGCATTACCCCATCATCTTACAGAGATTGATGCACAAATGGGTGATGGAGACTCCGAGGAACGTTGTCACCGAAGGTGGCGGCGAGGAGGTGCAGCAACTCCCTAGGCTGATGGCCTAAGGGCTCCCTTGATCTCCTCGTCCTCCGCTAGTGTTGATCGCTGTGATAAACTGTTGATGACCAAAATTGGCATAGGTTCTTTGTACTCGGTAGTGCTGAATTTCTAAACTCGGCAGTGCCGAGTTGAGTAAGTCGGCAGTGCCGAGTACAAAGGAGTCCGAGAGTAGAGTCCAAGTTTGGCATGATTTTGTATTCTATTTCGACTTGTACTCGGGGCAAGACCTCCCCACCCTATAAATGAGGAGCCGATGTGTCCGAGGGACCGAGTGGATGGTCGCTTCCCAGCGTGATGAGTGATTGACAACGTGGTGTGGATTGACATTTGCCTTGGCTTAAGTATTGCAGGTGTAGAATGCGGCTTGATTGCATTGGTGCAGGTGAAGAATAGGCGCGAAAGGTCTTAGCCATGGCGGCCTCCAGGGAGTGGAGAGACAAGTAGGCTTGGTTTGAGGGACTCCGTTGCCAGATGGATCAAGTGCGGTTCACATGGTGGCAAGAACGAGTAAGGCGGCGTGGATCCGGTGCGATGTAGCGGCTCACAACCGAAGCTCGTACGCGGACGTGAAGCCGGTGCAAGGTGGCGGCTAACAACCGAAGCTTGTACGCGGGGTTTGGTGATTTGGCCACAAAATCATTAGGAGGACGGTTTCTTGGTTTGGGCCTCAAAACCAAGCCCGAGGACTTGGTGTGGCGGTAACGGCCCATCGGGAGGAGCCGTGCGCATCAAGGAGCCTGGACCGGAGGACACGCGGCGTGGCCGCAAAGCTTGTGTCGGAGGGAAGCAAGGTTGCGGCGGATGCGGTCCGGGCCGGAGGAATATTCACGACTATGACAAATTTGCCCCTGAGGGGTATGTATCGCTTAGGGGTAGTTTAGTACTTAGGACTCCACCACTTGGACTATATATAGGAGGTGGTAGTCATCTATTCAAGTCATCTCTTTGGTTATTCATTTTTCTCTTCCCTTTCATCTTCTTCACCTAGAACTATTTTCTTGAATCCTTTGTAGTTTGTATAGGTGAATTCATGGTTGGGTGACGGAGTTTAATCTATTCAAGTTTGTGCCATGATTTGAATTCCCGAGCTCTTTTTGTTTGTCCCTTTTTCGGAGCTATTTTCGGAGCCATTTTTGGGGGATTTTCATTCTTCGATTTCTAGAGCGTTTTCTCTCGGATTTCTTTGGGGGAATCACACATTAGTGCCTTGTGCCTCTTTTCTTGGTGATCTCTTGCCCCCAAACGCTGGGAATCGCTCTACATTTGAAGTTTTTCGGATGAACTCGAGATGGAGGTGTTCTTCGTTAGATTTGAGATTCCGGGAGTTCTAGAGAGTTAGAGGCCGAGATTTTTGGGGGCATACCCTCTACTTGAGGTGTAGATCATCTCCCTAAAGTTTCATCTCAAGAGATCAAGTCGTTTGGGAGATCCATTCACGAGATTGAAGAGTTGACTTTCGGGTTGGGCTGATGCGTATATAACCGGCAGTGCCGAGTTTGGAAATCCGGCAGTGCCGAGTATACACACCCAAACCTGGCAGTGCCGAGTTAAGACACAAAAATCTGGCAGTGCTGAGTTTTCAAACCCGGCAGTGCCGAGTTAACACACACAAATCCGGCAGTGCCGAGTTTGCCCAGATCCAGACTTGCAGGTTTTTTGTTTTTAGTGGATTGAGGTTCTTTCTGTTTTTCCGCTGCTTTTATCTTGTTTCTAGGGTCAGTAGCATCTCAGTTGCTACGTGATCTTGGCAAGATTGTGTTGCGAGGTTCGGAAGTGATTTTGGGATGAAAGCCGGATTTGGGAAAGAAATTTTTGTCGGGTCCCATTCACTCCCCCCCCCCTCTCTGGTCGCCTGATCGGTCCTTCAATTGGTATCAAAGCCAGTTACGGGTCTTTGCGACTCTAACCAGTCTAAGATCCAAAGATGGCGTACCAAGATCGGGGTTCGGGTCGTCCGCACTTTGATGGGAAGAATTATCCGAACTGGGTTGCACGTATGGGCGCTTTCTTGTGAGGCAAAGGAAAGTTGTTGTGGGATGTGACGAAAGATGAAGATTATGTCAATCCTACCAACTTAGATGCCCAAGATGCAAGAGATAAGTTCGAGGCCAACTTTAGGGCTGTCGACTACTTGTTTCGTGCTTTGTCGACTGAAGAGTTTGAACGTGTTTTGGGCGAGGACCTAGCTAGCTAGATCTGGCTTAAGCTCAAGGTAGCCCATGGTGGTGATAGCCACGTCAAGGCTAGGCGTTTCTCGGTCTATCGTAGAGAGTACGAGAACTTTGAACAGTTGTCTGTTGAGTCGATTGATGCTATGTTTCAGCGCTTCACTTCTATAGTCAACAACATGAAAGCCAACATCACCTACCTCCCATACACGGATCATGATAGAGCTTTGAAGCTCTTGCTTTCCCTTGATCGTACTATGTGGGGTGTGAAGGTTGAGGCCATCATGGAGTCGGCTAACTATGAAACTTTGAAAGTTGACGAGCTTTTCTCCAAGTTGAAGTCTTCTGACGTTGATAGACAGCTTATTGCCAAGGCTAAGAGTCCGACTGATTCCCATAGTCTGGCTCTAGTTGGTGGATCTGGTTATGGACATGCTAATACTTCCAAACACTTTGCCTTGTCTTCTCTTGTATCTCTTCCAGATGAGGAGTATGAGGTGCTGAGCGAGGAGGATCTTACGTTGCTTACCAGAAGGTTCGAGCGCATGTACCAGAACCGCAAAGGATCAAGGCATGCGGGGAGTATGTGCTACAGGTGCGGCAAGATGGGCCACTTGATTGCCGAGTGCCCGAAGGAGATCAAGAATGACTACAACCGCAAGCACCGATCGCGAGACGAGCACAAGCACCGTTCCAAGGATGAGTACCACTCCAAGTAGAAGAAAAAGGAGGAGAACACCCACACCTCGTCGAGCTTGAGCAGCGAGGATGAAGACCGTGGCCACCGCAATGAGAAGAAGCACAGGAACTGCAACTTCAACGGGCTTTCCTGCACCGCTATGAACTATTACACCATGGTGCATGACTCCAAGGGCGACTACGACTCCGACTCCGACTCCAAGGATGAGGTAATGACCGATCCCACCTCTTTTCTTAAGGAGATTGCTAGGCTAGAGGAGTTGGTCAATAATCGTGATGATGTGCTTAGAAAGACCAACAAGGAGAAGAGAGAATTTAGGTCTTTGCTTGGTGAGTCTAAGGATAAGATAGCTGAGCTTGAATTGAATTGGCAAGTGCTAGAGCTGAGATAGGTGTGCTGAAAGATGCTCCTATTGTTTCTGATGAACTTGAATGCTCTGTTTGTGATGTGCATCTTGTTGATTTGGTTGCTCTTAAGGATAAACACATGACATGCCTTGATGAACTAGGAGGAGCTAGGGTTGAGATTGCTAAGTTGAAGTCTAGATCTTCTTTGCTAGGTGCTTGTACTTCTTGTCCTGCTTTACATGCTCAGTTGCTTGAATCTCGTACCATAATTAGTTCCCTTGAGGCTGAATTAAAATCTCCTATTGCAAATTCTTGCTCAGCATGTGATGTTGTTGCTTTGAAGAATGCTGAGCTTGCACAATATGTTGATCGCCTGCAAGATGAGAATGATGAGTTGCGACAGTGTTTGGGTTGGTTGTCGGGTCGCGAGCCACAGCTTAAGATGTTAATTGTTGCGTTTAAGAGAGCTGATGGTCGTGGTTTGTGTTCTGAGAAGGCTGGTGAGTGCAGTGGTGAGAAAGAGAGAGAACAAGACAACTCCACCACAAACATTCCAACACCCCCACAGAAAGCCACTTTCAAGAACAACTTCACACCCAAACCAAATCACCTGCTGAACAAGCTTGACACCACTCCTGATCCTCCCATGTTTCCCCCAAAGACAAACAACTCCAGAAGAGAGTGACCTTTGTGAGGAGTGGGGATTACCAGAAGAGAGAGAAGCCTCAGCCGAGAGAAACCCCAAAGCCAAAACCAGTCGTATTTCATTGTGATCATTGTGGAAAGGATGGGCACATTGAGGAGTTTTGCTGGTGGAAGAAGAGGGAGGTAAGTCGAGAGAAGGAGTTGGGTAACAGGGACAGGTACTACTCTTCCCATAGTGTGTCTGTGTCTCGTACACCCCTGCCTAGGAGAGAGGCTTTTGTGCGTTCGGTTCCTTCTTTGGGTTTTCGTGGTGTTCCAGCTCGTGGTGATTTTGCTAGGCGACCTCCTGCTCGTGGTCAGTTTGGTGTAGGGAGGTTCGACTGTAGCTTTGAGGCGAGGAGAGAGTCTAGGCCGCGTTTTCCCCTGCGTGGTGCTAGAGGTCCGACGGTGATGTGGGGAATATGGTACCCGGGTACCTCACGAGCAGGCCTGGCAACCCTCCAATAGGGGGCGGCCCGGCCCACCGTTCTGGACCTGATAACGTGCGGGACAAGCCGGTGCATGAAGGAAGGACCCAGAAGGAGAAGTTCTAATTAGAATAGGAGTTTTTGTAAAGAAGGAAAGGATCCTTAGAGATAGGATCGGCTACAAACCGACTTGTAACCCTGCCTCCCCGATATATAAGGCGGGCAGGGACCCCCTCCAAAAGACACGAAGTCTCTCAAGAGAACAATCCACTGCAATACAACACCCCAAAACAGGACGTAGGGTATTACGTCGAGTTGACGGCCCGAACCTGTCTAAATCCTTGCGTCTGTCCACCCTAACCATCTAGCTCTCGATCTTTGCGATCTTCCCTCCATACAAATCACTTCCGTGGGCTACCCCGTGGAAGACTGCCGGAGATCATATCACCGACAGTGGCGCGCCAGGTAGGGGATATCGCCGAGATCAATTTGGTGAGCCCGATGGACCACGTCAAGATCTTGGACAGCTGTAACCTCCCGGACGTCGACGGAGTCGAGATCCAGTTCGGGAGCACCACCGCCGCTTCGGATACCCAAACGGCAGAAGCTACAACCGCCACGGAGGTTTCCTCTCTAGCGCCGACTTCGGCCATCACGGCCCAATCCGGTCCGATCGCATCTGATCGCGCCGTATCTGCCCCGCTGAGTCCATCGCAAAACGCGGGGACCAACCAGTCGGGAGCAGATCAGCAACCACCCGGTTCCGATCCGGCTCTCGAGAGTCGCGTCGCCGAGTCATCTCAGAGCGTAAATGCTCAGCAGACGTGCGTTCCGAGCCCTGAGGTCATCACCATCCAGACCCCCTTCCACGCGCTTACCCAACAGCAGAAGATGAAAGAGATCGCTCAGGCGGATGATACCCCCTCTGAGAGCGACTCCTACGAGTCAAACCCACAGGGACCCTCAATCCTGGATGACCTGCAAGAGGGTTACACCGCATCCGACTCCTCTACGGAGCCGGAACTATTTGGATCACCCGGAGGGTCAACTCCGAGTAGTTCGGAACGTGGCACGCCCACAACCGATCCTTCTGAGTCCGAGGAAGATTACCTCGCGCAAGGAAGAGCCGGAGCCAGGTCGTACTGTTACATGGTGGCACCATCGACACCATGTAACCCCGTGTCGGAGGATGAACTCACCCCGGCCGACGAGGCGCCTGAAGCCAGAGATCAGCGCCGAGGACGCAACGCCAATCGGGCGACTCACAGAGCCGCCCGACCGCAAGGGGCAAACGCATCAGGATCTGGCACCGCTCAACCTCGAGAACCACCCTCGGAGGACCATCATCGTCATCAGGATCGACGCGACAGGAGAAGCCAGCGGAACCTGATGCGCGACGACATGTTCGAGTACAATGGATTCAACGTCTACGAGACACCAGTCCAGAACCTCGTCACCATCGACGAAGAGATCAGTCGGCTACCGCCCAGTACTCCAGGCTTGGATAAGGTAAGGGCTTTCAGTGCAGGCCGCCTCCGTCCAGGTTCACCAGATGCAGAACAGATCACGTACGGCCGCTCCTGAGCCCGGGTCGACTCGACGCCGGACCAGCGGCGGATCGGACCGTGATGAAGATCTTCGTGACACGATCAACAGAGACCGAGACGCGAGGAACATCATCCGCAGCAGCGCTGAGGAACGTGACCGCGAAGAGGCTCGACGTCGCGAGGAATACGATCGGGAGCATGGGAATCCCCGTCGTAACTCTAACCGGAACGGCTACTCGACGGAATCAGAGTATACCGATTACTCCGATCTCTCCGGTAGCCCAAGACGCGGCAATGACGGCGGTCGTACTCCGCCTCGACGACCGACTCCATCGCGAAGACGAGCAGCTCCCTCACGAAGGCAGCCGACCCCGCAAAGGGAGCAGACTCCACCGCGCAGCAGAACCTACCGACGGGACCGATCTCCTCCCAGGACTCGGACCTTTCGGAGGACCCGTTCTCCACCCAGGGATCGGATCACAGAAGGGAGCGCACTCCCCCAAGGACAACGGATGGCTCGGATCTGAGTGGTTCCCGCCCCAGAGGTCGGATCGGCGGATTCCAGTCATTCACTGAGCGCTTGAGAAGCGTGACTTGGCCTAGGAGCTTCAAGCTATCGGACATCGACAAGTACGACGGGAAATCTGATCCATCCTAGTGGCTTCAGATCTACTACACCGCCGTACAAGCTGCTGGCGGCGACGAAGACGTGATGGCGAACTACCTCCCCATCATGCTAACCAAAGATTGTCGCAACTGGCTAGCAGGACTCCCTCGGAACTCCATTGATAACTGGGACCAACTCACCGAGCTCTTCATCGGTAACTACCTCGGAACTTGGGAGAGGCCAGGAGCAAGCGGCTCCTCGGCCAAGTACGACAGCGCAAGAACGAGTCCCTGCACGACTTCGTACGCAGGTTCTCAGAGAAGCGCAACTCCATCACGGACGTGACGAACCTGGAGGTGATGACCGCTTTCCAAAACGGCATCTCCGATGGAAGACTGATCCACAAGTGGACACGAAAGCCGCCCGCGACTGTCAAGTGACATGTTCCGGGTCGCTAGTACGTGGGCGGACGCAGAGATCGCGGAGAAAGAACAACTCAACGAGATCAAGAGCCGTTGGGAGGAAGAGAATAAGTCAACCCGCAAGCGCGACCTGCCGCGAGGACGAAGAACGACGCGATGATCATCGTCGCAGTGACAGTCACCCCCGCAAAAAGAAGAGCGAGGGCGATATGGTCGCCACTCTGGACCGGCCCAGAGGCCGGATAACTCCAGAAGATTTCCAGCGCATGCTCGATGAGCAATGTCCGTACCACAAGCACCACAAGCACTCGGCACGAGAGTGCTACGGGTTGAAGCGAGCTTTCACTGGAGGCAACAGAGGCCCTCCCTATAAAAGGTGGAACGATAGTTCCCCAAGAGACGACAGGCGAAACGACGAAGCTGGCGACGAGTTTCAGGAGGCTGACCGAGTGGTCCGTATGATCTACGGAGGACCGGAAGGTTTCGAGACGAAGCGCCAGCAGAAGCTCACCAACCGGCAGGTCATGCACTGCCAGGGAGCCACCGGTACCTGAGTACCTTAAGTGGTCAGAAGTACCAATCACCTTCACTCGGGAAGATCACCCGCACTTCATACCGAAGCCCGGGTCCCACGCCTTGGTAGTAGCTCCGACGATCCGTAACGTTCAGCTCACCAAGGTGCTAGTTGACGGTGGCAGCGGCCTGAACATCTTCTTTGCTAACACATTGAAGGAACTCGGCCTAACCACTCTCGACCTGCGTCCCCCCAATCCTCGTTCTACGGTCTGATACCGGGAGAGGGGGCAGAACCACTCGGGCATATCACATTGCCCGTTACCTTCGGAGACCGGAACAACTACCGGACCGAGCACATGCAGTTCACAGTGGCCAACTTCGAGACTGCATATCACGCCATCCTCGGGAGGCCGGCGCTCGCCAAGTTCATGGTGATCCCTCATTACGTCTACTTGCAGGTGAAGATGCCAGGACCCAAGGGCGTAATCACCGTCTTGGGGGACATCCGAGTCGCTTACACTTGCGAACAGGAGACCCTCAACGCGGCAGCTGCCTTGGATATGTCGAAGCGCATGACGCAAGTATTGGCTGCATCGCAGGAGGTGGACAAGGACTCTCTGGAGATCCCCGCCAAAAAACCCGCGAAAGAAGCCATCTCGCCAACCAAGGAGACGGAGCTCAAGAGGATCTCGCTGGACCTCGAAGACCCGAATAAGGCGGCCATTATCGGGGCCGAGCTGGACCCCAAATAGGAAGAAGTGCTCGTCAGATTCCTGAGGGAAAACACCGACATATTCGCGTGGAAACCATCCGATATGCCAGGTGTCCCAAGGGAACTTGCCGAGCACTCCTTGAAGGTCAATCCGACTGCCAAACCGATCAAGCAGAGGCTTCGTCGATTCGCGCAGGACCGCAAGGAGGCGATTAGGGTAGAAATTACAAAGCTGTTAGCTGCCGATTTTATTCAGGAGGTGTTTCACCCCGACTGGTTAGCCAATCCAGTTCTTGTAAGGAAGAAAAATAATAATGAATGGAGAATGTGCGTTGACTATACAGATCTCAACAAAGCTTGCCCTAAAGACCCCTTCGTTCCCCCCCCCCGCATCGATCAAGTCGTTGATTCCACGGCAGGCTCCGCCCTGCTCTGTTTTCTCGATTGCTACTCAGGCTATCACCAGATAGGCCTAAAACTGGAAGACCAGATAAAAACCGCGTTTATCACGCCGTTTGGTGCCTATTGTTACAATACAATGGCCTTCGGTCTGAAAAACGCAGGCGCAACCTACCAGAGGACCATCCAAGCGTGTCTGGATAAACTAATTCCAGACATAGTAGAAGCCTACATCGATGACATCGTGGTTAAGATCATGAACCCCGAGGACATGATAGAGAACCTGACAAAGGTCTTCGAACGACTACGTGCATTCCGGTGGAAACTCAACCCGGAAAAGTGTGTCTTTGGAGTCCCGTCAGGTAAACTACTCGGCTTCATGGTCAGCAACCGCGGCATCGAGGCAAACCGCGAGAAGATCACGGCCATCACCAAGATGTTGCCACCAACTACTCAGAAGGATGTGCAGAAGCTTACTGGATGCATGGCAGCGCTCGGTCGTTTCATATCACGGCTCGGCGTCCGCGGATTGCCATTTTTTAAACTACTCAAAAAGCAGGACAAGTTTGTGTGGGATGACGAGGCGAAACAGTCCTTCCAGGAACTCAAGGAGTACTTGCAGAAGCCGCCCATCCTCGTCCCACCTCAACCAAGGGAACAGCTATACCTCTACATCTCTGCTACCCCCCGAGTGGTTAGCACTGGTACTAGTGGTCGAACGTCCTGAAGAAGGGCACGCATATGGAGTCCAGCGACCAGTCTACTTCGTCAGCGAGGTACTGACGGAGTCCAAGATCCGCTACCCCCATGTGCAGAAGTTACTCTACGTAGTTCTCATCTCAGCAAGAAAGCTGAAACATTATTTTGAGGCCCATCCAATCTCGGTAGTATGCGAAGTCCTCTAGGGGAAATACTCCATAACCGAGACGCAAGTGGCCGAATCGTCAAATGGTCAATAGAACTGGCCGCTCACCAGATAAACTTCGTTCCACGTACTGCTATCAAGTCTCAGGTTCTGGCCGACTTCGTAGCAGACTGGACAGAGAACCAAGCTCCGGCTGATAACGAGAAAGTCGAGTACTGGGAGATGTATTTTGACGGCTCCCTCCAGATCAAAGGAGGCGGCACAGGCGTACTCCTGATTTCCCCAAGTGGACAGGAACTAAAATACGTTCTACAAATCATGTTCCCAGTATCTAACAATGCAGCCGAGTACGAAGCAGCCTTGCACGGTCTCCGCATCGCCGTATCTTTGGGCATCAAACGCCTGATGGTTCGCAGGGGACTCTGCCCTGGTCATAAACTAGGTAAATAAGGATTGGTCAAGGTCCAATGAGAAGATGGACGCTTACTGCGAGGAAATACGGAAATTGGAAGGGAAATTCTATGGCTTAGAGTTCCATCACGTGGTACGTGACTATAATAAGGCAGCTGATGCACTTGCTAAGATGGGGTCCACCCGTGAAGGCGTTCCACCCGGAGTTTTCATCCAAGATCTTATTAAACCATCTATTAAGATAAACCTGGATGGCACTGCCATGGAGCAACAAGTCGGAGAATCTCTGGAGTCAGCCACATTAGTGGTAGACGAAGCGTTGGGCGGGAGGAGTGAAATCCTCGACTATCTTGACAGTGGCATATTGCCCTCAGAGGTCGCAGGAGATGGAAAAGATCTGAAATCGCTCCACGAACAAATCGTGCGGCGCAGTAAAAACTACGTCATCATTGGAGAAAAGCTGTATCGTCGATCCGAAGCCTCTCAAATTCTCCAGAAATGCGTGAGTCGCTCGGAGGGTATTGAGCTCTTGACAGACATACACAAAGGCATCTGTGGTAATCACGCCGGGGCTAGAACCATTGTTGGTAAAGCCTTCCGGTCTGGTTTCTACTGGCCGACTGCTGTAGCAGACGCGGACAATATTGTGCGGCACTGCCAAGGGTGTCAATATTTTGCAAGGCAAATACACGCACCAGCACAACAGCTGCAGACCATACCAATGTCCTGGCCCTTCGCTTGTTGGTGCTTGGACATGATTGGTCCGTTCAAGAAGGCGACGGGTGGTTTTGACCATGTCTTAGTGGCTATTGACAAGTTCACCAAGTGGATCGAGGTGAAACCAGTCAAAAAGCACACGGCAGCCAAGACCATCGAATTCTTCACCGACATCACTCATCGCTTCGGAGTCCCAAATCGTATCATCACAGATAATTGTACAAACTTCGTAGCACAGGAGTTCAAAGATTGGTGCAGTGAAAGGAATATCAAATTATGCCCTGTATCCGTGGCGCACCTAAAGGCCAATGGCCAGGTTGAAAGAGCCAATGGCGAAATAATTAAAGCACTCAGGGCACGTATATTCAAGAAGCTTAAAGCAGTACGATGGCCGATGGATCAAGGAGTTGCCCGCTGTAATCTGGGGCTGCGGACCCAGCCGAGTCGTGCCACGAAGCAAACACCGTTCTTTCTGTTTTACGGCTCGGAGGCTGTCGGTGATATGATCTCCGGCAGTCTTCCATGGGGTAGCCCACGGAAGTGATTTGTATGTAGGGAAGATCGCAAAGATCGGAAGCGAGATGGTTAGGGTGGACAGACACAAGGATTTAGACAGGTTCGGGCCGTCAACTCGATGTAATACCCTACGTCCTGTTTTGGGGTGTTGTATTGCGTGGATTGCGCTATGAGTTGTTGTTGTGAGTTGTCTTTGGAGGGGGTCCCTGCCCGCCTTATATATCGGGGGGCATGGTTACAAGTCGGTTTGTAGCCGATCCTATCTCTAAGGATCCTTTCCTTCTTTACAAAAACTCCTATTCTAAATAGAACTTCTCCTTCCGGGTCCTTGCTACATGCGCTGACTTGTCCCGCACGTCATCAGGTCCAGAACGGTGGGCCGGGCCGCCCCCTATCGGAGGGCTGCCAAGCTTGCTCGTGAGGTACCCGGGGACTATATTCCCCACAGTAGCCCCCAAGCACTTCTTGGCCGATCGTTGGCTGTAATTGATCTGTCTTTTTCTTGCATGATCCGAGTGCTCCGTAACTATGCCAGCATGCTTGATCAGATTCCCAAGTTGTCTAGGACTTCACCCGAGTGATTTCGAAGAAGATCCGAGTGGTTTCGAGGAAGATCCGAGTGGTTTTGAGGAAGATTCGAGTGCATGCTCAAACGTTCCTGAAAACGATCCTTCAATTGTAGCCGTAGTGAGAGGAAGAAGTGCTCTTTTTCACGACGCGAAAGCGAAGTGTATACACTTAGCCCCCGAGCCTTGGGCAATTTTAGTATAAAATTGGCCAAGGGTCTTTAACTTTTCTCCATCAAAATCATGATTTTCAATGGCGTGCACCTCCTGGTGCACCCATTGGGTGTAGCCCCCGAGCCTTGAGCAGAGTAGAATAGTCTGGTCGAGGGTCAAAAATAAAATATTGTAAAGCTCTTTTTGAACCTAATCCATCAATGGTGTGCACCTCCAGGTGCACCCATTGGGTGTAGCCCCCGAGTCTTGATTCGACTCGGTACGATCGTGTCAATACTCTAAAAGCTGTGGATCCTGACTGAATATTTCAGCCCCCATGCCTCCGGGCATGGATTTCGAATAATTTCCTCCTTTTAGGGCATTTTGATTTCCCCTTCTTAAGGAATCTTTTCTCAAGTTCTTTGAACTCGGTGTGACTCCCGAATCGTGTCCCACGACCCAGCTTGACCATATGGTAAATCACCTTCTCACAAGATTTATACTTGTCAGCACTTGACCCAGATTTCCGAGTCAGTTTAGTGATAGTATCGCATGCCTTACGTAAAAATCAATTGCAAGGTTGCAATATTAATTGCAAAAATAAGCCTGGTCGTCGACAAATTTTAGCCTCACGACCGAGTGGTTTCTGCCCCTGAGCATTTGCTCAGGAACCCACGTAATTGTTAATTAACAGAACCGAAAGGTTATGCTATATTTTAGCCATCAATCCTGTTAAGCCCATTGTTTCCTAGGGAAAACTAACGGTTGCCTTATGAAGCCAGAATATCGCGAGATATCGCGACTCCAAATTGCATCTTTGAATTTAAAGCGACGCGACATGCCAGCGTCAGTTGAGTTCCCAAGACTGGCATCGCGCCGCCCTGAGGTAATAAATCGATTTGTTGCCGTTTGTGTGTTCAATTCTGCCCATTGGGTGTAATATCGATAAAGAACTGAACCCAACATTGAAATGCAGTCTACCAGCTCTGGGGCGCACAAACTGAACCCAACTTTGATATGCAGGGTCGAGCTGCTTATGTATCAATCCCGTCGTCGTTGAGACTGTCGAGGCTAGCCCTTCTGGTGATGACGATCCTGCAAACTAATTTTTGTAGATTATCTGTAGTATTGGTAGTAGAAGTACTTTGAACAATGTTTAATTTTTTGTGCTTGTATATAAGTTTTCTGGAGGTGCTACTCCTTTTCTCATTTCTGCGCTGGCCGTAATTTCCGAGTGGTTGACCTGTTACGGAGTAGATTAGCCTCATTGGTCTTAGTCTCATGCCGCAGAGTATTATCGTGCGTGTAGAGCTTTAACTTGGCGAGTACTTTCCCCCACGATTTAAAGTTTGTTCCACTCGTACTTTATGTGCGTGACGCGAAAGAAGAAATTCGAGTAGTAGACATAACGTAGATAGAAGATGAAATCAACTTTGTTGATAACTCATATGATATTTATAAACCTGCCGAGTCGAAATTGGGGATGATTATCCATAGAAACCACTCGGCGAGGATTATTAAAAGATATCTTAAAGAAATAAGAAATTAATACATGACCTGTCGGTTGGTGAGCTTCTGCTGGCGCTTCGTCTCGAAACCTTCCGGTCCTCCGTAGATCACACGGACCACTCGGTCAGCCTCCTGAAACTCGTCGCCAGCTTCGTCGTTTCGCCTGTCGTCTCTTGGGGAACTATCGTTCCTCCTTTTGTAGAGAGGGCCTCTGTTGCCCCCGGTGAAAGCTCGCTTCAACCCGTAGCACTCTCGTGCCAGAGGCTTGTGCTTGTGGTATGGACATTGCTCATCGAGCATGCGCTGGAAATCTTCTGGAGTTATCCGGCCTCTGGGCCGGTCCAGAGTGGCGACCATATCGCCCTCGCTCTTCTTCTTGCGGGGGTGACAGTCGCTGCGATGACGGTCGTCATGTCGTTCTTCGTCCTCGCGGCGGTCGCGCTTGCGGGTTGTCTTGTTCTCTTCCTCCCAACGATTCTTGATCTCGCTGAGTTGTTCCTTCTCCGCAATCTCCGCGTCCGCCCATGTACTCGCAACCCGGAACATGTCATTGACAGTCGCAGGCGGCTTTCTTGTCCACTTGTTGATCAATCTTCCGTCGGAGATGCTGTTTTGGAAAGCGGTCATCACCTCCTGGTCCGTCACGTCCGTGATGGAGTTGCGCTTCTCCGAGAACCTGCGTACGAAGTCGTGCAGGGACTCGTTCTTGCGCTGTCGTATTTGGCCGAGGAGCCGCTTGCTCTCGGGCCTCTCCCAAGTTCCGAGGTAGTTACCGATGAAGAGTACGGTAAGTTGATCCCAGTTGTCGATGGAGTCCTACGGGAGTCCTGCTAGCCAGTTGCGACAGTCTTTGGTTAGCATGATGGGGAGGTAATTCGCCATCACGTCCTCGTCGCCGCCAGCAGCTTGTACGGCGGTGTAGTAGATCTGAAGCCACTGGGATGGATCAGATTTCCCGTCGTACTTGTCGATGTCTGATAACTTGAAGCCCCTTGGCCAGGTTACGCTCCTCAAGCGCTCAGTGAACGACTGGAATCCGCCGATCCGACCTCTGGGGCGGGAACCACTCGGATCCGAGCCGTCTGTCGTCCTTGGGGGAGTGTGCTCCCTCCTGCGATCCCGGTCCCTGGGTGGGGAACGGGTCCTCCGATAGGTCCGAGTCCTGGGAGGAGTTCGGTCCCGTCGGTAGGTTCTGCTGCGCGGTGGAGTCTGCTCCCTTGGCGGGGTCGGCCGCCTTCTTGGGGGAGCCGCTCGTCCTCGCGATGGAGTCGGTCGTCGAGGTGGAGTACGACCGCCGTCATTGCCGCGCCTTGGGATACCGGAGACATCAGAGTGATCAGTATACTCTGACTCCGTCGAGTAGCCGTTCCGGTTGGAGTTACGACGGGGATTCCCATGTTCCCGATCGTATTCTTCGCGACGTCGAACCTCTTCGCGGTCACGTTCCTTAGCGCTGCTGCGGATGACGTTCCTCGCGTCTCGGTCTTTGTTGATCGTGTCACGAAGGTCTTCATCACGGTCCGATCCACCGCTGGTCCGGCGTCGAGATGGCCCGGGCTCAGAAGCGGCCGTACGTGATCTGCTCTGCATCTGGTGAACCTGGACGGAGGCGGCCTGCACGAAAGCCCTTACCTTATCCAGGCCTGGATTACTGGGTAGGTAGCCGACTGATTTCCTCGTCAATGGTGACGAGGTTCTGGACCGGCGTCTCGTAGACGTTGAATCCGTTGTACTCGAACATGTCGTCGCGCATCAGGTTCTGACTGCTTCTCCTGTCGCGTCGATCTCGATGACGACGATGGTCCTCCGAGGGTGGTTCTCGAGGTTGAGCGGTGCCAGATCCTGATGCGTTGGCCCCGTGTGGTCGGGCGGCTCTGCGAGTCGCCCGATTGGCGTTGCGTCCTCGGCGCTGATCCCTGGCTTCAGTTGTCTCGTCGGCCGGGGTGAGTTCGTCCTCCGACACGGGGTTAGGTGGCGTCGATGGTGCCACCATGTAGCAGTATGACCCGGCTCCTCCTTGCGCGAGGTAATCTTCCTCGGACTCGGAAAGATCGGTTGTGGGCGTGCCACGCTCCGAACTACTCGGAGTTGCCCCTCCGGGTGATCCTAATAGTTCCGGCTCCGTAGAGGAGTCGGATGCGGTGTAACCCTCTTGCAGGTCGTCCAGGATTGAGGGTCCCCGTGGGTTTGACTCGTAGGAGTCGCTCTCAGAGGGGGAATCATCCGCCTGGACGATCTCTTTCATCTTCTGCTGCTGGGTAAGCGCGCGGAAGCCGGGGGTCTGGATGGTGATGACCTCAGGGCTCGGAACGCGCGTCTGCTGAGCGTTTACGCTCTGAGATGACTCGGCGATGCGACTCTCAAGAGCCGGATCGGAACCGAGTGGTTGCTGATCTGCTCCCGACTAGTCGGGCCTCGCGTTTTATGATGGACTCAGTGGGGCAGAAATGGCGCGATTAGATGCGATCGGACCGGATTGGGCCGTGATGGCCGAAGTCTGCGCCAGAGAGGAAACCTCCATGGTGGTTGTAGCTCCTGCCGTTTGGGTATCCAAAGCGGCGGTGATGTTCCCGAACTGGATCTCGAATCCGTCGACGTCCGGGAGGTTGCAGCTGTCCAAGATCTTGACGCGGTCCATCGGGCTCACCAAATTGATCTCGGTGATACCCCCTACCTAGCGCGCCACTGTCGGTGATATGATCTCCGGCAGTCTTCCACGGGGTAGCCCACGGAAGTGATTTGTATGTAGGGAAGATCGCAAAGATCGGAAGCGAGATGGTTAGGGTGGACAGACACAAGAATTTAGACAGGTTCGGGCCGTCAACTCGACGTAATACCCTACGTCCTGTTTTGGGGTGTTGTATTGCGTGGATTGCGCTATGAGTTGTTGTTGTGAGTTGTCTTTGGAGGGGGTCCCTGCCCGCCTTATATATCGGGGGGCAGGGTTACAAGTCGGTTTGTAGCCGATCCTATCTCTAAGGATCCTTTCCTTCTTTACAAAAACTCCTATTCTAAATAGAACTTCTCCTTCCGGGTCCTTCCTACATGCGCCGACTTGTCCCGCACGTCATCAGGTCCAGAACGGTGGGCCGGGCCGCCCCCTATCGGAGGGCTGCCAGGCTTGCTCGTGAGGTACCCGGGGACTATATTCCCCACAAAGGCTATCCTACCAACGGACATCTCATACGGCTCGCCCCGAGTGGAATTCTATGATGAATACAACGCGCAAGTGGCGCGAATCGAAGACCTCGATAGTATCGAGGAGAAGGGGTTGGCCGCCCAGATCCAAGCCGCGCGTTACGCTCAGGTCCTTCGACGGTATCATAATCGAACCGTCAAACAGAGGTCTTTTGAAGCCGGCGACTTGGTTCTGAGAAGGAAGCAAAACACCAAGGGCGCGCACATGCTTGCGTCCCCCTGGGAGGGACCATACATCTTGAAGAAAGTGAGTCGCCCAGGCTCATATCGCCTCACTACGGAAGACGGGGTGGAGATCCCAAATCCATGGAATATCGAGCATCTACATCGTTTTTACCCTTGACTAAGTTAAGTATTATTCTCTTATTTCTTTAAGATATTTTTTAATAATCTTCGATGAGTGGTTTCTGTGGATAATCATCCCCAGTTTCGACTCGGCAGATTTATAAATGACATGTGAGTTGTCAATAAAAGTGATTTCATCTTCTATCTACATTATGTCTACTACTCGAATTTCTTCTTTCGCGTGACGCACATAAAGTACGAGTGGAACAAACTTTAAATCGTGGAGTAAAGTACTCGCCAAGTCAAAGCTCTACATGCACGATAATGCTCTGCGGCATGAGATTAAGACCAACGAGGCTAATCTACTGCGTAACAGGTCAACCACTCGGAAATTACGACCAGCGTAGAAAGGAAGGGAGTAGCAACTCCAGAAACTTATATACAAGCACAAAAGATTAAACATTGTTCAAAGTACTTCTACTACCAATACTACAGATAATCTACAAAAATTAATTTGCAGGATCGCCACCACCAGAAGGGCCAGCCTCGTCAGTCTCATCGACAACGTCCTTGGACAGAACATTGGCGATTGGCTCCACTTCAAGCAGCAGCCTGCCCACATCCTCCTCGGAGGTGCCAGCAGCATACCCCCCTCCGAGTGGCTCCAGATCGGACGATGGGAACAGCGACTTAAGGATCGCCAAGACGTGATACATAAGCAGCTCGACCCTGCATATCAAAGTTGGGTTCAGTTTTTCTTCAGGATTACACCCAATGGGTGGAATTGAACACACAAATGGCAACAAATCGATTTATTACCTCAGGGCGAGGATTAGACAAGTTGTAGGCTTGAGGGCCATCAGAAGTCTTCAGAGAAGTCCCCGACGCAAAAAATTTGGATGCGGTGAAGGCAAATGGCGAGGAAAGGAAGAAGATTGCAGCGGGGATGGCTTATAATGGAATAAACCATTCCTCCCGCGCGCGGCGCGATGCCAGTCTTGGGAACTCAACTGACGCTGGCACGTCGCGTCGCTTTAAATTCAAAGATGCGATTTGGAGTCGCGATATATCGCGATATTCTGGCTTCATAAGGCAACCGTTGGTTTCCCTAGGAAACAATGGGCTTAGCAGGATTGATGGGCCTAAATGGGCTGGTTTAAGCCTTTGATAGGCTAAAATAATGACACGACCTTTCGGTTTTGTTAATTGACAATTACGTGGGCTCGTGAGCAAATGCTCAAGGGCAGAAACCACTCGGTCGTGAGGCTACAATTGGTCGACGACTAGGCTTATTTTTGCAATTAATATTGCAACCTTGCAATTGATCTTTACTTAATGCATGCGATACTATCGCTATATTGACTCGGAAATCCGGGTCAAGTGCTGATAAGTATAAATCTTGTGAGAAAGTGATTTACCATATGGTCAAGCTGGGTCGTGGGACACGACTCGGGAGTCACACCGAGTTCAAAGGACTCGAGAAAAGATTCCCTAAAAAGGGGAAATTAATAAAAATACCCTAAAAGGAGGAAATTATTCGAAATCCATGCCCAGAGGCATGGGGGCTAAAAGATTCAGCTAGGATTCACAGCTTTTAGAGTCTTGACACGATCGTGCCGAGTCGAATCAAGACTCGGGGGCTACACCCAATGGGTGCACCAGGAGGTGCACGCCATTGATGGATTAAGTTCAAAAAGAGCTTTATAGGATTCTATTTTTGACCCTCGACCAGACTATTCTACTCTGCTCAAGGCTCGGGGGCTACACCCAATGGGTGCACCAGGAGGTGCACGCCATTGAAGATCATGATTTTCATGGAGAAAAATTGAAGACCCTTGGCCAATTTTATACTAAAATTACCCAAGGCTCGGGGGCTAAGTGTATACACTTCGCTTTCGCGTCATGAAAAAGAGCACTTCTTCCCCTCACTACGGCTACAATTGAAAAATCGTTTTCAGGAACGTTTGAGCATGCACTCATATCTTCCTCGAAACCACTCGGATGAAGTCCTACACTACTCGAAAATCTGATCAAGCATTATGGCAAAGTTGCGGAATGCTCGGATCATGCAAGAGAAAGATAGATCAATTACAGCCAACGATCAGCCAAGATGTGCTCGGGGGCTACTGTGGGAAATATGGTACCCGGGTACCTCACGAGCAGGCCTGGCAACCCTCCAATAGGGGGCGGCCCGGCCTACCGTTCTGGACCTGATAACGTGCGGGACAAGCCGGCGCATGAAGGAAGGACCCGGAAGGAGAAGTTCTAGTTAGAATAGGAGTTTTTGTAAAGAAGGAAAGGATCCTTAGAGATAGGATCGGCTACAAACCAACTTGTAACCCTGCCTCCCCGATATATAAGGCGGGCAGGGACCCCCTCCAAAAGACACGAAGTCTCTCAAGAGAACAATCCACGCAATACAACACCCCAAAACAGGACGTAGGGTATTACGTCGAGTTGACGGCCCGAACCTGTCTAAATCTTTGCGTCTGTCCACCCTAACCATCTAGCTCTCGATCTTTGCGATCTCCCTCCATACAAATCACTTCCGTGGGCTACCCCGTGGAAAACTGCTGGAGATCATATCACCAACAGGTGAGATGCGAGAGGGTTCCACGGAGTAACGTTGATTTTGCTAACCCTTCTTTTGAGCAGATGGCCCGACATTGGTTTAACTCTTTTTGTGCTAACCCCAGTGTCGAGTCATTCGCTCATTCTCGTTCTCGCTTTTGATTGTGTAGGTGGGAGGCATGGAGAACTTTGGTTGATGGTTCTCCACACCTTTTGGATGGCCCCGATGTGGCCTTTGTACACTTTGTGTTGTGAGTATATCTTTTGTACACTCTTGTGCTCACTTGTGTATCTTTGGCATATTTTGTGTTTGTGTCTTGCCCTTTTTATGTAGCATATTGTATTTTTGCTCTCGTTGTTGGATATGTATATACCATGGTAGGCTAGCCACCTTTCTTGTTAGCATGTATAATCTTCATGTGTATGTCCTGTCATGCTAGCTTTGTGATATATGCTGGTGGATTAGTCACCCTTGTATGATAGTGTGTATGATCCTCATGAACTCCTTGTCATGTTTACTCATATGACTCAAATTGCACATGACATGTTGTTCATCTGGTATCCTTTTAGTTGGTATCTTTTGATTGTATAGTTCCTTGATTTGAGTTGTATCTTGCCTTTTAGGTTTGCTTTGTTTTTGGGATGCATTTTGCTTGTTTGAGATTTCTGTTCCTTTTTGTTTTGTGATGGAGCTTTCCATTTGCTTTTGGACACTGTTTTCTAGTTTTCTTTTACTATGTGTCTTTGGTTGAGGGGGAGCTTGGCTTTATTTAAGGAGGAGAAATTGCACAAGTTGATTTGAAAAGGAGAAGACCTTGCTTATAGCTTTTGGATTTGCATGAGTTTGTGAGTTTGCTGTGTTGGCACTTCGGTTGTGCATATCATGGGGAGCTTCTAGGTTGAACTTGAACCTTGGATCTGCATTTTGGTTGCACATTCCAAGGGGAGCTTGTAGGTTGAACTTGAACCTTGGATTTGCATTTTGGTTGCACATTCCAGGGGATCTTTATATTTGTACTTTGATCACGCTTGTGTATTGGCTTCTGAGAGATGCCTAGAACCTTCGAACTCTTTGGATTCGAGTCCCTTGCTTTGCCGTGATCCTTTCTAAGCTGTGTTTTGGAGGCTTCTGTTGTAGCATACGTATACTACTGTATCTGTTTTTGGGTTTATCCATCTTTGTATCTTGATGTATAATTTTCACTTTTGTATCTTGATGTATAGTTTTTTTTGCATCTTGTGATATATATCATGCTGTATTTGTATCATATCTTAGGATGAGCTTCTCCTATATGCAGTGATTGCTACAACTTGCCACTTCTTAGAGTTGAGGCAGGCTTGCTAGGGATTGGTTGATGATTGGCTATGCCCTTGATGGTTTTGGTATATATCTGTTGAGATTGTCAATTTTTGAAGTAATATGACAAACCGAACTTAAACTCTTTTCACCCATGAGTAAATGCCTTTACATGTCTTGTTTGAGCCGAAATGGCTATATCTTGCTTAAGATCATGCTAGGATGTGATGTTCTTTTCAATTGGGTCAAAGACCTTTGTCATTGTGAATGTTTAGCCCATGTTTTACCTTGTGGAGGGGCATTTCATGTACCATGCTTAATTTGAAAAACTTAAAAAATGAGATGTCTATGCATGAAAGAAGAAATATAAGAAAAAGATACATTTGAGAAAATTTTATGCTCATGTCTCTATGCTTTCACCATTGTACACACTTGCACACATGGGTGCTAAGCGGTTACATGATGTTTGCCGGAGAAGTCTCCCTTGAGAAGTAAACACATGGCTCCGTGCTTTGACATGACATGGGATAAAACTTAGGCGTTTGTAATGATCTTTTGTTGAGAACCCTTGTCCTTTTATAATCTTGATGAGATGAAGTTCATTTTTGCTTAAACAATCCATGTTTAGGACTTTGCTCATGTGGTGACATTTTTGATAAATTTGAACAAATTGACCATGGCTTTGTCAAATGGCTATATGGCTTTACCTTCTTGATGGCAATGCTTTTGTGATGCTATGAACTATCTAGCTTGCTCATTCTCTAATTTGTAGCATTTTGTAGTGCTCATTGTATATTTGAGAAGCTTATAGTTGCATTTTTTTGCATTTTTGCTGTGCTCACTGTGCACACTCGGCAGTGCCGGTTTTTGCAACTCAGCAGTGCCGTTTTTGGGATTTCTGACCTTGCTTCCTGCATTGTCAACTAGGGGGAGAAATTGGTAAAGGGAAAACAAAATTGCTAGGTTTCTTGCATGCATTTGTTAACTTGATTAGGGGGAGTATGCATTTATGCAGGGGGAGCTCTTTGTATATCCTGAAAAGTGTTTTGGAGATTTGGGATTTGTGCTTTGTGCTTTGCTCTTTTGCCGATGGTGTTGAGCCCTTTTCGCTTCTTATTGAAGGGTCGGCGTTTTCTGGAGCTTTCTCTTGCGAGTGACTTTGTTCTTGGCTTGTTCTTGCTTTTTGTCACTTGCATGAGTCTTGTTTTCGATTTCTTTTCTATTTTCCTTTTATACCTATCTTGATTGTGTGTGTGTGTTGTCAATGCACTCATCAAGGGGGAGATTGAGGATCCGGTGTGTCCGAGGGACCGAGTGGATGGTCGTTTCCCAGTGTGATGAGTGATTGACAACGTGGTGTGGACTGACGTTTGCCTTGGCTTAAGTATTGCAGGTGTAGAATGCAGCTTGATTGCATTGGTGCAGGTGAAGAACAGGCGCGAAAGGTCTTAGCCATGGCGGCCTCCAGGGAGTGGAGGGACAAGTAAGCTTGGTTCGAGGGACCCGGTGGCCAGATGGATCAACTGCGGTTCACATGGTGGCAAGAACGAGCAAGGCGGCATGGATCCGGTGCGAGGTAGCGGCTCACAACCGAAGCTCGTACGCGGACGTGAAGCCGGTGCAAGGTGGCGGCTAACAACCGAAGCTTGTACGCGGGGTTTGGTGATTAGGCCACAAAATCCTCAGGAGGTCGGTTTCTTGGTTTGGGCCTCAAAACCAAGCCCGAGGACTTGGCGTGGCGGTAACGGCCCATCGGGAGGAGCCGTGCGCGTCAAGGAGCCTGGACCGGAGGACACGCGGCGTGGCCACAAAGCTTGCGTCGGAGGGAAGCAAGGTTGCGGTGGATGCGGTCCGGGCCGGCGGAATATTCGCGACTATGACAAATTTGCCCCTGAAGGGTATGTATCTCTTAGGGGTAGTTTAGTACATAGGACTCCACCACTTGGACTATATAGAGGAGGTGATAGTCATCTATTCAAGTCATCTCTTTGGTTATCCATTTTCCTCTTCCCTTTCATCTTCTCCACCTAGAACTATTTTCTTGAATACTTTGTAGTTTGTATAGGTGAATTCATGGTTGGTTGACGGGGTTTAATCTATTCAAGTTTGTGCCATGATTTGAATTCCCGAGCTCTTTTTCTTTTTCCCTTTTTCAGAGCTATTTTCGGAGCCATTTTTGGGGGATTTTCATTCTTCGATTTCTAGAGCGTTTTCTCTCGGATTTCTTTGGGGGAATCACACATGAGTGCCTTGTGCCTATTTTCTTGGTGATCCCTTGCTCCCAAACGTCGAGAATCGCTCTAGATTTGAAGTTTTTCGGATGAACTCGAGATGGAGGTGTTCTTCCTGAGATTTGAGATTCCGGGAGTTCTATATAGTTAGAGACCAAGATTTTTGGGGCATACCCTCTAGTTGAGGTGTAGATCATCTCCCCAAAGTTTCGTCTCAAGAGCTCAAGCCGTTTGGGAGATCCATTCATGAGATTGAAGAGTTGACTTTTGGGTTGGGCTGATTCGTATATAACCGGCAGTGCCGAGTTTGGAAATTCGGCAGCGCCGAGTATACACACCCAAACCCGACAGTGCCGAGTTAACACACACAAATCCGGCAGTGCCAAGTTTGCCCAGATCCAGACTTGCAGGTTTTTAGTTTTTAGTGGATCGAGGTTCTTTCTGTTTTTCCGCTGCTTGTATCTTGTTCCTAGGGTCAGTAGCATCTCAGTTGCTACGTGATCTTGGCAAGATTGTGTTGCGAGGTTCGGAAGTGATTTTGGGATGAAAGCCGGATTCGGGAAAGAAATTTTTGTCGGCTCCCATTGACTCCCCCCCTCTCTGGTCGCCTGATTGGTCCTTCAATAAATATGAAGGGCCCCTGCTGATTGAGTTTTTTATCCAATCGATCATATATACAAGTACTTTAATTTTTACTCTCCAAACCCTAAATCTTTTCCAAGCCCTAGTTTCTGTTCTTCTTGCGTCTCGATGGCATTTGAAGCCGTCCTAACTGGTCTGCCGACGTTAGGGCAACCCAAGGTACAGCATCCCTGACGGGGTCCCTCCCAGGAAGGTGTTCGTTGGTTTTTCGCAGCAAGTCCTTTATACTCGGCGGTGCTGGTTTTCGAAACTCGGCAGTGCCGAGTACATTGGATAAGTTGTGTGTTGCACAATCTGTGATACGTAGCACGTTCGGTGCTCGGTGTTTGGCGTATAAAAGCGTCAACACACTTTTTGGTGACTCCGCTGGGGATTGAAAGTCTGGTTACTTAAAAGCCGACCGATCAAGCCCTAGCCAAGATGTCAGGATCTCGTACGGAATTCGATAAGAACAACATCATCACGGCTTCTATCGAGGAGCTAACTGAAGAGGAGCGTCAGAAATATTTGGCGGCTGAGGAGTACTTCAAGAGTCAGTTCTTGAAGGGCTTCAAGAAGGACCGTGGGGGCTTAGTCACAAGAGTTGAAGAATTCGTGATGCCCGTGTTCAAGATGAGTGACAACAAGGTTGAGGTAATAAGCACTGTAAGCAATTCAACACCTCCTCCATCTACTGTTGTTCCTAAGAGTAATGATGAACTTGTTGCATCTTTGATTGATCGCATTGAGAAGTTAGAGAAGGGGAAAACTGTTGATCCTGGATTTGTTTATATTGAAACTCCCCAAACTAAATCACATGAGGATGTATTACCTAGCACGTCGGCTACCGTAGGGACTTTTACTGAAAACCCTACATATGGGATGCCGATGGGCTATTTTCCCGGGCAAACACCACCACCACCAGGTCTGGGCACACCAATTAAGCCGACCTCTGGGGCTGGTCAAGCCGGTTCTATGGTGTTGATGCCTGAAACTCCTGTTCCACTTGCTGTTATACCTGGGTCGGCTATTCCTAGCCGTAGTACTGAAATTGTTAACTATGTTTTACCATCTACAACAGCAACATACACTACTCCACCAAGTTCTAATACTAATGTGTCCTATACACCTCATGTTAATCCACGTGTTAATCCTAGTGCTACAATGCAATACCACTGGAGTAATGAGTTTTCTAAATTTAAAGAAGATATGGCTGATATGATGAGGATTAAGCTTGGTGTTGACATGGGTCATTCTAGGTTGTATCAACAGCCATATCCTGCTGAGTTTGATCGTGTTCCTTATCCTGTGAATTGGCGTGTTCCTGATTTTATTAAATTTAATGGTGATGATACTAGAACTACTTGGGAACATGTTAGTCAATATATTGCTCAGCTGGGCGAAGTTAGTTCCATAGATGCTTTGAAAGTTAGGTTGTTTCCTTTATCTTTGACTGGAACAACTTTTTCTTGGTTTTCTTCATTGGCTCCTAGTTCTATTACTTCTTGGAATGTTTTAGAACAAAAATTTCATGACCACTTTTTTAGTGGGAGTCCTCAATTAAAGTTGACAGATTTAACATCGGTTAAGCAAGGCAAAGATGAGTCGGTTTCTGACTATATTAGGAGGTTTAAAGAAACAAAAAAACCATTGTTTTAATTTGCCACTTTCTGAAACTAATTTTGCTGATTTGTGCTTTAAAGGTTTGAAATCACAAATTAAAGATAGAATGGAAGTTCTTGATTTTGTTTCGGTTGCTCAAGTGCAGTGTCGTGCTTTAACTCATGAACTTCGCATTAATAAAGCTAGAGAGAACCTCAAAACTCATCAGTCTAATGTGCATGCTATTGATTATGATTCTTATGATTTTGATAATACAGACGATGAGGAAAAGAATGTATATATGGCTGAATTTGTTTGGCCACCAAAGTCTAAAGCTTATTCTTGTTCATCACTTAAGCAGGCTCATAAGGGTCGGCAAGAAGAAATGAAGTTTACTTTTGATGTTTCCAAATGTGATCGTATATTTGATGAGTTATATATATTTGGGAATATCAAGATATCTCATGTTATGCCACCATTGGAAGAGTTGAAGAAGCGTGCATATTGTAAATTTCATAATTCTTTTTCACATGCTACTAATGATTGCAATGTTTTTCGTCGGCAGATTCAATCGGCTATTAATGAAGGACGATTGACTTTACATGAGATGCAAGTCGATAAACAACCGTTCCCGGTCAATACCATTGATTTGCAGCATACCAAAGTGTTGGTCCAGCCAGATCGGGCCGATACAACTAAGGGTAAGAATGTGGTCATTGGTGAAGAAAGGCCCAAGGATGTGAGAAACAAGAATGTATCTAGGGAAGTTGTGCTTGAGAAAACTCCTAATGGCCGGGAAACATTCAAGATCACTATAAAAACTTCTAGACTCGGGGGGCAAGCCAGCTCATCTCAGAATCCTGTTGAAGTGGCACCCCAAGGAAAGTCGGCAGTGCTGGTTTCTAAACTCGGCAGTGCCGGTTTCACTCATGGCAGACCCAAGATGATCAAACCTAAACGTCTAGAAGTTTATTAGGCCAAAACCTACATTTGATCAGCTTCTGAACAAGTATACAAATGAAAAGGTCGTTTCAAAGGATCGGCCATTAAAAGAGAAAGGTCACCTCCCAAGGAAGGGGCTGCATTACTTTAAAGAGAAGGTGTCAAGCAGAAGAGCGATATTGTTACTTTATATCCGCCTAATGAACAATATGTGCAGAATCCGTGGATGCCCCCGATGTGCTATGCTCCATATCCAATGTGGGATGCTAATGGTGTATGGGTACCTTTTGCTTCTATGCAGCCTCAGTTTAACCCTGGATGGACAGAGCAAAGGAGTTCTGCATTGGATAGGATTTCTCGTCCAGTTCATGACCGGCTGGGTCAATTCCGGTCAGGGCATAGGGAAGGTACTCAGTAGTGCCGAGTGCAGCATCCGGCAGTGCCAAATTTGCCCAGAAAATCCTCACTTCCTGTTAAACAAGTGTATCGCATCAAGAAAAGGGATGAGGGGTTGCAGCCTATGAATGTTGACCCAGAAAGGACGACAAACAATGATATTATATAGATTGGTAGTAATGATGTGATCGTCAAGGACATTGGCAAACTTACCGATCACAATTGATAATCCGGTTAAGTCATTAGTCCAGAATGCTCCAAAGGCTAATGATCATGAGGCTAGCAGCAGTAAAACATCTTCTCAGTACTTACAGCCGAGGTGGTGTCCTCCGGGCTTAACTCGTACTCAAAGAAGAAAATTGCAAAGGCTACGGTTTCAAGAAAAAAGAGAGCAAGAACTTTAATAAGACAAGGCCGATGTTTCCTCAAGGAAAGGAGTGGAAAGTCAAGGCCAATGCAGGTTCACCTTCAAACTCGGCAGTGCTGGATTCAAATCTGGTAGTGCTGGATTCAAACTCGGCAGTGCCGAGTTCTACTCAGAAAGTTCCAGTTTTGGTCCCAGATTTGGCTGAAATCAAAAGTACGACTGAACCAATGATGGTAGATGTAGATCTTGACACAGGAAGCTTTCATCAACCTCTGTTAATGATGATGAAGAGTTGGTGGATTAAGGTTCATCTCCTGAGCATGGTTTGGAAGTTAACACTATTCATTTATCTGCTGATTATTATGTTATTCCTGAAGAGGATATTGCTACTGTTTACTTTGGGCCTATAGATGTTGTGTTTCAGAAGCCTAAGGAATCGAATAGTCACTTGAAATCTCTTTACATGAAGGGTCACATCAAAGGGAGACCGATTTCTCGTATGCTTGTTGATAGTGGAGCTATAGTCAACTTGATGCCATACACTCTATTCAAGAAATTGGGTGGAGTAGATGAAGAGTTGATCAAGACTAATATGACTCTCAGCGGTGTGGGAGGAGGCGAGCCTATGGGTGCCAAAGGAGTCGCTTCTATGGAGCTCACTATTGGGAGCAAGGCATTGGCCACTGCTTTCTTCATCGCTGAGGTGCAAGGTAATTTTAGTTTAATACTGGGACGTGATTGGATTCATGCAAATAAATATGTTCCTTCTACTTTGCACCAATTCTTGATTCAATGGGTGGACGATGATGTTGAGGTCGTTCATGGAGATACATCGGCTTGCATTGCTACAGCTGATGTTTCTGCTAGAGGTGTTCATGATGATATTAGATGCTTGACGGGCATAGACCTTACTGATGTTGAGCTTCTTAGTTATACTAAGGATGGTTTTGTTCCTGCTGTGTTAAAGCTGATGGACAGTCAGCTAAATCAATTCATGTAATTTCAATGGATGTAAGCTTAGAATGATTAAAACAAAGGCTTGAGCATTATCGGGCCCATGAGGACGATATGTGTGAAGCTATTGAAGACTTTGATTCAGTAGAGAAGTTAGGTCAAGGTTTTACGTCGGCTGATCCTTTAGAAAAGGTTGATATTGGGGATGGTTCTGTTCCAAGGCCAACTGTTTGTAAATAAGAATTTAAAAGCTGATTATAAGGCTGAATTAATCGAGCTTTTGAAAGAGTATGTGGACTGTTTTGCATGGGAATATCATGAGATGCCTTGTTTGAGTCGTGAGCTGGTGGAGCATCAGCTCCCTATTAAATCTGGGTTTAGGCCATATAAACAACCTGCAAGGAGATTTAATCCAAAGATGTACGATCGAATTAAAGAAGACATTGATCGGTTGCTTAAAGCTAATTTTATTAGACCTTGCAGATATGTTGAATGGATCTCTAATATTGTGCCCGTTGAGAAAAAAGACTCTGGTAAGTTAAGAGTTTGTATTGATTTTAGAGATTTGAATAGAGCTACTCCTAAAGATGAATATCATATGCCTATAGCTGATATGTTAATTAACTATGCATATGGACATAGAGTTATTAGTTTTCTAGATGGTAATGCCGGATACAATCAAGTGTTTATGGCTGAAGAGGATATGTCCAAAACGGCCTTTAGATGTCCGAGTTTTGTTGGTTTATTTGAATGGGTAGTTATGACTTTTGGCTTGAAAAATGCCGGCACAACTTATCGGGCTATGAATTTAATTTTTCATGATCTCCTTGGTGTAATCTTAGAAGTTTATATTGATGATGTTGTGGTAAAATCGGCTGGACTAGATCCACATTTGGCTGATTTACGCTTAGCATTTGAAAGGATGCGTCGGTATGGATTAAAGATGAATCCTCTAAAATATGCTTTTGGTGTGTCGGCTGGAAAGTTTTTGGGATTTATTATTCATGAAAATGGTGTAGAGATAATCCAAAGAAGATAGAGATTATTGTTAAAATTGAGGCGCCGACATGGAAAAGAGATTTGCAAAATTCCTGGGCAATGTTAATTATTTGAGGCGATTTATATCTAACTTGTCGGGAAAGATTAATGCTTTTGCTCCTATACTTCGGCTAAAGGATGAAGCTGAGTTTACTTGGGGGGCAGAGCAGCAAGAAGCATTTGAGAAAATCAAGAGATACTTGTTTACGCCACCTGTGCTCAAAGCACCTGTAGATGGGGTTCCTTTCCGGTTATATATAGCAGCAGAAGAAGGTGTAATTGGGGTTGTTCTAACTCAAGAAACTGAAGGCAAGGAGCATATTGTTACATATTTAAGCCGACGTTTATTGGATGCTGAGACAAGGTATACTTTTATTGAGAAGTTATGTTTGTCCTTATATTGTGCATGTACTAAGCTTAGACATTACTTGTTGTTTACCACTTGCATAGTAGTGTCTCAAACCGATGTTGTCAAGTTTATGTTGCATAGACCAATTATGAGTGGTAGAGTTGGTAAATGGGCATATGCTTTGATTGAATATGATTTGGCTTATGAACCTTTGAAATCCATGAAAGGCCAAGTCGTTGCTGATTTTATTGTTGAACATCGGGTTGATAATGATCTTGATTTAGATGTCGGCTATATTTCTTTCACTCCATGGGAGTTGCATCTTGATGGATCGGTTTGTGACAATGGTCGAGGTATAGGAGCGGTTATTATTTCACCAAGTGGTGTAGTTTTTGAGACTTCTTGCCGGCTAGAATACCATTGCACTAATAATCAAACTGAATATGAGGCTCTCTTATTCGGGATGCGGATGTTGCAATCCATGGGAGTGAAATGTGTTAAAGCTTTTGGAGATTCACTATTAGTAGTCCAGCAAGTTTCTGGTGTGTGCTAATGCCTTAAAGAATATCTCATTATTTATTTAAATAAATGCTTGTATATAATACCTTATTTTGATGAGTTTACTATATGTCATGTTCCAAGAGATGATAATCCTAGGGCTAATAAATTGGCACAACAAGCATCTGGTTATGAAGTTAGTAAAAAGAATTTTACTGTTCGAAGAAAACCGATGTTTGAAGATGATATGGTAAGGACTCTGAAGAACTCGGAAGTTCCAGATTTAGTAAGTCGGCTCTGCTGATTTTCGTACTGCCATGGGGCTGAGACCCATATCAATTCAGCAGTACCGAGTCTAAGAACCGGCAGTGCCGAGTTCTACTTAGAGCATCTGAGTCGGCCAATTTTTGTGCAAATCTTGAGAAGGCTGATGATGGTGATTGGAGAAAGCCTATTATTGATTATTTGTTGAATCCTAGTTATACTGTTGATCGGAAAATTCGCCGTATTGCATTCAAATATGTATTACGTGATGGTGAGTTGTATAGGCGTACAACTGGTGATTTACTATTAAAACGTTTAAATTCCGATCAAGCTAAAGTGGCTATGGGTGAAGTGCATGAAGGTATTTGTGGTACACATCAATCGGCTCCTAAGATGAAATGGTTATTGAGAAGGGCTAATTTTTATTGGCCTACTATGATAGCTGATTGCTTTCATTTTTACAAACGATGTGAAGAATGTCAAAAATTTGGAAATATTCAGCTTGTACCTGCTGCAGCATTACATCCTATTATCAAGCCTTGGCCATTCTGAGGATGGGGATTGGATTTTATTGGTCAAATTAATCCTTCATCGTCAAAGGGACATCGGTTTGTATTAGTGGCTACTGATTATTTTACTAAATGGACCGAAGCATTTCCTCTCAAGAACATGACTCACAAGGAGGTAATTGGGTTCATTACTGAACATATTATCCATAGGTTTGGTATTCCTCAAACATTGACCACGGATCAAGGTTCTTCTTTTATTTCAAAAGAGGTACGTGAGTTTGCTGAATTATATAAGATTAAGCTTCTCAATTCTTCTCCATACTATGCTCAGGCCAATGGACAGGCCGAGTCAAGTAATAAGATTTTGATTAAACTCATTAAAAAGAAAATAGAGGATAATCCTAAGAGATGGCATGAGGTTTTGTCTGAAGCTTTATGGGCTCATCGTATTTCTAAACACAGTGCTACTAAAGTTACTCCTTTTGAACTTGTTTATGGTCAAGAAGCTGTTTTACCTGTGGAGGTAAATCTGGTTGCATATAGACTCGCTAAGCAAAATGATTTGTCTCCTGTTGATTATTATGATGTTATGATGGATAACATTGATGAAGTCACGGATAAGCGTTTGAAGGCCTTGAAGGAGATTGAGAGGGACAAAATCCGAGTTGCCAAAGCATATAACAAGAAGGTAAAAGAGAAAAGCTTTCAGGTAGGAGATCTGGTATGGAAGACAATTTTGCCCATTAGATCAAAAGATAACAAGTTTGGAAAATGGTCTCCTAGTTGGGAAGGGCCCTACAAAGTGGTGAAGGTGATTACTGGAAATTCTTATATGGTGGAGACACTACATGGTGAACGATTGCCCAGGGCATTGAATGGTAGGTATCTAAAGAAATACTATCCAAGTGTATGGCAAGATGCTTAGGCATAAATGGCCGATAATTTTGAATATCGCCCTTAGAGTGAAACGGCCGATGGTTTATGTTTAAAACATCGCCCTTAGGTTGATTTTGGTCTATAAATATTTTCTAGTACGCATACTTTACAAGAAAACAGGGGGGCATATGTTGATGACCAAAATTGGCATAGGTTCTTTGTACTCGGTAGTGCTGAATTTCTAAACTCGGCAGTGCTCAATTGATAGACTCAGCAGTGCCGAGTTGAGTAAGTCGGCAGTGCCGACTACAAAGGAGTCCGAGAGTAGAGTCCAAGTTTGGCACGATTTTGTATTCTATTTCGACTTGTACTCAGGGCAAGACCTCCCCACCCTATAAATATGAAGGGCCACGGCCGATTAAGTTTTTTATCGAATCGATCAAATATACAAGTACTTTACTTTTTACTCTCCAAACCCTAAATCTTTTCCAAACCCTAGTTTCTGTTCTTCTTGCGTCTCGACAGCGTTTGAAGGCATCCTAACTGGCCTGCCGACGTTAGGGCAACCCAAGGTACACCATCCCTGACGGGGTCCCTCCCGGGAAGGTGTTCGTTAGTTTTTCGTAGCAAGTCCTTTATACTCGGCGGGTGTTCGTTGGTTTTTCGTAGCAAGTCCTTTATACTCGGCAGTGCTGGTTTTCGAAACCCGACAGTGCCGAGTACAATGGATAAGTTGTGGGTTGCGCAATCTGTGATACGTAGCATGTTCGGTGCTCGGTGTTTGGCGTAAAAAAGCATCAACATGAACTCATCTAATCTATGTCCATCATCTTGTGGTGGTGGCTAGGTCAAATCTCATCGGTCCCTCCTCCGTCTCTGCATCCCGGTGAATAATCTTGTGTACTTATAGTTGTTGACGTCGGTTGCGTGCCTTCGGGGCTAAGGTTCTGAATAAACCCTAGGAACATTGAGGGCTATCTCCTGGTGAAAGGGGACGTCAATCCGGGCCAAAAACGGCCTAGGCGGCGCGACCAAGGGGGGTCTTGGCCGGCCGACCTAAGCCCTTTTTGGGCCCTCGGTCTCATCTTTTGCGTGCGAGCTTCTTTGATGTATATGGGTTCATGTTCCAATTCTTGTGGGCTTTGGACTTTGGTTGCTCCGAGATATGGATGGGCCTTGATGCCTTCCAAGTCTGCGCTGGATTTGTCTTGATCTCGAAGTGTACTGGCCTTATCTTCAATTAAGCCTTGTTGGAGTTTGGCCCATTGGAGTAGAGCGTAAACGGGCTTCGGTTTCTTTGGGCTTTTGGCCTTCATCTTTCACCATGTTGTTGCTAGTCTCGCATTCAGCCCATATTCGCTCCAAAATAGCAAGATAATCTGCATAAACCAAAATCCTCCAAAAATATGTGCACATGTGGAAACAGGGTTATTTAGATGCCAAGTGGCCGATTAGTGTAAGAATTACTCCAAAAAGTCCACCTAGAAGGCACTAAAAGTGTGTCAATTAAGAGCACCAACATAGATATCTAACTCACTCACTAAAACAAGAACTAAAAACAAGAATCACAAATACAACTTTAGTCTAAATAGAATACGCAAGAAATACCCACTTTACTCTAGTTGGAATGAAGCAGCATCCGTCGAGGTACATGCAAGAGAGTAGAGTGCCAACACCTTGGCACTCATCCCTAGACAAACCCTCACTCTCGTTCTACTCTAAGCGCTAACTAATCCAGCTCTTAGGCCTGAACAATGAAGCTCTCAACTCAAAGAGTTGTTGATCTCGAAATGGGAAGTGGGCCTCATTTGACCCCCTTCCTCTAGTATTTACAGGCACTAAGAGGGGGTAACTGTCGTGTATGGAACCCCAGGTACCCATAAGGAAGGAAGAAGTCTGTAACCCTACTAGAGCTAGGACTCTACTCTGTAATCCTACTAGGAATAAGACTTTGTAAACCGACGCCCCCCTGGGATATATAAAAGAAAGCAGGGGTACCTAGATCGGTAGGGGAACATCTAAGAGCTAACCGCTCAACCTCAATAGATTCAACAAGTTCTATTGATCAAAACACAAGATCGATAGGGCGAGCTTGTACTCATATTTCACACAACGTAATACAAGATCAGCAACATATCGTAGGGTGTTACGTTTAGTTGGCGACTCGAACCTGTATAAATCTCGTGTCACGTAACCATTGAATTCCTGATTTCTAGAACAATTCTCCTAAACTCTACTACCTTGGGATACCCCTCGGTAGGATTGCCAGTAAAACACCAAAAGTAACCGGCAAGAATCACCCAAGGAATATTCCCTAAACCACCTTAGGACATGACACGTGGCGGCTGGAGGCGAGGGGGTCCACCAGGGGTTCGACCGAACTCTTGGATCGGCCAACCCTGGCCAACCGCCTTATGAACCGATCTTTGGACAATGAATTTCATGTGGGCCCCTGAGTGAGTAACGGTGTGTATGGGGTAAACTTATGCTTTTAGCTCCTGGTTGTGGGCCTTTCAATCCAAATACTTACACGTAATTGGTCGGAAGTGTGCTTCTTTGTTTAAGTGGGGCCATGGATCCATGGAAAGCCTATGTGGCAGCCCTTGATTGGCTAGAGACGTGCTAGTTCAATCACTTAGGTGCATTCACACTTCATTTCCAAAGATAAACCCCACTTCATTTCCATAGATAAGTGGCCTGCATACAAGTATTTATCGACACTTATGGAACTCTTTAGTGAATAACTCCTACCACTACGTTAATGCTCACATTTTAAGTATTTATGCAAGAGTTGATGACCTAAATTTGGTACTTAACAATCGTCAATGGTGCTTCACGAGTACGACCCTTTTGAGAAATTTACATACATTTTTGAGATTTATTGTCATTTTTCTAGAGCTAAATTTATTTATTGAAAAATTCTAGAAGTCTTTTCATGAGCTCTAAATATTTTATCTGAATCAATCGTGTGCGAAACTGTTTCTCAAATATTTTCTGAAATTTTTGTGCCATTTGAGATATTTTTTGTGCTTTAAGAACGATATCAAGCTTTGTCTGGAATTGTTTTGCATCGGGAAAATATAAACAAATATTCTGATAAATCGTTTTGGGCTGAGCTCCTAAGGTCTGGTTTGGGCAACGGAGCCGTCCAATCTCCAGGCCGTGCATGGTGCCCCTGGTTGTCCCAATCGCGACCGCAGAGCTTTGCTTGGTGGCTCTTGCCAGGTGTTCGACGTCAGGTCCCAGCCAGGATGCCCGCGTTCCAGTGCCTGCGGCCACATCCTCGGCGTCACCAATGGCTTCCCTGATCTCCTCTCCATTACGGGATGTCTCTGGTACGTGGTGCCCCCATCGTAGCCAGTTATCTTCTACCAGTGACACACGCGAGGTGTTCGACGTTGGCTCTCAACCAGGCTACCCATGTCTTGGCTTCGACAACTATGGCAACGACACTGCCTGTTGCTTCCTCGACTTCCACCCTACCTCGGGATGTCTTACTCGTCGACCCAATCTACACCGACAGTTAAATCTTTTGAAGCATTATTAATTGGCACAAGTAAAATTACCGTATAATACTATACAAACATAAAGTGACTCCCAGGAAACGACATAACCGATCTCTGGTTGAGATCTTTATTTATCATATAGTTACTTAAAGATGACAGAAGCAAACACAACACAAAGACCACTTATTAGAAGCAAACACAACACAGAACACTGCCGTTGCGTGGCATCAAGGAGGAAATGAAGTGAAATTAAAATGGGAAACTGCAAGCCGGTCGATCAATGCAAGCAGCTAGAAGCAGCTGCTTCTTCAGAGGGAGCGCACGTAGACACCAATGGCAGTAAGGTAGGTCCCTCCACGCGCGAAGAAGCCCACGATGGCACCCATAGGCTGCACACGAACGGTGAACGGAGTGCCGTTCTCCAGCCCCCATGGACCATAGGTCTTAAGGTTGGACACAAACTTGAGTGAGGTTACGGCGGTGACGCCGCCATAGGTGCCGATTGTCCCTGACACTTGTATGATGAACTCAGAATTGTTGAACTGGGTCTGCACGAAAAGGGGGAAAGGAAATCATGAGGAATTAACGGGTATTGAATACAGTATTTCTGTTTATCTTGAGAACTGATCAAGCTAGGAATTAATAATAGGCAAATAAATGCAGTTACCGTGTAAACCTGCAGTCCACCGGAACCTCCCCAAGGACCAGCACGGTGCGTTTGCCCAGCGTAGTCAGTGTAGGAAAACCGAATGGAGTCAACGACCGAGCCACTGTGAATGGTGAAGCTCTTCAAATACTTTATGTTTGATGCGTCTTCGATGTCCTGAGTAGACCCTCCGTCGTCACCCCATGGGCCAATTTTTATAGCTGGGCACTGCAGTATATGTTGTTGTAATTAATATCCGAGAAAAGTTAATAGTAACTTGAAGAAATACGCATATGTGTGCCTAATAAATAATAATAATATAACTTTTCATTTTTTGTGTAGTTAATATAACTTTTTATTTTTAAGTGGAAAAAAGCGTTGGTGCATGCACACCCTTCTCACCCTTGTGTCTGAAGCCATGGGTCAAGGAGAGCTAGAGTGCCTAAGCTGCTCCGGTTATAGCTGCTAGCTGCAGTGTCTAAAGCCGGACGTGAGCTACTCGATCTATTTATAAAGCAGGGAAGCTGCAAGGGTAGTGCAGATGATCGACAAACATGATCTGCGTGCACTCTTATCTTTATTTGCTAGGTGATTCTCCGCACGTTGCTGCGGGATTTGAAAGAGTTTTTAGTTAAACTAGCACAAAGGCACGTGCCGCAGGCACGTGTTTTAAGAAAAATATAGCGTGAGAAAGAGTCCTTAATGGCTAACGTATAGCATGAGAAATAGTCTTAATTGCTCACGTACATGACCAATATAGCGTGAGAAAGAGTCCTAGGGGCTGATGTGTAGCATGAGAAAGAGTCATGACTGCTCACGTACATGACCCCTGGGTCCACCTGTCGGATCAATGTGTCTTTTGACGATTGACCGTCGAAATTCTTTCATCTTTTATGGTATAGATATAGACTATAAATCATTGTGGTTGTTTAGTTGCACGTAAAAATAGTACACTTGTAGAGATTATCACGAAAGCCATATGTGTTATCTCTTGATGAAAATCTCTTATAGGGGTAATATAGGATAAATATATCTTATATACAACATATTTTCCATTAGATCTAACTACTATTTTCCCACGGTGAAGCAACGTATTTTGCTCAAGAAAAACACGTGACATGTGTCTTTATCGATACGTGACCAACTTCACATTGTTTTTTTTCCCTTAACGTGCCTTCCTTGAACAACGTCCCATTCTGTAACGTGACCCACCATAAGTCCATAACATAACACACCATATACATTCGTTGTTTAATAGTACAAACGTGACTTTGTTTTGAAATGAAATAATGGCGTGACTTTTATACTACTAGCAGAAGGGCACGTGCCAGCGGCCTGTGTTTTTAAAAAAAATTACTAATTTAGAGACGTAGTCTACATGAACTCTTTAGATTAATCTAAAGCGTTCAATCATCATAAAATCTGACGGCATAGGCTCAAAGGTGAGATGTAGTCAACATAGACTCTTTAGATTAGTCTAGAGGGTTCGATCATCATAAAATCCGATGATATAGGACATAGATGACGACGGATGCAATAAAAATTTTATCGTCCTTTATAGTACAGTGCACGTGCCACAGGCACGTGCATTTACAAAATACGTTAAAAAATGCTTGATGTAAACCGAAAGAAATTGTGATAAACCGAAGTAAACATGAATGCATATTTATAGCATCTGAACTAAATAGACTCCTTCCAATGCCGCTTTCCAAGTTATAATTGACGCAGGTTCCAAATTGATTCATAACCCTTGCGAACACACATAGCATGAATATAGAGATGATGTTACCTAGTACATAAGTTCAGACATGAATGTAAAACATACTAAGTCAAAACACAACGTATGTGTTTTTTTAGACACCAACATCAGAGTAGGAGGTACATAACTCGAGACACAAACATGCAAAATGGACCCTGTCATTAGAACGCCCCTTCCTTCAACCATCTAGGATCATTCTGTCATGTAAAATTTGAACCAAAGTTATAGCATGAATATAGCAAACGTCTATGCCTATGCATATGAACCATGTTGAGTAATAATATTGCATATCATTTTTCCTTTAATTCCTAGCTCTGTAGAATATAATTAGTCCTGTCAAATATTATTATAGCAGGAAACTGATTTGAGTTTATGCTAAATAATTCATGTTGTTACCTCAAACAGGGAAGTAAACCGGATACCCAAGCTTGTATTGTAAGCAACTGCATCTCATATATGGTCTCCCACACAACCTACGACATATTAAATTAATATTAAAAATACAGACAATGATGATACACATATCATCCAAACTCCGGCACTAAGATTATTTTTTCTCTTACATTTCCATACACCTAAAAAATCTTAGAAAAACATCATATTGTTTTAGATGTTTCTGGTTTCACTTTTCTTGTCTGGTACTTCCGGCAGCCGACCTGAAATTGTATTAAGATGGCATAATAAGACTTGATTGTATAACTACATTTTTGTGATGATAAATCTAATGTCCTAAACTTCAACATGGCACCATTAACTTTTTTAGTTACACCACCATGCATATAACACTTGCTATTTCAATTTTACCACTACAAAAACGTAAATATTATGTTGTCATGTTGCAGTTTGGTAATTAGCAGGACCAAATATAAAGTTCAAGAGAAAAGTACCTTTCTTCATACTATGATAAAAAAAAGTTCTACTCAGCAACCAACTATGAAGATGACCCGTGCATCTCAATCTGATTAATCTGTTTGACTTTTATCTGAATTAGTAGGAAACACATGGTTGTGATTATCAGCTTTTAACTCAAATAAGTTGTGACTTCACAAATAAGAGTTTCATGACATTCTTTGAAGAATAGGAAGAGGAAATACATTGCAAGGTACCCTGTGATTATTCGACCTACATTACACTGTTATTCAGAGTTTGACACTAAAAGTAACAATTCAAGAGTTTGATTTCCTTTTGGAAACGACAAGGTGCAAAAATCAAACATGCTATTGCTCCTTCATAAACAAAAAAATGATACTACTATAGTATTTGTAAATTACCGTATCAAACAAAAAAATGGTACTACTGTAGTATTTGTAAATTACCACCAAACTGTAGTGGCCACATAGGAATCATAGATATGAAAACTACACTGGACCCAGAATACAGACAATGTCACCATGGAAAGAGAGAACAAAATTGTTACCTCCAGCAGTGTCATAGCTTAGCCGACACATATCTTCGTTGATTTTCTCATCACTGGAGTAGAGTTTAGTGAATTATTCAACAATGAACATTATGCTTGATATTCCCCCAAAATCTTTAGAAAGCTACTAATTTAGTGATTACTATCCCAACTCCATCACACAATTCCTATTGGACCAGTTACACCACATAAGGTGTTTATGTAGCTTTTATAATTGCTCACTATGAGATCAAGGGCTGTAAAAGTACTATGTAAAACAAAATAGGCAAGAGATAAGGAATTCATACCTCAAAAGAAAAGTACCATAATTAATTATATTAATGTGGATTTTACATTCTCAGTAATAAAAATCTGTACAGTGATGGCCATTGTTAAGTTTACTTCAGCCAAACCAACTGAAGAGATTATCAACAGTTGCAGATCACCAAGTAAACCCTGTCAGAAAAATGCTTCTAAAACTTTACCACTATGCTGAAAATGAATGCAAAGCATATTGGTCCAATTATAGAAAACACACCTGCAATTATTAGCAAACGGATTTATTAATGCAAATAGGAAGATAATTCAAAACGAAAACAATAGCATACACAAAAAAACTCATAATATCACAACCAAGCCACAATTCTGCTTTCAAAAATGCTAACGAGTATCTAACAAATAAAAATCTTGGGTATCAACCAATCATCTGTACTAAACTATAAATTATTTGTGTGAGACACAAACAATGATGTAGCAGTGCACGAGAAAAAATCTGAGTGAAAACTCTACATGGAGAGATATGCACAGCACCCTAAGGGAAGAATATTCTTTAGTAAGAAAATTCATGCTTGGACAATGCCTTGTAACAACATATTGCAATTCATGATATAATTCATTTTAGTAAGAAATGTTACCCAAGCAGTAGCAACTTCGAAGTTGCTAATATCTACATGTCGGTGCCGGAACCCAGCGGGGTCCAAACACCTGCAGAAAAGTGCGCTGTGTCCCGTCTCTCGATGGTCGATGCAAGGGCAACACGATGACACGAGGTTTATCCTGGTTCCGATCTTTCGATCGTACGTCCAGCAGGGTGTGCTTGTGCACTATATTGCCTTGCACCGGGGGTGCTCGTAGTAGGGGGGCTACAAGCTTGGCGGGAGAGGAGGATGAACCCCCAAGTCCTTTAGAGCGCGTGAGAGTTGTGTTCTTTGGTGAACTTAGTGGTGAGTGCGTGAAGGAGTGCGTTTGATGGCTAGAATCCCTCTCCCCCCTGTTCTAAGGGGCTGCCTCCTCTTTTTATAGTTCAAAGAGGGGCAGTTACAAACAGTAGAAAACAGTAGAAGTACAGTACTTGGTACAGTGACGGCGTACGATGAGGTATGGCCGCAGGCGTGGTCCCTGTCTTGGCTCGCATTGTCGGATTATGCGACTTCCCGGCGTATGGAGCTCTGGCGCATGGCGTGGCGTCCTCCGTTCATGACGCACGCTTGCTGTGCTCCTGATCTTGTGGGCTGGCGTCATGCGTCATCATCGAGTGCAGCAGTCCGTGCACTCGTTCGAGGGTTCCCCATGCTTGTTCGAGGGGTGCCCGTACCGGAGTTGGTGGAACAGGGGAGCGTGACAGCACAGGCCTGTCACGCCGCACAGGCTCGTGACACCGCACAGGTCTGTCACACTGCACAGTGTTGAGGACGACCGCACGGCGTCAAGGGTGACCGCACGGTGTGAGGATGACCGCACGGTGTCAGGAGTTGGTGGAGATGACCGGGGATGGGCGAGGGATCCATCGCTTGACTTCCGCGTCCGAAGCCGTGCAGAGCCATTAAATGCTTTTGTCCATGGGGCAGGTGAACCGTCAGCGGGCCCCACGAGCGAGGGGAAGCCTCGAGCGAGGCGGAGATGGGTGTCGAGGGTGGCCCCTGGGCCTCGAGCGGGGGGCCTCGAGCGAGGCGGAGTTCCGATTCGCTCGAGGGGTGCTGGGCACCCTCGAGCCTGACAGAGGATTGGAACTTCCTTGTTTTACTTTTGCTGAGTTAATTAGTTCCAGTGGCTTAGTTGGTGATTTATCGTCGTCTTAGGGCCTCCTTTAGGATTGGCACCGACAGTAGCCCCCGAGGCCATGCAGTGATGAGTGTCAGACCTGCATGGGTTAGCGGTTCTTTCTGGAGGTTTAGCGCTTCGAGGTCTACTTGCGGAATGAGAGTACCTCTCTGTGGGGGCGCGCTAGCGCACCCGCGGGTGTAGCCCCCGAGGCCGTGGAGGAGGGAATTGCATCGTCCAAGGTCTTGTTCCTGTGGGTTCCGGCGAGCTTCGAGGGGCCCTTGCGGTCGGATCTTACCTTGTTCATGCCCTTAAGCTCCAGGCTGTCCCGTTTTGGGTTGGTGTAGGTCGTCCTTCATGGACTGGACCCTGATTTGGCCGATTTCGAGAGGCCTTTGACCATGAGTATCGACCCTCGTCGCCCCGTCACGGGAGGAGGGGGGACACGGTTCCATGCTACCCATGAGCGGGCCGCGAGTCATGGATGTGTCGGTGAGCTGTTAGCGGGTAGTTCAAGTGGACGTCCGTGCCCCGTTCGTTTAGGGTCGGCTCGTGGTCTGGAGACACGTCTCATACAGTACAAGCTTACAAAGGCATGCCAGGCAAGGCTCGATCCCATTTGATAGGATCGAGGGCTCGATGCGCTCCCTCGTTGGGATCCTTCAACTGGCCTCCTTCGTTCAGCCTTGAACGCGGATCAGGGCACCCTCGAGGCCTCGAGGCCTTTGTTCGAGGTTTAGCGTGTTCGTGCGTGCCCCGTCCGCCCCTGACTCTGTTTAATCTGGAGAGCCTGTCGAAACTCTCGACGAGAGCCAGGCTTCGACCCCCTGATTAGTAGGGCTCGAGCGGTATATGCCTTACCTGTGGAGACGCTGAGCAAGGGAATATTCCGTTGGCGGTTTTGACGGGGCGAGAACCGAGGCGCCCAGTCAGGCAGTCGTGGCCAACGTGGCGCGGCCAGGGCGCAGTGGCGCGCCTTTTCAGGCGAGTGCGGCGCTGGCGGGGCGGTTGGATTAGACGTGCTACCAGACTTCGCGACGCCTCGGGCGGCCACAGTCATAATTGTGCCTTTACGTTGGCCCGCCACGCTTGTGGGGTCCACTTGTCGACGACAGGGTCAGGCGTGGAATTAACGCGTGCCCGCGGCCGCGCTTACCCGCGGTCCGGTAAAATTTGTCGATAAATACGGGGAGAGGAGGGGTCAGTTTCCCTTACCTTAGCCCAGATTCTCGCTTTCTCCGTCTCTTCGTCTTTGCCAACCCTCGAGAGCCCAGATCCAATCCATCTTCTCCTCTCACCCTTCGTCATGGTGACTCTGAGGGAAGCCGCCCCATGGAGCCCATCCACCGCCGACAAGAACTACCTGGAGTCGCTCATCGCGAGAGGTTTGCTCCCCAAGATCTCCTCCGCCAGCCAGCCAGAGTGGATCGCGCCACCATCTTCGCACAGGGCGCCGGCTCCACCCCAGGGCTACATCGTGAGCTTGGCTCGCCTGCACGAGCGCGGGTTCGGATCTCCCCCCAGGGAATTCATCCGCGCTCTGTGCGCGTACTATGGGGTGGAGCTCCACAACTTCGCCCCCAATGCCATCTCTCAGGCGGCGGTGTTCGTCGCGGTGTGCGAGGGATTCTTAGGAGTCCCGGTGCACTGGGACTTATGGATTCATCTGTTCCGTGCCGAACTCTACACCGCTGCCACTGGGACTTCTGGGGTGCGGAGACTCGTCCGTGCCGGCAGCGTCATGTTCCAGCTGCAGGAGGGGAGGAAGGATCTCTACATCCCCACCACCATGACATCCAACAACGCGGAGTGGGACAAAGCGTGGTTCTACCTGCGGAACGACGGCAACCTCCTCCCCCCCTACACCGACAAGATCATGGGGGAGAAGCCGCACGCATGGAGCTGGGGGGTATCCCCTCGAGCTCGCCAAGACAAACTCGCGATCTTCACCGCGGCGCTTCAATCCCTGGCGAGGAAGGGGTTGAACGCCGCCGCCGTCATCGCCAACTTCCACCAGCGGCGGGTGGTCCCTCTTATGCAGAGGGCGCTGCCCATCTACGAGCTGACGTCGCAGGCTCCTTTCGAGGGCTCGAGGATGATGCAGGAGCCGCTCTCACCCGGGGAGGCGGCCCAGCGGGCGCGGCGCGCGGTGGACAACACCAAGATGGCGGTCGAGGACGATGTCCTCTGGGCCATCAAGATGCGCCCCGACGAGGGCTACCTTACCTTCGTGAGTATCTTTCTTCTTCTTTCGATCCATCCTGCGCTCGTATCGAGTTTTTTAAGCGAGTGGCGTCGTATTTTCAGGGGCTGACCCGTAAAGGGCACCGATCGCCTCCCCCTCTCCCCGATGTTCGCGAGGCCAACCGTCTGAACGCCGAGCGGCAGAAGGCGCGCAAGGACGCGGAGAAAGAGACGCATCTCCGGAAGCAACGGCGGAGGGACGAGCACCAGAAAGAGAACCGGAGGCAGGACAGGGAGGGCCTTTCCCCGCTGCCGACCCCCGACAGTACGCCCGAGCCGGAGGAAGACGACTCGTCTGACGACGAGGCTCCCTTCGAGCCGGCAACGGTGGCGCGCATCGCTGACGCGCCCCCACTTGCGGACGCGATGCCAGGGGATGACGCAGGCGCGTCGAGCGCTCCTGTCCCAGCGCCTGCCCCGCCGGCTAGCGTTGGGGTCGCCGGCGAGCGGGCCCCTGCGTCCGAAGTACGGCCGTCCTCGCGCCGCTCCCAGAAGCAGAAGCTCAAGGGCGTCAACCGGTAAGAGTCATGTCATCCTTCGATGGTTCGATTGGTTAACGTTTGTGCTGACGGTATTTGTTTGTTTGCTTAGCGGGACATCCACTCCCGCCGCCCCCACGCTTGCTCCTATCAAGGCCCTCAAGACGAGGGTTCACTCGACACCCCACACCGAGGCCGCACCCTCGCGCACGACGCTCGAGGCTGAGGCCTCGCTCGTGGCCAGCTACGAGGCGGCCATGGCCAGGGGGGTCAAACGAGCGCGGCGTGAGCCTGGCCTTGAAGGGGCCGCGGAGGGGCGGGAGTCGGCCCCCGTTGCAGTCGCCGGGCAGGGCCACCCGGAGAGCCTACGGGCCCAGGCGCGGAGGAGGAGGAAAGGCGTGCGGGGAACGAGGTGGTCTATGTCCTCGCCGACGATGAAGAGGCAGCGCCGGGGTTCGAGCCCCCGTGCGAGGTGCAGGCGCTCCCCTCTGCCAGTGCGGCGCCCCCGCTCGAGGGTGGGGGTGCCGTCGCAGAAGGAACTTCTGCGCCGGCGGAGGCCGCTGCGGCGGCCGGTTCTGGCGTGGCCACAAGCCCGACCGCGCCTTCGAGCTTGGAGGTGGTCGAGGGTCGCGGCGTCCCCACCAGCGCTGGTGCTAGCACGAGCAGGGGCATCCGAAGCACCCTCGGGCTGAACCGCCCCGGGGTCCCGGCTGAGCTCGTCTCCATCGCGGAGAACGAGAACCAGTTGTGGCTAGAGCATCACCAGATCGGCACCGACATCCAGAACGCCCTCTCCGCCGCGCTCGAGCTTCACCGGACCAGGGGGCTTCAGCTACACGTGGTGAGTCTGCGTCCTCTGCCCTTAGCTTTTTTGATTCTTCGCTTTGCGCCTTAACTTCGCGTTATCCCCTTTTGCCAGCAACTTCGAGATCTGGCGGCGGCCCAAGGTCTCGTACATCACCGACCAGCACGCCCACATCCACGAGCTGATGCAAAGGAACGCTGAGCTGAGCTCCGACGTGGATCAAGCCCGCGCTGCGATGCACGAGATGTCGGTCGATGCCCGCGCGCACGGTAACTCCCTGAGCCGCGCGGAGAGGGAGCGCGACGCTCTGCGTTCTACGGCTGCAGAGAGGGCCCTCGAGGTGGAGCGCCTGAGCGCCCTCCTGCGGGAGAGGGAGGCCTCCCTTGCCGCGGCGCAGGCCTCGCTTCACCAGCAACACGAGGCGGCTGCTGCGACTGTGGCCCAGGTCCTCGAGTACAGCGTTGCCCTCGAGGCGCTGCGATCCACGGCCCAGGAACAAGGGGCTTCGTTGGCGGCCCTGCGGGAGGAGTCGTGCGCGATCCGCGCGCGATGGTCCGCGGAGAAGGAGCGGGCAGACGGTAAGCTTCGAGCCTCCGCATGATCTTCCCGTTCTTCCAGACCCATACTGGCTCTGTCGCTGAAAATTCCTTTCCCCTTTTGATTTTTCCTAGGCTTGCAAGCGGCCACGGCGGACTCGCAGGCCAGGGCGGAGGCGGTGGAGGTCGCTTACGCGTCCTCGCAGTAGGAGCTCGAAGAGCTACGAGAGGCCGCCGCCGCGGTGTGTTTGGAGTTCGAAGAGGACGGCGCCCAGTCTGGCAGTTCGTTGGCCAGCCGCCTGAGGTCTCTGGGCGACCGCGTCCTGGGGCGGGTGAAGAACGCGTTCCTCCTCGGCCTCCGCAAGGCTCTCGGCGTGGTGTCGACGCACTACCTCATCCAGCTCGACGCGCTGGCGACGGGCTACGTCGTCGCTGAGGGCCTCGACGATGACGCTGCGGTGGCTGCGGTCGAGCAGGCTGATGCCAACGTGGCGGAGACGGCCGCCGCACTCGCCACGCTCTTCGCTGACGAGATCCTCCCCGGCTCAGGCGAGGGCGACGACGACACCTCCCCAGAGGGCACTGTCGACGGGGACGGTGCTTGAAGAGCTTTGCCAGTGATGGTGCCTGTCAGGCAGATTTGTAATAGGTTTAGTAACTTTTTTGTTATTATATTTGTGGTTTGTTTGAGAACTTCGACACCGTGCTCGATTGTATTTAAATATGTTTATTGTCATTTTGGTGTGTGCCTCGAACGAAATTCGACCGAGTTAGACCATCTCCCTGCGCACGGGGGGAGCTTAGACTGCTTCGAGCCCAAGGGTGTCGATGGGGGACGCCGTATCCCAGAGGCGTAGGCTTTCCCCCGACACCGACACTCTTGGACCTCCAGCGGCCGCACCCCGTCCCTCTGCGAGTAGCTTAAGTTCGAGGGTGGCGTAGGGGAACGCCGTATCCCAGAGGCGTAAGCTATCCCATGACATCGCCACCCCTTTGCCTTAGCCATCGATGCCTGAGCTATGTTGCTTCTTCGTACCCACAACCAAAACATGACAAAGTGACGAAAATTTGTAGAAAATTGCGAGAGGAAACGAGTGGTGAGAGGTGGAGCGTCTATTCCCAGGGTAGTGTGCCCTGTGGGCTGCCTCGTGCGTGAAAAAGTCGTGATCGAAATGATGGAGCGTTGAAGAAACCGTAGGGTAGAAGGGTAGCTTAGCTTTTTTGTCGGAGCGACGCAGGTGACACGACGGGTGACACGCAGGTTCCGCTGCCTCGGCGCAGGTGACATGACGGGTGCATGGCTCCGCTGCCTCAGCGCTGGTGACGCGACGGGTGCATGGCTCCGCTGCCTCGTCCCGTCACGGGCGTCCTGTCATTCTGTCAGCGTGTAGAGCGTTCAGCGAGGACTGCGGCTTCGACTTGCGTGCCGCTCACTGAGCGGTGGCGTGCTGCGAGGGCTGCGGCCTCGACTTGCGTGCCGCTGCGCTGAGCGATGGCGTGCTGCGAGGGCTGCGGCCTCGACTTGCGTGCCGCTTCGCTGAGCGATGGCGCGCTGCGAGGGCTGCGGCCTCGACTTGCGTGCCGCTTCGCTGAGCGATGGCGTGCTGCGAGGGCTGCGGCCTCGACTTGCGCGCCGCTTCGCTGAGCGATGGCGCGCTGCGAGGGTTGCGGCCTCGACTTGTGCGCTGCTTCGCTGAGCGATGGCGCGCTACGATCTTTGATGCTGTCCGCCCCACCTTTTTGATGAAAACAGTAGCCTCGTGACCTTGGCCGTAGTGCACGTTTCTGTCAGTTCGCCACGCGTCGATCGTGTTTCTTCCCTGAGGGGTGCCCGCCTCTGCCGTGCTATCACGCGTCGTCCTCTCGCAAGGGGGCCCCGTTAAGGGGTCCGTCTTATGAGTAAGGCGCGTCGGACGGCTCTGCGCAGAGGGCCAGGCGCACGCTGCGGAGCGGGTCACGGCGTGGGTGCTATAAATAGGCTTGACCATGGTGATAAGGATCACAAGTGTTGTGAACCTTTCACGAGTACCATGGGCTTAGAGTTAGGGATGGCGGGGTGGGGTGGAGCTCGCCCTCCTGACTTAGTTCGAGGGTGGGTGGAGCTTTGGTGTTAGAAGAATGCTAGCGAAGGGGGAGGCAAATGAAGGAGAAAAGGTGCCGGCCGCATCTGCCTCGTTGGCAACCGCTGCATCATCTTCCAGCTCAGGCTGGTCGATGCTCGGACAGCGGTTGCCCCCGTCGGGAACCGGTGCCTCGTTTTCCAGCTCGAGCTGGACGGCGTTCAGGCGATGGTTGAACGAGGCAGGTGCTCTGGTCACCCGTCCACGGCGTCCGGTGGTGGCGCGCTTCGGTGGCAGAGTGGTCTTGCTTCCGGGTGCGTGCCACGTCTTGATAGGTGGGCGTCGCAGCCGGCGTTGCCCCGCTCATGCCCTCGCCATGTTGGTGAAGGTCGCTTCACCAACCAGGGCGCGCGCGACGACCTGGAGATCGACGAGGTTCTTTGAATCTTTGTCACGCCAGCCGTGGAGAACTCCCGTTTGCCTCGGCGTATGTGGCCATGCTGGTGTTAGAAGAAGACTAGCGACGCTCCTAGCCGGTCTAGGGTCGCCACTGTTGAGAAATGGGCATGGCCGCATACGTCTTTCCGCCGCGAAGGAGCGGCTTTGTATCTTGTTTATTGTACACGACCGTTCGCCGGTCATGCGTTTAATGGCAATAAAGAGCTTCCTTCATCCATTCGAGGGGCGTTACACCTTTCTCTCCGCGAGACAAGCGATGATCCCGATATTTTAAACTGTACATGGACTTTATTATTATTATTGAGTCGCATGAGCTGGTACATGGGAGAGCATGAGGAACTTAGGGGTAGAAACGACGTAGTTGCTGGATGTTCCAGGCGTTAGTAAAGACTTCGCCCTTCTCGTTGGCTAGCTTGTACGTTCCTGGCTTCAGGACTTCGGCGATGATGTAGGGGCCTTCCCACGGAGGGGTAAACTTGTGGCGCCCTCGAGTGTCTTGTCGCAGCCTGAGGACCAGATCCCCCCTTGTTGAAGTCTCGACGTCGCACCCTCCGCGCTTGGTACTGGCGAAGCGTCTGTTGATATCTTGCCGAGTTCAACAGCGCAACGTCGCGCGCCTCGTCCACGCAGTCGAGGGAGTCCCGTCGGGCTTGTTGATTTGCTTCCTCCTGGTACGCCCTGAGCCTTGGGGACCCGTACTCCAGATCCGTGGGTAGGATCACCTCGGCACCGTGCACTAGAAAGAATGGGGTAAAACCCGTGGCTCTGCTTGGGGTCGTTCTGAGGCTCCATACGACCGAGGGCACTTCGCCGACCCACTTGCGGCCAAACTTGTTCAGCTTGTTGAAGATCCTCGACTTTAATCCCTGCAATATCATGCCGTTGGCACGTTCTACCTGGCCGTTTGTTTGGGGGTGTGCCACGGCCGACCAATCCACGCGGATGTGGTTACGGTCGCAGAATTCCAGGAACTTCTTGCCGGTGAACTGGGTGCCGTTGTCGGTGATTATTGAGTTCGGCACCCCGAATCTGTGGATTATGTCGTCGAAGAACTGTACCGCTTGCTCAGATCGAATGTTTGTGATGGGCCGGACCTCGATCCATTTCGAGAACTTGTCGATTGCGACCAACAAGTGGGTGAAGCCCCCGGGCGCTTTTGGCAACGGTCCCACGAGATCCAATCCCCACACAGCGAAGGGCCATGTGATTGGGATGGTTTGTAGCTCGTGCGCCGGGAGGTGTGTCTTGCGGGCGTAGAACTGGCACCCTTCATAGGTACGCACGACCTCTATCGCGTCGGCAACCGCCGTGGGCCAATAGAACCCTTGTCGGAAGGCGTTGCCCACGAGGGTTCGGGCCGCCGCGTGATGCCCGCATGTCCCTGCGTGGATGTCTCGTATCAACTGCCGCCCTGCGGGAATGGGGAGGCAGCGTAGCATCACCCCAGAAGGGCTGCGCTTGTACAGCTCGCCGTCGATCATGGCGAATGACTTAGCTCGTCTGGCGATGCGCCGCGCCTCGGTCCGATCCGAGGGTAGCGTGCCATGGTCGATCCAGTCTATGTACTGGCGTCGCCAGTCTTGCGGGGTCGGGGATCCTTCGATTTCCATCGCCTCTTGCTCGTCAGGTGGAGGCGTTCCAGGTGGAGGGGTCTCGATGCCCTCCGTCGAGGGGTCCTCGTCCATTGGCTCGATACGAGCCTCACTCGAGGGTGCTTGTGACGTCGTATCCGGACGCTGGGGCTCGATGGAGGGTCTCGAGCAGTCGCGGGCGAAGACGTTCGGGGGGACCGTGATTCGCCCCGACGCAATCTTCGCCAACTCGTCCGCTTCTTCGTTGTACTTGCGCGCGATGTGGTTGAGCTCGAGGCCGAGGAACTTGTCTTCGAGGCGTCGCACTGCGTGGCAGTATGCTTCCATCTTCTCGTCGTGGCAGTTCGAGTTCTTCATCACTTGGTCCACGACTAACTGCGAATCCCCTCTAACATCGAGGCGTTTGATGCCCAGCTCGAGGGCAATACGGAGCCCACTGAGGAGGGCTTCGTATTCCGCCATGTTGTTGGAGGCGGGGAAATGCAGCCGCACCGCATAGCGCAAGTGTTCTCCGTGCGGTGAGACGAAGAGAAGCCCTGCCCCCGCTCCGGTCTTCATCACGGATCCATCGAAGTACATGATCCAACACTCTGCCTGTATCTAGGGCGGGGGTAGTTGAACATCCGTCCACTCAGCGACGAAATCCGCGAGAACTTGAGACTTGATGGCTTTGCGAGGTGTATACGTGAGCGTTTCGCCCATCAGTTCCACTGACCATTTGATAATCCTCCCAGACGCATCCTGGTTGCGGACTATCTCCCCCAAAGGGAACGACGAGACCACGGTCACCGGATGTGCCTCGAAGTAGTGCCGCAGCTTTCTTCGAGCCAGCACAATCGCGTACAACAGCTTTTGGATCTGTGGGTACCGCGTCTTAGTTTCTGACAACACTTCGCTGATATAGTACACGGGTCGTTGTACCGGCAGCGCATGGCCTTCTTCTTCTCTCTCTATTACGATGACCGCGCTAACCACTTGGGTTGTCGCAGCTACGTATAGGTAGAGTGTTTCTCCATCCCTTGGTGGCGTAAGGATGGGTGAACTCGAGAGCGATGCGACGAGCTTGTCGAGGGCTTCCTGTGCCTCTGGGGTCCAGGAGAAGCGTTCGTGCTTCCTCAAGAGCCGGTACAGAGGTAAACCCTTTTCCCCTAATCGAGATATGAAGCGACTCAGCGACGCTAGACATCCCAGGACTCGCTGGACTCCTTTCAGGTCTCGGATCGGGCCCATCCGTTCGAGAGCAGCGACCTTCTCGGGGTTGGGTTCAATGCCTCGCTGGGAGACTATGAAACCCAACAACATGCCACGCGGCACTCCGAAAACGCACTTCTCCGGATTGAGCTTTACTCCGGCGGTCCGGAGAGCTTCGAAAGCGGTTCGTAAATCGTCGACCAAGTTGTCCGCCTTCTTGGATTTTACGACGATATCGTCGACATATGCTTCCACGGTGCGCCCGATTAGGTCTCCGAAGACCCGAAGCATACATCGCTGATACGTGGCTCCCGCGTTTCGAAGCCCAAATGGCATCGTAGTGTAGCAGTATATGCCGAAAGGTGTAATGAAAGAAGTCGCGAGTTGGTCGGATTCTTTCATTTTTATTTGGTGATAACCGGAATACGCATCATGGAAGCAGAGGAGTTCACACCCCGCGGTGGAATCTACAATTTGATCGATTCGTGGCAAAGGAAAAGGAACTTTGGGACATGCTTTATTTAAACCAGTGTAGTCCACACACATCCGCCATTACCCATTCTTTTTCATAACTAATACAGGGTTAGCTAGCCACACGGGATGAAAAACCTCCATGATGAACCCGGCCTCCAAGAGCTTGCGCAGCTCCTCTCCAATCGCTCGCCGCTTATGTTCGTCAAAGCGTCGAAGGCGTTGGCACACCGGCCTGGAGTTGGGCTGGATATCAAGGGAGTGCTCGGCGACCTCCCTCGGTATGCCGGGCATATCCGAGGGACTCCACCTGAAGATGTCGGCGTTGGCGCGGAGGAAGTCGACGAGCACCACTTCCTATTTGCGGTCGAGGGTGGAGCTGACCTTCAACACCCTGCCGTCAGGGTCGTTGGGGTTGAGGGGTACGTCCTTGGTCTGCTCGGCTGGCTCGAAGCTGCCAACATGCTTCGGCGCGGGGCCGTCGATCTCATGGACCAACTCTTCCAGACGGGCTACACAAGCTTCATCTTCAGCGAGCGCCTCGGCGTGTTCGACGCATTCGACGTCGCATTCGTAGGCGTGCTCGAACGAGGGTCCTACGGTGATGACCCCCTTCGGGCCCGGCATCTTCATCTTGAGGTAGGTGTAGTTTGGGACGGCCATGAACTTGGCGTAGCATGGTCGCCCAAGAATGGCGTGATAGGCTCCCCGAAACCCCACCACCTCGAAGGTGAGGACTTCCTTGCGGAAGTTGTCCGGCGTCCCGAAGTAGACCGGCAGGTCGATTTGCCCGAGGGGCTGAACCCGCTTCCCCGGGCCGACGCCGTGAAATGGCGCCTTGCTCGGGCGCAGCTAGTCCCTGCCGATCCCCAGGAGCTCCAGAGTGGGAGCGTACATGATGTTGAGGCTGCTGCCTCCGTCCATGAGCACCTTGGAGAAGCGTGTGTTGCCGATGACGGGGTCGACGACGAGCGGATATTGCCCCGGATTCGGAATGAAATCAGGGTGATCCTCTCTACTGAAGGAGATGGTCTCCTCCGACCAGCCGAGGTACTTTGGGGCCGCCCAGTGCACCGCCAGGACCTCTCGACGCTCGCGCTTGCACTGTCGAGACGTCATGTTGGTCATGGGTCCCCCGAAGATGAAGAACACATTCTCCACCTGGGGGAATCCGCCCTTGTCCTTGCCGTCGGCGTCTCCCTTCTCGTTGTCGTTCTTCGCGGCCACGCGGTTGTAGTATTTCTTCAACATTTCACACTGCTCGAGGGTGTGAGTGACCGGACCCCTGTGGTACGGGCACGGCTTCTTGAGCATGTCGTCGAAGACCCCCGGGCCTCGAGGCTGTCCTCCTGGGCCCTTGCGGGTGGGGTCCGCCGCGAGGGATTCATCGGAGTCGTCGTCTGGCTCCGGTACTCGCGGCGCCTGCTGCGCCTTCTTCCCTTTCTTCCCCTGCTTCATCTTTTTGGCGGGGGCCTTGGGCTTGCTTCCCTCCGCGGGCGTCCCTTCCACGTGCTTCCCCTTCTTGTCGACAAAGTTGGCGCCCTCTGCGTCTTCGCCGGAGGCATAGCGCGTGGCGATGTCGAACAGCCCACTGACGGTAGTGGGGGGCTTTCGCCCGAGCTTGCGCACCAACCCTCGATTCGTCGTGCCCAAGAGGAAGGCATGGAGCACCTCCGAGTCTCCAACGTTCTGAAGGTCCTTGTAGCACTTGGAAAAGCGGCGGACGTAATCCCTCAGGGACTCGCCGGGTTTCTGGCAACATTGCCGTAGGTCCCAGGGGTTCCCCGGGCGCACGTATGTGCCCTGGAAATTGCCCACGAAGGTGTCGACAAGGTCGTTCCAGTCATGGATCTGGTTCGGGGGCAGCTGCTCCAGCCATGCCCGCGCTGAGTCCGCGAGATGGAGGGGCAGGTTGCGGATGATGACTTCGTCGCTGGACGCACCACCCAGCGTGCATGCCAGGCGATAGTCGTTGAGCCAAACTCGAGGGTCGGTCTCTCCAGAGTACTTGACGATGGTGGTCGGTTGCCGAAACCACGGAGGTATCGGCGCCGTCCGGATCTCGCGGCTGAACACCCGAATACCAGGAGGTTCCGGCGACGGGCTCTTGTCTTCGCGGCTGTCGTAGCGGCCTCCGCGTCGGGTGTGGTACCCGTGGCCGGTGGTGGCGTCGAGCTTCCTTTTGTTGAGGATGTGGCGGGCATCGTCTTTGCCGGCGCGCGTGTCCAGCATGCGCTCCTTCACCGGAGCCTTCATCCGGCTGTTGAGAGGAGTACGTATTGACTCCGCTCGGTCTTGCGCTCCACCCGCGACTCCCGTGCTGTCAGAACATCGCATACGCGACGCGGAGCTTTCGGCTTGTTGTACCGCAACCTGTTCGATCAGGGCCTGCGCCTCGCGGCGTAGGTTGCGGCCCTGCGGCGTCGACGGCTCCGGCATTGCTCGTATCAGTGTAGCTGCGGCGATCAACTTCTGGCTGGTTCTTGCCAGGGCCAGGGGGTCGTCCCCGTGGTCGTCGGCCATGATTCGCGCCTGCGCGGTGCGCGCCACCTCCTGTGCGAAGTTGCTTGGCCCGGGTCGCCCTGTTTCGAGGGCTGCACGCAGCCGTCAGACCTGACGTCTCTCGTCTTCGAGGCTGGCCTCGAGTTCTCGCACTTGGATCAGCTGGGCTTGGACCAGTGCGGCGTCTCCGGTCGCGGGAGGTGCCGCCTGCCGGGGTGCCACACTTCCCACAGGGTCTCGCGGCGTGACGGGGCTGTTGTCCTCCGTGTCTGGCTCGAATATTGCCACGACGAAACACTCCCGCGCAGGGTCGTGATCTCCCGTGCTTGAGTCATCGGAGTAGTCGAAGCAGTAGTCCGCCGCGGCCTGGAACGCCACGAAGGCTTCGTAGTCACGAAGTTCGAGGTAGTCCCACTCCGGGTCTTCCTGCGAAGTCTCCTCTACGCTCGAGCCGAGGTATGAGTCGCCCGGCGAGGTCGCGATGAGGTTCCGGATCGAGAGCAGGTGATGTCCGGCGAGGTCGTCGTAGGCGTCCATCGCCGTGCTGATTGACGATGAGTACGCCATGCCCGCTCCACACATCCCATATGGGAAACGTGACGGCTCGGTTTCGCCCTCCTTGTCCGGGCGCGTGGTTGGAGGCACGGGCGATGGCGCGGCCTTCGTGTCCTCGGCGACGGCGCCCTCGCAGAGGTCGATGTCGTCAAGGCGGCGAGCGCGCGCAGCCCGGCGCCGCTCCAAGCGCGCCCGTCGTGAGCGCTGCCCTGAGCGCCTCTTGCGCCTGGGTGTAGGCGGCGGCGGCGGGGCCGTTGCGACGGTCACGGTGGTGGCGGCCGCATCCCTTGGGAGGAGCCGCATGAGATAACCGTTGTCGGTTGCCTCAAACCCCAGGCTCCCGAACCAGATGGTGAATCCGGCCGGGAGCAGGTCGGATGAACCGTAGGAGCAGCGGTCAACGAGACGCTCGGTACGGATCACCATCGAGAGAACTAGCGGGTCAAGAGGTTGATCACAGCGCGAAAGCCCCTACCTGGCGCGCCACTGTCGGTGCCGGAACCCAGCGGGGTCCAAACACCTGCAGAAAAGTGCGTTGTGTCCCGTCTCTCGATGGTCGATGCAAGGGCAACACGATGACACGAGGTTTATCCTGGTTCCGATCTTTCGATCGTACGTCCAGCAGGGTGTGCTTGCGCACTATATTGCCTTGCACCGGGGGTGCTCGTAGTAGGGGGGCTACAAGCTTGGCGGGAGAGGAGGATGAACCCCCAAGTCCCTTAGAGCGCGTGAGAGTTGTGTTCTTTGGTGAACTTAGTGGTGAGTGCGTGAAGGAGTGCGTTTGATGGCTAGAATCCCTCTCCCCCCTGTTCTAAGGGGCTGCCTGCTCTTTTTATAGTTCAAAGAGGGGCAGTTACAAACAGTAGAAGTACAGTACTTGGTACAGTGACGGCGTACGATGAGGTATGGCCGCAGGCGTGGTCCCTGTCTTGGCTCGCGTTGTCGGATTATGCGACTTCCCGGCGTATGGAGCTCTGGCGCATGGCGTGGCGTCCTCCGTTCATGACGCACGCTTGTTGTGCTCCTGATCTTGTGGGCTGGCGTCATGCGTCATCATCGAGTGCAGCAGTCCGTGCACTCGTTCGAGGGTTCCCCATGCTTGTTCGAGGGGTGCCCGTACCGGAGTTGGTGGAACAGGGGAGCGTGACAGCACAGGCCTGTCACGCCGCACAGGCTCGTGACACCGCACAGGTCTGTCACACTGCACAGTGTTGAGGACGACCGCACGGCGTCAAGGGTGACCGCACGGTGTCAGGATGACCGCATGGTGTCAGGAGTTGGCGGAGATGACCGGGGATGGGCGAGGGATCCGTCGCTTGACTTCCGCGTCCGAAGCCGTGCAGAGCCATTAAATGCTTTTGTCCATGGGGCAGGTGAACCGTCAGCGGGCCCCACGAGCGAGGGGAAGCCTCGAGCGAGGCGGAGATGGGTGTCGAGGGTGGCCCCTGGGCCTCGAGCGGGGGGGCCTCGAGCGAGGAGGAGTTCCGATTCGCTCGAGGGGTGCTGGGCACCCTCGAGCCTGACAGAGGATTGGAACTTCCTTGTTTTACTTTTGCTGAGTTAATTAGTTCCAGTGGCTTAGTTGGTGATTTATCGTCGTCTTAGGGCCTCCTTTAGGATTGGCACCGACACTACATCTGGTTGTGGCATTGCACAGAGAAAGAGGTAGAGAGATAAGCAAGCAGGCATAACCTGAATGTAGCTCCATTGATATCCAAAAAAGCGTTTTTGTATTACAAAAATTCTATGAAACACAAACGGACAATTGCCTAGGGGCATGACCAAAAGACTAAACATATGAGGGGTAAACATTACAAACCGCACGGCCAAATTTAGAGTAACGGAAAACAGAGTAACATGAGAACTGAAAACTGAGTTAAGTGCCGACCCATCATTTAATCTAAACTAAATAAATCAAAGTACTGAAAATAGCAGTATTAAAACTTATACTAATCTGTCCCAATCTGTTCCATCCATCAATTCAGTCATCCGTCGTTGCCTACCTAGATATGTGTCACACCCATCAACTCACTAATATTTCATTGGCTGCACAAGCATGCGAAAAACATACTATTATCATCATCGACAAGCTATATGAACAATCACAGTACGAGGACAAGAGTCTAATCAAGATCATAACTAAGAAACTTCGTTAGTCAGAAATGATATTGTGTTGTTAGGTCAGAACTCGGTCATCAAGATAATATGGTACACCTAAATTAGTCAGATTTACTTTCCAACATGCCTGAAAATATACCTACTGCATTCTGATTGCAATTATTTCACAGCATAATATCTAGGCTAAAAGAACCATTTAGATCTATACTTTACTGAACGGAAACACTCTCATACCCTTCCATGTAGTCTCTTTTATGTATGCTAAACCCCTTTCCATGTAGTCAAGTTTTGTACCATTACGACTCTACCCCTGTTCTTACAAACTACTCCCTCCGTTCCAAAATATAAGTCATTCCAACTTTCTTGGAGAGTCAAAGAGCATCTTTGCCGTGTGCCATAGTCTTTGCCGTGTGCCCGCGTGGGCTTAACGGACGTGGCCGTTAAGTGCCTTTGCCGTGTGCCGTAACGGCCCGCACACGGCAAAGGCTTAGCCTTTGCCATGCGCCACGTACACCTGGCACACGACAAAGCGTCGGCTTTGAGGGCACACGGAAAAGGCCTTGCCAGGTGGGCCCAAGCTGGGACCTTTGCCGTGTGCCCCTAGGCCACGGCTCACGGCAAAGGCCTGCCGTGGGGGCCCCAGCCGCGGGCCTTTGTCGTGTGCTAAGGGTGTGCCATGGTAAAAGCACACGGCAAAGGCCCAACCTTTGTCGTGTGTTTTTTCTTTGGCACACGGCAAAGGCCCCTGTCCCCCCCCCCCCCCTTTGTTTATTTTAATTATGCCCCCAACACAAAACATAACAGGCCGTTTATATATCACAATATACATCACAGGCAGTTTATATACTCCAATCATCCACATATGCAAATAAAGTCATCCACGAGTGCATAAAAGTTCATTCAAGCCCATACAAGTTCATTCAAGTCCATAAAAGTCCATGCAACTCGATCCTAAGCAACTACGAGTCCATGCACGTCGATACAATGCAAGTTCATGAAACTCACCCAGATGGCGGTGGGCGCGGCGGGTCCTGCGAGAAGGGCGAGCCTGAGGGGGTGGCGGGTACGGCGAGCTCATCGGTGGCATGCCGGGTCTCATCTGCGGCCACTGCTGGTACGGTCCGCCAGGAGGGAGCTGCGTCCACGGGCCGTACTGTGTCCACAGAGGCGGGATAGGAGACACCTGAGGGGGCGACATGTCCACGGGCCCATCGTTCGACGCCGCTGACAGGTTCTGCACAAATGATACAAAATTCAACACAATCGCTAGGTTATGATCATTCTAGGTTTCTAAGTCACTATGTGGAATCCAACTAGATGATTTATCCTAAGTCATCAGTTCTAAGTCACTATGAGGAATGAAACTTCAGAGTTTTCAAGTGACTCACCGGAGTAAGCTCTCCAACATGTGGCGCAGCGACTAACATCGATGACGGTGGTGTATGACCTACCACCGTCCCAAGGCTGCTCACGTACTGGTACATCTGAGCATACCGCAGCCGCTCGGCTTCCCGCTCGGCCCGCTCGGCGTCCTGCTTGCGCTGAATCTCGGCAAAAATTGCCTGCCTCTCCGCTGCCCACTCCTCCTTTTGAGCTCTCATCTGCTCCTCCATCTGGGCCTGCAATTTTTCATGGCAATGTGACAATACAAAACAAGCACTAGCGATAATCAATTAGCAACAGGTAAAACAGAATTTACCTTGAGTTGATCCATCTGGATCTGTGTACTAGTCTGTCGTGGGCGTATGGGCGGGGTAGAGTCCGTGGCCCTGGCTTTAAGCAAGGCGAGAGTCGGAGTACTAGCCATGTCCACTAGGCTGTTGGCAATGTTGTACCGGCCATGCTTCTTGCCTCCTCCCGACCTCATGAGCACTTCTCCATCAATTGGCTCGGTGATCGGATCGAACTCCAGCCCATGGACCTCCCTTGCCATCTCTGAGTAGTCACTGAGGCGGCTGTGGACGCTCGGATTTGAGTACGCCTCGGGCCTGTCCTGCGGGTTGTAGACGTTGTCGGGGGCCGTCGCCTTGTCCTTGTGAGACAAAGCGTATGCCATGAGCGGGGGGCAAGGCTGACCACCATGTGACTGAGACTACAAAAAAACATAAAGCAAGATTTCATGAATTATTCAGGATTGAAAACTGAGTGTAATTAGTTTAAGACACATACCCATCTATGGGAGTACGCCGAGAGGTCGCGGTTGCCTTGGTGGTGTGGTTTACCAGGCATCATCAAACGCCTCCGCCGCCCTTCGTTGTGGGTCGCCTCCCAACCCTCAGCGCACCACTTGTCCACTATCATCTCCCAGCACCTCATGTGGGGGGCGCACCAATACGGAACGGCCTGCACATCATCAAGTACACATAAGGAGAGTAAACTGAGTGTAATTAATTTAAGAGATAGTGTATATTTACCCGTATGTATTCTGCCCTCGTCAGCCTCATGTTTCTGGCGTCCGTCTTGGTAAGTTTTACTTTCCTGAATTTGCGGTAGAAATACACCACCGCCTAAACGCGGGCCTCGTAGTGCATGTCAGTGACCAGTTTGCGGCATGCTGTGTTAGCCACAACCGTTGCTCGATCCCTGAATTCATCGTCGACTCTGAAAAAATCCTGCAAATTGATGGGATGTCAATAATGTCAAATGAAAATGCGGTGTATTGACCAATGTAGTGTGAGGGAAACTTACCCACAATTCTTCAACCACCCGGTGCGCCATGTTGTTGAACATCGCACCATTCGGATCTTGGTGGGGGTCGACTGTAGCGGCGACGTGGTGGTCCCATGTATACGCCGGCTCCTGTCTGTCGGCGACCATCACCAAGCCAGGAAAGTGATGCTTGCACAAAAGGCCGAGGATGCCATTGGGCAGTCGTTTGTGACTGCCCGGCTCGACCTCGATCCATGACTTGCATAAGTTATTTAGATAAACTATTAGTTCCAATATTGATTATTAACATATGAAAGGAAAACAAGAAGTACAAACATTTAAAATTACTTGCCTGGCCCCGTGTGGCCGAATCTTCGGCCGCTGCAACAAAGGTATCGGCCGATCTAGGAGCTGCAAGGGGCCTCTCAGGTACGGCTCCGATCCTCCTGCGTCTCCCTCCTCCCCTCCTCTCCCTGCTCCTCCTCTTCCTCTTCATCCTCTCCCTGCACCTCCTCTCCGTCCTCTCCCTGCTCCTCCTCTCCGTGCACGGAAGGCACCTGCTCCTCCTCGTCCTCCTCGTCCTCGTCCTCCTCCTCCTCCACCACCTCCTCCTCCTCCTACACCTCCTCCTCAGGTGTGGGTTCCCTCGCCCTCCTCCCCCCTTTTCCCCCATGTCATGCCAGAGCCCTCAGGTGCAGACAAGGAACTCGCTCCACCCTTGCCTCTCCCTTGACCCTTGCCTCCACCTTGAGCCAGCGTGGAGACCACCCTCTGGTAAAGCGAGTTGACCGACTGGCGTCCTCGTCCCACCATCTTTAATCAACACCTACATTTAAAAGAGTAAATGAATCAGTATATTAATTAGAACAAGTAGTAATTGAATGCATACAAGTAGTAAACTAATTAGTGCAACAAGTAATTTAAACATGGAATAGATTACTTACATATATTAGAAATAATCATCATAATCCGGATTAGCCGAATCATTATTCTCATCATCACTATCACGCATTTGCAGATAATCGGCGTTGGGGTCTACCAGAGGCTCCTCCACCTCAATGTCATCTCCTATACGTAATTTCTCAAGTAATTTTAAGTCATTCGCATTCTCAACCTCATCTCTGGTGTCCTCGTCAACAAGCATTTCATTGTCCTCGTCAACAATCATGTCTCCAGTTAATTCTACCTCAAATCTCCCCTCTAGCCCATCTTCTTGGAAGAACTCTCCGTCATATGTATTTGGGTCTAAGTTGTAATCTTCATTGTTTGGGACAGGTAGTTTACCATGTGGAGATACTTTGAACACAACATCCCAACCAATAAGACGTTCGTCAGTTTAGCACGGGTACGAGAGATAATAAACTTGGGTCGCCTGTTGTGCAACAATATACACATCATCCCCTGGATACATGGATGACTGTCTAATTTCCACTAGCCCAAGTCTAGTGGTCCGTCTCACTTCTTCAGGATCAAACCAATGGCATTTGAATATGACAGGTTTGAGAGATTTCGAACCACAAAATGTGAGTTCGTATATTTCTTCAATTCTTCCATAGTATTCGACCCCATCGTCTCCTGGAGTACACACTCTGGTATTTGTGGTTTTTCGATTGGGCCGACTCTGATCGTGTCTTGTTGTGTGAAAGTGATATCCATTGACATCATAAGCGCCAAATGACTTGACCCTAATGGCACAGCCATCGGCAACCTGTCTCAATTCGGCACTCATAGACGCATCTGTTTGGCCCTGCAAATTCAAGCAGGTACGACATTCGTTACTCATAGACGGGCAAATTCAAGCATCGTGCATACTAACTATTAGCAAAATAGGACATTACCTTCTTTTTGAACCAAGAAATTAAATCTGGCCCATTTGCCACACCATATCTAACAAGGTTGTCATATTCCTGATCGGTAGGCCTCCTTGATCGATGCCAATATGTCACAAGAAATTCCCTGTACCAACGAAAAACAAAGGGGTTGGATGCAGAAGAGTGAATAGTTAAGAACAAGTTTATGTAGAACTAACTGTATGTATGGCTCAACTTCGTCAAGGTTTTTCAAGACATATAGCATGATGTCATGCCACTCTTCAACAGTTAAGGTCTTGGTCCTCGAATGACTTGCCTTTCCGAGTTGACCACGAAAAATGTTGAGGTTCGACTCATCTTCGCCGGCATTGTAACGAGGGGGTGGATTACGCATGCTAGGAAGGTTGTCAGAATAGTATTTGCATGTGAAATTTGACACCTCCTCCAGAATGTATGCCTCAGCAATTGAAGCTTCAATCTTGCATTTATTCTTACATTTTGTTCGAAGAACTTTTTGACATCTCTCAATAGAATAGCACCAACGGTTTTGCATGGGACCCCCCATTCGTGCCTGATATGGTAGGTGCAAAATCATATGCTGCATAGGATTGAAGAAGCCTAGTGGAAAGATTTTCTCCAACTTACAGAGCAACACAGGAGCCATTTTTTCCATATCTGCAATCACGGACAGAGATACTTCCTTTGCATAGAGTTGACGAAAGAAATTCCTCAACTCTGTCAGCACTAACCAGATATGATCAGGTACATAACCTCGAACCATCACCGGAAGAAGTCAATCAAGCCATATATGGTAGTCATGACTCTTGAGCCCGTTGATTCACATAGTCTCTAAGTTCACCCCCCCCCCCCCCCTCATCAGATTAGCAGCATACCCATCAGGAAACTTTAAGATTTTGAACCATTCCACTACTTCTTTCCTTTGGGCTCTCGTGAGGACGAAATCAGCCTTTGGCTTTTTCCATCGCCCGCCTTTAGCGGGAGTTGGAATGTCTAGCTTCGACGGATCGCATAACTTCGTTTGGTCAACTCTAGCCTTGCCATTGTCCTTCGACTTATCAGGAATTTCCATGATTGTACCCCAAAGTGCCTCGCCGATATTCTTTTCAGTGTGCATTGCATCAATGTTATGTGGAAGAAGAATATCCTGCATGTATGGGAGCCTCCACAAGCCGCATTTCTGAGTCCACATGTGTTCCGTCCCATATCCTTCAAAACCATCTCCATTTTTATTGAGGATTAGAGCGTCTAACTGAGCACGCACCTCGGCACCTGTCATCATTTACGGTGGAGGATCTTCAACTACAACACCTTTCGTAAAGTTCTTGATGTCTCGTCTGAATGAATGTTCTAGAGGGAGGAATTAACGATGTTGGTCGAAAGAAGAATATTTAGCACCAGCTTTCAACCAAAAGAACCGAACAGCTGCCTTGCATACTGGGCATGGATACTTCCCGTGAACACACCAGCCGTAGAACAACCCATATGCCGGCATGTCATGCAGGGAGTACTGGTACCAAACATGCATTTTGAAGTTTGTTTTTGTAGCACGATCGTATGTCAATACCCCATCGTGCCAAGCAGACTCCAATTCATCAATTAGAGGTTCCATGTACACGCACATGTTATCCCCCGAATGTTCAGGAATTATCAACGATAAGAATATGTTCTGTCGTTGGAACAGGACGCCGGGAGGGAGATTGAGAGGGATAACGAACATGGGCCAACATGTGTATGGCGCACTGGACATTCCATGAGGATTGAACCCGTCTGTAGCCAGAGCAACACAAACATTACGAGCCTCAGAGGCTTTTGCATGATGAATCGTATCAAAGTGCGTCCACGATTCAGCATCGGATGGATGTACCAGCTTATCAGGATTGTATCGACGCCCATTTTTGTGCCATGTCATTTGTTTGGCGGATTCTTCAGTCATGTAAAGCCATTGGATCCTCGGTATGCAGGGGAGATACCGTAAGATTTAACGGCGATTGTGGATTGCCTCTTATGACCATTACCTGAGTCTATCTCCAAGAACCTAGAGGATTCAGACTTTGGATAGTACTTTGCTTCTGCATATTGTTTCCTAAATAAGATGCATCCATTCGGACAAGCATGTATCTGCTCATATGGCATCTTAAGTGCCCGAAGGAGTATCTGTGCCTCATACATGTTCTTCGGCAGAATGTGACCACCCGGAAGCAGGCTGCCATAAACTGTCAACATGACATCAAATGCATCTCGACCCAGGCTAAACTGCGACTTTATGGCCATTAGGCGTGCAATGGCATCGAGCTGAGAAACATAGGTATGCTCATGCAGGGGTTGTTGTGCCGTAGCCAACATATCATAATATGCCTTTGCAGTTGGCTCTGGCTTCTCCTCCATACGTTGTTCATCGACTTGTGCTTCGTGAAAGTCATCTAACATGTCTGCTATCCCGACGTCATCATCAAGTTCCTCGATGCGTTGTCTCACGACCTCGTCTCTCGTGCGATAGGCTGCAATATTGTATGTCCACTTGGTACGGTCTCGAGTAAACCCGTGCTTGCAGAGATGATTTCTAATGCCCTCCTTTGTGTGTGAACGCGTGTTTCCACATTTGTTGCACGGACACCAAGGGGTAGACGCTCCTCTAAGATTTGCAAATGCTGAATCCAAAAAAGACTCGGTCCTCTGAATCCAATCTAAGGTCATGTCACCCCCACGGGACCAGCCAGTGTACATCCACTCACGATCACCCATACTCTACTATATGAATTATTGATATAATAAGCAATTGCATGAGTAATATAAAAACCAATAGCATCTACACGATTATTATATTGCCTAGCTAATAGGTGAAGATAGGTCCTAATCCCACCCGAGGATGTGCAGCCGGGGGTAGTTTCCATGCTCTACTTCGATCCGAGACCGAATTTCGGTAGCATCTCCCCGTTGTTCTCCAAATACACGTCCCGAGAGGGAGAGTGTGTATCCGGAGAACAACGGGAAGATGCTATCGAAATTCAGTCTCGGATTGGAGTAGAGCATGGAAACTACCCCCGGCTGCGCATCCTCCGGCTATCCAAATAATGTGGACAATTCGAAACAGATACGGTCATAGATATGCAAAGTTCTGCATATTTCTGACCCTATCTCTTTCGAACGGGAGACGCCTAGGTTACGTTAACCACTAACATGCATGTCAAGGATACTAACATGCATGTCAAGGACAGAAAGATTTTTATGTTTCACCTGAGAACGGGGGTGAGTCGGGGACGGTGCCACGCCGGGAACGGGGGCGAGTCGGGGACGGTGCCATGCTGGGAACGGGGGCGAGTCGGGGATGGGGGCGAGTCGGGGACGGTACCGCGCCGGGAACGGGGGCGAGTCGGGCGCCTGCAACAACCTGAAAAAAATAGAAAAAAAAATGTCAAAATTTAAAAATTTTGACAGCACCTCCTCTGCACGGGGAGGTTTCCAAAACCTGCAACAAAAGCAACGGCACGATGGCCGGCAACCACATAGACAACGGCACGATGGCTGGCAACCACAGACGCATATATCTTTTAAACTAAACAAAATTTAATTGTCTAAAGTACACTAAAATAAACTAAAGTACTAATCTCATACTAATTTAAACTAAATTGGTGACTAAACTAACTAAAATAATTTGTCTAAATTAGCTATACTAAGCTTTACTAAATTACTAAATTAGCTAGATTCAATCACATACTATATTACTTAAACTAAATTAAATAAATAAACAAAAAATGAAGAAAAAAAACTCACCACGGCCGGCCGGAGATGGAGGTGGCCGGCGAGGGAGAGCCCGGTGGGGCCGCCGGCCGAGAGAGGGGCCGGCTGGCGAGGGAGGAGCCGCCGGCGCGCAGCTGGCGGCCTGCCGCCGGAGGCGCCCGCGGCCGGCGCGCACGAGGACGATGGCGGCCGGCGTGCGCGGGGAGGGAGGCGGCGCGCGGGGACGGCGGCGACGGCAGCGGCGCGCGGGGACGGCGGCGAAGGCAGCGGTGCGCGGGGGAGGCCGGAGAGGAGCTGGCGCCAGCGGCAGAGGCGCGCGGGGGAGGCCGGGGAGGAGCTGGCGGCAGCGGCAGAGGCGCGCGGGGAGGCCGGGGAGGAGCTGGCGGCGGCTCGGTCAGCGCGGCGGCGCGACTGGGGAGGTTGGGGAGGAGGAGGCGGCGGCAGGGGAGGCACGACAGGGGTCGACGGCGGGCGCGACGGCGGGTTGACGTGATGCGTGTGTGTGTGCGTGGTCGTCGGGCTGCTCACGTGGCTAAGTGTTGCCACCTTTGTCGTGTGCCCCAGATCTAGCACACAGCAAAGGCCCTTTGCCGTGAGCTAGATCAAGGCGCGCGTCAAAGGCCCTTTGCCGTGTGCTTTTAGGTTTTGCACACGGCAAAGGCCCTTTGCCGTGTGCCAGGTGTTCTGGCACACGGCAAAGTTCAAATTTTTTTTAGAAACTTTTGTGCAATTCAAACTTTGATAATATTTGTTACCTTGCCTTAGGTCCTAAACCATTCATGTTTAAGATTTTCACTCGAAAAAAGTTAGAATTTCATGCGTTTGAAATTCAAATTCGATTTAGATCATGTAAATCGTTTGAATTCAGTTTGATCCATTATTTTATCTTTGCATAACTTTGTCACATTTTCAACATGGCTTGCTTTAGTCAATTAACAACATGGTTGATGAATATATGATAAGAAGTACGTTACTTCATGTATATATGTATATATCAGTTAATATTTTTCAATTCAAAAAAAATTATAAAATTATGAAATGTGTACGAAAATTTACGTAAATTTGGTCTCGCTCCATCTATGTTGCCTTTTGTCTATGGAAAAAGTTTTGAAGTCAAAACCTAATTCGACTTCACTTGTGCCTCTCAATATGAACTACTCATTCTCAACTCTTAGAAACTCCTTCGAAGATTCTTCGATTTGTAAGCAACGTACGTGACAACTTGTGCGAAACCTGTTCAACTTTTTATCACATCATATACACATGAAATCATGATGCCAGGACAAATCTTATGATTTTCAGATGTGGATTTTTTTTCTAAAATTTAAAAACGATTCGGCCCAACGTGCGTACTCATGTTTCGTGAACCACACGCTCGAATTTTCATTATAGTTCCTGGATACGGCCTCAGATTGGACTCAATAACATGTATGCTCCCTTTGAATCCATTATATTCCATTATTCGACACACTTGCGTTCAAAAGTTATTTTCAACTATAAATCCAAGTAACGAAATAAAATAACTAAATATAGCAAATAAATTGTGAAATGCACGAAATCTTAACATGGGATACCAAGCAAGCTACATTGACACCACAAAAATTTTGGACGCCAAAAGATAAAAAAAATTATGCTTTGTCGTGTGCTAGGTCCTAGCTCACGGCAAAGGCTTCTAACACACGGCAAAGGGGGGCCTTTGCCATGGGTCTGGCCTTTGCCGTGCGCCCGGACCCAAGGCGCATGGCAAAGGGGTGACGTGGCCGTGTGCCACACGGCTAGCGCACGGCAAAGAGTTGACGGCCGTGACACGTCGTCGCATTTGCCGTGGGCCCAAGCGCCAGGCCCACGGCAAAGGCCTAACTTTGCCGTGTGCAGGGCCTTTGCCGTGAGCCTGACCCCAAGGCACCCGGCAAAGAGGTCCCTTTGCCGTGTGCTAGTTCTTTGCCGTGTGTCCGGCCTCAGAGCATACGGCAAAGGCCCCTAATGCCGTGTGCAGGGCCTTTGCCGTGTGGCTGCTTGCTGGCACACGGCAAAGAGGTCCCTTTACCGTGTGCCCGTGGCCCTGCACACGGCAAAGGCCCAGGCACACGGCAAAGGGGCGGTTTCCGGTAGTGGACAGAAGAGTACACCTTGCGCATGTGGATCCTCAGGCTTGCACGTCATTCGCAGGTTAGGTCAGCATGTCCCTTTCAATGATGCTTTGCCTTCAAATGATAGACCATGAGGCAAGCAAATCAACAAACTCAAATCAGATTTGTCACATAGAAATAAAACTTCAGAGGTTTTTAATCGAACATGTCACCTACGGATGCTCTAAGGTGTCGCCGTACCTTGGCAAGGGCCCTGCCCTGCTAGTGGAGAGCTTCCTCACCTAGGTGCTTTGGGTGTTGTCTTTCAGATCGAAAAGTTGGTGTAGCCTCCTGCAGCCGTGCGTGCCTCAACTTGTGATACTGTGCCCTCGGCGCTAGTACAGCAGATGCTGTTCCAGGAGTGCTGCCAGAGGCGGGTGCGCCTCAAGGGAGCAGCGTCGTGGACCCGAGCCACCAGTTGGGAGCACGCGGTCGTAGCAGTCCACGCACCGTGGTTAGGTGGAAGATCCCCTCTACAACCATGGAGAAAACGCACGGATCCGGTGGCCACCGTCCCCGGCCACACCCCCAGCCCAGCGACGCGCGCGGATCCGGTGGCCACACCCATGGCACCACGCCGGCGGCGGAGGACGGCGACGGCTCGGGTTCCTCGCGCGGGCGGCACCTCAGAGGAGCTTGCTGCCACCAGTCTTCATGCGCGCGGTCGGGCACGAGGTCGACGCCGCAGTGTGATTCGATCTATGGCGTGGACTGGAGAAGGAGGGGGACTCGCGTTCGAAAGGCAGCGGGATGGGAGAGGACGCTGCTCGCGGATGGGACCGCCCCTGCCGCCACATCCCACTCGCCGGTCGCAGTGGCGTCGCTGCCGTCCGACCGCTCGCCCTTGGGACAAGTGGAGCAGTGACAGCGACCGACGGCGGCGGCGTCTTCCTCCAGCCCGATGGCGGCGGCGTCTTCCTCCTGCCCGATGGCGGAGGTGCAAGCTGCGCGAGGAAGCTGCCGCCGGAGGGTAGGGTCGTGGGGATGAGGATGGGGGTGAGGTATGAGGCCACGGTGAGGGAAGGAGAGGAATCAGGGGTGCTCGCGCAAAGAAAGGAAAGGAAAGGATAGGATGCTCCTATAGCGTGGAAAAAGATGGAAACAATGATCGCCAAATTTGGCGCGGCGGGTATGGGCCGGCGGGTAAAGCCGAGACGAGGTGAAAAAAAATGGGAGAATCGGCAAAAGCTTTTTCTAAAGCGTTGTTTTGGTATTGGTTTCGTTCGTTGACATTGAGTTTTCGCTGGCCAATGGACCCAACCTGAAGGGTATGGGGTGGGTTTTGTAGGTGAAAAAAGTTTCAATTTTGTTGGATCCTTATAGTGTAGATAGACTAGAGAACCCACCTTCAGTGCCAGTCAGGTGTTGTGAAACACGTCGTCAATGGTCGGACCTTCTCCCTCTCACGCCTTCCACGACAAGAACAAGAACATAAGCATAAAGTAGACAAGAGACAATATATATGAAGTTTCTCTTTATTCCTCAAATCGGTGTATTACACTGGGGGTGCTCATCCTCCTTCGACTATATAGTCCGAACTAAGCCTACAGTTTTGGTAAGAGCCACAAACAACCGGACAAAAACTAGGACTTCTAGTCCTCCTTTCCTTATTGGAAAGTCTGGTTGTTTTACAACACTCCCTCTTGGACGATTACCGCGAATGCATATGCCTCGTTAAAAACTCCATACAAAAACCCAGTGGAAAAAAAGGTTCTTAAAGAAAAGAGTACATATCAACTGCAATTGTATTGCATATGTTGCCTCCTCAGAAACCTTATGTGCAAAACCTTCAAGTAAAAACTCACAAAGGGAAGAAGAGTACGATATTAAACTTTTTTATTATACATAATTGTATATTTACTATTCTTTGTGACTAGTGACGAATCTTCAAGATTTATGCATGAATTTCGTGATTTTGCACTAATGAGCTTCATTATCTAAAATAATCAAGTGGTTTAATTTACCTTCATGGTAAATTCAAAAATTAATCATTAAGTTGATTCCGTCTAAATAATATCACGATGAAAAATATGCTCCCCTCGTAATGGCATCCTTTCAACTTCAGTGTTTTAAAAACGCCTTTATTACATTCCACATGAATGTGTTTGAGTACAATAGTTAGTCCGAGAGCAATGCTTCAAGCATTAATAACCACTTATTTAATTATGCAACACAAAATAAAATTTATCCTTTCACGTGAATATGGGGCTAATAAGTTTTAATTTGCATATCTTCAAGATATTTGATTTCAAACTTTAATATTTAAATTTGAAATAATAGAAACTCTATCTTAGTGGATTCTAGGTTATAATCAATGATCTATTCGGTAGATCTCCAATGGTTGGCTTATTCCACTATAGATATCAGCCTTCGGTTGGCATTGAGGTGATAAATCAACAATATACCTTCTAAGGCATGTGAGAATATATGGACTTACAGGTGCATAAATGGTACATTCAAGACCATATAATTCTTCACAACATTCTTAATTAAATCACTTGGGTCTATATGAAGCTTCATTCATATTTTCTAGATTATTGGTGTTCATTCATAAATTGACTGATAAGTCATTCATTGACTATATTCTTCAAGAAATTTTAATTCTTTGAGAATAGTATTTCTCTCATACAGCAGAGAAGTGATTCACACAATCCTTTTAATTTGAGTTCTTCTGTGAACTATTTATTTGAAAAGTGTTATTGAAAAATAAGTCATTCTATGACTTTATTTCCTTCGAGGAATTAGCTCTTCTAGAGATTTTAATATTCACCTTAGACATATAACACTTGGTATGAGATTTAACATTTATTCCTTCAAGAAATGATGAGTCCTTCAAGGATCACTTCTTATGGATTTTTAGAATCCGCTGATTAACTGCATAATATTTATTTATTTCATTCTTTCATTTACTAGATAAGTAGCAGAATTTCTATTCATATATAATGGGAGTTTGTAAGCCTTTTAAAAGACCTATGAACAATTCCATTTCACCATATCATTATTTTATAATGACTTTCCTAATTTGAACTTCCGGATTCAAACATTTCCTTCATGGTTCAACCTCAGTTGCATTCTTTCATTGACCCAATATGAGTGCTTCATGCAACTCTGTCGTGGACTTTATTTGTGGATCCCTGTTCTCGTTATAGAAACATTTGCAATGTTTGAGGTAATGTTGTTGACATTCATTCTTTTCTCTAATATCTTTAGGATAAGACTATTATATAATCAATTATTATCAGCTGTCCCAACACAAAAAATACTGCACATGCTTATAGTGTTAGGCATTCATCTTCGTGATGATCTCTTCATAGTTTGTGAGGTAATTGACCTTCATGGTCTTCTTTCCGAAGGAGATTCTATCAAGATTATTTGACCAATTCATTTGATCCAAAATCAACAAGCATCCCCATAAATTTTAAATTAATGATCAAGTCATTTTCTATGGTGAATATATACAATTATATACCCGGGGTATACCACACATAGCATTATGTTTACTACAAGTAAACTAAACTTCTGGTTTACAACTTCAGGTTATTTCTCCTAACTTTTATTTTCCCATCTGTGAGCAATCATTGTGTGCACATTTCTCACAGGGATTAAACCCTTCCGGGGAGTTTCACTTCTAGTGTGACCACACATTAGGTGTTGTCCTTTTTTTGATAAAGGAAGCTTTATTATATTTGAAGAGGATTACATCGAGTTGATACAATGTCTTGAAACACTCTGGACCTCAGCATAGCGCATGCACACAGCCTAATTAAAAGAACTAAAAGCTCTGTCACTCTAATGGCAATCAATCCGTAGACTAGACCGCCATCCATGTGCCGGGGTAAAGAAATCCTTGGCCACCTGCGCCAAGCGTAGCGATGCCGCAACAACCAAATCCTGTGAGGTTGGCTTCTGTAAAATAGCCCATGTACGGAGCCAGTGTATAATCAAGTAGATAACTTGCAATGGAAAAGGGTTATATTTTTTCTCAAAAACAATATCATTTCTGCATAGCCATAACGACCAACAAGTAGCGGCTGCCCCAAGCAGAACTAGTGGTTTCATTTCCTTTTCAATACCCCATAGCTAACTACCAAACATATTGGACATGCTATGAGGCTGAGATAGGCCTGTCGCCGCATGAATCACCCACCACAGTACATGAGCAAAGCGACATTAAAAAAGAAGATGTTTAATTGTTTCATCTTTGTGGCAAAAGGAACATATTTTACTTCCTTGCCAATTACGCTTTGCTAGGTTATCTTTCGTTAGAATTACTCCTCTTCTCAAGTACCACAAAAAGATCTTAATAATTTTTAAAGGAGGTTTTAGTTTCCACAAGTGTTTGTTTATGTTTAGGACATCACTATGGGTCATTGCCAGGTAATGGGATTTCACTGAGAAATGTCCATTCGAGTGTAAGTTCCATCAAAACTCATCGGGTTCCTGGCTTAGCATAATGTTAGCAATGTGTGGAGCAAGTTTGTTCCATGTTGTTAACTTATGGCTTATGAGATCCCTTCGCCAAGAGATGTTTAAAGGTGAGGTGCTGAAGACTTATGCTACAGTATCCTGTTTGTGCCGGGCTATATTATATAAACAGGGATATTGTTCTCGTACTGTTGAATTTCCCAACCACTTGTCCTATTCAGGGACTTCCTCACAATTAATATTCTAGCATTGTACTCTACTTCAAGCTGAAATTTTGTTTCTTCTAGGAATCTTGTGTGTGATTATATTCTTGCTTCTGGCTACGTGGTCTTGTTCAAGCTGGACTTGATCAATCTGTTATTTCATTCTCCAATTGCTGATTTATTTGATTTATTTCACGATCTATGACGCACCAAGCAATTCGATGGCTCCTACTGCAAGAGCACGCTGACTTGTGCAGGAACAAACATAGATCTCAGGAGGCGCATTGTTAGATAATGTTGGTTGCAACAAACCTAGAGGTATACTTGTAATCTTGAGGAACCGAAGCTTGGAGTTAGTTGGTAGTTGTAGATATGTCTGTTGTAATCTAGATAGACTCAACTTAAACTCCAACCGTGATCCTTGCTTGTAAGCCACGGCGTCGGCTTTTGACGCCCCATATAAACAAAGCTACGCGGCCCTACGGGGTTCTACGCTTCCCAATTAGATTGCCTCACATGGTAATCAGAGCCTAACCTAACACATATCCATCTATCCCATCAACCCTGATGTCGTCTTCCTCGACGAACATTCCGGCACTGCCGGCCTCCTTTGCCCAACCCATTGCTGAGAAGCTCGGCAAATCAAAGTACACCCTATGGCGAGCCCAGGTTCTCCCTGCTGTGCGTGGAGCACAGCTTGAGGGGTACCTTGATGGATCTGAAGCGCAACCACCCAAGCTCATCACGGAGAAGGATGCCCAAGGCAAGGACGTCTAGAAGCCAAATCTGGAGTATGCGAGGTGGATAGCGCTTGACCAGCAGGTTCTGAGCTACCTGCTCTCCTTGTTGTCACGTGATGTACTGAGTCACGTAGCGATGCTCAAGACGGTGTCGCAAGTCTGGAAGGCCTTGGAAGAGATGTACTCTTCCCAAACCCGATCACGGGCAGTCAACATGCGCAACGCTGGCTACAGTCAAGAAAGGTAACTGATCCATTAATGATTATGTTGGAAAGGTTAAAGCCTTGGCAGATGAGATGGCGTGCGCTGGCAAACCTCTGGAGGATGAAGAGGTCGTCCAGTACATCATGCAAGGGTTGGACATGGAGTACAATCCTGTCATGACTACGGTGTTGGCGAGCACAAGCTACTCCGACCTTGTGTCTCTGCTACTCAGCTTTGAGGAGAGATTGGATCTCTTCAGTGGGGGATCCCAATCCTCTGCCAATTTTGCAAACCGCGGTCGTGGTGGCCGTGGAAACCCTCGTGGACGAGGGCGTGGACGTGGCAGCAATGGTGGTGGTCACGGGCGTTTCAACAGCAACAATAACCCTCGCGCCAACACCACCAACAACAACTCCCGTGCTGGCACTTCGCGTAAGCGCGAGCGCTGCCAAGTGTGCTACAAGGAGGGGCACACGACGCAAGAGTGTTGGCATCACTTTGATGAAGAGTATGTGCCTAAGGAAAGGCACGTGAACGCTGCATACGCCTCCAACAACACTGATACAGGCTCCATCGACAACATTACAAGCGATCTAAACAAGCTCTCCATGAGGGAGCACTACAATGACACCGACCAGATTCACACGGCCACGGGTGCAAGTATGAGTATTTCCCACATTGGTCAAAGTGCTTTGCATGCCCCTGGTCGTGATCTCCTTTTGAACAATGTTCTGCGTGTTCCATCAGCCAAGAAAAACTTGGTTTCTGTTCATTGATTCACATTTAATAATGATGTTTTTCTTGAATTTCATCCCAATTTCTTTCTTGTCAAGGATCAGGTAACGAAGAAAGTAATTCTTAGAGGAGAATGTGAGGGTGGCCTTCATCCTTTCCCGTCATCTTCTTCCAATGGTGCCGGGAGACATGCTTGGAGCGCCACAAAACCCTCGATTGAAACATGGCACAACCGTCTTGGTCACCCATCTAGTCCCATAGTTCATGTTGACGTTTCTTGACGTGCACAGAGAAATATGCAAGCGCACAGATATCGTCGTAGCTCTCCCCTAAGAGTATTCCAAGGGTACCGAATCCAAGGAACATGTGTGCTCTATCTAATGCTAACGACCCAAGGACACACCGCCTAAACGAGACACCACAACAAGCGGCTGAGAGTAGAGAGTATTCCTAATGAATAGTTCTTGTAGCGAGAAGATAGGACTACCTTTTTATCACTCATTTCGGGCACCGGATTACACTGCATCCAAAGTGACTCCGGCTAACGGCTCTATGACTTATCCGAACGTGGGGGATTTCAAAGGGAAGACAGGGCTGTCACCACCTGCTAACTACCTCGGCCAAACCGTGGGATAAGATACGTAAACGACGCGTAACCCGTAGCTAGGCACCAGCCTACTCTACCGATTACTACTACAATCCAGCCACAACTGAGCTCCTAAGATGCACAAACGACGCGTAACCCGTAGCTAGGCATCACGCCTACTCTACCGATTACTACTGCAATCCAGCCACAACTGAGCTCCTGTGACGGCACTGCAGCACCCGACCCAAGACGGGGCAACGAACCCACGAGTGGGAGTACTAGCTCAGACGCTCTAGACTCACACTCTAGTAAGAACTAATCAAAGGAATGCAGAACACTACTTTACTCTAAATAGAATATGCATGAATACTCACTTTATTCTAATTGAAGTGTAGCAGCATTCGCCGAGGTACAAGCATGAGAGGGAAGTGCCAACACCTTGGCACCCGTCTCACAACAACCCCTCACTCTCTCCCTAACTCTCTAAGCACTAAACACAAGAGGAGCTCTCAAAGTTAGATGGTGAAGTGTGTCTCTAATTCAGCCCCCTCCTCTAGTATTTATAGGCACTTGGAGAGGGTAGGTGCCTTGGGAGAGTGGAGTTCCTCGAGGGAATATTCCTTGGATATTCTTCTCAATGCTTCTCCTTGTGATATGTGGCATGAACCAACAGTTTAAGGCGGTGACTCCTTGGATACCTGCCACAACCAACCTTAGGACAGCGCCTGGAGGCGACACGTGCAAGCTGAGCCAGAACGTGGCCAGGGCCAGTTCGGCAGAACCACTGGTTCTGCCGAACCCAAAGGTCCACCGTTCACGCCCAACTTTAGCTGAGTGACTGGTATGTGGGCCCTCAAGCTTGTCCCAGATGTGTGGGTCGAAATGAGGTGTTTTACTCCCTCAGGTGGGACCATGAATCCGTGTGCTTTGCTCTGATTGGTCAGAAGTGTGTTTCCATGCTCTTGTGGGACCATGGATCCGTGGAAAGCCTATGTGGCAGCCTCTGGTTGGTTGGAGTTGTGCTAGTCTGGCCACTTAGGTGCATTCCTACTTCATTTCCATAGCTAAATGACCTGCATACACATATCCGCCAATACTAGTGGAACTCATTAGAAATAAGTCCCATCACTAAGGTTGATGTTGATATTTGCATCATTTATGTAGGAGTTGACGGCCTAAATATGGGATTTAACAACCGTCAACACACCCCCACACTTAGCCTTTGCTCGTCCTCGAGTGAAGGAGAAAGGACTACGGTGAAACATGATTCCAAAGGTATCAAGCGAGCATAAGAGATATTCCAAGCCTTACCTTTTACTTGTGAACTTTGAAGTGTCTATCCTGTCGTCTTGGTTGGTTGAGGAATGGAACGGTCATAAATCAAGTCACTTCAACTCTATGTGTCAAGTAGCTTGGGATTTTTCAACAAGTTTTCAAAAGCAAACCTTGCATTGCTCCTCATTTGATTCTCTCATGTCACTCAATGTGTATATATCCTCACTAAGGCATTAACTTGCCTTTTTTCATCCTACTTCTAATGATAGCTATATGTGGAGCTCAAGGTAGGGTATGAAGATGAGGCATACTTGCATCACATGTATTGCAAAGTCAAAGAGTGAGTGGATCCAAGAAGAAATCAAATCATACAATCAGATCAAGATGTGCACGTGTATGGGTATGGTGGATGGTGGATGAAATAAAGAACTCCTTTTTGTATGGTCTCTCTCTCCTTTATAAATCTTTTGAGAACCTGGCTATCTTATTTTTTTTCTCTTTCTTGGACCTTCATGTGTCCAACTTTTTTTCTTTTTTCTTTGACCTTCATGTGTCCATATTTTTTTCCGATAGCCATGTCTCTCTTTTTTTTCTTTTAACAATAATCGAGGAGAGAGACTCACACTTATGATGGAGCATTTATTTTGTGGAATGGATGGATGAATGGTACAATGCTAACTTCCAGTGTAGAAGTATAGCAAGAGGGATATGGTGTGCACGTGAATCTTGATGATGAAAGCATGAAAAGGGTCACAACACTTTGACAAAGCTCAATGCAAAGACAAGCAACATATGTGTATATGGTTTTTCATGAAATTCATCATATGGCTTTGGTAGGACTGTGGCATATCAAAGAGGAGCTTTGCAAAGGGTTTTCGGATTTTTAAATAAATTTTCCAAGCACTCAAACATTAAGAGTGAAGATCATATCATACGACCATATCTCAAACGTCAACTACTTAGATGAACATGAGGTCCTAATGATTTATGTTCACAAGCATCAAGGTCATAGCAAGGAATAAAACATATGCAAGCCAACCATAGGGAACATGTAGAGTAGGCTTAACACACCGGTTCATTTCATTCGAGTTTGATTTTGAAGATAAGAAGTGAAACTCATTCAAACTCATGAATCAAGGAGTTGAGAGGTGGAGTGCACATACCATCGCTTTTGAAGAAGATAGGGATCAAGACAAACCGGTAGTGTGTTGGGCACCCACGGGGGTGGCCAACCCATTATGGTTATCTCACCTTTATCTTGTCATGTTGGCGCAGTCGATGTATGTGACACCTCTGTGGGAGGTCTCAAGTTTGTATGTTGGTGATGAGCTTGAGAGACCTCCCCCCACACTTGTACTTTGACTGGTGCTGTCATTCAAACCTAAGGATGGAAACAAAAGAGAGACTCTATGGTTTGAGAACCAAAGAGCCTTTATTCGAATTCAAATCTTTTTGGTTTTATTTTATTTTATTTTATTATTATTCTTCACCATGAGACTTAACTCAACAAGGTTGATTCAGGATCACATCAACATGTATGTTGCGTAAAATGACTCCATGCCTTGGCTTACCTTCCCATTTGAATCCAGCTCGATGACTTACCGATTTCGGATTTGAATTTTCCTGCAGGGGTTATAGTCCACATATACAACCAAGATCTATGCAAGCATAACTCTCTAAGGTTCATCAATCAAACTCAACACCATGTCTTGTTACATTTCAACCTAAGCACCATGCTTAATTTGAAAAGGTCTATGAAGGCACGACAAGGTCATGCATTCAAACTAAAGCGAACGAGCAAAGATAAAGGAAGCATGAAAGCATGTTCGAGCTTTATTAAAAGAGAGATAAACATGAGCATAAGACTGGCGAACGTCGGGTGCCTCCCGGAAGGGCTCTGTTTAAAGTCAAAAGCATGACATACCTGGAGGTACTTACCATGGCGTTTCGTTGATGAATGGCGTGTTTCTTGGCTATAGCAATATGCAGAAAGGTTTTAGGTGCCTTGACATCAGTACTGGACGCGTGTATATTTCTAGGGATGTTGTTTTGATGAGCAAGTTTTGCCCTTTGCTAAACTTCATCCAAATGCTGGAGCTCTTCTTTGGTCTCAGACCCTTCTTCTTCCTGATTCCACTCAAATTTCTCCTAACATTGACCAAGGGGAGCAAACACTAGATTAGCTGGTACATACTCATGAAGATTTGGAGACTAATGATGCAAATTCTAGGGAAACTGCTTGTGATTTTATGCAGGAAACAGACAAAGGAATAGGCGCGAGACACGAGGGTGATCCGGCGTCATAACCTGCGCTAGATCCTCCTCGTACTGACGGGAGATCAGCTTCGGATCGTGTGCGCCTGGAACCTGCGCCCAGCACTCCGCCACACGCAACGCGCCAGACAAGGCTGCCCCAATCAGAAGATGACACACAGATGCCTGCATTGGTCACGCGCTCGCGTTCTGGTGTGGAGCAGCCCTTGGACAACACCTGGCAGACAGAGGCTGCAGAAATGCGTCGGGTCAACCATTGCCTGTTGCAGAGAATCTAGCAGTAGGGTCTTTTGCGGCTGGTTCTCCTGTTGACATTCAACAGCATATTGAGGCAGCAAGATCTTCTCCAGTGCAACGCCCTATTACTTGGCTTTCAAAAGGAATTCGTAAGCCTAAAACTTATACTAATGGTACAATAAATTATGGGTGTTTAGCAGAGAATGGTGAGCCCAATAATCTTGAAGATTATATTAAAGATCCACGGTGGAAGAAAGCAATGGATGAAGAATATAATGCACTCATAAGGAACAAAACATGGCACCTAGTTCCAGGAGGAAAAGGTAAAAACATTGTTGATTGTAAGTGGGTATACAAGATCAAAAGAAAGGCAAATGGAGATATTGACACGTATAAAGCTCGTCTAGTTGCAAAAGGTTTCAAACAAAGGTTTGGAATTGATTATGAAGATACATTCAGTCCTGTTGTAAAGCCTGCTACTATTAGAATAATTTTGTCAGTTGCAGTGTCTTCGTCAGTTGGATGTGCATAACGCATTTCTTCATGGTGTTCTGGAGGAAGAGGTGTACATGAGGCAACCTCCTGGGTATGAAAAATTATCCTCTACTGAATATGTTTGCAAACTAGACAAAGCTTTGTATGGGTTGAAACAAGCTCATAGAGCTTGGTACTCTAGGTTGAGTTCAAAGTTACAACTACTTGGATTTTCATCCTCAAAGGCAGATACATCTTTGTTTCATTATTGCAAGAATGGAATTATCATATTCGTGCTAGTTTATGTTGATGACATCATAGTTGTAATTCATCCTCTCAAGCTGTTGAAGCATTGCTCAAGGATTTGAGGGTTGACTTTGCTTTGAAGGACCTTGGTGAGTTAAGTTACTTTCTCGGTATTGAAGTAAAGAAGATAGGAGAAGGTATTGTTTTGTCATAGCAAAAGTATGCATCAGATATTATAAAGAGGGTAGGCATGAAGGACTGCAAACCACTGAATGCGCCCTTAAGTATTTCAGAGAAATTGTCCATCGAGATAGGAGAAAAGCTAGGGGCTGAAGATTCAACTCGGTTTCGGAGTGTTGTAGGTGCATTACAATATTTGACCTTAACACAACCAGACTTATCTTTTCCACTAAATAAGGTGTGCCAATTCCTTCATGCTCCGACAACTGAACACTGGACTGCAGTAAAGCGTATACTAAGGTATGTTCAGGGAACATTGGACTTTGGGTAAGAATAAATAGATGTTCTTCTATGCTTGTTAGTGCTTTCTCTGATGCGGATTGGGCTAGCTCAATTGATGATCGTCGGTCCACTAGTGGTTTTTGTGTGTACTTGGGATCAAATCTTATATCTTGGAGTGCTAGAAAACAAGCGACAGTTTCCAGGTCAAGCACAGAAGCAGAATACAAGGCTATGGCAAATGCAACAGCAGAAGTCATCTGGGTATAGATATTGCTAAAAGAATTAAAGTTGTGTAGTCCTCCTGCTGCAACACTTTGGTGTGATAATTTGAGAGCAACTTATCTATCAGCTAATCCTATTTTTCATGCGAGAACAAAGCATATAGAAGTAGACTATCACTTTGTTCGAGAAAGAGTTGCTAAAAAGCTACTAAAGATCCAGTTTGTATCTACTCATGATCGAGTAGCAGATGGTTTCACCAAGGCCTTGTCGATATCGAAGCTTAAAGAGTTCTGTCACAATCTTAACATGGGAAAGTTAGGATTGAGGGGGAGTGTTAGATAATGTTGGTTGTAACAAACCTAGATATATACTTGTAATCTTGAGGAACTGAAGGTTGGAGTTAGTTGGTAGTTGTAGATATGTCTGTTGTAATCTAGATAGACTCAACTTAATCTCGAACCATCGTGATCCTTGCTTGTAAGCCACGGCGTCGGCTTTTGACGCCCCATATAAACAAAGCTACGCGGCCCTACTGGGTTCTACACTTCCCAATTAGATTGCCTCACACGTATGCGCGTGGCTAGCGTCACCTCCTGGCAGCAGTACGACATACCATTGACTCGGTGACAACTTCATCGGCTCGAACCTGACACAAATCAGTCAGGGAGGATGTCATCGTCTTCGTCACCATTCTGGTGAAGATCATCTTCGTCGTCACCCTGGTGGTCGTAATCGCCTTCGCTATCGTCCTGGTGGAGATCGTCTTCGTCACTCTGCTAGAAGTGATTGTTGTTGTTGAGACTTTCGTCGATGTTATTGATGCAATGTGCGGACACCCTGGCCCCACGGTTGGTCTCCTCTTCTTTGTAAATCTTTTTTTGGCTCATCAACAGTCGCAATGGTCAGGACATGCTTGATGATGAGCATGACAAGGCATGTTGATATTCCATGCATTCCCTTGTGAAATTTGGATTTTCATCGGTTTTGCCCTGCGGGAGCTATCAAGGTAGTTGATTTTGTATGCAGTTCTTTGTGGATTCTGGATCTAGAGTTTCATCACTTTGTCCGCCGGCAGCAATCAAGGTAGCGAGAGGCTGGTGAAAGGTTCCTTATAGCTAAAACATTGGAGGCTAGACTGCAATATGTGGAGTATAATTTAAATTGATGGGTACATCATTTGTCTCACTAGATTTTTTTTACAAATATATATTTTTATGAGTTTTTTTTATTTACTAAATATTTTAAAAATATGTACCGCTTTAGAAACATGTGCCTGTGGCACGTGCCTCTCTACTAGTTATCTTATTAAAATAGAAGCAAAAGAAACCACCAGATTTACCGAGATGGCGTAGAAAATCACACATTAATCTGAAAAAGATAAGAATAGAGACTGTCGTATTTTATCAAGATCCAACGGTCTATATAACTCTAAATAATCCAAAGGCCTATTTTATTTCCCGTGGACTCCACCTTTCCATAAGCATGTTTTCGGTTATTCCCATAAACATGATTCAGTTAAGTCCAAATAACATTAATCAGGTTCGTCACGTTGCATGAGCACACACATATACACACGCTCAATATATAAATATAGCGTTATTGAAGTTTGTATAGTTAACTTACTCTTGCTCAAATTTTTCCGTCTTCTATCACTCGGCTCGGTCAAACAAACCTGGCTAGAGATTTGTCAACTTATTCACAAGTATTTTGGGGCTGCTTGGTTATCCGCCAGAGATCGTCACACCATAATTTAGCACACCGCACGAGTTTGAGATCGCCGCTTGGTTGCTGATGGAAGTTAGGCGGTGGCAGTTTTTCCTTCACAAGTTTGAGATCGCGGCTTGGTTGCTGATGGAAGTTAGGCGGTTGCAGTTTTTCCTTCACGTTTCCGTTTCTCGCTATAGCTGTGGCGCCTGATTTCTATGCCACACTTGTGGTTGACATTGCTGCTTGGTTGCTAAAGAACGTTATTAATATGATCTTTTCTCAAACTAAGGAATAGACCAAAAAATAAATTTCGACATCCGCTTATGTGCACACAAGAAGAAAATCAGTGAGTTGGCATTCAATCAATTGCCCTCCCATTCCTTCCTCCAAAAGTATAGAAATTGCATAAAGCCCTAATGCTACCTCCAACAAGGCTCGCCAGTGAATGCGAAGGAGAGAGGATCTCGGGAAACATGCATGTGAGAGGGAGAGGCATCGGTGAGGGTTTGAGACATGAGAGGAGTGGATTGCTAGCGAGATGTTTTTTGCACTATTCATCTATTAAAATAGTATTTCAGACTGCGATTTTGACCGCCGTTGGAGCCAAGATATAATGATGACCACGGAGCCATGTAAATTTTAGGCTGGTTTTTTCTGACATTGAAGCTAAGCAACATGTTATCAGGCGATCGATGACTAAAGTAGCACTTGACCTATGTCTATAAAACATTAGAAAGATTGTATGGTCATTGGTGGTGACGCAAAGTGGAGCATCCGTGCATTGCAGTGTTTATGCTGAAAAAAAGTGCAACAAGGATAAGACAACATGAGATCATGTATGTATGGGATGTAGCAAACGGTTTTAGGAGATCAAATAAATAGAAAGGAGATTTCTATATGACAATAACTAACCAATTGTTTCAGTTTGAGTCTCAAAATTAAATTTTAATTATTAGTTTTGGTATTATATACTCAACCACTCACCTAGATAGTCTATTAAAATATAAGGATAATTTAACATCATGAAAAAACTCAAAAAACATACATAGCTAATAAAAAATCTAAAATTATATATTTCTATTAAAAAAGTAAAAAACTGTATTTTTCATATTTCAAAAGGATGTGCCACAAAATATGATAACAAAATATATGATAATATCTTAACTAAACAAAACTATGTTTATCCATTTATTTTGAAAAAAGTATACTATTAACAGAGAACTAGCTACCCATGCAATTTTGCGCGGGCCACCTTGCTAGTTCCGTATAATAGTACAAACATAATTAAAGTGGCTCCCAGGAAACGACATAACCGATCTCTGGTTGAGACCTTTATTTAGCATATACTTAAAGATGACAGAGGCAAACACAACACACAGACCACTTATTATTAGAAACCAAACACACAACACAGAGCGCTGCCATTGCGTGCATCAAGGAGGAAATGAAGTGAAATAAAAATAGGAAAGTGCAAAAACAACCGGTCGATCAAGCAGCTGCTTCTTCAGAGGTGCCGGGGCGCACGTAGACACCAATGGCAATAAGGTAGGCCCCTCCGGACGCAAAGAAGCCCACGATGGAACCGTTAGGCTGCACGGGGACGGTGAACGGTGTGCCATTCTCCTGCCCCCATGGCCCATAGGTATTAAGGTTGGTCACAAACTTGATCGAGGTTACGGTGATGACGCGGCCATAGGGGCCGAATGTTCCTGACAGTTGTGTGATGAACTCAGACTCGGCGAGCTGGATCTGCACGAAGAGGGGGGAAATCATGAGGAATTAATACGGATATTGTATATTCTGTTTATTTTGAGAACTGATCTTTGTTCGAAAAAAAAAATTGAGAACTGATCAAGGAATGATAGGTAAATAATTTAATGCAGTTACCGTGTGAGCCTGTTGTTCACCGGAATTTCCCCAAGGACCAGCAGACTGCGTTTGGCCAGCATAGTCAACGTAGGAAAACTGAATGGAGTTAACGACCGGGCCACTGTTAATGGTGACGCTCTCTAGATGCTTTATGGTTGATGCGTCCGTGATGTCATGAGGAGACCCTCCGTTGCCACCCCATGGGCCGATTTTTATGGCTGGGCACTGCAGTATACAGAGTATGTGTTGCTGTAATATTAGAGAAAAGTTAATAGTAGCTTGAAAAATACGCATGCGTGCCTAATACATAAGAAAATATAACTTTCCATTTTTAAGGGAAAAAAAGGCTTGGTGCATGCACAGCCTTCTCACCCTTAGGTCTGAAGCCATGGGTCAAGGAGAGCGAGAGTGCTAAGCTGCTCCGGTTATAGCTACTAGCTGCAGTGCATGAAGCCAGGCGTGAGCCACTCAATCTATTTATAGAGCAGGGAAGCTGCAAGGGTAGTGCAGATCGACAAACACGATGAGCTGCGTGCACTCTTATATTTATTTATTCTGTTGTTTTTTTAGAGTAGGAATGGGGTACGAGCCCACTAAATTGGAAAAACTAGTCGTCAACCGTGCATTTGCACGGGCTAGGCATATAATATTTGGTATGTAGTTTTACTTATTTAGTAAATACTATATTATTTAGATAAAATTAAAACAAATTTTACATAGAAGCAACATAAGTTTGAAGAATCTCATAAGTTAAACTCGTATTGTGCCTCCTTTCAGTATAATGAATTGCAACTTTATATTGTACTATTGAATACATCACTTAGTGAAAGACCAATATAGAGGTTAGGCCATGCTTCTTCTTCTTCTTCAGTAATTTGGTTAGAGTGTTAAATTCCAAGAGTTATTGGAACTCCTGTCCTGATCTGTTTTTTAGCACGCACGTTTTTAAAACAAATTTAGAGGAGTCTGCTTCTGTCCTCATTGGTTGATTTTTTTTAAAAAACAAAAAATAATAGTTGCATGCATTGCCACAATCTTCCCAGCTATATTATTTGCTATTCAAGATGGAAGTTTGCCCCTAAACGCGTCAATTAGCTTTAGTTCTTGTTGAAGGTAGTAGTAACGTAACATCACCTGAAAAAAAAAGAATAAGTGACAATTTTATTTTAACAGAGGACTAAAGCATGAGATGAAATGTGTATAAGCAGTTAAGCACTGATCAGCTCCCCATAAATCAGCTCATAGTAACAGATAAACTCATTCGGACATCCGTTATACATGAATCAAATTCTGAACAAAACAGTATAACCATGATTTTATCACATCAAAATGAAGATAACTTCCCTATACCTGGTTAATTTTCCGACAGTATACACTCAACTTCGGGTATAAACATTTTTTATATTAAGGGGTATAAATTAAACCTGTTAAAAACAAATCAGGAATATGTGAGGGCCTCTTGGTAACCATTGAGAAAGCTCATAAAGCAATATAAGTGAAATACGTGAACAGATCGTGAGCCGTTAGAAGATAGGTTCGATGATTTGGTCTATACTCTTGTTACTTGGTCCCAAAATGGATAAACAGCTTAATTATATATGTCTTTGGTTTCTTTCTCTAAATAAAAAGAAAACCCAACGTAGGCATCTCAGGTTCGGCGACAATAAGATATGCATGTAAAGAACCCAGTATCAGAATCGAGAGTTATATGCACAAACACCATACATGTATGCCCCCAGATTTAATTCCTTTCTCTAATAACCACAGATTGGTGGCGTGTTTCAAATTTTTAACCTCAGCGAATACAAAGACTATGCATGAATGCGGCAAGGTTTGCTTCCCTTTTTAACCATAGCTGCGTGGGGGTGTTTTCTATTTTAACCTGAGCCATTAAAATTTTGTCCCATCGATAGATCGATGGTTAGATTTTTTTCTATTTTTTTCGATTAATGTGAGATTTTTTAGAAAATCTGTAATTAGTATATATATACTTAGATAGTGGAAGCAGCATGTAAGAACTTGCACTTCCATCGCTTCATGTGTTTCCAACGTGTTGTGTAGATTTTGCTATGGTACTCCTAAGTAATTATGAACTGTTCATCTAAGCCGATGTGGATAGTTATTGTCACATATTACCTCCCTCTTAGGAGGTAGTAATAGGAGAACTATATATTGATATATTTTATTTTAAGAAATATAGAAAAAAGTAGGCAACATATTTTCCATTAGATCTAACTACCTTTATTTTCCCACCCCATGAACGCGAAGCAACGTGACATGTATTTTGGCCGAAGAAAAAAAAACATGACATGTCTTTATCCATAACGTGACCAACTTCATCACATTGTTTTCTTTTACCTTACGTGCCTAAACTAGAACAACTTCGCCCCATTCTGTAACGTGATAATAAGTGTTCAAATGTAACTTTTCAACTTGATCCGAGAATAGTACATCTAATCAAACCATGATAAACGTGACCCACCATAAGTAAGTCCATAACATAACACGCTATACATTCATTTTTAATGGTAAACACGTGATTTTGTTCTTAAAAAGAAATAATAACGTGACTTTTCGAAAAGAAATAATAACATGATAGTTAGTGATGCATCATAACATACATATTAATGGTAACAACATGACCCGTGTAATGTACGTGTATTTGTTGGTCATGGGTCAGTTGGAAAATTCCAATCCATCTCACACATACGGTTGAGAATGAAAAGGCAACCAGTAACTAAAGGCGTTTTGTAGTTGGCATGATAACGTACGTGATTTGGAGAAGGGTAAACCATTTTTAATCTGTTTTTTATCCCATATAAATCAAGGGCTAAGATTTATTTTGACTCTTACTTTCTCCATCTCAAAATATTATTTGTTTTGACTTGTTTAGGTACATAACTTTTGACCCGTATTTAGAAAAGTAAAAACGAGTTATATTTTGGGACCGAATGAGCATCTCTTAAGAGGTAAGAGGAAGTAGTAGCGTGCAGTGGGGCCATGGACCATGACACACCTTAATTCTAGAAACGAAGGCTCTAATTAAACTTTACATGCAAATCAACAAACCAGTGGTTGTGTGCGCCTTGGAATCAGCATCATCTTGAGCAAACTTCAAAGCAGCTCTTTCTGAGCAATATTGTTTATAGAAGGGTGAGAACATGTCATGCTCAGTGAGTATGGCGTAAGTATGAATGAAAGATGAAGCAATTTTAGTTGGTCTAGTATTATTAGCATTTTATTACTAAGGTATAAGTACATAACAACCCACATTAATAGAAACAAAGGCCATAAGCACATAGCAGAACCCGAACCACGATTTAAGTCCATCTTCATGTCCATTATTCTTGTGAGGGTCCAAGCCGCTCTTAACTGTGAGCACTATGATATATCAGTTTTACACTCTGCAGAGGTACGGTTGCACACTTTTACCACAAGTCGCGTCAAAATTCAAGAGAAATTTAGATCCAATCATAACGTGCTAATCGGGCATTCATCATACTATGCATAGGGTCCTTACGAAAGAAGCTTTGTTGTATTTAGTGCTACATATAAAAATGCAGCCTTACATGCTGCAGTGGTGATTGAGTACCTGAATAAAAATGCAGCCATGGCAAACTGACCTCAACATAGACATGTATTTAGTGCTATATAGATACTGAAGCTCATCTAAAAGAAATAATCACTGCACAATTGGGAAATTGCCTATTAATTTGTTTTCCTCATTGTACTATCTTTTGTTGGAGTTTACATCACTTTGTTTTCTTAATTCCTTGGCTTATCTTTGATATAAGCTTGTAATAATGAACGGCTATATGCATTGATTGATGCAGCGGCTGAGACATTAATATATTTCCCTTTCTAAAAAAACAATGGGGAAATTGCAATTCTTCACCTTGCATTCTTTTCATACTTCAATTCCCTCTGGTTATCCGCATGGTTTCAGGAGAGGGAATTATAGGAACATCTAAATATTTGAAGTTCTCATAGTGATAGTTTTATTTTGCTGTTCGATAGATGGTTTAAAAAAATGCCTGTTATCTGCATATATGGTCGATGTTTCTGGTCGATCGATATCAGTCTTCAGACTCAACATTACTACAAACAGCTGCATATACATCAGGGAAAGACACTTAGAAACCTCCCAGTTGGATCGGTGTTATTAAGAAATTATGTAGACCGAGAGTTAAATCTTTTGAAGCATTATTAGTTGGCACAAGTAAATTACCGTATAATACTACAAAACACAAAGTGACTCCCGGAAAACGACATAACCGATCTCTGGTTGAGATCTTTATTTATCATACTTAAAGATGACAGAGGCAAACACAACAGACAGGCCACTTATTAGAGGCAGCTGATTTGGCGCACGTAGACACCAATGGCAGTAAGGTAGGGACCATCACGCGCAAAGAAGCCGACGATGCCACCGCAAGGCTGCACGGTATAGGTGAACGGAGTGCCGTTCTCCAGCCCCCACGGCCCATATGTCTTAAGGTTGCTGGTTACAAACTTGATCGAGGTTACGGCGGTGACGCCGCCATAGGTGCCGATTGTCCCTGACACTTGTGTGATGAGCTCAGACTCGCCGAGGTGGATCTGCCGCAGGAAGAGGGGGAAATCATGAGGAATTAACGCGTATTTAAGGCATCTCCAAAAGTCTCTCTAAAACTCGCTCTCTAAATCATCATTTAGAGATACATTTGCATAAAAATCGTTTTCTATATCTTTCTGTTTTCCAACAGACTTTCTATATCTTGCATGAGTGCAATTCTTTTTTCTATATTTTGCTAGCGAGAAATCCGGAATAGAGGGTGACTATGTTTGAATAACCAAATAAAGAGGTTGTTGGAAGGTAACCTTTTAATCAAAATCTCTAAAATTAGCAATCAGAAAGGATTTAGAGAGTCTCCTGAAGTTGCTCTTATATTCTGTTTATTTTCGGAACTGATCAAGGAATAATAGGCAAATAAAATGCAGTTACCGTGTCAGCCTGCAGTCCACCGGAACCTCCCCAAGGACCAGCAGACTGGTCTTGGTAGTTAATATCAACGTAGGCAAACTGAATGGAGTCAACAACCGAGCCACTGTGAGTAATGGTGACGCTGTCCAAATACTTTATGAGTGATGCGTCTTCGATGTCCTGAGACCCTCCTTTGCCACCCCATGGGCCGATTCTTATGACTGGGTACTGCATGCAAATATGGTATACTATGTTGCTGTAACATCAGAGAAAAGTTAACATACGGTAGCTTGAAGAAATACGTATGTGTGCCTAATAATAATATGACTTTCCATTTTTTTTTAAGGGGAAAAACGCGTTGGTGCATGCACAGCCTTCTCACCCTTATGCCTCGAGGGCACAACGCGTGGATACTAAGTTCTAGGACGTTTCCATCGCTTCTTTGTTCGTAGAGCACCTTGGTGACGGATCCTGTCGCCATATCAAACTCACCGGTGCCCCCAACAATGGCCCACTCATCCTCAGCTTCGAATTCGGTGGTTATTCCCATCACCTGAAGCGTAGACCCACTAAAGCTGCATCGCATGTAAATATGATGATTGCAAAAATGGCAACAATAAATAGCAAGGTAAGAGCAACTCCAAGAGACTTTCTAAATCCTTCTTCATTGTTAATTTTAGAGATTTTGATTAAAAAGTTACCTTCCAAAAGCCTCTCTATTTGGTTATTCAAACATAGTCACTCTCTATTCCGGATTTCTCGCTAGCAAAATATAGAAAAGAGAATAGCTCTCTAGAGCGCATGCAAGATATAGAGAAGCTGTTGGAAAACATGAAGATATAGAAAACGATTTTTATGCAAATGACTCTTTAAATGATGATTTAGAGAATGATTTTTAGAGAGACTCTTGGAGATGCTCTAAACTACTTCTTCCGGGGCAATCTTTTGTACGGACACGGTACCTTTGATTCACAAACACTAGGCTAAAAGCACAGAGCCAGTTACCGGCCTGGATATGCAGGCCCTGTGCCCGGGCTACGATCTTCGCATCCGAGCCAGGACCATCATAAACCTCCCAGTTGTTAACTATGGTTTTGCCCATCGGCCCCGTGTTCTCTATGATCGGGGCTTGGTTGGCATTGGGGCCCGAGGTCGTTTGGTACAAGTACAAGCGTTCGACGACAAGCTCAATCCACTCCGCCGGCGCAACAGAGGGAGTGATCTTGAATTTGGCTGGGTCCATGGGTCAAGGAGAGCGAGAGTGCTAAGCTGCTTCCGGTTTGTAGCTGCTAGCTGCAGTGTGAGAAGCCGGGCGTGAGCTACTCGGCCTATTTATAGACACTACAAGAAAAATAACCTTTGGTCCCTTGTCATTTAGTACCGGTTGTTTAAAACCCGGTACTAAAATGGTCACCGATCCATTTAGTACCGGTTTGTAACATTGAAAGCCTCGGAGACCCGTTTAGTCCCGGTTTGTAACACAAACCGGTACTAAACGGCGCACGTTAGTACCGGCTAGTGTTACAATCCGGTACTAAAATGGCGTGCACGTTAGTCCCGGTTTGTAACACAAACCGGTACTAACGTGCACCATTTAGTACCGGTTTGTAACAAATGGGCCTCCACGGGTTACTTTAAAAGGAATGCATCTCCCACTCAATAACAAGTGATGCATAGGTGAGATGGTAAGCAAGCTATACGCGAGGCCGGAGGTCGTGGGTTCGAATCCTCGCGGCCGCGTTTGCGCATTTACGCGTGAAAAATTCGCGTGACTTGTGACTTGGTGACGTTGCGCGTGTGTGCCCTCCCAGCTCTTTCAAATATTTTTTTATTTTTTTTTGGCGTAAAGTCGGTTAGTACCGGCTGGTGTTACCAGCCGGTACTAACGTGCACCGTTTAGTACGGTTGTGGAACCGGTACTAAACGACGAGACACTTTAGTCTCGAAAGTTTAAACGCGCCTTCCGGCCCGGTACTAAAAGTCGTTTATGTAGTAGTGAGAGCAGGAAGCTGCAAGGGTATAGTGCGTGCAGATCGACAAACGCCATAAGCTGCGTGCACTCTATCTTTATTTACTCCGCTGTTTTTTTAGAGAAAGAATGGGGTACGGGCCGATCAATTGGAAAATACTCATCAATGGAGAGAACACTTTCGGATTTGCCTATCAAAATTGTCAAGAAAAGGCCATTAGCACCGGATCCAAATTTTGGCAGCCTTTCAGAGGTTTTTAGCACCGGCTGGTGTTACCAACCGATGTTAATGCTTTTTGAGGCTTTAGCATGGGTTTGCAACACTAGCCGGTCTAGGGGTCCTTCATGGGTTATTTTAAAAGAAAAACATTTCATACTAAATCACATGTATTGTGTAAGTGAGATGGTAAGGACGGTGCGCACTAGGCAAGAGGTGTCAAGTTCAAATCCCATGTATGCGCATATTTTTGAGCGTCTCATCACCTTTTAACACCAAAACGTGACAAGGAAGCAACACGTAAGAACTTGTGCCCCCATATCACTTCTTGTTTACCAAGGTGCCCAAGCGATCATGAACCATTTAGTTAGGCTGATCTAGATAATTATTATCACATATTACCTCTTATATAGGGGTAATAGGATAAATATATATTGATATATTTTATTTTAAGAAATAGAAAAATATGCAATATATTTTTCATTAGATCTAACTACCTCTATTTTCACCCACGTGAAGCAACGTGACATGTATTTTTGCCAAAGAAAAACACGTGATACCAACTTCACATTGTTTATTTTCCTTAATGTGCCTAACTTGAACAACGTCCCGTTCTGTAACGTGACCCACCATAAGTTCATAACATAACGCACCATATACATTCATTGTTTAGTGGTAAAAACGTGATTTTGTTTTGAAATGAAATAATATAACGTGATTTCGCTTTGAAATGATATAATAACGTGATTATTAATGATGCATGCATATTAATGGTAACAACATGATCCGTGCTTGCTAGGCCAGTTGGAAAATTCCAATCCATCTCGCCGAGAGGTAATTGAGAACGGTAGATAGCATGATAACGTGATTTGGAGGAGAGAAGCCATTTTTTTCTTTTAATTTACACTCCGATATAAATCAAACCAATTTTTTTCTTTTTAATTCACTCTCCCAATCTCAGTGGAGTTTCATGGAAGAAGTTTTATGGGTATTAAATCCCACGACACGTCAACAATTTTGTTGAAATGACAATTTCATTATGAAGAAAGAGATGGGGAGGTTTCATCCCTATGAAACCCAGTAAACACATACGATTAGCAAGTCAAACACAATAAAACTTGCATTGAGAATGTTATAGTTAAATTCCAAGACACATTTGGTCACAACATCATGTAAAAATTAGTTGATATAGCATGACTATCAAATAGTAAAATTTTCTTCCAGGCAGTAGGTTCAGGGCTCGACTGAGCTTTGATCTATTTTCTGTCTCGTTTTTGCATGATCATCACACAGTTGGGCTTTGTTTGGCCTGCACCGACCCTAAAACGAATCAGCATGCGGGCTTCTCAACAAAAGAAACAGCAAATGTATGCACTCAGTAGAATGCGGACTAAGGTGGGCCGAATTATATTTTAGGCTGAGCAAAATGAAGCGGGGGTGGTGGGATCACTTTAGGTGACAGTTTAATGTTCCACATAAGACGTCCCATGGAAAAATTCCATCGGTCGGCCGTTTTAACATCAAACACACATGTTTGCAACATCGAAAATACGTGTTTGCAACATCAAAAACTATGTACTGAAACACAGCGAAACACCTGGACGTGGGGAGCAAAAATTTTCGCCACATCGGAGCGCTGTTGCTTGCAACATCGTTCGATTTTATTCAACATCAAAACAAAGCTATTGCAAAATCGTTATCATGCAACTGCAACATTGAAAAAGTCTTACCGAAACATAGCGAAACGTCTAGATGCGTGGAGTAAAAATTTCCGCCACAACATTGAACGGTGTTTTATGAAACATTATCAGAACAGAAGGCTGCAACATGAAAAATCAGCGAGTAAAACAATAAAAACAATCGTTGCAACATCACGTACAAGCGTCCAATATTTACTCACCCGTCAGACGTCCGGGCGCTAGCACTACACAACCATAAATGACATGTCAGTTGGTGTTGTTAACAAACATTGGAGTCCACGCACAAGTAAGTTAAATGAATGGCTAATAACGTAACCAGCTACAAGCGCGCCTATCATAGCCTGCTGCTGCGCGGCGGGCTGCAGGCTGGCGTTCATGCTGGCCCACAAGCAAGGATCGGAATGCCTGCTTCAGCCGGCTGCAAGGAAAATGCGTGCTTTCTTCTCTCCTTTTCGCTCTTTTTCATGTAGTGAAACAACTAACATGGCCCCATTAACCATGTTATTGTGATTTTGGTGATTGAGTGACAATGCGATCAATGGGACTAACGGTTTGTCAAGCATGTGATTTGTAGGCTATTTAGGGCCTTAAAATGGCGATGAGTTGAAGATCAAAGTATAGAGTTTCGCTAAGGACTCAAAGGATTTGAATTGGATGAGTCGTAGCAAGATTGCATGGATCAGATGATCTGATCGGGCTCAATTTGTATAGGTCGAATCAATTGACCGCCCTAGGGTTGCAGTCAATGCATGGACCTATTGATCCAATCGAAGGCGCCTTGTACGGGTCGGATGAAATGACTGCCCAAGGGTTGTATTGAGAGAAGCTATGATGCATACACGGATCGTTTGATCCGATCGAGCGAAGGAGGAGGCGGTCGAAACTTTGGCCATTCGTCCGATTGAGGATGAACGACGAGGATTGTATGGATCGATTGATCCAACCAAGGCTCGGTCGGAAGATTGAATTGAAATACCGCAAAGTACACAGAGAGCATACAGAGGCGCGAGAGTTCATGGATCGGATGATCCGACCTGGGTTGGATGGATAGATCATGAAGCGGTCGGATGGAATGACCAAGTGATGACGTCAGGAGGAGATCAAGTGCAACGCTAGTTGGTGTTCAAAAGGAGCGATCGGATGATTTGACCTAAAGGAAAATGCATGGGTCGGATCAATCGACCAAAGTAAGGACTGAGGGGCGTAACAGCTAGTATGGAAAGGTATTTGCACGGATCTATTGATCCGACCAAGGCATGCAGTGGCGGTCAGATCAATCGACCCGTGCAACAGAGATCTAGCCGTTGGGGATCTTTTGAGCAACGGCTCTTTTGAGTTGTTGGGCTATATATACCCCCTCCACACGCCCATTTGGAGATGTTGGAGTGTCCAGGAGTTCATTGAAACTACCACCACATCAAGATCACATCCAACCCACCTTGGTGCTATAGAGATCAAATCAAAGGCCTTTCGCACAAGCTTTATGAGTGTTAATGCTAGGTTAGGCTAGGATTGAGAGAGAGCGAGGTGTTGCTGCCTTGTGAGTGAGGTTCTTGAGTGAACCACTTGTACAAGAGGTATTGGCCGGCGCCTTTTAGTCTTGGTGACTCGCCGTCAAGTCTTTGACCCTCCGGCTTCGTGTGGAGCGGCGACGGCGATCGTGTGCGGGGGGACGTGAAGACCCCCTTCCTTCGTGAAGAAGCTCCGCATTTCATACTTGCAAATTGAGTGCCCTTTAATACTTGCTCCAAGTAACTCTGTGAGAAACAAGCGATCTTTTGTTGTGATCGTCTTTATTATCTGACCAAATTAAAAAAGACACAGACACAAACACACCACTCAGATTACTTCAGCAACGAATAATCACCCGAGAGAAAGGATCCCCGCCCAGTTCGTTGCATTATTCTACATCTTGGAAACAAAAGCAAACTAAACTGAAAACTGCAATCGGGCGGGCCGACCAAGCAGCCATGAGCATGCAGCTAGCTGCTTCTTCAAAGGGGGCGCACGTAGACGCCAATGGCGTCAAGGTAGAGGCCGGCGCGCCCGAAGAAGCCGACGATGCCGCTGCCAGGCTGCACGGGGGCGGTGAACAGAGTCCCCTTCTCCCCCATGGCGCTAATGTTGCGCTGCCTCCAAGGGTCTCTGCCCCCTTTTAATCGCGCCGCCGCTGCCAAGTGGGCCCGGCGGCGGAGCCGCCGCCGCCGGAGGCCTTAGGGTTCCAGGTTGGGGGTGGCTGCCGACCTTGGGTTCTAGAAGGGGTTGGGGGTGGCGGCCGGCCCGACGGGGATGGCGTGCGGCGGGCGGAGGAACCGGCGGCGAGGGCACCGCCGGCCGGGGCAGTGGAGGCCGGTGGTTGGGCCGGCGACGGCGGCGGGGGAGCAAAATCGCGGAGTTAGCGTGCGGGCGGGCGGCGGCGGAGGCGGCCGAGGCCGCCAGAGCCGGGGAGGAGCCGACGGCGGGGAGTGGGACCCACCTGTCAGCATCGACGAGGAAAAAGGGGGAGGGCAGAGACCCATATGGAGTCAGCAAATCCGCTGCCCCCATGGCCCGTAGGTCTGACGATCTGTCACGAACCTGATCGAGGTTATCAGGGGGCCGATACCACCGATGCTTGCGTTGATCGTCCCTGACACTTGAGTGACGACCTCAGACTCGGCGAGCACGAAGCGGAAATTAAAATTTGTGAGTCATCAAATCAACACTGGATGTGAGCATCCTAGAGTAATCCACTGCTGTTAGGCCAGTCTCAGTGGGGGTTTCATCGACACACTTACCTAGAGTGACACATCATCTAAGAGAAGTTTGAAACTATGATGAAACACCCTCCCTCAATGCAAAGTTTCATCTCGTGTTGTTCCCAAGACAACATGCAAGACACAAGCTGTCTAGAGTACCGTGTAGAGAGAATTTCATGAGGATGAAACTCATTTAACATCTCTCTTCATTAATACACTGCCACATCATCAAAAATGCTGACATGGCAGTCTATTTAATGCTGATGAAACTTCCACTGAGACTGGCCTTAGTTACCGTGTGAGGCTGTCCACCGGTAGAATTAATGCCCCAGCGACCAGTAGAGTGCTTTTGGCCAGCAAAGTCGGCGTAGGAGAATTCGAAGGATTTGATGACATTCGACTCGCTGTGAACAGTGATGCTATCGACACGCTTTGGCGCCTCTGTGATGTCCACCCCATGTCCCAATTTTTGTGATCGGGTACTGCATATTGATGATCAGATTAAGTTATATTACTGACATTGAGCAGATGCATGCGTATATAGACCTAAAAATTTTATGAAACATGTATATAGAGTGCGGCCTTAATTATTTATATACGCATATAAATAATTAAGGCCGATGGGTTTTTGCTCTATTAGGATGACGAAGGACAGTCGCGTCAAGTTTGCACCAGCGACCAAGACGAAGGACAGTCGCGTCAAGTTTGCACCAGCGACCAAGAACCTGCTCGGCAAGTCTGCAACAGCCGCAACGACAAAGAATCGCGGCCGCCCTCCGGTATCTCCGACCTCACCGAATCCAGTAGCGCGGAGCATCGTGCAGTCTCTAGGGTAAGAGTAAGACTCATTTTTTTCATTGCCTGGTTGGATGGTAGTATACTAGAATTAGTGAATTACTAGTAGTGATTAGATCTGTCATATTGATTACTCTCTTGATTAAATATGGAAATTGTCTGGGGAAAGAAAACTTTTGTGCTGTGTAGATCTTTTTTTGGAGCTATATTGCAAACATCTGTGGCCTGTAAATGTAGTTGTTGATCGATTTTGCTTATTCAGCTTGTTCTTGTAAAATCAGTATACTAGTGTCGCTGGTTTAGTAGTTTTAGCTAAAATCTTGACAAGAAAATAATTGTTGCTGGTTTTTGTGTTGTTGGTAATGTGTGCTTAATTTAGTACTAGTAATATTCAGTATATAATGTGTGCTTTTCATGTAATATTTATGTTTTTTCATTTATCCTATGAAGTATCGATGCCCTCTATTTTTTCTGACTATTTAGTACATGCTCGTGTAGGTTCAGAAACATGTCTCCTGCTAGTGGCAGCCAATCCCCATTGTCACAAGCATCACAAGCACAGTCTGACTCAGTTACAAGATCTCCATCTCCTCGTCTAGAATCTGACAACGAGTCGGCACCAAATGATGTTGATGTCATTGAAGTAGAAGACGACGAAGATGATCCTGAACCTGGTTCTAAGAGGAAGCTCACCTCAGCTGTTTGGAAGGAGTTCAAGAGAGTGAGGTTCAATGGAGAAATCCGAGCAAAGTGCATGTATTGCTCCAGGAAACTTTCTGCAACAAGTACCAATGGTACAAAGCACCTGCACACTCATTTGAGGACCTGCACGCAGAGGAAGATAAAGCTGAATGGAAAAACTTTGGCTCAGGCTTCTTTGAGATTTGGTAGAACTGATGTAGGGGGTGTCACGGTGGAGAATTATGTGTTTGATCAAGAGACTGCAAGAAAAGAGCTTGGTTCAATGATAGTGCTGCATGAGTATCCCTTGAGCATGGTTGACCATGTTGGTTTTCGAAGATTTGTTGGTGCACTTCAGCCACTATTCAGGATTGGAACGAGAAACACAATAAGGTATTTCCTGTTACATGAGTGTCTAATGCATTTCCTGCAGTTAAATGCACTTTCTAATTTTTTGTTTTTATTTCAGAGCTGATATTATGGAGCAGTATGAGGTGGAGAGGAAGAAGGCAATTGATTACATGGCTGGTATTCAATCAAGGGTGGCCATCACATCTGACTTGTGGACTTCTGATAACCAAAAAAGAGGCTATATGGCAATTACAGCTCATTTCATTGATGAGTCTTGGACTCTTAGGAATATTATCATGAGGTAGTTACTATGTGCTCATGACTTCTGACTATGTTCCTACTTATATGAATCTAATAATTGCTAATGTCCGCACATCACTGTTAAAATGCAGGTTTATTTATGTTCCTGCTCCTCATACATCTGAAGTCATTGGTGAACAGCTTTATGAGTCATTGGTTGAATGGAATCTTGATGAGAAGATATCCTCCATCACTCTGGACAACTGCACCACAAATGATGCTGTAATCCCCTATCTTGTGAGGAATCTTGGTAAGCACAAGCTTCTGAATGATGGAACATTGTTACACATGCGTTGTTCTGCTCATATCCTTAATTTGATAGTAAAAGATGGCTTAGAAGAGTTGAAAGATGCTATTGAGAACATTCGTGATAGTGTAGCATATTGGACAGCCACCCCTAAAAGGATTGAAAAGTTTGAGGAGATAGCCAAGTTTGTTAAAGTTACTATGAATGTAAAGATACAACTTGACTGCAGAACTAGGTGGAATTCAACCTTCAACATGCTTAACATTGCTCTGCCATACAAGGCTGTTTTCATTAGAGCTAGTCGTGTAGACAAGCAGTACACATGTTTACCATCTGATGAAGAGTGGCAATTTGCTGAGGAAGTTGTGGAGAGGCTTAGGTTGTTCTATGACATCACTAAACTTTTTTCTGGAACTGATTATGTGACTGCCAACATCTACTTCACTAGAATTGCTAAGATTAGAAAGCAAATCAGGCAGTGGCAAACTTGTGGCAATCCCTTAGTGGAAGCAATGTCAGCTAACATGGTAGCTAAGTTTGATAAGTATTGGACTGACATTCAAGGGCTTATGGGCATTGCAACTATCCTTGATCCTCGATTCAAAACTGCTGTGCTGCAAGTTTGTTATGAGGACTTGCTTGGTGTGCCTGCTAGTGAGTGTGTGGACAAGGTCACTGGTGTGAGGAATTTGTTGGCTGATTTGATGTCCGAGTACTATGAGGAAGAAGATGTGGAGGATGGTGAACCATCAGAACTTGCACCTGGCAGCAATGAGGATTTCTTGGCTGATATTGCTGCACGCATTGCTTGTCAAAGGACAACTAGTAGAAGTTACAAGTCTGAGCTAGACCGCTACTTGGATGAAGAAAAAGTGAGTGTGTTCAGCAAGAACTTCAATGTCTTGGATTGGTGGAAGGTGGCAGGGACTAGATATCCTACTTTGAGGAGGATTGCAAGGGACATATATGCTATCCCTGTCACCACTGTTGCTTCAGAGTCCGCTTTTAGCACTGGTGGTAGAGTGCTTAGTGAGCATCGTAGCAGACTCACTTCCAAGATGTTAGAGGCTCTTATGTGCTCCCAGGATTGGATTAGAAATAAATACAAAGGTATGTTGCTACTCCCATTCATTGACTTATCGTCCATTGATGCAAATTCATATTCTATTGTTGCAAACTAATTTAACTTTTTTCTATAGTTGATGAGAAGAACAAGCAGCCTGCCACCTTTTGGTCTTGTCTCCAAGATATTCAAGAGGGCTTGCAGGTGAGTTGTTAATGTGTCAGCTATCTCTTTCTTTCTTTGGTTGAGACTATATAGCTAACTAATGTGTGTCTGTGCTAGGAGCTTGCAATTTAGGACTTTGTTCAAGATGTCCAGTGGAGTTGGAGATGTTCTTTTGGTGGATGTGCAACCTGCTGCCTGCATGATCAAGTCAAGTGCAAGGAACAATTGATGAATGGTGCCCCTCCTTTTGGTTTTGCTGTGAATCCTGTGATTGATTTGTCAATTGTGAACTTGTAATGAACTTGTACAACTGCCAGCATGGTGAATTGGTGATGGATGGTTGTCAGACTTGTTTAATTTAGGCATTGATCATTGACATTGTGAAATGTGGATTGAACATTTGAACGTGGTGGCTTTAGTTGAACACTTGAACCTATTATTTATGCCAGTGATCTATCATCTATGCATACGCATAAGTTGTATTATGTTTTATGTGGCTGGTTGTGGCTTGTGATTTTTTGAAAATGGTGTCTGTCGACCTGTGTTGAGCATGTTGTTAACGGGCACGGGCAACCCGTTATTGCCCGTTAACCCGACGGGCGTGGGTTTGGGACAAATTTTGAACCCGTCACGGGTCGTGGGTTTCTTAGCGGGCAGGATTTTACTTCGCGGGCATGGGTTTGGGCGGACAAAACCCAGCGGGTCTGTGCCCGTTGCCATCTTTACCCTTGTCCCTTTGAGCTGTGGGCAGAAGGCACGGATGGCAAGTTCTATGATGTTCCTAAAAGATCTTTATGTTCATGGAACTTCTTGGAGATGACACCGGTTGCCATGGCAAACTGACGGGTGCCCCCAACAATGGCCCACTCCCCAGTCTCAAAGACTATTCCCATCACTTGAAGTGTAGACCCACTAAATCTGCGTACCATATACACGTAATACACATGGTATAGTAAGTTAATTAAGTAAGTTCATATCTATAGATTAGGTCACGAATGTTATATAGAAACTTATGCCTACCTTTCATTCTCGAACACTAGGCTGAAGGAATTGAGCCAGTTACAGGCTTGGATATGCAAGCCTAGCTTGCGCACGGGCAACGACCAGTAGCGGACCTAGACTCGTTGGTTTGGGTAGTCACACAGTGTAGAATATAGTGTCAAACAGTGTGTAACAATACTAGCTACAGTGCTCTGTTGTCTTTGTCACAAAAAAATTGGGTAGTCCCAGGCCTATCTAAAACCAGCCTGGGTCCGCCACTGGCAACGACCTTCGCGTCCGGCCCTGGACCGTCACACACTGCCCAGTTGTTAACAGCAGTCGTGCCCAGTGGCCCCTTTCCGTCTATTATCGTTGCTTGGCTGGCCTTTGGGCCAAGGCATGTGTGGTACAAGTACAAGCCCTGGAAATTGAGCTCATTGCACTCCATGGGTGCAACACAAGGAGTGACTTGGAGGTTGGGTGGGGTGGCCATGGGTCTAGGATTGGAGCTAGGGGAGTGCTAAGATCGAGCTAGCTGCCGATGTTAGTGGGACTCAAGACTGAGCAAGAGGAGTTGTTGTGGTGTTACTGAAGCTGGTGGCGAGGGACTCTATTTATAGAACGCCAGGGGCAGCCTCCAGCCCTTCAGATAAGGGTAGGTTAGGTGGAAATCTACAAACATTGTCTCTATTGATTCTGTCTCCTGCAGATTCATGATATAAGAAATGCAAACGTCGGAGGAATTGAGTAAGCTAGATCGGATCTCATGCTGGGTTGGGATTTATCTGTGCAGAAGGTATAGACGACAGATACTATAAGTTATCCAACCATTGTTCATCGTAATGAGTCGCCAAATAAAACGGGCGGCTCAGCAACGACAAGCCCGGCCCCCCGCTCGGGCGACTTGGGGGCGACCACGCAACCCTAGCCGCCGCCGCCGCCAAATATCCCCACCCCTCACCTCGCCACTCTGACTGTCCCGTCGCCTAGCCTCCACCGGTGTCGACTACTCGCCTACCCAGTGAAGCTCCGGTCCCTCCCCCCTCCCCCTTCGCTTTTTCCGTTCCTTTTCCATGATCTTTCCACCCAGTCCGTGTTGCGGTGAGCGGCGGCGGGCTTGTTCCGTTTGTTGCTAGCTTCTTCTCAGTGTTGGGTAGGATCGGTTGCACAGCGAAAGCTCTTGGACTGCGGGTCGGTTCGCCGATGGCGATGCCCTTGGGCACCGCTCCCCTCCCTGGAGGCACCGGCATTGTGCACTCCCCCTCACTGACGCATGTAGTGTTATTCAATCCGCACTCTCCTCTTCCTTCTTTATCTGTCCATGTCTTTGCTCCGCCTTGCTCTAATTGTGGCAGTTAGGATCTAGCGAACTAAGTCTCTGTGCTTCTTACATCATCTTCACCCTATCTGCATGGTTGATGGTAGATGCATTCGTTGGCATCCCTCCCTCTTTGGGGCTTCCTTCCCCCACAGAGCGTTGGGTGAGCCTGACCTTTTAGCAAATTGAGAAGTCAACCCTATCTTGACTTGACGCGGGCAGCTCATCTGGGGCACCATCGTTGACTCAGTGGAGCGCGGCAGCTGGCTGCAGACTGATAAATCTTGGTGTCTCTTCGCGACCGTCAGACGATGGGTTATTTTTGTGTTTGAACAAGTGTTGGCTTTTATGATATCTTCTTCTATCTGAAGCCAGGTTAGCGAAAACAGGGGCTCCTTCTTTTCAAGATGTTACTCCCCCCTTCAATCCTCACCTCTCTTCCCGGAGGGCGTTGGAGGGCATCAAGAAGAGTGGCGACCAGACGGCTAGGGTGGGTATTTACCCTGCCTTGGTTAGATGACGATGGAAGTTGAAGCTCGGCCTTATTCCATTGCTTGGTCGACCATCTGTGATCGTTCCCATAGAGACACTACTGCAGAAACCGTTAACCTCATCGGCCGAAGCGGGCCACAACGACCCGCTTAGTTTACGTCATTCTAAGTGGCGTGACATGTGCCGCTTAGAATAAGGCCATCATACGAAGCGGTGAAACTCATGAGCCAGCTCGGATACGTAAAAGAAGCGGTGCAAAAATAGCCTGGTTAGAATGATTGTTTATCCTAAACTGTGCATTATATGCCGGCTAGAATATTCGTTTACCGAAGCAGTTTAAATTTGACCCGATTGCTTTGGAAATTTAAAATGCATATATATTGGAAGTTGAAGCTCGGACATGTTCATCTTGCGATACAAGTTGAAGCAGGTGTGCGCGTGTGAAACGGATCGAGGATCTTCTTCAGCTTGCGATACAAGTTGATCGTAAATCTCTCTCTTCTCCTTTGCCTATAAAAATAAAGCCCCCAAGGGTCATTCTTCCTCACACCATAACCATAGTCATGGTGCAAATAATAGATATCGTAGGCAGAAAGCTCTTGCTTCTTGACTTCACAGCCACACCTTCCTTTTCTCATCGCTAAGAGAATTCTCGTGATAGGGTTGGGTTCCTACCCCCTTCTTCAGTTTTCCTTTTGTGAAGCCAGGAACTGTAATCGCTAAGAGAATCCTCGTGATGACTTTCACCGCGCTCTCCCAGAAGGCAACTGATCAAGAGGAGGTTAATAGGATGCCCTTTGCCCATCGGCCAAGATGGAGGATGTTGGCTCAAGAGCGAGCTCGAAAGCCAATACGAAAATGAAGAACGAAATGGAAGGGCAGGAGCAAAGAGAGGCACTGTTTCAATAATAGCCAAGGAATAATCCGAACCCTTACAAAGTGGTGCGCCCTCTCCTTTTATAGGGAGGCGGAGGGTCACTTCCTCAGTCACATGTTCCCTTTCTACCCCTACCTGCTACAATTGTAATGGGAATATTCTACTTTAACGGATACAAGGGGAATTTTACATGAGGAAGCCAATTTCAACTTCTTCTCGTCATCGCACGCATTGAGCCGCTTCGGGGGCTTCATCACCTTGGCCGGGTTCCGCGCACTGAGCCTCTTGCAGACCCTCTCGTAGACGTGTCCTCAAATGGCTGCACATCAACATAAGATTATCAGAGCCCCGTGGCAGATTAGCCGTCCCTTAGTTGAGAGACCCGAATCGAATCACAGGCCAATTCGGTTCGAGAGCTTGGTCAAGTCGCTCTGCCAGTCGCGGAACGCGGTGGGCCGAATCGCAAGCCGATTCGTTTCGTGCGTCCGGCCGATTCGTTCCGTTATTCGCAGAACACGTCGGACCGAACCGCACGTCGATTCGGTCCATGCAGCTGGCCGAGTCGCTCCGCCAGTTGCAGGACGCGGCGGACCGAATCGCGAGTCGATTCGGTCCATTCAGCTGGTCGAGTCGCTCCGCCAGTTGCAGAACGCGGCGGACCGAATCGCGAGCTGATTCGGTTTGCCTGGCTGAGCTAAGACGGACTGAATCACGGATTGATTCGAATCGCGAGCCGATTCGGTTTGCCTGGCTGGGCTGAGACGGACCGAATCACGGATTGATTCGATTCGTGCATTTTGTAGACGGAAAAACGAATCACGGATCGGCTCGGTTCTTTTGAGTCATGGCGTTAATGCGAAACGGACCCTAGCGCAACAAGCAGGTGGTGGAGTTTGCCTAATTCGCATCCCAACAGAGGAGTTAGCGCATCGCAAGTCCGGCGCATAGGAAAGCTCTGACAGATCGATTTGCTGGAGAGGAGGAACTCTAGCAAATGGATCTGCCAGAGCTTTCGTACGCGCCGGACTTGCGATCAAAGACAGATCCATTTGCTGGAGTTCTTCCTCTCCGTCTTTGATCGCCATCTTGCAATCTCCTTAGGGGGATTTATCAGATCTGGCAACGATGAACAAAATCATCGTTTGATCGGCAACGATGAACAAAATCAGTCTTGTACCCTTTCTTTGTAACAATCCTTATGTAATGAGCCATCTTTGATCAATAAAGAGTTAGATATATCATGTTTTTTTTTCTTTTTTTATATTTTTTATGGACTCGTTCTAAGAGGCGTGCTATCAGTCGCTTAGAATAATCACACTAGGGACACGTGTCCTCCAACCGCTTCATCTTGCACATACATGTCCTCTAGCTGCTTCATCTTGCACGAGAAGTTGTTAGGTGTGGGCTCTATTTGTACTCTGCTTATTCGACTCTTCGTTTATCCCCTTCCTCTGCCCCCCTTCTTTTTTTGTCCATTTTATTTACAAGGAAACCACAAGAGGACCATGGATGATGTGCGCACGGCCATGGAGATCCGGATACGGAGGCGGTACCCTGGATTATGGCCATGGCCACCTCTAATACACCATGAGGTGGTCTCCCAACGGGTGATGGATCAGCTTCGGGTCATCCCTGGAGATCGGATTCGCGTACTCGTCGCCTACGTTTCCCCTCGACTGGGACGACGTCATCGCCACCAATGAGCCAATCCATTCATCAGCACCAGCTTAATCGTCAACTATGTCCTCGACCATTACCGCTCCAGGATAGCAATGGCGGACAACTTCTTCGACCACACCTTCTACATGCGGCTTCCTGAAGCAGGAGACGTGGAGAGGTTCCATGGCCGTAGCTGGAAATGGAGGGGGCAGAAGGTGTCGTTCACTAGGGTATTAGCGCTCGGGCTCAACAATGAGGGTTTTGACTGTGTAGCTCCGCCTGAACTGCAGCCACCTTCCCCATTCCCCATGGTAGATGCGTAGATCTGTAGATCCATAGTTGGTATGAAGGACAATGAACAATATGGCAGTTCTATCTTCTTTATTGTTTCATCTTCTGTTTTAATTTTTTAATTAGATATTTCTTATACTAAGCGGCGTCAGCTACACCGCTTAGAATAAGGCCTTTATTCTAAGCGGCCTATTTAACGCTGCTTAGAATGAGGCCATCATTCTAAGTGGCCCAATACACGCCGATTAGAATGAGGAGCGCGTATAAATAAGCCGCACCATTTCGACAGGGACCAAACCCTATCCCTATCCTATCCACTCCACCCGCCGCTTCCACAGTTGCAGGTAGACGTAATGGGGGATGGCCATGAACTTGGCCAAAGTAGGACGTCCGAGGATCGCTTGATAGGAGGTTTCAAAGTCCGCCACCTCGAACTTGATGTACTCCGTCCTGAAGTTCTCCTGCGTGCCGAATGTGACTGGTAGTGTGACCTGGCCGAGAGGGAGACTGCCGTTTCCAAGGACAATGCCGTAGAACGGGGATTCAGTGGGAGTCAGCATCTTCTCGATGTCGAGTCCCATCCTCTTCATGGTGCCAGAGAATAGCATATTCAGCCCCGCCCCACCGTCGATGAGCACCTTAGTGAGTTGTGATCCCGCCACCGTAGGGTCCAGGACGAGTGGTAATTGTCCTGGTTCATCATAGCTGTTCCACTGATCCGCCCTGGAGAAAGTGATTGGGACCTCCGAGTACTTTAGGTACCTTGGGACGGCTGGCTCGATTGCCATGATGTGCCGCAGAGCGAGCTTGTGCTTCCTCCGAGTGGGAAAGCCATAGTCGCCACCCATGATGACCATGAGTACATTCCTGGGCTTCTGGAACTTGTTCGTCTAGTCCTCGTCATCCTCTTCTTCTTCTTCGTCAGCCTTTTTCTTGTTCTTGGCTTCAGGATCGAGTGGTTCCCTTGCCGGCTTCTTCTTGGCTTTGCTCTCACGGTCCTTCTCGGCGTACACACGTTAGAGATCATAGCATTGGCCCATGGTGTGCTTATGCTTTGGGTGCATTGGACACGGCCAGTCCATGATCTTCTCGACGTCGCTTTTGCCATGGTAGTTCTTTTTCTGGCTTCGCATGCCAGTCTCCAGAGTCGCGACAGTGTCGTCTGGCTTGCGCTTGTTGTGCTGGGAGCCCTGCTGGCCTTTGTTGTTTTGCCTCTCCCTGCCCTAGGGAGGGCCGTATTTTTCAAGGTCGCGGTCTTCTTGCTCAGACCACGCCTCAACCTGGTCACGCAAGGCATCCAGAATCCTTGGTCGATGCAAACCAAATTGTCTGTCAAAGAACCTGTTGGTGATGCTGTTCTGGAACAAGTCGATGCAGTCGCGGTCAGAAACATCCACCACCAGAGTCTTGATTTCCATGAAGCGACGCATGTAGTCACGTGCGCTTTCTCCTTTGTGCTGCTTGCACATGGCGAGGTCATGTCGAGTCTTGGGGCGACTGTATGTGCCTTGGAAGTTCGACACAAAGATCTTCTTGAGGCGTTCCCAGGACTCGATGGAGCGTCGTGGCAGGTTTTCGAACCATGTGAGTGGAGCAGGCTCGAGTGCCATTGGGAAGTATCTGCACTTGATGGCGTTGTTGTCACCCGCGCACTCTATAGCTGTAGAGTATATGTGCAACCACGACTCAGGGGAGGTCTTGTCGTCGTACTTCTCGAAACCGACTGGCTTGAAAGGCTGCGGGTAAACCGCCATCCGGATGTCCCTGGAGAACATCGGGTACTCATCATCTTCTTCTCTGTATCCCCGGGCTTCATCACGCTTCTTGGATTCGAGGATGGAGCGCGCATCGCGGTTGGCTTTGATGGTTTGCCAGAGGTCGCCACTGTGTGTTGGCCTGTGGGATGACGTGGCACCGTCGTTGCGACTGGCATGGGCACGTCCACCTCGTTGGCGATCGTCCTCTGGTCGACGTGGGGGCACGACTTCTCCACAGTTGGCTTCCCCCAGTCGGCTTGGATTCGGTGCACGATGCTTGTCGCGAGGAGGTTGACGTCCGCTACTTCCGACTTCTTCGCTTGGGGCTGCCCGACCGCTGCGCGATGGGGCGGCAGCAATGGCCTTGTCAAGAGTGCGGACCATGTCATTGATCCGTTCAAGCGCAGCTGCCATTTCTGGGGTTCGTGGCAGGCTGCGGACGTGGTAAGCAATCTCCATGGCATTAGCCATAGGAGAGTCGTATCGTGCCACCCGTGCGAACTCTTGAGCGAGGTTGCGACTAGCCGTGACGCGATTGCGAGCGTTTAGGCGGCGCTGAGCCCTCCTGTTGTTCCGGATTTCTCTCTCCATGGCCGCTTGGGTGGATTCACTAGCGGGTGGTTCTTCGTTCGCAGAGACATCAGCTTCTAGCTCGAAGGCGTAGCACGGGTCGTTGTCGACGTCACCAGCCGCCGCCGCGCCAGCCATGAAGACTTGTCGATTGGGTTCGACAGAGTCGCTGGAGCTTGGAGTGACGAGTTCCGTAGAGCTCCCCTCTTCTGGCAGCAGCGGTGTGCCGTGTTGGAACGGCAGGTCATCAGTAACTTCAGACCCAAAGAGTACAAAAATCTGGCGGGACTCGTAGACGTCCCGCGGGATCCTGTCTCTGGGGTACACGGATCTTCCTTCAGGCATGGCGTAGATCACCAGGCTGTGCTCGCCATCGTCTTGTAGCATCTCCTCGTCCGAGTCCGAGTGGCATTCAGGGACCGCTTGGCTCGAAGAGTTGGCGTGTCCTGCCATGACTCGGACTGGGACGTCCTGCTTCGAGTCCGTGACGGGCTCGATCTGGCTCCGCAATGCCTCACAGTATGCGTGGGTCGAATTGCGGAGTCCGAACAGGAATTGGGGTGGGAGGGTTGTTTGCTGCTCCGGAGTCGTGATCGACTCGGACTCTTGCCCGCGGATCAAGTTCGCGAGCGTGATCTCGCCGAGTTGTTCGGCCAAATCTTCCATGATGGGCGCTTGCTCCTGCTTCAACTCCACGGGTGTCTCGATGTAGCTCTAGAAGCCACCCGAGCCGTCGGCGACGTAGACCCACGAGCCGAAGTGGAACGCTGTGCCCTCCTGAGGCGCTTCAAATTGGATGTAGGTCACCATCGCGTTCTCCACGGGATCTTCGAGGAAAACCCCTACCTGGCGCGCCAGATGTCGGTGTTCTACCGTCGATCCTACCGAGGGGTATCTCGAGGTAGTAGAGTTTCAGGTGGGTTTCGCCGAGATCAGGAACGCAAAGGCTAAGAGACTCAGGATTTTAGACAGGTTCGGGCCGCTTAGATGGCGTAATATCCTACGTCCTGTATGGTGGTTTGTATTGATGATTATCTCCCTTCTGGAGGGGGTCCCTGCCCAGCCTTATATACACGGCGAGCAGGGTTACAAGGTCGGTTCCGAGTAGAATCCTAACCTAATACAACTCGTGGAGTGCTTCGCACGTCAATCCGAGTAGTTTACATGTCACACGATTGGTTTCCATAACGAGGAGAGTCCTTGCAGTACTCTACTCGCAGTCTTCACGCTTGGTACGACTCCTTCTGGAGATTATCCATGCGTCTCTGTGGGCCCATGGTCGTACCTCCAACAGGCAGCTCAGGCGGCCGTCGTAAGCCGCGTCGCCGACTTCGTCGCTCGCGCTGTGGTGGCCTCAGCGGTGCGGGAGTCCTTCCTCCACTCCTTCGCCGCTGCCGCCACCGAATCCGCGGCCGAGTCGTGGAAAGCGGTGGCCTCCGCCTCCCTTGCCACCGCGGATCAGGTCGCCTCCGTCGTGCAGCGGCAAGCCGCGCTAGAATTATATACTGATTTTGAATGGGTACCCATCAGCTAGCTTCTGTGTTTGTTATGAATGTCTAGCACATACACGTTCATATTCTGTTGAATATGAATTTGTTGTGTGTGCAATTTGTTCATAACGATCCATATATAACTAGCTAGTATTCATTCGAGATCAATTGACTGAAACGAACGCGTTTTTTTAATGTGTGTGCCATCATCCTAACCGACGTTAATTAAACCGGTAGCAATAGGTTAATAAAACTACGCGGCGCTTAATGAACCGATTAGTATGCGTAGTCAAACGCTTCGGCGCGGAACAAACCGATTTGAATAAGAAGTCATTCTAAGTGGTGCACAGCACGCCGGCACGTTTAATAAGTCATTGGAAGCGTTTAAATGACCACTTAGGATGACCCCTTGTTGGCATCGGAAAAGGGGAAGCGGCGTCGGTGCCGGCACGGATGAGATTTTTGCGCCGCTTAGGTTAATGGTTTCTGCAGTAGTGAAAGGTCGAGCTACCGCCGAAAAGAATACATCTATACTATAAAAGGAGGAGCAAATTGAAACGGTTTCTCACCCACAACACTACTAGTCTACCCTCACAAAGGACCCACAAATCAGCGTCAAACGGTGGCCCCGGATGACCAGGGCGAGACCCATTGTCGTCACTTTTCCAGTTGCTTTTCGTCAAGTCCGCTCCCCCGCGCCTCTCATTTAGTCACCGCACGAATTTGTGGCGCTCATTCTACCCGCCGGTGTAAAAAGGGAAGGGAAACGATCTTTGTCAGGGCTAAATAGGAAACATATGGTATCTCCTTCCCTAAATAGCATGTGCAATCAAAATTCAAATACACGGCCAGCAAAGTTTACTTGTACAATTGACAGCAAAGTCTTTTTCCTTTTAAGACTTGATTGCTTACCGTAAAGTCTGATAAGGTTTCCTTTCAGAAAGGAATGACACCTACGCAATCGGGTGTCTCCTTTCTTTTAAAACTTGATTGCTTACCAGAGTTGTGGGAGTCAATCAGGAAATCGATTACTAATCATAGTCGTGGGCGTCCAGGTTCATCTCCTTAGCCCTCCTGCCCCCTATATAAGGCGCTCCCTCCTCGTCCTCAAAACACACAATCTCTCCCTTCATTCTCATCACTTGTTCAGAGTTCATATTTTTTGTGAGGGCGCCGGCGCTGAGTGTGGTGCAAGGGTGGCCGCTACGCTCGCCGGGTAGAAGCGAAACGTGCTTCGCGTTGTGGCAGTGATCGGCACCGTCAAGTGCATGACGTTGTTGCTCCACGCCGTTGTCGACGAGGAGAGCAACTTTCTCGGCCTTCCCATCATCAAGAAGCTGCCGCGGCGCCGAGTTGCTCACGAATATTTGTATCGTGAATATTTTCTTCTGTATATGTTGCTGATTGTTTAAGATTTGATTATACAAATTTCCTTCTGTTTTCGTCGGAGGCCCAACCGAAGTGATGTAGCAAAAGTGTATGTTTTTTATATACTTATTTCTTTTCAAATTAAGATTTTTAAATTTATGTTATTTTTATAACACGTGCCTGTGCCAACCTACTATCCTAATAATAAATTTAATAACCCTGCCGCCAAAAAGTATCCATAGTATACATGCACCAGTTTTTTTCTTGAAAAGTTACTTTGCATGGCAATCCAAACAACCATCCAAGCCATGAGACGGCACCTCAAATAAAACTGTCAAAAAAAGAAAATTTTAGTTTTAAAAAATAGCAGGTTACTACAGAAACTATTTTCACCACCACTATTATTTTAGGCAAAACGTGTGTTTTCAACACAGGATCGCACCACTGAGTTGTTTTTTTTTAAACAAACCGGCAGGGGGCCTACCATTTTTATATATCGAAGATGTGGATATGTACAATTTACATGGCTTCAAACCAAAACGAGAAAATGCGGTAACAGATTACACAAGGTTAGTACCCATCCAAAGTTTTATCTTATATCTCCTAAAGAAGGTTTAGCTCGAAGCAAAACCAAGTGAAGCTCATCATCAGCAAAAGTCATCCTCCAGCGTGCAAAAGATGTTCCTGTGTTTCCAAATTGCTTATGAGGCAATAATAAAAATTTCCTGAAAATACATGAACCAAAGGTCTGCCTGGCTTGTATGACCCGTTGCAATGGTTCCACCATCGAATTATTGATGGACCCGACAGTGAAATTTAACGCAATTAGCACGGATTTTTTATATCAAAATTTAGAGGTCATTGAGATTAAAAATTATAGAGGTCATTGAGATTAAAAATATGTAGTTATTAAATTTTTATTTAAGATTGTTTAATTACAAAATATTCAATGTAATAGTTAATTTAGTGTATGCCATATGCAAATATGAGAGCCTTTTAATTGCAAAAAATGTTACAACTAACTGTCAAGACCCAACAGGTTATGTTTCAGCAAAGACTGTCACCACCATTTCTTGTTAGTAACTGGGAGTGATGTTCTAATGTGTAATTTTAGAACATGATTTCTGACGTAGACCATAATGTTAACCATATTTTTTTAGAAATCATCCAAATTAAATTAATTAAATCATACCATACATTGAACTGTCAGCACAATTTAATAATAACTATTATAATTCCATTAGACGAGATTTGCACCAGATATACTGTCGAACAATTTCACTAGGATCAAGCCGTGAGTCATCCATAATCACACACAACTATGTCTAAATGAATTGCCAATTTTTGAATGCATTTCAAAATTCTCAAATTATACATACATGTAAAATTAGAACATGTGAGCTGAAAGTTCGTGATTTGATATATAGCATTGATCTAGAGGCACATGGTCAACCGTCCACTTATAAAATTGGATTCCCAAGCTATCAAGCTCAAAACAAAACTTTTCTGCACCACTAATACAATACAGCAGGTGACATTCCACAGCGCAGATAGATTTCATAAGCATTTACAGATATGTAGAAAGTACATTAATACAAACTTAGCCAACCAATGAATTTACAGCATAACTTGAATTACAGGCTTGACAACAGATAATACATAAGTCCAACACAAACCAGCCTGTCGGAGAGATCTCTTACTCTTCCCAACCAGAATTCATTATTGTCTGCTCATGATCTCCCGGTAGACTAAATCGATAAATTCTTCATTCTGGCAGAAACAGTAAACAACATGATATCTTAGATGCAGGAATTAGTGATCAGTGCTAGCAAACCAAGACAAATATCAACAGGAATGTTCTACTCTATGTGCAATTATGCAAAGTCTAAGGCGCAATGAGGTTCAAAGCACTAGCTTATCACCAAAATATGGATAGTTATTAAAACGAACCAGACTGATAGTTGGATTCAAACAAGAAACCCAAGGCTACAATGACTAGGTTCCTTTCACTGACCATGCAATCAGCTAAAAACTGAATAGATGGGTGCAGTTTTTAATCACTTAATGGAATAATTCAACCCCGGCAGCTTCCACTCAACATGAGATGGCGCACCCATGTACCCTTCCCTTGGTGGTAGGATGCTGACAATAGCTCCCTTCTACCATGTTTTCCTTCTCGTTGGGGCTCTATCCCATCGACATCTTTTGTTTATCTTCTCTTCTTCACAAAGAAACAGGCAACTCACCCACCAAATCAACAAATATGTGAATCTAGCATGGTCTTGGCCAGATGCTTCTATGGCTGATCTGCGTGTTGTTCCCGGTGGTCCACCCGCCTGGTGAGCACTGGCAACCTGATTTTCCAGTTTGGCAGGTCAGCCTCTAAGCTTCACTTGAGCTGCAGTGAACGGTGGCCAAGCAGCAATTGCAGCTAACATTACAACTCCTATGTCCTACCAGGAGGATGGAATAGCAGCACTGGTACATGGTCTTGATGAGATTAGCCACAATATGTTCACTAATCAACTTTTCTGGATGGTTAAATTTTTTCCCTTTTCTTTTGGCTTGATGTGTTTTCATGTTTAAAGGCAAGAAAATGAATAATACAAGTTGCACTGTGATTAGCAAAACTTGTGCAGAGCTAGTTATTTGTATTTACACCCGTGAATAAATTCGTAAGGCAGCCCATTGATAAACACACCAACTTGTCCTCAATTAGTGCGATAAGTACAGGCCAAATATTGTTTTTATTGAACTGCAGGTTCAACCAAGAACCATCAAACAGAAGTAACCAGTTTTATTGCCAGTGCAATCTTATTCAATATTATTCATATATGTCTATACGACAGCCAGATAATGAGAAGGGTACAGAACAAATTATACTAGAATGAGAAATATTTACTCAAAACCCAACAACATCAATAATAATAATATCTTGTAATCTAAAAAAGAAGAATGCATTCAAATTCAACAAGAAAATAAAATTAAACAGAACAGCATACCTCCACAAGTCTCAGTAATGCATCTCTGACTTTGTCTCTGGACAATACTGGGCTGTAGACTGGTGTTGATGCAAGAGATGGCGATGGATTTGGTGGTGGAAATGGTTGAAGTAATGGAGTCCCATATGGTGGAGAAGGTGAAGCTGTAGGTAATGGAAAAGGTTGAAGCAAGGGAGCGCTTTGCGGCTGCTGAGTGGTACGGGGATGTTGAGGTGGAGCAGTTGGTACTGCAGAATTACTGCGCACCATTGTTGTCTGTGAAGATGTCAATGGTGAGAAATGTGATGGATTTACAAGGCTTGCAGACCTCACTATAGGACCAGTACCACCATGAACATCAGCAGATATGACAGAAACTGATGAGGCCTGTGAAGGAAGCAAATGATGCAAGCCTGGTGATTGCGATGTAATGGTACTAGTAGGTGCGTGTGTAGAAAAAGGAACAGCACCAAAAGATTGATTTGGCTGCCCAACAGCTACAGAGGAGGTGCCACCAGCATTCGCAGCTGCCTGTTCCGGGAGATGCACATTAAACACAGAATAAAAGTTCTGCTATATTACAGAAAGTATACAACCTTAGGTGAAAAACCATCTACAAGTTAATGGAAATGTAGAGACCAGTTTAATAATAAGAACAGTTTTCATACACTGAAGAATGCAGATAAAGGATCTTCTTGAACTTGGGCAGTAGTTGATACGATATTTGATGTTTGTGGTTCCAGAGGACCTTCAACCAATGCAGGTGCTGCTTCCAGCTCTTCAAATTCACTAAAACAGGATAAAAAATTGTAAAATACTTCCACAGTTTTTACAAAAGAAAAGCTTTAGGTCATAAGATGCCATGGCTTGACACCACAGCAGTAATGCTGAAATATTAGGAGAATGAATATCAAAGAATAGCGAGTGCAGTGTTAAATTAAGGAAAAGTAGTAACAAGTCGTACTAAAAGTTTAAAACAGCATTTCTTGCTTGTTTGCACATAATATGCTAAGCGGAGTACAGAATTGTTTCTCAAGCAATGCTGTGCAAACAAGAAAATAAAATGGTGTAAAGTAGCATAACAGTATGCATATGCCTTGAGTAACTTTAGTTTTTCACTGTATCTATTTGATGAATTCAGCATCCAATCATCAAGAATAAAAACAATAAGCATTTGTTTTCTAATACAAATTCTGGAAAGGTCCATAACAAAATCAAACCAATATCGTGTGCCGTGTCCAACTGATTAGCACAATATCTCAAGTACCTTTGAACAGAGGGAATCTTCGGCTTTGGAGGCACCTTCGAGAATGCATTCAGTATCCTGCAAAATCGCAGAGTTCACCAAAAGAATAGAAAAATTGCAAGAAATTTGAAAAGGCCCAGTTTTGCAAACTGTCTGAGCTAAGATAAAATGCCGGAGCAACAAAGAAATAATAGCATGAAACTGCTAATGCATATGTGATCCTCGAATTGATGAAAATTATCAATCCAAATGACTGAAACCAGTTTGACATAAGTCGAGGGGCCTAGCAGCTAAATCAAAAAGTTTGTAGACCAGAATGGTTTTTATACAAGGCCAGGGATTCTAGGAATGATTCTATTTCAACTTTTAAGATGGTCCTTTTTAAAAGGGAGTCAGCAGCTCTATTTGGACAAAGTGTAGAACAAGCGTGTCATATATCAATGCACATTAAACATTAGCCAGTTAGAAATTTCATTTATTAATACTTTATTTTCAATTTTTTCATATCATCAATGAACTCATATTCTTGGGGAAGGCAAGACTGGACTAGCAATATATCTTGGTGTAACTGCATACACACAATATACTCAATAAACAACGGACATATGATAAAAATAGAAAACCTTAATATGCTGATCTAGGCATCAAGCTGCCTCTTCTTATCCCAAATCATGACAAGGAGTAAGAAACATATTAATGACCAAAAGAAAAGAGGACCATGAAGGCAAAGGCGGGAGAATAATTACAAATTTACAACAGGATACCTGCTAAAAAGATTTGCAACTTCTTGACACTCCTGAGAATTGTAAAACCAAATTCCAATAACTTCTTGTGCCGCATTGCGATACATTATGTAAGGAGCTTGGAGTTGGTATTCAAAATCTCCCAAGAGATCTTCAACTAGATTGTCTGTTAACAAGAAAAGGCAGACAAAATATGAGGAAAACATTACTTCTAAGATAGAAGAAGGAAGTGACTTCTAAGATAAACATAATGACCAACCAGTTTCATGGAATGTGTTTTTCCCAATATATTGTGTTTCATGGAATGTGTTTCCACTTTCAACAACGATAGTAGCACATAACAATCTAAAGAATTGTGTCTCCACTTTCAAGACAGTATGGAACACGGGATACAAAGATATTACCATCGTTTTGAAGGTTTTGTTTCTATCACAATGGCAGAAGGATAGAAAATAAGTGAAATGCAAGAGTAACAATTTATCATCTATTAATTTGATAGAGAACTATCGCATGATCCTTTCTCAGCCAGATAATATTTTAAAACAAACATTACCCATACTTATTAACTAGGTTTGAAGTGTGGATTAAGGGGGCAGGAGGAATTAGAAACACCAATCATGCAAAGAAACATGTTCAAATTTTCCCTAGAAGAACTGAACCTTTACCGACTATCCAACTTCATAAGATGAAATTATCTAAAATCTAAACTATTTACTACTGGCAGGAGCACAAAGTAGTAAGCAAATATAACTACGGTTTACAGTTTTGCTACTAGGAATTTTGAATTGCCAGGTTGATACCAATCATCATGCATGTTACATGATTGATTATTCTCGTGTGCAAGTATTACAAAGGCCACACATAATAAATCATGAGAACTTAGTTACTTGATTAAACACAAGATCAAGAGAATTGCTTGCTAAAATACCTGTATTCCGGCGATTCATGACAATGAATTGGAATCTGGGTTGAGCATTCCTGCAGTAAATATACACTATTTGTCAGAAACATACTACAGTAACACAGGAAGAAAATGTAAACTATTAAACTTTAATCGCTCTAAAACCCACAACATTTTAATTATCTTCAGAATAAAAGGGGACATCTAGAACTGGAAGACTGGAACAAATAGAAATATGGACACATGCCAATAGACCAATGCTAGCCACTAGGATATGCAAATGTGCGCACATGTAGGGAATTAATTCTCCCTTTCAGAGCTTTCATTTTTATAACTCTTAAAGAGTAGGAAAGACTTGGAACTCATTAAATGACAACTTTAAACCCTGAAACGAACAATTCCTGGGCATGGGCATGTATCGCTCAAAAAGCGGCATAACTAACCGAATAACTACAATCTTTTACACCACAATCGAAATGTCCATATTTTATTTTCTCATGCACTTTCATGCATCTACTTTAACGGCATATGCCGTGTTGCGCGTCTACTTTAACGGATAACACAACTGCAGAAATTTTGCTGCCAATGTAATTAGTTTAGTTTCCTACTACCTACCAATCCAATTTTATTTTAAGGTGTCCATTACCAAAAATTTTGCTACAATGGAACAATATTGATTATTGACAAATTGTAAAAGTTTCGATTTTTATGCAAGTTCATCCATGGCGCTGGGTCCCTGAGAAAGAGTATCTAACCTCTTGACGACGAAGAGCGACCCCTCAACATCCTTTCGGCTCTGCATAAGAGCAAGCAGCATAAGCACACAAATTAGAGGGTCAACCAACCCATCGTCCAAAATCCCCCACCCACGAAACACAGAAGCTTAAGCCGAATCCGGCAGAGGGAGGCACGCACGCACCCACTGGTTGACGTCGGTGTCGAAGTCGTAGAGCGTGACGTGGGCCGCGGTGATGAGGATGTCCTCGACGGCGGGGTCGAGGCGCTGCAGCACGGTGAGGTTGAGCGTCCGCGTGCCCTCGCCGTCCACCTGCAGGTTCGGCGTCACCTTCGCCCTCCCGCCGCCGCCGTGGGCCATGTGCCGCGCCGCCGCGGGTGCAGGGGATTGGGGACCGGTGGAAGACGACCTGGCGCTTTGACCTGGTGGCGGATTGCGCTAGGGTTTGGGGATTGGATCGGAGGGATTGGAGGGAGGGAGGGAGGTGGGGCGGGGTGGGGGACGCAGTGCGGGTGGGGCGGCGAGTCGAGACGAAGAGGACGAGGAAAATTAAAAAAAAACTTTTTTGGAGTTATTTTTGCAGCGAGATTTTGGTGGGCTTTTTTTTCGGTTTTGGGAAACGGGGAGCCGAGATCCGGGACGGAATGTTGGTGGTGGCGGTGATCGTATCGGGGATGGGATGGGTTCGGCCGCACGTGACGTGACGACGTGTCATGCTCACGTGACAATGCTGGAGATCACGGATCCTTCTTGGAGAGGGACGGACGGCTGAGAACATCCTGACGGTTATGTTGCCGCCGGCATGACCGTATTGAGATGTACGAGCGTCGAGCGGAGGCACGAGCACGATTGGCATGGATACAAGCAGCCAAACTCGTTTAAAAGGTTATTGCATCCGTAGAAATAGTGCATCTCCATGAAGTCGAACAAACACATTTCAATGTCACTGCGTCTTGGCTGTTAAAATTGCAGTTTTGTGCTGGGTGTTATGTCTTAATTTAGGGTTTAATTCTTCTATTTTACTCAATAGAATCTACCTATCGCCTATGATTCCGATCTTACCTAAAGCACCCATTCAAATAGATTTTATGATTTTGGTAACCTTGCTCTACATTCATTCATCTAGGATTTACAACACATATCCAGAAAAACACCACTCGAGCAAATAGGCATATCCTTGTTTCTCTTTAAGAGTTAGTAATATGCATCAACTCACACAATGTTGCTCTCAGCGGCAAGGTTTTTAATTCCGGATTAAAAAAAGTCGTTCCCCTCAAAAAAAACCGGAATTCCCGGAAATTCGGCAAATGAAAAATATTTCGGTAAAAAAAAGGAGATAAAATTGAGGCCAAAGAGAGAATTGTACCAAAGACCTGCAGTTTGGGAGCGGATCTACCACCATACCATTAACCTCTTTGTGTCATTTTTAGCACATTCAGCCTATATGACCATTTGAATTAGAGTTTTTCCGAAATATTTGACCGAAATTAATTTTTTCGCCCATCCTCGAAAAAACCGAAATTTCAGATATTACGGCGAAATTTCGCCGGAAATGTTAACCATGCTCAGCGGTGAAGGTAGAAAGAATGAAAGATACTATAAAGATGCAGAAATCATCATTGTCGTCTCACAGCCATGGGTAACTTTGGTGATTGCATAACCTTGAACCGTCATCAAAGTTAGATGTACTGAATTCCGAGACTCCTCCAATCCGTGGTGGCCGTGGATGAAGACTTGTAACAAAAGAATACATATTGGTGACAGCCCAACATTACAAGTCACCAAAATAGTAATTACATATTAGCTGTTACCACATCCGTGGGAAATCAAATTTATAGTTGTGGTTTTCTTAGGTATTTTGCTTTAATGCCGATGCTTATTGCTCTTCTTTATATTTTTCTTAAGTAGTCTAGTTTAGACAAATCTATGAGAGACAAATAAATAGCAACCAAGAATCCCAGCAATTATTTTCCAACAAAAACAAATACTGAACACTTAGTAAATAACTCTTGAAAAAATATCTTAATTTGACTAAAAAATCCTTAGGTATTTATGAAAATTCTTAAAGACCAATAATTGCCATCCATTTGCAAAAATCACCCCGCAAATGTTGAAAACCTAGTAGTATGTCTGATCATATTGCATAATAAGTCATAACATTTTAACACCAGATATGCTCTCTCCAATTAGTCAATAAGCAATGTTTTCACAATTAGCATAACTGAAAATATTTTAATATTGACCTCCTCAATAAGCATATGTTTCAATTAGGCATGAGAATGGTATGCGTGCGGTTTTTATTCAAATAATGACTTCCTTTTGTTACAACTTTATTTGGTTCTGTGTTATTTCTCTCAGGTAATGGTCGTTTCTACATACAAGACATGATATTGCTGTTTTTTTTTTTTTGCAACCATTTTTTCTTCCTCAATCAATTTTTTTAATTTACATTTGTGAAATGTTCTGTCTTCAACATACCTACTTCTCAATATCCTTGAAGAACCTAAAGAAAAAAAACTAAATTATGCAAGTGGCATTCTACATTCACTGATCCTCGTAAGGCAGTAGGAAAACCAAATAAAAGAAAATTTAAGCTAAGTCACCTACACGAAGAGCATAGCTCCTATATTTTTTTTTCCATTCTGTTTCATGCTGATGCATGCCTCTTCTTCAAGTATTCAATGGCCACGGCAGAATGGAATGCAGCTCCTATGGGGAGGACATCCTCATCAATCTCGAAGTAAGGGGAGTGAAGTGAATGGACTGTCGACATTGTGCTCTCGTTGCGGGTTCCAATGTTGAAGAAGGCGCCTGCCATTCTCTGCGCATAGAAACCGAAATCCTCGGCACCCATTACCAGGGGAGAAACCTTGACATTCTTTTCACCAAGGAAGCTCTCAGCCACTGCCTTAGCATGACCATACATCCCTTCGTCATTGATCACTACCGGGTATGGCCTCATCTTTTCCTCCATGAAGTCCACAGAGCCAGTACAGTGATGTACCACTGACTGTCCTTCTACAATCTTCCATATAGAAGCACACTTGTCAATTCTTTGCGTAACAGAAACTAAGAAGTTAAGGTTCCAGGGTTTACCTCTTTGATCCTCTTCTTTAGATATGATAGACCTTCATTTGACATGCTCCTCAAGGTGCCACCAAAGGCCACAGACTCTGGGATAACATTGTAAGCTTCTCCTCCTTTCACAAAAGTGATGGATACCACCTGAAAGTTTCAACAGCGACGAGCCACCTGCCTTTCAACATATATCTGTACACAATTCATACATAAATAAAATTATTACTATAGGATTGTAATAAGCCGATCACATACTGCACTTTGGAGCGGATCGATTTCCCGGGCGACAATTTTTTGAAGACTGAGGATGGCAGTGGATGCAGCTACAATAGGATCGATGGCGTTATGGGGTACTGCAGCATGCCCACCTTTTCCATTAACAGTTGCTACAAATCGAGCTGCTGTTGCAGCAAAGGGTCCTGGCCTAGATGAAACGACACCTAAAGGAAGGTCTGGACTGACATGCAAGCCAAATATGGCTGACACGTCATCAAGAGAACCATCTTGTAAGATGTAATAGGCCCCGCCATAACCCTCCTCTGCTGGCTGAAATACAAGCTTTACGGTACCCTGATGAACAAAACAAGCACCACACAAATTATATGAGCATGGAATGCAACATTTTAACATCTATCAGCCATACATTTCAAGAACGTAATACCTTCAAGTCACCCTTGCGATCTTGAAGCAGCTTAGCAGCTCCTAGGAGCATTGTTGTGTGTGCATCATGTCCACAAGCATGCATTTTCCCAGTTTCTTGACTCTTGTATTCCCAGTCTACTAATTCCTGCCAAAGGAATAATACACCAAGCAAGCACTGCTAAGGTAGTAGTTTTCCACAAACATTAATGAAAAACTATAAACGGTATTTTGTTTGCGTTATAGGATAGATTGAAAACATAGCACTAGCTGAACAAATCTGAATGAACTACGATGTACCAAAAGAATGTTTTCAGATGATTAGGAATTAGAAATTCTGTGTTAATTAAATCTTCTACCATCCTTTGCCATCTCCGTGATAACAAATTCTTATGCGCAACCTAGTATACATTTTACATTACATCCTCCCAAAATTCACTTGCACTAATGAAATACTGAAAATCATCAAGTCACTTTGCTACATTGTTCTGTCTCTAATGGAAATGGAACCAACTACTCCCTCCGTCCTTTTTTATATGACGTCGTAGTTCATTTCGAAATGTTCTTTATTATATGACTCTGGAGTTCAATTTCTGTTCTGCTTTCCATTTTTGCCCCCGTCGTCTTCCTCTGGACGCCCTCCTCCTCCAGTCCTCCATTACTGCTACCCGCCGCTGGGCACCACGGAGGGCCTCTTCTGATTCGTGCACCAGCAGCAAGCCACCACGGAGGGCCTCTTCTGATTCGTGCTCAACTAGAACTCGATGGCGAGGTGGCCTGCGGGGCAAAGCAAGCCCAAGGAGATGTCCTCCTGCTCCGGCCGGCGGAGGTGGCCCCGATCTGGTGCGGCGCCGGGACCGCGGCGGGGAGGAGTTGGGATAGATACGTGGAGCAGGAGCCTACGGCGGCGAAGAACGGAGGTGCCATCGGAAGGATCGTCCATCATCACCTTGCGCTAGAGGATTCAGGCGGAGCAGAGCGGCGGCGCCACGGATAGGAGCTGGAAAGCCGGCGTGCGAGAGGGTGAAAATCGGAAGGGCAAAAGCATCGTTTCACGGTCTCCTTAATTCCCTCGAACCGGTCGGGAGCGACATCTATTCGCGAACGGAGGGAGTACGGAGTATATACCAACGCCTACATTTCAGAGGAAAAATCTGAACAAGGATACAATGGGAGAAGAAGATCAGAACAAAGAAACATATGGACCTGCAATGGGAGCGCGTCCATGTCGGCCCGGAGCGCGACGACGGGCCCGCTGCCGCCGCCGCCAACGATGGTCGCCACGACGCCGGTCTGGGCGACGGGCCACCTGTACGGGACGCCGATCGCGTCGAGCTCAGCGCGGACGAGCTCGCTGGTGCGGTGCTCCTGGAATGCCAGCTCGGGATGCTGGTGGATGCGCCGCCGCACGCCGCGCAGCCACGCGGCGAACCCCGGCGCTCGCGCCTCGGCCAGGAGCTCACCCGCGAGGGGCGCCGCCGGCGAGGCGAGGGAGACGTGGAAGCAGAGTAGTAGCGGTAGGAGGAGGAGAAGGCTAGAGGCGGCGGCGGCCATGGTTGAGAGAGATGGCTCTGTGCATGTGCTTGTTCTGTTCTGCGTGCGCTGGTTGAACTTTGCCAACAAACTAAAATCCTACAATGTTGGGGATCGTAGCATGTATTGGATGCATGCAGGATCTGTTAACCCCTATACTTCTGTGCTTTGACTAACCCAGTCCACTGTTTACCGGGTCTTTAGGCCAGACACTTCTTCAGTTCCTCTACCATGGTATCGGCAGCAGCCCACAAGCAGCCCAGCGTAGTGTGGCATGAATCTTCTCTTTTCCCTCTAACGTAGCCCAAGCAATGGCCTGCCGGTTCGTTAATTAAAAAAATATATATAGCCCAAACAGAGTACAGCAGCAATAGGCCTATTCGTGGCCGCTCGCTAGGCCTTTATTTTTGTTGAAAAAAAAAGGTATCTCTTACCTCCTTAAACATTGGTCATGGGAGTAATCTCTACAAGTATCATAAAGTTATGATTTTTATCAAAAGATAACTCATATGACTCTCGAGGTAATCTGTACAAGTGTATTATTTTTACTAGGCAACTAACAATTACAGTGATTCATAGTTTATCGAAAAACTCTTTCAAATCCCGCATCAACGTGTGGGGAATCGCCTACTGATGCACGATAGTTCATACCAACAAAAGAAGAGACAACAATAAGACTCCAAATGAAAACAATTAAAGAAAGAAGGAAACATCCCACATTCCATTCATCACAGCAGGTTATGTACGCACAAACGCAGCATCTCACAAATAATAGGTTTCGAAGGCAAAGAATAGAAACAGAAAACACAACTCCTCATGTGATCCACGCATCAACGTCTGGTATAATTTTTTTTACCGAAGTGAGCAGTGTAAGCCCCTACCTACCATTTTATTCTAGATCCATTTAGTTCGCTCTCATGGAGAATAAAATAGGGACCTGTTGTACTTAAGTGCTCCAACCACTTAGGCCACATGCCCTTGTGCACATGTGTGTTATATTATCAGAAGGACAGCAAAACCGCCATCAAGGACGCAATTTGCATGATACTGCATAATTTAGCGTGCAGAATATTTTGGATTTTTTTTGACCACCGTGTACTTCCTCTATCTTAAAAAGAATATGATTTTTGTTTATCAATAATTCAAATAGTTTCAGATCTAACCAAAAGTATTAGCGTTTATGTCTTCAAATATATCTAGTGTAAAAATACATTACATGATTAATCTAATCACATTCATTTTGTATCATAAATGCTAATGATATTCTATATAAATTTTATCAAATTTGAAATTAGTTGACTTCTTAAGGATTAAGGAGTGTATTATTTTTGAGAGAGAACGCAGAGTTACGCGGGCGGAGGAGGAAAACCGGTCGGATGAGTGCAATAGTTGGAGGAGACCAAATATGCACCGAAAGCTTCATGGGCTCAAGGCCACTGCAGAGAAAGAAAATGCTGTTCCATGGGCCTGTTGTTCTCTAGCTCAGCCTCTGCTTATTCCCGCGGCAAGGCAATGATGGCCGAAAATTCGTAGCAACCGGATGGCGGGCAACCTGTCCCGCCGGTCCCCCACTTTGCCCAAATTCGCTCGCGGCCGCCCTTATTGTGCTAGGGGAACCTGGCGCCTGCTCCCGTCCCGCCGTCCCCGTGACTCCATCCGCTGCGCCCGACTCCGACAGGGCAGCGCCAATCGACCGACGCACCGTTCGCTCGAGGACGCCCAGCACCAGGGCCAACCTGCCTCGCATCGCATCTCACATGCCCCTGCTGCCGCCGCGTGAACGCAGGCAGGGCCAGCAAATCCAGGCGGCTTTTCACGTGCACCGCGCCCAAGACGACGACGCGCCGGCTGCTGCGGCTTTCGGCGCCCCCCGGACGCGCTTGGCGGCTTGGTCGGTCGCGCCGCGGCAGCGCCCATGCCGCATGGCAACAAGCTGCTGCCTGCCGGCCTCCCCTCCAGGCCTCATGCCCCCACAGGCCACAGCCCCACCTCATCTCACAAACCAAGGCAGAAAGACATGAATTCAGGGAGCGGATGTTCCAACCTTTCTTCTTTCATCAAAAAAAAATGTCAAGAGCAACAACAGAGTTTTCTATACGATTACAGAAAGATGCAAAACGGCGCTGCCCACCCGCGTGGGTTTTCGGCGACTGGGCAGCACACATCATACAACACAGGGGGGCGGCGGGGCGGATGGGGATGGCACATTGCTACCAAAGAATAATCAACTTCCTAAACAATCTGTTCTTTGCTAATATACCAGCTGTGGGGGGAATGGAATGGACAGGATATATAACTTAACTTTTTAATTTACTCAACAAACAATTGCTGGCTTCCTCCTGCTCCGTTTTGGCCGGCAGATCGATCCAATGTAGCTTCCCTCAGATAGATGTCTTCGGTGGAGGAAGAAACTGCGCAAGGATGTCACGGCCTCGCCATGGAACAGCAGGGACGCCGGCGGGGATCTGTGTTTCTATCTACAGGAAAGAATTCCAAAAAAATCGGGGCATAGCTCGCCTGCAAAGGAACCTCTTCCTTAGTTGCAGTCCAGGCCGCACTCCTCCAGCAGCGGGCCGTCGTTCTTCGCGAGGAAGGGGTCGATGCGGACCCACAGCAGCGAGAAGATGGAGGCCAGGAGGATGGACCAGACGATGACGATCGTCGGCGTCCGGTTCTGCCTCCCCACCAGACCCTTGAGGAACGGGTACAGGTGGACGATCACCCAGAACGCAAAGAAGAGCTTCCCGAACAGAGGACCCCATGACTCGTACCCGTTGTTGATCGCGTTGGAGATCCCGGCAACAACTCCGATGAAGTTCAGCAGGAGCAGGGTGGTTGGGGGGATCAACAGGGTCGTCCATTTGAAGGTGTACAGCTCTGAGAACTCCTCATCGTCACCGGCCTTCGATGTGACGGTGAAGCTGGTGTCAATACCGGCAAGGACCTTCAGAAGACCTTGGAACACGGCAAAGAGATGCGAAGAGACACCTCCGATGACCCAGAACTGCTCGTTTCTCCACCAGTCATCGATGGCCACACCACTCCATCTCATCTCAAGGATGCCGGTGACAAAGATGCAGATGAAAAGAGCCATGAACCAGATACTGGCAACATTGCTAAGCTGCAATTTGAAATGATAATGACAGTAAGATTCACGAATAAACCCATAATATTTCATTGTCCTGTAAATATTAAATAGGTTTTTACCTCTGGTGTGATAAATTTCCCCGTGAGCAAGCATATGGCAGGCAATGTACAGTAAGCCAACAGAGGAATGGATGTCCAGGGGTACACGATAGAGTTAATATAAGAGAACCTCTCCAAAAATTTTAGCCCACCACCATACCCATACCAAAGTGGGCAGTGCTTGCTGAAGAAAATTTCAACAGAACCAAGAGCCCACCGAAGGACCTGGTGAAGACGATCAGAAAGATTCAGAGGTGCAGAACCTTTGAATGCAGGCCTCTTTGGGATGCAGTAAATAGACCGCCAACCATGGCAGTGCATCTTAAATCCAGTCAAGATATCTTCTGTAATTGATCCATAGATCCAGCCAATCTGCAAGAAACCATGATCTACTTAGTAAAAGTATATCTTCAGTAGAGCAGTCACAAGTCTTTGAATCAGGTTATATGTATATACCTCTTTCCCCCAGTCAGTCTTGTCTTCATAACCGCAGCTGATAACATGTATAGCTTCCTTCAGTAGAGAAGCTGGACTTGCACTCTTCAGGGTCCCACCATTCTCAAGAAGGGTGGATGCAACAAATACAGAAGACTGCCCGAATTTCTTTTCTAGCTTCTGTTGATTTACGATTCCAGCCTTCTCAATGTCAGCACCTGGTGAACAGTGAAATGTTATTCACAAGTGCCAAACAGAAACACAAATGCTTTCATACTTTAAAACAATAGGCAGCCAAGTTAATATGAAATTGTTGTACAAAATATGTTCGAAAGGTTGGCAATACCTGGAGCACCTTCCTCAATTTCACCCAGAGCATATGCAGGAGAAGGGTTTTCTGCTTTCTTGAAAAATAATCTTTTCTTCTTCTCCGTCTTTGGTTTTGTAGTCTTCTTCTTATTCTTGTTTCTGCTGCAGCAGCAAGAGAGGCACCACTTGGGCCAGCAGTTGCAAGTTCTAGATGGTGGCTTCTTTGTTTTCGGAGCATCATAACCATATAGTGCCTGCCGTCTGAAGACACATCCAGTACCCACATAGATGGGTCCTTGAATACCGTCCAAACCTTTCATGTTGATCTGTATGATGCAAATATTAGAAACCCTATGTTATAACAACACAAACACCTTAAGGTGCTGGAGCAGGGAAGCTGAATCTTACATCAAAGAAGACGACATTCCTGTTAGCATATCGATCGTGCCTGTCAATACCATCAAATCTCTGAGGGAACTGCACATAGCACACTTTCTTCCCAACCAAAGGATCCATCATGAAACACATAGCCTCTTTTATGGCCTTGCTATTGTTGATGTAATGATCACAATCCAAGTTCAATAGGTACGGAGCATTTGATAATACAGCAGAGACACGGACCTATTGATTAACAAAACAGAAGACAACATCAATCATGTGCTGCTATTAGCTTACAAGAAGAATCATAAAAGATATCAAGTTCAGAGTGTTTACCAGTGCATTCATGGCACCAGCCTTCTTATGATGGTTATAGCCTGGCCTCTTTTCTCTCGAGACATAAACAAGGCGAGGCAGCTCATTTCCTTCCACGTCATGACCGCCACTTTGGCCAAGGAATACCTATTGATAAATAATTTCGAGCATTGTGAGGTGAAGGAAGTTAACAATCTTTAAGTTCAGGAAGTAGAATGATGAAATCATGAAAATGACAAACTGTACCAGCATTTAGTATAACAACAAGGACTATACAGGCCTACCTGAATCATTCCAGGATGATCACGAACGTTGTTTCCAGGCCAGGGGCTCCCATCCTGCATTGTCCATCCTTCCTCGGGGACCTTTTGGGCTTTAGCAACCAAGGCATTGATTCTTACTTTGAATTCCTCATATTCTCTCTGAAAGGAAAAACAAGGCTGTGTTACTAGCCTATTTATAGAAATCAAGAAGTTGCACAGAAAAGCAAGAGACAGGATATATACTGTACCTTCATAGCCCTCCTCTCCCTAACAAAGGATGCGGCGACCTTGTCTTTCAGGTAGTCTATCTTCTGTTGGAAGTACCACTCAGGGGCACGAGGCTCAAGATTAAACTTTTTGCAGAAAGGAACCCATTTCTTTGCAAATTCGGATGTTTCAGACAGTGCTTCAAATGTAAGCATCGCAGCACCATCATCAGAAACATAGCAGGAGACCTTCTCAACTGGATAATCCACAGCAAGGATGGAAAGGACAGTGTTTGCTGTGACCAAGGGAGGCTCCTTTGAGGGGTCAACCGTACTGACAAAGAAGTCAACTGGAGCAAGCTGAGAGGGTCGACCTTCCTTGTCAAATCTGGACAGACAAGCAATGAACATCTTAGCTTTAGAACTTTAGAAAGAAGATAGGGAAAGCATTTATTTGATTCACCATGTAACCAACCTTAGTGATAAACGGTCCAAGTATGTCTCCCTCTCAATTGGAAGCCATTTTGGGAACTGATCAAGAATCCAGGACATGGCAAACCAGATTTCACAGATTACAGAAATGAGCCATAAAGCAAAGGCATCATTCACCGGATGCATCACCCGGTAGTGGAAGAAGAACCCCAAAACCACGAGACGGATAACGATAATCATCCTGTAGGGATTAATTCGGCTTGATGATATCGGAACTTTTCTGGACAATGGCTGCCGAGCTTCATCCATTCTGGTCAAGAAATTTACAGGACACTTTAGTACCACAAGCTAGTAACGCCAAATGAAAAGAAAGGGCAAAAGGTTTCATTAACAAGATACTACATTGCATATGCCTTAAAAGATAAGGTTGAGACCAAAGTTAGTATATGAAGTAAAATTATCTACACCACTATGTAGGTTTCTATCATCTTATTCTACAAATTCAGGCATTCAGCACTGCATAAAACAATTGAGCTTGCATTCCAGATTCTTCCCAGCTAAATGGCCTGCCGCATCTAACAAGTAATAACAAGGCTAGAAACATAACTGCAGATTTTCAGAAATATTGTGAATAAAAGCCCTTTACAGCCTAACAAAAATGGATATCACATCTATGCATTGTTTAGCTGTAGATTAGCAGTTTAATAAAGAGTGGCGTTGCAGTCCAGGCAGTTAAGTATGACACGTTTAATCCAAGCAGCTACCGACCATCAGCTAACTTGTGTACTAGCAATACCAATTCTAGCGCACCGTCCGTCAGCACCGAAAGAAAAGTAATTAAAGCAGCTGGAGGCTACTAGTGGTCAACAAACAAATCCGGTCTAGGTGAGCACAGCACAGCGAAGCACATACAGCGGCAGATCTGCATCGTCGCCGTCCCAATCACCTCCATCGCTCCTGGTGTGCTGCAGCTTTCCTGCTGCTGCTTCTTCCAGTCCTTCATCTTGTCCGCCCAAGCCACGCTCCCATAGCCGTAGTCGGCGAGGGCCTTGGACGGGTCCATGGGTCTCGGTTGCACTGCACGCGGCACGAAACCAAAGCAAACAATTCAGGAATACGTTGCTTGCATTGCCAGATTCGAGCATCGGATTGGCGAGCCCCGCACCTGGAAGGCTCGGATCTGCGAAGGGGAGCGGGTGGATCCTCTTGGGCCCGGCGCCGCCGCCGCCCATGTAGGACGGCACCAGCGCGTGCTGCTCCGGCGGGATGTCGTCGACCTGTTGTCACGCATAATGAGCGAGCACATGAGCATTCAGCAAAACCGAATTCAATTCCGATCTGAAGCAATGCAATCAGCAGAGAAAATCAGGAGCAGTGGGGCGTACCATCTGGCCGTTGGTGAGGAGCGGGACATTAGGGACGGGACCGCCGCCGAACCCGGCATGCGCATCGCCACCGCCGCGGCCGTAGCTCATGTGTGCGCGGAGCATGGACGCGGCGACGTGCTGGGGGTCGTCGTCGCCGGCGACGGAGCCGTCGGGGAGCCCGAACTCGCCCTCGAGGTCGTCGACGCCTTCCTCCTCCTCGTCCCCTGCGACGCGTGGGCAGCCCTTGAGGCGGCGGTACCGGGTGCGGCACTGCGGGCACGCCTGCGTGCCCTCGCGCCGCTCGTACTCGTAGCAGACGCGGCAGACGGGGAAGGCGCACTCGTTGCACGCCACGAAGGGCTCCCCGTCGAACCCCACCCCGACCTCGTCCCCGCATATCTGGCACGGCGCCTCCGCCCGCCGCGCCGCCGCGCCTCCGCCGGGCCCGCCGCCGCCGGACTCGCGGCGGATCACCACCAGCTCGTTCCGGTTGTGCGAGCCGGCCACCAGACCCGCGCTCGCCTCCATCCCGCCCCGCCGGATCTCGCCCAGCAGAATGCGCTTGCCCCTCTCCTCTCCTCTGGTATGTCTCGTCTCCCCTCGCGGCGCCGGCTCACATGCGCCGGCTGTGCTCTGGTGCGAGCTGAGCTGTGGGGAGGGGGGAGGACTGGAGGGAAGGGTGGGTTGGAGTGGAGGTATAATAATGGGGGGGCGCCGCGTTGGTGCGTTGGTGCGTTGCTTGCAGGGGCGAGCAGCGGCAACCACCGCGTTGCTGCTAACAGCTAGCGGAGCGGCTGATTAGCGTGGTGGGGGTGGGGGTTTCTTTCCTTTTCTTTAATTTTTTTCTTTTTCTTTTGTGTAGAAAACGATGGGGGGTTAGTAAGAGAGGGGGGCAAGGGCAAGGAGCTAGAGAGAGAAAAGTGTCGGTGTCGGTGCGGAAGCAGAAGAGCAGAACCAAAACGGCAACTGCTGGGGGAAGAGAGAGAGAGAGGAGGAGGTTGGTGGAATGTCTGATCTGGGCTTAACTGTGCTGTGCTGAGCTGGACAGGTATTAAGGGGACTGGATTAATTGGAGGTGGCAGCTAGTTTGTGGAAACCGTGTTAATTTCAACTCGATCGGCTATCAATTTTTTTTTCCAAGTCTCGGCTGTCAAATTGAACAAGAAAGGTTCTGCTCAAGGCTCGTAAATGCTAATAAAAAAATAAAAGAAATTCCAACGTTTTTTTGGTATTATTGTCTTAGGCAGAATTGGCATTTTGGTTCTTTAATTTTGCCCTTTGGCCTCCAGAAATAAGTTTGTCCCTCAATTTACTAATTGGCTAATTTAGTATCTTAATTTTTGGATTTAAGGTCAAACTCGCCTCCCATGACACTGAAGACAAAATAGAATGAACACACAGCCTCAACGATATGGGATCTCCCATTATCAGCAATATGATGAAGTTGCCTGGTAAAATAAGGGATCTGCCATTATCAGCAGATCATAAATGTGGGGGTTAACCTTGTAGCAATAGGAGATAGGACCACGAATTCTCAAGTAATGGGAGGCAGCCTTGCAGAGGGTGACCTTCACACACACTAGAGTGGACTAGTCGTGTGAGCCTCGGCACCAGAGACAGTGTCGGTCTGAGGCGAGGCATGGTGGTGATTGCCCTAGTGGTGATAACGATAGAGAGGCCGTTGGTCACGAAAAAAAATTACAGGAGATGCGAGGGGTGTCTCGAGGCATGCATGTAGTAATTTTGCTTTGCTTTTAGTATCACGATCACCCCATCACCTTTGTGGTTTGACCTCTGAATAACCAAATGGCAGTTAACCCGTCAGGCTCAGTCACCGGAGCACGGTGACAGCGATGCATTAGAGAATGGAAACATGCATGGGGCTTCTATCCTTGCACTTAACAACATGGGAAAATAGTTAATTAAGATTATTAGGAAAAGGCAATGGGAATCAAGGCATGGGGATGTGGTAGGTCAAGTGTCATTAGGTGTGGTGCATGTGGGCAACGCTTTGCTGCTTTAGTTTATTGAAAACCAAACCACTCGCTCATGCATGTGGGCTCCGGGGTGGTAGCGTGGTCGAGAGCGACAAAATAAAACAAATTGCAATGAGAGGATACTGTGACCGACACGATGACAAGAGGCCAGACAGTGTTAATTCCCTGGAAGAGTGTAAAAATGAATCCCGGATCTGTACAGAAACCGGCACATGATTGAAGCGCTACAACACTTTGTTTTAGTGTTAGGGAGCTCCAATACTTACCTTATATCTAAGAGGCACACACAGAACGGGCATCCCGACTGTGCTAACAAGAATTCCATACTTACCTTACACTCCCTTCGTTTCAAATTATGAGTCGTTTAACTTTTTTTGGACTCCAAGTTCGACTGCTTTTGTTATTAAAAAATTGTGAAAATATAGTTAAATGTAAGTTATTTTTGATGAACTTTTATTAATAAAGTTAGACACAACAAAAGATGTGATATTTTATAAATTTTTGAATAAGACGAGCAGTTAAACTTTGAGTCAGAAAAGTCAAACGCTTATGATTTAAAACAGAGGGAGTACCTAATTGCTGCACACATTAATTATTGCCAAACAAAGTTTGGTTCGGTTAACCAAGTCAACGATTAAGATGAGGGTTTAGAGAGGATTAATTCCCAAGAATTATAGAGTTATAGAGGGCGAGCGGCCGGTTGGTCAGCCCGCTCGCTTCGCACCCTGCCGGCTAGAGTTCGATCCTCGGAAAAGACGAATTTATCGGTCGGGTGTGGCGCACTTAGGTGAGCTTTGAAAAAATATGTATCGCCTGTCCCACTTCGAGGCATGGGTCTAAGTAGGGATGGCAACGGGGCCCGATCCCCGATTCCCCGCGGGGAATTCCCCTGTTAGGGAACGGAGATGGGGAAAATTTCATCCCCGTGAGGATGAAAACGGAGGACAATCTCTTCCCGATGGGTACATGGGGATGGGGATGGGGATGGGGGAGCATTCCTCGTCTCTGTTCCCCGCGGGACCCGTTAAACGCATATATGCTACTTAATCCGATATATTTATATACATACATGTGAAGGATGATGCAACATGATATAGTAATATAGTAAATATATGAACATACTCCCTACGGTTTAGTAAAAGAAGTCGTTTAGAACAGTGACACGGTCTCCAAAGTACAACTTTGACTTCTTATTTTTATAAAAATATTTATTAAAAACTAACATATGTATACTTTTATGAAAGTATTTTGCAAGACAAATCTATTCATGTAGTTTTCACATTTTCAAACTCAACGACTTAAAAGTTATTCACGATTTATATTCCCAATGTTTGACTCAAATCTTGTCCAAAACGACTTCCTTTACCAAACCGGAGGGAGTAATATCATATTATATATGTATGGTGATAAATTAAAATCATATAATGTGATATTATATCACCTACATGGTATAAATTAAATATAGATTAGCAATATTAAACGGGGATGGGGATCCCGATGGGGATTTATCCCCGCGGGGAATGGGGATGGGGAGAAAATCCTCCCTGCAAGCATAAACGGGGATCCCCGTGGGGGGAAATCATCAAACGGGGATGGGGATGGGGAGCCAATCCCCGACGGGGAATTCCCCACTGCCATCCCTAGGTCTAAGGTCACCCAATTCTCACGTGAGCTGTGGCGCCGCCATGTATGGGTGGGGTAGGGGTTCGGCGATTTTCTCAACTTGCATGAGAAGGTCTTCGTCTTGAGCACAATGCTTGAGTCTTTTTTTTTTTTGAGTTCTATATAGGGGAATTAATGCCCCCCTCCAAACAGAATTCCCTTAATTAACCGAACAAGATGTAAAATGATTGCCGCGGATCTTTTTTTCCCAAGGAAAATAATCCTACGATCTCTTCTCTTGAATGGTTTGCTTTGGGCAAGGACACGACCAAAAGAAAACCTCTGGAATCCCGGGAGCGAGGCCAGGAACAGAAATGAACAGGCAGCCGTAGTAGCAGCACGAGGATCCCGTGCGGCAGGAGCAGGACGTAAGTGTAAAAACGCCGACCGTCCGATGACGCGTCCCTTTCCGCCGGAGTAGTAACTCCCTCCGAGGGCCCGCCCAGCCACCACGCGATTTCTTTTCCCTCTCTTCTTCCCGCGCGCGCGCATGTGTTGTTGGCCGCGCCGCGTTTTCGAGTGGAAAATTCAGGTCGCTCGCCTCGAGGCCCGAGCGAGAGAGGAGGCAGCAGCCAGGAGCCAAGCCGCCGACACTTGCTTCTCCATTGCGGCCAGGGCCAGGCGAGGCCAACAACCGCATCGCACTAGCTAGCGTCCTGGCTCCAGCTTCGTGTTAGACTCCCTGCGGGCCCGGGCCCACGGGACTAGTAGACTAACCAAACTGATTGGGGACTCACCCACGTGGCCTTATTTGCCTTGCCTAGCTAGCGGCACACTAATTTACTTTTCAAAGCAACTGCTAGCGGCACACTATATAATAAAAATAAATAAATAAATAAATAAATAAACAATTGGGGGGCACCAAGCACATGATGCGTCGCGTTCTTGCTCTCCCCTCTGCTGCTGCGAAGTTTCTCTAATTCCCCTGTCAAGCTCCACATGCACGGATCCTTATCGTTTTTAATCTCTCTCGCTCCCGGGGGGGAGCCGCGCACACATGGATGGAAGAATTTGGCTCACCCGTAGCTAGCTGGCCGGAGTAACAGCTTGCTTGGATAAAAGCCAAGTGGAGCTAGCTAACCGATGCAGCAGCACCGTCGTCGCCGGCGCCGGTCAGACCCGTGGGGAGTGGGACTCAGACTCTCTCTTTGGGTTCACCGACTCCTTTGACCGCAGCTACATCAAGCCCTTGTTTTTCTAAAACGAAATCTTTTCATTCATCACATCAAAAGGGAATCTTAGATGCTTTTTTTTTCTGCATTTCTCAAACTGGGCCAATTAAGTTTCTCATAGTCGCCAAGAGACTAGAGAGAGAGAGAGGGTGTGCGTGGACAGTGAACACACACATCATCTAGAGAGAGACAAGCTCGACCTTTGCTTGCTGGGCTGGCGAGCTGAAAAGCAGTCTCGCGCCCGAGTGATTGATTGCTCCTTTCTAAGTCAAGCAGAGAGTTCGAATCAAGCCCATACCATACAAATTTCGTTTTTGCACAAGCGTGCGTTTCATATACGAAATTCACCAGCTTTGGTAAGTAGCATGAGCTCTCCTCTTTGCATTTGAAAGAACAAATTTTCTCCTTTGCAGCAAAAAATAGAAAAAAAATATATATCTAAATGGGCCGATTTAGGCACCCGCCAGGTCCAAAATATGGCCCATGGAGCTCCATAAAAAGGCTCTGTGCTTAATTTAGCTCAGACCCACCCACCCACCCAACCCATTTGGCACTTTCACTTCTTTTGTCCGATCCGCATCATCGGCCTGGCTCAGCCCATTGGGCCGGGGTGCTCTCGCGGTCTCGCTAGGCCCGGGCCCCTCTTGTATCACTCTACTCAAAGATCTTGTAAAAAAATGTATATATCTACTAATAAAGAGTGTCACAATTGAAACGGTTTATCACCCAAAAATTACCCTCCTAAATCTCACAGAGGACCCACAATTCAGAGTCAAAAGGTGGCCCGGGGGTAGACGCGTTTGGTCGTCACCCCCCGTTCTTTTGCGCCTCGGCGCCATCCCGCCCCCCTATTCTTTCTCACCTTGGCATTTTTTTGTACCCGCTGCCTTCCTTTCCTTTCGATCGCGTTCTTTGTATGGTAATGCAATCAAGGCGCCGCTTTTCTTTCCTTTCTGTTCGTTGTATTCGTATGCAAAAAGATACGCTGGTTTCCGTCCAAAAAAACGCCCCTTTCCTTTCCTCCACCTTCCTTTGGAAATTCGCCTGCCTTCCTTTCCTTTTGATCGCGTTCTTTGTATGGTAATGCAATCAAGGCGTCGCTTTCCTTTCCTTTCTATTCGTTGTATTCGTATGCAAAAAGATACGCTGGTTTGCTCCAAAAAAACACCCCTTTCCTTTCCTCCACCTTCCTTTGTAAATTCGTCTGCCTTCCTTTCCTTTTGATCGTGTTCTTTGTATGGTAATACAATCAAGGCGCCGCTTTCCTTTCTATTCGTTGTATTCGTATGCAAAAAGATACGCTGGTTTCCTTCCAAAAAACACTCCTTTCCTTTGCTCCACCTTCCTATGCAATCAGGGCGCCTACACCTTCCTTTTAAAATTCGCCCACTTTCCTTTCTTTATATGGCCGTGTGCATCAAGAAATTTGAATTTCCTTCTTTCATTTTGTAGATGGCTAGCGTCCATATATATGTTGTGTACCAGTCAAGGTTTCCTTTAAAAAAAGGAATGACATCTACGCAATCGGGTGTCTCCTTCATTTTAAAACTTGATTACTTACCATAGTTGTGGGAGTCAATTAGGGAATCGATTACTTACCATAGTCGTGGTCGTCCAGGTTCATCTCCTTAGCCTCCCGCCCCCTATATAAGACGCCCCTCCTTATTCTCAAAGCACACAGTCTCTCCCTTCATTCTCATCATCTATTCAGAGTTTATATTTCTTTGCAAGGGCGTCGGCGCCGAGCGGGGCGCAAGGGTGGCCACGACGCTCGTCGTGTCCAAGCTCGCCAGGTAGAAGCGGAACGTGCTCCGCGTTGTAACGGTGTCCGGTGCCATCGAGTGCGTGGCGTCGTTGCTCCACGACACCGGCGACGAGGAGAGCAACCTTCTCGGCCTCCCTGTCATCAAAAAGCTAGCTGCGGTGCCGAGTTGCTCATGGATACATGTATCGTGAATATTTTCTTTTATATATGTTGCTGATTGTTTAAGATTTAATTATACAAAAATTTCCTTCTGTTTCCGCCGGAGGCCCAAGCTTTCGATGTATGAATATATAATTTTTAATATGAGATGCTATTGAATAATTTTAATATGCGATCTAACAAAAGTATACATTATTTTACATACTTATTTTTTAAAAGATTAAGATTTTTTTAAATTTATGTTATTTTTATAACACGTGCCTGTGGCACGTGCCAACCTACTGGTACAACCAAAAAGACTTTCCCGGAGAACACAAAAAAGTACGATCGTGTAATTTGATATTTATGATCGGAACTTCACGTGTTTCCCGTTTTTCCCATTATCTACCACCCACATCTCTGAGCGCACTGAAAAAGATAGTTTACTGCTAGAGGCAGGGAAGATCACTTGAGACGACCAGAATCCCAGATCTGCTGATTCTGCACGTGCGCGCACCATGCGAATTGCGAAATAGCTGTCAAAACTGGTGTGAGATGCAATTTGCACGGCATCTATATAACATCAGACGTCACGTCATCGTCCACTAGAATCGTCTATTTATGTCTTCCATCGATTTTCTGTGACTAATAACATCTGTACGTGCAACTTATTAGTCTTTGTGAGTATCACGCTATAAAAATCATACAGTAGACATACACGGCGTATCAATCATTTAAGAGTCATTATCTCTCAACAAAATGAACATATTTTCATGTATAATGCCATTTGCAAAAGAATGTTGTCATGCAATCACCTTAGTATTTCTACTTTCAAATTAACTTAAAATTTTGTTTAAAAACTCCCGCAGCAACGCGTGAGGTGTCACCTAGTTATATAGTTTATTTAGGCGCGTAAGATATCTAGTTTTACCGTTGGAGGAAGAAAATCAAACAAAAGGAGAGTTGTTGGAGAAGGGTTAAATGAACTTTTTTCGTATTATTTACAGCTTTTCGTGTAGTCAACTTGCTTTTCTTTAGCACTCCTTATGTTGTGACGCACTCTCTTTTTTCTTGGTGTTTTAAAAAAAATGGATTTTCTGTCAATGCAAGTTTACGGGGCTTAATTAACTTTTTTTCTTGTATATTATCTGCAACTTCTTCAAATAAGAGGGCATCATATTTTTTTGTGGTACCACACTATCAAATAAGATGGCATCGCATACTATTTACGAGGCGCGGTAGATGGCTGCATTTTTCATCATGATGAAACCCGCTGTTGTACACCATAAAACCATAAAATGAAACTTGAGTGCCTGCGCCCCGATATTCCACTCCCATTAATTAGTCACTTGAGTGCCTGCGCCCCTAAAACCATAAAATGAAACTTGCATCATGAGACGTATCCATAGAAATTCATCAAACTCAAATGTCTTTAGGTGTGACATGTCACTCTTAAAAACCAAATCAGCTACCCTGTTTTTTTAATAAAAGATGCATGCAGTTCTTTTTTTCTTTAACAAAGATACAGAATGGAGCACGTTGTGAGGGTAAAAAAAAAAACAACTAAAGTTCAGAGATCACATTCGAAGCCGGGCCTCACACTCCAACGGTACCAATATAATACCTGTCGCCCGTCGCGCATGTCCGCACGCGCGTTTCCCTTGGAGCCAAGCGAAGCCACGCTGGGTGCCTCGCGGCCGTACGTCCTCTGCTGCACGCTGCAGCAAGCGACGGGTCCCATGTCGATCCAGAGGCTGTGGCCTCGATCTCCATCTCCACACGTATTCTCCTCCCCTCTCGATGGTTTTTTTTTTTGGGTCATTTTTCAAGCCAGAGAAAAAGGTCAGTGCGAATAAAGGGGAGGGACACGGCGTTGCAGCGAGCGAGCGCGATTACTGTTTGGGAGTCATTAGCAGTGCTAGGACATAGGAGCAGCCGCTGCGTGCTTGCTAATCGTCGGATTAGCGGATGGGAAGCTTGACGTGATCGAGCAGCTAGCAATGGCGCCACGCATCACCCTCCTCCTCCTCCTCGGCCTCCTTGTCGTCGCTGCGGCCGTCCTCGTGCTGCTGCCGGCGGCGGTGGCTCTTGTCCCCGGAGCTCACGGCGCCCATCGTCGCCTCCTCCTCCTCCCCGCCGCAGACGGCGGCGGCGGCGGCGAGCACCGCCGCCTTGTGGGTAAGCACCCGATGGCTCAGCTCGCTCGCTCGTCCTCAGCGTGCGTGCTTCAGAATAAAGCAGTTCTATCTATTTTGCCATGACATGCATGTTTGATGTTTCCACGCACGGATGATGACGATGCCCACGGCAGGGGTCGTCGTCGTCGTCGAGCACGAGAAGGCGCGGCGCGACGGCGACGCGGTGGTGGCCGCCGCCGGCGGGCGGTGGTCCGCGACCGTCAGGAAAGGCGGCGGCGGCGGGCATGGCGGCCACGGCGGGCACGGGCGCGGGCGCGGACACGGCAACGGGCACGGCACGCCGGAGACGCGGACGCCGGCCGTGGTATACCCTCGCGCGGGCGGCAACGGCAACAACTACCGCCACGGCCGCAGCGCCGCCGCAAGGACGACGACGGCGGGCCCTGGCCGGCCGGCGGCCGCGCGCGCCATACTATTAGTCGCCTCCGTGCTTCTGCTCGGCCTCTGATCTCGATCTCGATCGTCTGCATTATTGCTCCTTGTTTAGGCGATGATCGATCGACTGCATATGTTTTCGTACACTGGTCTTGGTTTCGGTGAGACCGACCGAACGACGATGGATGGTACGTGTTGAATGCTTTGCTTTCTCGTCGTGGCCGCTCGATTCGGTCGGACACCGAGGATGCTGGCATGCTGCACGTTTCAAATCTTTTGCAAACGATATCAAGTACGTACTACCGTACAACGAACAATCATACCTCGTTCGTCTGACATGCCAATGCCATGCGATGGATGGTGAAAGGTAATAAGCCCTGCGTTTATGGAAAGATTTGAACCATTACTATACGTAAACGACGACTATCTGCCGGGATATGATCAGGCGATCGATCGAAGCCACAGGATATATTACTGTAAAATAAAACGGCCCATCATCACGCCGCCGATCGCCATCCATATCATTAGTCGCCGAGAGAGAGACAGAGATCAGCAGTTGAGCACCATGGCGCAACGACGACGCAAGAACCCCCCATGGCTTCCTCTGCTCCTCGTCGCCTCTCAACTCCTCCTCCTCCTCTCCGTTGCCTTCTCATCGAGCGACTGCCCCCATTCCTCTGCACACGGCAAAGGCAAGTGCTCTCTCTCTCTCTCTCTTTCTCGTTTGACGTTTCCATATCACAATACGATTTTTAAATTTCTGGAATGTGTGGATGCATACACGTGTGCAGGCGCTAACAACGAGACGGCGCACACTACCACCACCAGCGGCGGCGACGGCGGCGGCGGCGGCTGCGGCCACGGGCGCCACCACGACCACCACGGCCACCGTGACGGGAAGCACGCGAGGGGCCCGCCGGCCGCCTACAACCCTTGGGTCGTCTCTGATGGGCCAAGGAAAGGGGCAGCGCCGCCGCGGCCGGGCGCGGCCGGGTTCACGGCGGCCACCGCCGTCGTCCTCGTTGGAGCCGCCATTGGCTGGCTGGTTCATTCGGATTTATTTAGTTTAAAAATGTAGTAATGCTACCACCTAGGGGTTAGGTTCTGGTAATAGTGCCACTCAAATTAGCGCCTACAGAGATTAAGTTTTTCGAATATTTGTTGTACTCAGGGATCAAAACTTTAGAAATTATTATCCGTTCAGTACGAGACGAGGAAAACCAATGTTTTAAATAGCTGGCTAAGACATTTAGCTTCAAGCTTCTAAAAACGGCTAATAGCCGGGCTAAATAGAGCTATAGCGACAAATAGCGGCTAAATTACACGTAGAAGCAAATAGCCGCATTCTCCTCAATCAAGCTATAGCTGGCTATAGCGGAGGCCTTAGCCAGCTATTTAAAACATTGAGGAAAACGTGTAGTCGTGTATGTATGCAGCGCACACAGTACCACACCCCCCGTTCTGTTTTATTTCTTCATCTATCTACAAGTATTACTTTTCGTTCATCAGTAGAAGAAATTTACGAGGTTCAGGTATTTGTTTTTGACGATAAATCCACTAATACCATTTTCACGTCAAATGCTTATTATAATGTTTTTTTGTGCACTAATACTACAGGAAAGTTTTCGTAATTTGTCACGCAAGAAAAAAAAATGAAGCACCAAAAAAGAAAAAGAAATGCAATGTCTTTGGAGTTACAGGAGGAACATGGAAATAATGTTTCTTTTTTCAAAAGCGTTTGTTTCATCTCTTTCTTTCTTTTTGCCCCAAAACACATCTACTGCTCAAAATTTCTTCCTTTTGCCTCCAACTCTCCAAGGTGCATGGATATCGATAAACCTGTGCAATAGCTTATGCTGTTATGTTTCTTCTTCACGTTTGAAAATCCCTGCTTGCCTCTGAAACATTGATTCTGTAGAAAGACTAATCACTGTCCTTTATTGAGGCCACGTCCAACCTGGGCCGCGTTTAGATGTTTCCCGAAAAAAATTTACGTTATGTCGGGCACACATTTGAAGTATTAAATATAGACTAATTACAAAACTAATTACAGATTCTGTCAGTAAATCGCAAGACGAACCTAATGAGTCTAATTAATCCGTCATTAGCACATGTTTACTGTAGCAATTTATTGTCTAATCACGACCTAACTAGGCTCGTTAGATTCGTCTCGCGAAGTACACTCCATCCATATAATGGGTTATTTTTTTCGACTACATTTAATATGTCATGCATGTGAGGAAACATACTAAAAAAAATTCGAGTTTCATCTAAACAGGGCCCTGCATGCGATCCTGTGAGTCCTAAACTCCTAATCTTGAAAACCTTATCTTAATGCCACTGATAAATTGCTCATATTAGTCTGTGAAGTAATATCAATTGATTTCGCACAGAAGACTATACATACAAATCTATTCGATAAGAGCTGCAGATGTGCAGCAAGGGGGCAAAAAGCAGAGATGCAAATTGCTGAGGTTCTGCATATATATATATATATGCCATGTTGCAGCCTGTTTGTGTCTGGTTTAGCATTGAGGACCCTTCACAGAAGCATCAAACTAAACTAGTCAACATAACCTGTACTGTGGGACGCATAAACAACTGGGCCTACATGTCACATTTGTAATGTGCATCATCCTTTTGCAAAAAACAAACAAAAAAAAAGTAATGCGCATCATACTTTCACAAACACTAAATAGCACATGCAACCAAACCATTGAACACCCACTTCTGTTGTATTTTTGCTTAATAAGAAGTACTAATGATAAATTTTTTTTCCGACGAACTACTAATGATAATATTAACCATTGAAAATCAAGGAAGACATTGGTTAGTGCTGGCTGTTACAAAAGGTTATCAAAACAAAGAAAGAGATAAACAATAAGGTAGGTGTGACCAGCTTTGGAAGGACCACGTGGAAAGCTCCCTGAGGAACTTATTCTACCAGCCTCTCGAGAGGGATATAAGCTAAGTGAGCGGCGCAGAGCGTTAGTGGCAGTTCGTGGTCTTGGTCTGTTGGCCCCTGAAGCGCAACCATGGCGATCTCCAAGAAACCCTCCCTCTTCATCTCCCTTCTCCTCCTCTTGCTCCTTGTATCAGCTGCTCATGGAGCTCAGCCTGGAGATGCCAGGGACACAACAGGTACACAGTTTCTCTTATTGGCCCAAGAATCTGAAGTGAATTTTAGTTTGTGTTCCATGTCTTGTGTTTTTTTTACAGTACCAGCTTTCTGGGTTTGAATTTATAAGTAGGGAAACTTTAATTGAACCCAAGAAAGGTGGTTGTGTAGAAACACAAGTAGACAGTTCTAAAGAGACAATGCCCTGCTCACTCCTGAAGCTTTAAAGACGTACTCTTCAGTTCTTCAGGAGTGTGCCCAAAGCATGTCTGGCCTAGGAAAGTGGCAACACAATATAGAAAATTATGGCACTTATGTTTAGCTGATAAATATCTTCATCTGAGCTGTATACTAGGACCCTATAATACACCAGTACACAGCAGCTTTTGACCGATTGCTTGCAACTAATGAAGCATATGGACAACCACATATGCTTTGTTTATTCAGAGGATGGGTTTTGTTTTATTTCATCTTCTAAAAACACATATGCTTTGTTTAACAAGTATTACAGTGATCTGGCCTGTTTTATGAAAGGAGACAAGTAAATATATCAAATGCTGATGCAGTCTTGCAGACGGTTAAGTGTTGCGTTGTAAATAAATCAGTGATATGATGCTAAAGTTTTAACCAAAAAGCACCTGCGTGCTACTAGTTCTACCATGAAAGTTGAACATGTGAATTTTCTATTTAGGTACATTTACCCTTGTTCTCATTTCATCCTATGCTAGAATCCGTGTCTAGTGATGCCTGCATATATATCAAGCTAAAAGAGCACCATCTTAAGGATAACGCTAATGATACAATAAAGAAATCGAGTCAGCACCTGATACTGATTAATTTTTTTTAAAAAAATTGTTCTGTTTCTAAAGAGAGTAAAGAGTCAGAGCTCTAACTACCAAAGGAATTTAGCATACAAAATAGCGTTTTCCCAGAACCTAAATAAAATGTTGCAAGTGTGGCCTCAGTGGAAACTTATGGCTCTGAATAATTCATGCAACTCTTGGTAGCAGCCAGAGAAAGGGGAAAACATATTTTTCAATAAAAAACATTTTCTTGGTCCCTGCTGACTGCTGAGATGCGCAAACGCAGATCGGAGGCCCCTTGCGGCCTTGCCAATCAGGCAACCACAGATGCTCTGCCGGTCTGCCCTGTCCATGTGTGAGGAAAGATATGATTCCCTCCATTCGTTCCTGGTGCCTTATGATATCATCAGACAGCGACCACGCACCGATTATCTATTGCATCATTGTACTACCCACGCGAACGAGATATCCTTTGATATCTGATGACCTGATCAATCAACACTAAAATAAACCCTAAACAAAAAAATGAATCCAATTTGGGATTTTTGAGAAGAGAAATCCAGTTTCATATATCCATGACTTGTGATGAGCAGTATCAGCTGTAATTCAGTGGTGAACTCTGATGCGTGCAGCAGCGGCAGGTGACGGCGGCGAGCGGGTGACGGTGAGGACGTCGGGCCATGGGCACGGGTACAGCAGCCACAGCGGCGGCGGGCACACGAGCGGCGGCGGCGGAGACACGTCGGAGCACGGCGGCGCGGGGGTCGTCGACCCCCGTAACCTCAACGCCAGGAGCCACCGCAGCGGCGCGGCGTGCAGGGCCGCCCTTGGGCGCTCTTCTGTGGTGGCTTGCGGCCTCGTCGGAGCGATCCTTGCCGTGGCTCTTCTTCCGTGAAAACGTGGAGCAAAATATGATGTGCACGGTGCACAGACAGCCTCACAGCCACGATGCGTGTTGCTGTTTCTTCGCTGGCTTTTTTTTTTTTTTTTTTTGCTGCTACAGAATGTGGCATGTGAATGCGAAGTAATTTTGCTATGCCCCCTAGAGTGAACTTTCAACCCTTCTTTCTGGCTTTTCGTGTACAAAAGCTTGAGGGGTTTTGTTTGTGATATGGTATGGTAATTTTTGGGTTGGCATTGATGTGGACATTGGACAAGACAAGATTTCAGCCTTTTCTACTAGCCTATCAATTAATGAAATATTTGTTGTTGGACCTCTTGTGCTAATTTAGAATACTGATGATCTTAGCGCTCTCTACTTTTAGATGCAAACTTTATTTCTCACCGTGGTTCGTGTAAGAGGGCTTACGAATTGCGCGATGCCTCTTTCTGGGATAGCATTTTCTTTTCCGTAAATAACCGAGTTAGAAAAAATGGACCATAAATCCTTTCCCTTGTGTAAAACAACAATACCTCCTAGTAAAGAGTAAATTGCACTCACCATACAACAACTTGTCAGGTGGGTGAAATTAGTCCAAAAACTTGTAAAACGCTCAGTTTAATACAACAACTTGATAAGTGGATGCAAATTGCTCCAACAACTTCTAAAATGCTCAATTTAGTATAATAACTTAGTAAATTAGTGCATAAACGCAATCAAATCTTAAAAGGCCAAATGTATTTGCTAACGCGCGATCCCTATAAAGGATAATTCATATCAGAATAAATTGTTGAGCATTATTTGATCACGGATATTCGTGTCACAATGGCAATGTATTTGGCTAAGACAAAAACCTTTAGCGTTAGGAAGTTAATGTTTTGTCTTTGTATTGATTATTTTTATACAATAAACTAATTTTTGTTAAGAATATCAATTTTACATTTAATATTGATAGGGTCTTCACTGTTTTTTACATGTTTAATTGTATGTATTATTCAGCTAAATAAAAAAGAAATCATGATGTTGTTAATAATACCTCTGAGGAGTTTGCCATAGATATATTTTAAAACATTACATATGTACTTATTTAGATTGGAAAATGAGTACGCCAGCACACAATAACGTGATCACGATTGACAAATGTGATTGTAAAAAAAGTGTTGTTGATGGGAAGAAAATCCATAGGTCCATCTGCTTTGCATAATATGTTACCGTTTTAGACTGTGGATGCACCAATTTGTCAAGTTATTGCACTACATTAAACATTTTAGTAGTTGTTGGACCAATCCGCACCCACCCGTCAAGTTGTTGTATTAAATTGAGCATTTTACAAGTTTTTGGACTAATTTGCACCCACCTGGCAAGTTGTTATGGCGGGTGCAATTTACTCATAGTACCATGTAAACGGACCCAAGAAGAAAATTGAGAACTAACGACCTAAATAAATAAATAAAAATAGTCTTAACACTATTTAAGCGGAGGCATCAATGCTGGAAAAGTTAAGTATAAAAAAATGCTGGAAAAGTTTGTGGTCTCTTCTTCGGCGCAATGAGTCGGTTCTCAAGGTGTCTCAACCAATCTACTGAAAGAACAACCACAACTGACTACTAAACATCTCGACCCATTTTTTACCGAATCCATCGAGTCCAAGTAAAAAAAACCAGACAAATTTACCGAACCGCTCAACCCAAACCATTACCCGCCTTATTTCTTCCTACCTCATTGACACCTTTTCCCGAGCACGAATGTTTCAAGTGAAACCTCTCCTCCAACAAAACTCTAGCTTTTGGTAGGAAGCAAGTAAGTTCTAGAAAAAAGAGAGAAAAATCTAGACATTTACCCTCACTATCAGACGCTATGTTTTCTTGTTTGCAATCTAGCAATATCCATCTAATGGATTAAAATTTGTTAAATTCCACATGTGGATAAATTTTGCTGCTAGTTGTTTTTCTAGGGAAATTTGTAACCATTTCAGTCGCCTTTCCGCACGTTTCCCCCCCTATGAAAGTAGAATTTAAAGAAATAGTCCAAATTACTACACTTAGCCAGTCATGTGTAAAAAGTCCTGTGCACCCTTTTTGAGTTTTAATTAAAAACTACATTACATATTATCACCATTATTTTTATATAATTTTGTATCTCTACGGTTGATTTATTTATTAAATATCTTAACCTATAAAAGTAATGTTGAAAATTTGGTAATGTACTTTACTGTATAAGTTACGATGTCCTCTATTAGCATCATAAAGTTTTGAACTTGTAAAATAGATAAAGAAAATATAAATAATCTTATTAAGAGATAAATTGAACGGATTGAAATAGATTACTCCCCGGTTTTAAATTATAGGTAGTTTTGATTTTCTAGATTCTTATTATGCATCTAGATAGGTACATAGCAGAAACTATGAATCGAAACGGAAGCAGTGGGAGTTAGGAGTTTGTGGAGAATAAGTTGGACTTTTCCAAACATTTTGAATCGATAATTGGTCACACTAGTAAAGAATGCAGATATGTTTATCGTGTGATATAACATACATAATATCATTTTAGAATTTTTTTTACCGGATCATAGAAGCTATTCGTCTGAAAGTAATGGTGTTAACTGATAGTCCGAGAAGTGAACTGGATTTCCGTCCAAAAAAATATATCAAAAATGGTAGATGATCGTGCGTTCGTGTCCGCACACGAGCTGACTAGCGGCCTTACCCTCCCGTTTACCTACCTCATTTCACTGCGTTGTGGGTCCCGGCCCCACCTGTCTGCAGCCTTCACCCACTTTCCTCCGATTGGGCAAGCAGAGCCAAGCACAGTACACTGGGCGGTCTCTCCCTCTCTCCGCCGCCGCCGGAGTCGCCGCCACCGCCGGGCTCCCTAGATGTCTCGTTCCCACGGCGATCTCATCCCCGCCTCCTCCTCCACCACCTCCGCCGTCGCAATTCCAGGGTAAGCCCTCGCCTCCCGTGCTTCCCCCTACCTGCTGCGCAATTCAATCCGTGTCCAATTCCGTGCGGCGCAGCGACGATCGGGGGTGGGGTTGCTGCTCCGGGGGTTCCACGGGCGCTCTCGCTCGAGGGCTGGGGCGCGATTCTCGGCTCCTGCACCTTGGGCGCCGATTTGGGGTTTAGGGTTTTGCTTCCGCAGAGACTACCTGCATTTCTGTTCCGGGAGCGGTGGCTTTTTGTTGGAATTCCGGAGCCCGTGGGCTCCTGCGGCTCTCTGGCGGAGTTTCGGGAACTGGGTGTCGGGGACCAATGTACTTCTAGCAGGCGATTGCTTGTGAAATTTGGATTCAATTTTGCGAAATGGGAAAAATAGCTTCTGAAATTGATGTAGTTGCTTGTTGTTTGCTATGAAGTTGATGTGGGCCTCTGATGTGTCACCGATGCTGTTTTTATTCTTCCCTAGGAGTAGCTGACAGGACGACCCAAATCCTCCTATGAAATTGGTCAATCACATAAAACCAGAAAAGATGCTATCCCAATCATGTTGGCGCTTGACATTGACATAGATTGTTGCTATGAAGTTGGTATGGGCCTCTGGTGTGTGATCAATGCTGTTTTTCTTCTTCCCTAGGAGTAGCTGGCAGGATTATTCAAATCCTCTTATGAAATTTGTCAATCACATAAAACAAGAAAAGATGCTATCCCAACCATATTGGCATTTGACTCTGATATAGGTGCACATCTTCCAATAGGCCATTTTTTCAGAATAGGACTGGATGACATGTTTGAACAGCCTGGTGCTGTTACCATCACATTTGTTTTGAATGTACCTGGCTGGTACCGTTTAAAATGTTATCTATGTGCTTTCTTGTTAATGCTTATTGTTGTTTTGTTTTCAAGATGATATCTTGCTTGTGTGCAGATGACTACATTAGAGTGTATTATGAGCTAGCTGTTTAGGTTGTGGGACTTCTTGTCATGTGATAAGTCATAAGGGACCTTTTTGTCTTCTGCATTTATCTTGACAAAATTGTTGTTATTTGTATTATTTAACATTTATATCATTTCAATCACAAACTGCAGGAGGATGTTGTGTGCCAAGGAAATGCCTGCCTCCAAAAACCAGGCTGCTGAAGCCAGCAAGGGCACCAGTGTCAGGAAAATTGGCACTACTGGGAACAAAATTCGTATACGCCTGCCGCCAAGAAAAGCCACAGGAGGACAGTGTCCAGAGGCAACCAGCAAGAGCGTGATCACAGCTGTATCAAAGGACACACAACCTGAACTGAACCTGACAACTGCCACTGAACTACAGGTTGAAGAGGAACTCAGTTACCCTGTAAGAAAGGAATTGTGTGAGGAGGGAGATGAAGACATCATGAGCAAGGGGCTGCCTCTTGAGGATAGTAGCAGTACACCTAGGAAGGATTCATATGTAGAAGCGATCGACAATACCCCAAGCAAGAAGCTGTCAGTGATCAGAGTCCGTAGCGAAGTAGAAAAGGACAACTCCAGCAACATCATCCTGAGCAAGAGGCTGCTCTCAGAGACAAACAGCAATGCCTCAAGCATGGGGGTAACTGAAGAGGCTAAGATAAACAGCCCAAGGAAGAACTTGACCACATCTGCAGTGAAAGGCCCAGAAACAATTGACAGCTCTCTGGGGAATAACCTGTTTGAAGAAGATAGAAAGACCATTGCCACTGCAAAGCTATCTACTAAGGCTATAAGCTGTGGCCCAAGCAGAAGACCAGCGGACACAGCTAATGGCAAGAAATCTAGCAAAAAGCTGCGCACCTCTGCGGTAGCTAATGGCCCTTCTGGAATGAAACTTTCTACCTTTGCTGGCCCGGCTGTGGAACAAAGTACCAGTGCTGCACGCTTGGAGGCCGCTAAAGAGTATAAAGAGTTTGAGGAGAAAGTTAAGAGAAGTGTATACCTGGACAACTTGTCTGTCCTAGTTACAGGTGCAGTCGTAAGGATGGCATTGAACCAATTCGGGAATGTGAAAAATGTCAAATTTCTGACCAACTACACAATTCCATTTGACATTCCTCAATCTGCACTGGTAGAGATGGAAACTGAGAAGGACGCTGAGCACGTGGTCAATATGCTTGATGAGTTTCCGTTTATGATGTCTGGGATGCCGAGGCCTGTGAGGGCGAAGCGAGCCACAGCAGAAATGTTCAATGACCGGCCATCGAAACCTGGTAGGAAGTTAGAATTCTGTTGGGTGGGCCCTACAGATCCTGATTGTCATGATGTCAGAAAGTTTAAGTTAATGTACAAGAGACACGAGGTGGAGAATTTAGCACTAATCAAGGTAAAAACTTCTTGTTGGCAGCTTTGCGTCTAGACTCTAGACCCTCAGTTCTGAATTATATGAACTCGTCTGCTATCATTCTGTTCCAAAGAACTTTTCATAATAGAAACACGTCTCTAAGGCTGATCCCAATCCATAGTAGTATACTCCAAAATCCAAGGTTGCCACATTGGATAGAAAGTATCATACTGTTAGAAACAAACATACTTAACAATGGGTAATATCATATTCCAAAATCCAAGACAAGTAATTATTATGGGCTTGCGTCTATGAAAGTGGTCCCATGACATTAGACTTTGTGCCAATGTATAAGATAGTGTGCCAAAGTTGTATCACACACAAGGTACAACTTCCATTCCATCTATCTCATATTAAATGTTTTGCCACATGAGCTAAAATTCTACGTGGCATCTAATTAATGGGTATGGTACAACCCATTGGGACTAGCCTAACACTCATACTTCAGATGTTTTTGCAGCAGTAAAATGTACAACCCATTGTGATCTATCTTTTGGTTCCCTTATTTAGACAATGTGCTTATGCTATTTATTTTGTCGAATCCTGGTAGAATCAACTGCATGAGGAGGCATTGCTCGCACAGCATCAGCAAGACAATCTGAATTGTAATTACAGGAAGCTTGAAAGTATAGACAGTGTCATTCTGACTGGCTCGGTTAATCGGCTCACCCGCATTTATAACCTCAGATTTGATGAAGTGTACTGAAGGTGGTGGGTATACATTACCCTGTTTTGATCGTGGAGCATATTTGTTAGGAGGATTTCTTTAACCTTGGAATGCAATACAAGGATCTGTCTGTAGAACTGTTGTTATCGATCTTGCATAATTTTCTGCTTGTTTGCAATGTGGATTACATGCACGAGACATAGCTGCCTTGTTTTTCTCTACATTTAGCATTGAACGATCTGTTGATTGGTGCTGTATATATGCAGTAAGGCCCGGTTTGGATGTATGTATTCCGGCCATGATATTGGCATTGGAATTGAAGGGGCTCAAATTCGGATGTTTGGCGGTCTAAGACATTCGCGGACGGAATCGAACTCTAATGCCGCGCGACATTTGCCGTGCCTGCGCGAGCCTGCCAACAATTCGCAGCCCTCCCGCTCGGTTTTCCCTGGCATTGGCGCTTCACCCCCCCCCCCCCCCCCTCCCCCGCTCTTTCTCCCGCAGCGTACCGCTTCGACGCCTCCCGAAAAACAGAAGTCATTGTGCCTCCGCCGCTGAAGGAGAGAGGCGACGGGAGGGCGACACACGGAGGGAAGGCCGCCGGCGACGCCTCCACCGCTGCAGGTAAGGTCCACCTCCTCCCCGTCGTCCCCCCTCCTCTTGCCGGTCTTGTTCCTCCCACCGGTGCCCTTTTCTCCCCGCCGACCCATCTAGATCCCGCCGGTGCCCTTCTTCCCCGCTGGTCCCCCTTGTCTCCGGCGTTCCCCTTCTTTCCCGCCGGCCCCCCTTGTCTCCGGCGTTCCCCTTCTTTCCCGCAGGTAATGTCAGTTTTGTTTGTGTTGAATTGTAATTTGTTTTTTGCATTTGAACATCATACTTTGCTTTGTTCCAATCAAAGGTTAACGAGCATTTGCATTTTATCCAGTGGCGGTGTCGATTCAGGATATTCACATCCTGAGCAGTTCAAAACGAATATGTCCTGGGGGCTACATATAATATAAGTGCGATAATATGGTGACACGGCCACGTCCTAGAAATGCCAATGACTGGATTTCCAGAGCGTGCGTTTTCCAGTTAATGTTGGGCTGAGTAACAGCCCCTATGCTTTCAAAGAGGAAAACTAACACAATTGCATTTCCCATCTGTACATATAACAGAATCTCAACGATCAGGTTGATGCAACAAACCCATCTGGAAGAAGCTAATACACAAATTGCATGCCACTAAAGTATACTAAATCTGCACAGAGGAAAAAAAAGCAAAGGCCATTAAATAATGAAGAAATTCCGTTTCATCTATCGTCTATTGAGTAGCGGCTTCACTCATCGTCAAGGTCAAAATCATCATCCGAGCCACACTGAAGAAATGAGCCAATAGACTTGCGAAAGATGATAAAAGACTTGTCATCCTGCGTAAACAAAGCCATGAAATTGAAATGTGCAATCACTACTAGAATCTGGGACTCAGGAAATTTGAAAAGCCAAAATAATATATGACCTAAGAGGAGCAAGTAGGCGTACGTATATGAGCAAGATGTACCTTCTTCATCCTTCTGACAGATTGTTCTGCATATGTTATCTTCTCAGAGAATGTTTTGTCAAGTGCTGATAACATGGTGGTTTCCGTTTTCTCTGTTTGAAAGAATGATAGTCAGGTAAACAATAGTCCGTCGTACAAAATTGGCATATCATTCTATTACTTACTATGATGTTCGTACTGCTCAAGCAATTTCTTCTTCTCATCTTCAACTTCTGAGAACAGGTCTGCACATAACATATAAAGATTTCAGTTGATAGGCGGATATTTCTGCCAAGTCATGCTCTCTGCAAGCACAGCATTCAAATTCATCCAGATAAGTAGCAACCAATCAACCGCAGCAAATTTTGGTAAATAAAGCATCCAGGTTCATTCAAAAGTGTCTTCTAAATTCAATTATGCAGTAAAAAAAATCAAGCATCCTGGATAAATACCATTAGTTTTTGAAGAAAGGAAAAAAGAGGCACACTTCATACATAACTGAAGAAACCGGTGAGAAGCAACCATCACAGAGAGTAGCTAGCTCTTATTGGGCCTACCTCTGAAAGTCTGCATGTGCACATCCTTTTCTCTACAAAACATATCATATGTTTCTTGAAACTTGCTGTACTCTTCATTCAGTGAATTCTCACACTGCTAAAGTACAAAGTATCGTGTCATTTTAATACAACATAATGCCCTGAAAGACAATTGTGTATGAATACCTCTTTGGAAGTGTTCGACAGTACTTTCAGCAAATTCTCCCTGCATGTATAAATGGGAACACATATTAGCGTGTTCTCAATGAAGATGAATCTTTTTATTTAGCTCTCTGTAACTGGTTTCAGATGCTCCGCCTAACTGCCAAGATTAAACACTTTTTTACACTCAGAGAAGAATATAGTTTATAGAACACAAATTTGCTCGCAAGCAAAATACCTTTCCTTCTCAAATTTCAGCTGGGTTTCTTCTAGCATAGTCTGAATATCCGCTGCAACACTACAGGTTGAGAAAATGATTTAACAATAAAACTCTAGCCATACAGATGACAGAATATACTCAGATTTCAACAGATCAGGCAGTTAGCATATTCCGTAGATGAGGGAAAAAAAATATGAATGATCCCATATATAAACTCGTTCTTACAACTATGAGAATCTACAGCTATCATGTATCACACTCCTTGTGTCTTCAATTTAGAAGTAAATTCATAACTGCAAAACCTATCACAAGAACAATAATAGGAAGAAAATTCAGACCACGGACTATGTGGCACAGCAAAACAAAAGAACTAAGATTAATCCCAGAAACAGCAAGTTTCATGGGACTACACGATGAGTGCATTTGCATGTGTCAAATCTACTGCCTTATTTCCCTTCCATTCACTTCAAAGTTGTTTCAAGTAGGCTCGCCAAAATTGCATCAAAGCTAAAAAATCATTACAATTGTAAGGAGTACAGATAGACTCTATTTCACCGGCATTCTGTGAAATTCATATAAGAAACTGCCGAATGTAATGAAACTAGCAAACATAAATTGCCCGAAGAAACGCGAATTACAATTTACACTGATATTAACGAATGTTGATGCGACTAGCTCCATCGTTTCCCCCCCGAAGAAATAAGCTGAAAATTAGAGGAAACCCCGAGATGACCGCGAGGAAATCCGAAACCCTCCAGGGTGTTGACTCGCCTGGATATGATCTGCTGGCACATCTTCTGGCCATCCCTGTTGGCCCCGCCCTTGATGAGCCGCAGCAGGCACACGATCTCCCTCAAGTCGCTACCGGGCCGCGCCCATGAAATTAAACATCACAAATCAGGGCAATGAACGAAGACAACCACCTAGCCATCCAACGAGCCAAATCGAAAGGGGAAAATTCCAGAACGAGGCGGCACCTGACGAGGCCCCCGTCGCAGTCCGAATCGGAGTCGCCGTCGGAGCCGGAGTCATCCGAGTCCCGGGGCCTCTTAGCCGGGCTCCGAGGGCCGCCGGTGGGGTCCATCCTCCCTCCGTCGCCGCTGGGACTCGTCGGCGCGTCGCCGGCGGCTCCGCCGGGGGGACGAAGAGGACGAGAGCGAAAAACTTTTCGGAAAAAACGGTGGGGAGATGGGATTTTCAAATTTCGGAATTCCAGGTGGGGCGCTGTGAAAATGACGTGGAATTCATTGGGCTGAATCCGGATCGGGCTTCAAGCCCACTAAAATTCCTCTGGTTTACCCTTTTCATGGGCTATTACTGTTATTCACTTATTATGGAAATCAGCTGTCTCAGTCCAAAATTCAAGCCCACTAAAATTCCTCTGGTTTACCCTTTTCAAGTGCTCACATTTCTTGAAGTTGTTTCGGCGAACCTGTCAAATGATCAGCACCTTACAATGTGATGAAACTTGGTGAGAGTAAAACAATTTCGTAAGTTGTTTTTTCTTGTGCAAAAGAGAAAAAACTCAAAAAATTTATTTCAAAAAAAAACTCAAAAAGCCTCTGATTTTTCAAATGCAGAGCCCATGCGGAAGCGTGGGGTGACTGAGCACCGCATGTGCGGGGGCCACATCCCACCGCACATCCCCGCTCCTACCTCATGTCAGAGGCTGCCAAGGCAGGGCCAGTCCACCTCCAAACGCCTTTTTGAGGGAGCAACCCACTAAAACAACTATATTTTCTAAACCGCACATTCAAATCAAAATTCAATTGCACCGTTAGATTTATTAGGACAAGATATACAAAATAAGATCACTCTTGAATATGTATGAGTAAACTTTACTGTGGAACATTTTATAAAAAAGTTGGAACAATTTGGTTGTGAATAAGCCACAATTGTTCCAGCTTCACACTAAATTGTTCCAACTTCGAAAAAATTTGTTGCGAACAAAAAGTCATTTAACCATAGCTAAGTGTGGTCTAGTTTGAAAGATCTCGTCATAATAAATGTTGCTATGCATTTAGATTTTAGTTTCAACATTTATTTCAAAAGATATAAAACTTTTTCTTTATATCTACTATGTGCATGCGCATGCAAGTGAGACGGCATGAATGTTTTCTAGCGGCTGGGGCATGCAAAGGTTTGCAGGAGCATGTAAAAGTGTGGGCCCAGCTACAGCGGAGAGTATAGGCCGCTGCACACATGCAGATGGTTGACATCGAGAGGTGTGCGGTAGAGGCTGTCCCACCGCATGTGCGGTAAATAGAAAATCCGGGAAGCGTGCCCCACCACCGTTTCCCCTGCTCTGCAGCGCTGCGGGCTGCTCTGCTCCGGCCGCACCCAGCCAACACGCAGCCCTGTCTCCTCCACCTCCTCGGTCTCCGCACCCCGTTCCCGCCAAAACCCACAACCCTGAACCCCCACCCCATGCCCCGCGCCGCCGCCGGCCATGCGCCGCCTCCTCCTCCTCCCTCTCCGCCGCTGCCGCCTCGCCGCCCACGCCCGTAGCTCCTCCGACCCGTCCGCCGCGATGCAGCTCGCTCTCCACCCGGTGCCCCCTTCTACCTCCACCTCCACTTCCCCTTCTCCGCCCCTCCGTTCCCCCGCCGCCGCCGCCGCCGCGGGATGCGTGCGGTTCGGGCGGAGGCGGTTCTCGTCGGTGGCGTCGGCGGCAGCGGCCGGCGGGAGTGGGGCGGGGTTTCCGGCGAGGGAGAGCGCGGAGCTGCTCGGGATCCCCGGGGTCGGGCCGCGGAACCTGCGGAAGCTCGTCGACGGCGGGTTCAGGGACCTCGCGCGGCTCAAGCAGCTGTATACGGATAAGGTATATGCAGCTCTGTCCTTTTTTCCTTATTTATATCAGGGTTCCCTTGTTAAGTTAAGTAGTAGATCACTTTGATAAGAGATTTACTCCTTTAATATACGGCTTTATTGGAAGGGGAAGAACTGCACAATGTGGGATTGGGATTTGGGTTCTTGTACTGGAGGCGTTAATCTGGCAATGAGAAAACATGCATGGCCGTGGAAACTTGCCTTTTTTTTTCTCTCTCATGTTCATTATTGCTCAATAGTTTGGTAATAGTTAGATCGGTGGTTGCGGTGTCTGATACTCAGAAATCCAAAATCGATCTCAGTGATAAAATTCACAAGAGTCGTTTCTCACCCACTCTGCTAAATCTAGTTAAATCAGTGCTTGCAGTGAGAATAGTCATGTGCCACTGGGAAGTTCAGATTGCCTAAACTTATTATGATCCCTAGTGCTGCTTTTGGTAAATTCCCAGTGGAAACCCAGCACTTAAATAAAGGTTAGTAATAAGAGTTTCTATACGCTCAGTGCCTAACTCGAGGGTTCCTCTCACATATTAAAATTTGACACCTGTTTTCTGTTCCTGGATGCAAATTGAAATCTCATCTATCAGACATAAAGATTATTGGTTGCATTTGGTAATTCTGCCACTTCATTGGCCAGGATTGCGGAAGTTGATTACAGAGTTAGTTCAAATTCCTTCTGGTTTACTTAATTTGGAAGCTAGGCATATTCAGGAATTGGCTTCAGACTGTACAGGATCAAACTGTAGGAATGATGGGCTCAGTATGTCATGTCTATGATATCATGTTTTTGGGCACATAAGCGTTTGGATGAATAGACGCCTTATCAAAAGTTTTTTTGTTCTGCTTCTCTGCTGAGAGCTCTACATGACTTTCTTAAATTCTTGCAGCCCGTGGGTGGGTCTCCTGAGAAGATGGTTCAGTTCTTGCAAAGTTCTGTTGGAATCATTCATAAGAGCCATGCAGAGAGCATAACATCCTTCGTGAAGGACAATGTTGTTCGGGAACTGAATGAGGAGAGTGAGGTGCCTGTCGTGCAATCAACCAAGGACAAGAGAATCACCTTTTGTGTCGAGGGAAACATCAGCGTGGGGAAGTCTACGTTCTTACAGAAAATTGCTAACGAGACAGTTGAGCTGCGTGATCTTGTGGAGATTGTACCTGAGCCAGTCTCGAAATGGCAGGATGTCGGTCCTGATCATTTCAATATTCTGGGTGCCTTTTATGCTGAACCACAGAGGTATGCCTACACATTCCAAAACTATGTGTTTGTAACAAGACTCATGCAAGAAAAGGAGTCCTGTGGAGGAATAAAGCCGCTTAGATTGGTGGAACGGAGCATCTTCAGTGATCGAATGGTATGCATTTTTTTTGGCTCCTTGATATGCTAAGTATAGACCTATAACCAGCAACCTTACATATTATGCACCCAGGTCAAAAGTGATGTTTATATTTTATCAGTTGTAATAAATAATTCAAAATAAATGGAGATGTATAATGTTGACCTCTTCAGGACTTAGTACTATCAGAAATCTTGCTATTTGTGTTTTCTTTACTTGTTTCCTGTTTTATCTTGTGCAAATGGAGTTATTTTTTTTTGGGTGCACGGCCTTCTGCAGGTGTTTGTTCGCGCTGTTCATGAAGCTAATTGGTTGAATGGAATGGAGCTTAGCATTTATGACTCTTGGTTTGACCCTGTGCTGTCATCTCTTCCTGGCCTTATCCCTGATGGATTTATATATCTTAGAGCTACCCCGGATACTTGTCACAAGAGAATGATGCTTCGAAGTAGATCTGAAGAAGGAAGTGTCACATTGCAGTATCTGCAAGATTTGCATGAGAAACATGAAAGCTGGCTACTGCCTTCTCAACATTGGGATCGCAAACTATTGTCAGCAAGCCAATTGCCGTATAGCATGGACCACTCCTTGCACCCTAATATTAAAGACAGAGTGTTTTATCTAGAAGGGAGTCATGTACATTCTAGTATCCAGAAAGTAAGCATCATGAGTTTCCTTTCTTGTGAAAAGTTGTTATTCAGTCTTGAAAACTAATACATATACGCAACTTAGGTTCCTGCTCTTGTACTGGACTGCGAACCAAATATTGATTTTAGCCGGGATGTTGAAGCTAAAAGAAAGTAAGTTTGACAGTTACTCATTCATTCATATTGTTTAATTGACTTTGTTGCAACTTTCGTTGAATCTGTTAATCTTGTTTTCTGTGGTTCTGCTTGACTATGAAATACAAATGTTTCTTTTGAAACATTTAAATCGTACTGTTTTGCTTACAAAAGATTGCCATGCTGTTAATTGTTCAACCATTGGAGAAGACAGATGATAATCGCACCGAAGTTATTATGTTCTAGTTCTTGCTGACAGAATAATTGTTCCATAATGCTCCTGCTCCTGACAACAATTTTGTTTTTTCACAAGCAACACTAATTCAGTTTTTCTTGTTAATGAAGGTATGCATTGCAAGTTGCTAAATTTTTTGAATTTGTGAAGAAACTGAAGGAAGCTTCACCAGCCCAAAATATTGGTGCAAGAGCCAAGAATCCACAAATCGTGCTTCCTCACAGTGGGTCTTTGTTGCTCCATAATGGCAGCCATTTGTCTGAATCTGGTTTGAAACCACTGACTTTGTAACGGACAGTGCTGCCTGTTTCATGGTAGGTACTATAGTTGTAGGGAGTCCTAGGCTTCAGCAAAGGTTGCATCTTAATGGTTCTTTAGGATATCAGTTCTCATATGCTCCAGCTGAAAGAAAAGTGCACAAATTTATGACAAATTGACAACCCATAGTTGTAGTTATGAGCTACTGAAGTTAGATCAGCTCAACTGAAATTTGTGCTGCTTTCTTTACTGTGGAACAAAGTACCATATTACAAAACTGTTTGCTCTTTAAGCTAGATTGCCATCTGCAGGATGGTGTATGTCAGGAGATAGGCACTAGTTCATCTGTAAATGATCTGTAGGCAGTAGGCTGTGGCATCACATTTGACTATAATGCATGACCCCTAATGCTAGTTCTGTATTAGTGCTCTGTGTTTTGTTACCTTCCTAGTCGAGGATTTGAATTATTTTGAAGGCATGCTGAAGTACCAATAACTGTTATGGTGGTAAAAGGTCGTGTCTACTATAATTTGAGTTAGTTTCAAAATCCCTCTGAACTGTTGCCATTGATCTCAATGGAGTCAAGTGTTCTGAAAGTTTGCGGATTTGAAGATTCCAGATTGTGCAGCATTTATACCGACAAGTCATGATAATTCTGCCCAACTTGGCAGCTTCTTTTGAACCAAAGGCTAGAAATTTAATGGAAGAAAACATGACTTCACCATGTTCTTGAAAAAGTCGCCTTTTTCTTGTCTTGAAAAGGTCGCCTTTTTCTTGTCTGGCTTATTCCACAAGTGGTATATTAGACCTGTCCATTATACTTTGACTTTTAGATATCGTTTGCTGGGAGTATTCTTGCTAATGCCTTTTCTTGTCACTTCTGGTTGATGAGTGACACTCTTCAAGTGTCCATTGTTACCACGCAGAGAACAGTGACTGTTGCTGCATTTCACCAGTGATTTCTGGGACAACGACGGCCAGAGCAGTGCCTGAGAGTTGAGTGTCTGCTATGTACCCTGCAGAAAGAAAGCAGTGTTACTTCAGTCTGTTTTCAGTGGAGGAAGGGTCCGGTTAATGGCTTTTGCTGTCGATAGATATAGAGAACTGATTGGTACCCTGCTTGAGGTCGATTGCTGCATCGAGATTAAGGGAGGCGATGGCAATTTTACGTTTGTAGTGGTGCGTGCAGACATCGTTGTTCTGAGGAGGAGATGGGGGTATGCTCACCTAATTTGGCATCAGGGAACAGTGTGATGGTGACAAACCACAGCAGTTGCTTGCTGAACCACCAGAAAAACTCGGTGATCCGGGTAACAAACCGAAATAGGTACCTCTCAGTTGATGGCATGACCGATGGAGTAGGAATATTTTGACTTGATCACCTGAGAAATTTTAAAAAAGAGGAACTGGTTAAGGGAATGCCACCGGTGGTAGGGTCCGCATGCCAATCTCACTCAAGGTGGCATTATTATTAATTTTGCATATTTGAGTGATGGTGACACCGAGCGCACCCAATTGAACCAAACATGTTAAGTGACACTCAGCGATCTCCCATCACAGTGAAATGAGACGGAGCTCCAGTGTGGCAGAATGCGAAATTCTGTCCACTGTATTATTTCGAATATCAAAGCTAAGCAGTCACTAGAAGAGAATGAGGCATCCGCGGACGACATAAACAACGACCATTTTGGCCCCGGTGCTAATGGAGTATTAGCACCGGGTCCAACGGCTAGCAGCCGCGCGCAGGCGCGCGCGGCGCGCGTTGGTGGGGGGGAGGACCTTTAGCACCGGTTGCATCCAGCAACCGGTGCTAAATCTACCCCTTTAGCACCGGTTGCTGCCTGCAACCGGTGCTAATTCTGGAGCAACATTTAGCACCGGTTCTAGCTAGAAACCGGTGCTAAATAGCCGATGTTAGCACCGGTTGCAGCCAGCAACCGGTGCTGATTATCTACCTATATATTCCCTCCTTCCTCCCCACGCCCGAGCCAGCATGAACGCTCCGAGCTGTGTTCATGGTGTGCTCGGGTTGAGGGGAGATTTTGCCTTTTTTTTTCAAAAATTGTGAAGCTTTCCTTCTTTTGAAGCATTCTACGAGGTACACAATTTCATCCTCTCATGTTCTTGTTTAGTTTCTATTGTTATTATACTTTATAAATATGAAATTTGTGAAGAAAAAAAGAGAAGAGAGAGAAAGGGTTATATATGTGTGTTCATAGTGTTTTAAATTTTATGTTAGGTATGTATTGGAGAAATTTTGTTAGAAATCTTTTTTGAGTATGCTTTTTAGTATTTTATTTATAAATGAAATATAATGATTTTTAAAACGTGTTATGTAATTTTTTATATTAATTGGAGATTTGTGAAATTGGTTAGTTTATTTTGACAGAAGTTCGTATGTTGTAATGAGTATTTTTTCAATAACATTTATTGTTTTTTGAGAAATAAAAGCCTTGTGGATATATCGATATGGCTACTGCTGGAGGAAGTGGGACCGGTGATAGTGATCGTGGTTCGTCTCGCGGGAAGGGCAAAACTACAGTACCACCTCATGATAAGTCGAAAAAACCAGGACCTTGGGTGAAAGCACAACTTAATTTTTTGATTAAAACACATGAAGAATGTGTTGCAAGGGGTGAGGAACCTGGTTTTGATCTTCAAGATCTGTTGCGGCGCTACGGTCCAGCTCCACCATCTTCTGCACTAGGAAAAAATATATCAAAGCATCCTACTTTCCCACTGAAGGATGGTTAAAGATATAGGTCATGTTGCATGTTGGATGTGGAGAAATTTATGTACGACATCTTGAATAAATTATGAACATTGGTCGTGTTTCATTATGACTTTGAGAAATACAATTTTATTTTCAATTAGATCACTTTGTAATGTATGAATAAATTATGAACCTTGGTCGTGTTGGATATTTCGATAATTTTGAAATGTGTATGAATTAATTAGATCACTTTGCTAAATGTAGATGAATAGGCAATGGATGCACTTGGCGGACCGACGCAGTCAGGAGTGGGTTGATGGCATGCATGCTTTTCTCGATGTGGCGGAGGACAACAAGTCGCCGTCAGGTGACATGTTTTGTCCGTGTGGGCAATGTAAAAATCAAAAATCGTACAAATCAAGAGGGGTTCTTCACTTCCATCTGATGACCCATGGTTTCATGCAAAACTATGCGGTTTGGTCGAAACACGGTGAAAGAGGAGTCATAATGGATGACAATGAAGAAGAGGAGGATGATAACGACATTCAATATGGTGCCTTTGCGGATGTTGCAATGGATTATACAGATCAGGATGGTGCTGACCAGGAAAATGTTGCTCCACAAAATGACCCTAATGATGCACTTGGTCAAATGTTACGTGATGCCGAGCAAGGCTGCGACAATGACAAGGAAAGGAAAAAGATAGATCGTATGTTACAGGACCACAAAACTGATTTGTACCCAAATTGCAAAGAGGGGCTGAAAAGGTTGGGTATCACGCTTGATTTTTTGCAGTGGAAGGCATGTAATGGTGTTACTGATAAGGGTTTTGAGGAATTATTGAAACTCGTGAAGAAGATTCTTCCCGAGGGTGACGAATTGCCATCAACAACGTGGGAAGCAAAACGTGTTGTTTGCCCTCTTGGTTTAGAGGTGCAGAAGATACATGCGTGTCCTAATGACTGTATCCTATATCGTGGTGCTGAATACGAAAATTTGGATTGTTGTCCGGTTTGCAAATGCACACGCTACAAGATCAGGCGAGATGACCCTGGTGAGGTTGATGGGGAGACTATTAAGAACAAGATTCCTGCGAAGCTGGTGTGGTATTTTCCTTTAATACCACGACTGAAGCGTTTGTTCAGGAACAAAGAGCATGCCAAGTTGATGCGATGGCACAAGGAAAAACGTAAAAACGATGGTATGTTGAGGCACCCCGCCGATGGATCCCAGTGGAGAAACATTGACCGAGCATGCCCAACGTTCGATGCTGATGCAAGAAATTTAAGGCTTGGTTTAAGTACTGATGGCATGAATCCATTTGGTGAAATGAGCAGTAGTCATAGCACTTGGCCTGTGACTGTATGTATCTATAACTTACCTCCTTGGCTATGCATGAAGCGGAAGTTCATTATGATGCCGGTGCTTATCCAAGGTCCAAAGCAACCTGACAATGACATCGATGTTTATCTAAGACCATTGCTTGACGAAGTTAAACAACTGTGGAAGGAAGAAGGTGTTACTCTGTGGGATGAGTACAAACAGGAAAGTTTTAACCTTAGGGCACTACTTTTCATCAACATCAATGATTGGCCTGCACTAAGTAGCCTGTCCGGACAAACAAACAAAGGATATAAAGCATGCACACATTGCTTAGATGATACTGAAAGCATCTATTTAAAGCATTGTAGAAAGGTTGTTTACATGGGTCATCGTCGATTTCTTCCTTCGAAGCACGAACTACGAAAGAAATGTCCACACTTTGGCGGGGATGCGGAGCACCGTACAAAGCCGATACACCGCAATGGACAAGATGTATTTGATATGGTGAAAAATGTAGAAGTAATATTTGGAAAGGGAGATGGAAGCCAACCTGTCAAGGCAGGTGAGGATGGGCGTGCCGCGATGTGGAAGAAAAAGTCTCTCTTTTGGGAGCTTCCTTATTGGAAATTGTTAGAGGTCCGCAACGCAATTGATGTGATGCATCTGACGAAGAATCTTTGTGTGAACTTGATCAGCTTCCTTGGTACTTATGGGAAGCCAAGAGATACACTGGAAGCACGACAGGAACTTAAACGTTTGAATCTACGGAATGATCTACATCCAGAAAACAGAGACAAAGGACGTAAGTACCCGCGTCCCGCTAGCTTCACTCTCAGCAAAGAGGAGAAGGCAAGTATGTTTGAATGCTTGAACAGTATCAAGGTCCCGTCAGGCTATTCCTCCAATATTAAAGGAATAATTAACATGAAAGATAAAAAGTTCTTAAACCTCAAGTCTCACGACTGTCATGTGTTGATGACCCAACTGCTTCCCGTCATACTGAGGGGTGTGCTACCAGTTAATGTGCGGAAAGCGATTGTGAAGCTATGTGCATTCCTTAATGCGATTTCTCAGAAGGTGATCAATCCTGAAGATTTGGATAGGCTACAGAACGACGTGGTCCAATGTCTTGTCAGCTTTGAGATGATATTTCCACCATCATTCTTCAATATTATGACACATCTATTGGTTCACGTCGTCAAAGAGTTTCGTATACTGGGCCCGGTATTTATTCATAACATGTTCCCTTTTGAGAGATACTTTGCTGTTCTGAAGAAGTATGTACGTAGTCGTGCTCGTCCAGAAGGATGCATTGCTAAGGGATACGAAACAGAGGAGGTGATTGAATTCTGTGTTGACTTTATCGAAGACCTCAAGCCGATTGGGTTGCCTGAATCACATCATGAGGGGAGACTTGGTGGAAAGGGCACACTAGGAAGAAAGACGATGGTAATCAGAGACATGCTGACATTTCGTAAAGCACATCTCACAATTCTGCAGCAGTCAGCCTTAGTTGCTCCATACATCGAGAAGCACATGAAGATTCTGTATGAAGAAAATCCAGGAAAGACTGCGACATTTATTCAACGTCAACACAATAGTAGTTTCGCAGATTGGTTGCGAGAACATCTGATGGCTGTTGTGGGTATTGATACGCAACTAGCCTTTCTAGCTAGGGGTCCATCGACCACGATGTTAAAATTTCAAGGCTACGACATAAATGGGTATACATTTTATACAAGAGCCCAAGACAAGAAGAGCACCAACCAAAATAGTGGTGTACGGATCGATGCGACCGACAACAATGGCAATAAGAACTCATACTATGGTGTCATAGAGGAGATATGGGAACTGGAATATGGACCTTTAAAGATCCCACTGTTTAAGTGTCAATGGGTGAAACTGACTGCAGGAGGAGTTACCACTGATGAGTATGGGATGACTATAGTGGACCTAAACAAGATTGGGTTTCTAGACGAACCGTTCGTCCTAGCCAAATATGTGACACAAGTTTTTTATATAAAAGACATGGCTAGCAAGCCAAAGAAAGGGACGAGCAAGCAATCGGACCCATCAAATGACGAGGCAAAGCGTCATATAGTTCTTCCTGGAAAAAGAAAAATCGTAGGAGTTGAGGATAAGACAGATGAAGATTATGATATGCTCGACGGTCGACCTCCATTCTCGGTGGCTGCTGACCCAACCGTCCTGTTAGCAGCAGAGGAGACACCCCATCTACGTCGCGATCACAATCAAGGGACATTTGTGAGAAGAAAGTTTGTTAGTGTTCAAGTAAACAATGATGCTGTATAAGTTAATTGCACTATGATGAAAACTGTAATATTTTAACTATTTTTTTCTCTTTCATTTCATATATAACAAATATATTAATTTTTTATATATTAATTGCACTATGACGTGGCTAATAATGTTTTAGTTATAATATAAATAAATAAGACTAACTATAACCTAAATAAATAAGACCAAGTATAAATTAAATAAATAATACTAAACATTTAGATGTAATATACAATATGTGAGCACCGGCTATAGTTGTAACTCCTCTTGCAGTCAATTAAATTAAATAGCACCTGGTATTTGCAAAAACCGGTGCTAAATATAAAATTGCGCCAAAAAAGTGGCGCCAAACGGAACTGGGACACCTTTAGCACCGGGCAGATCTAAGACCCGGTGCTAAAGGTCCCCAATTTCGGTTGGCGCCCCGGCGGCTGACCTTTAGCACCGGGCCTTGGCTGCGCCCGGTGCTAATCCTAAACCTTTAGCACCGGGCCTTGGCTGCGCCCGGTGCTAAAGGACCTTTAGCACCGGGCCTTGGCTGCGCCCGGTGCTAAAGCTCCGCCCTATATATAACCAACACTTAGAAAATTTTCGCATCTCGCCGTCTTCGTCTTCTCCACTCCCCACTTCGTCTCCCCGCCGGCCCTCGCGGACCCCGCCGCCGTCGTCCCCAAGCGCCACCGCGCCGCCGCCGTCGTCTCCAAGCGCCGCCGTCGCCCCAAGCGCCACCGCGCCGCCGTCGTCCCCCATTGCCGCCGCGTCTCCCGCCCCAAGCGCCGCCGCCGTCGCCCCCATCGCCGCCGCATCTCCCCAAGCGTCGCCGCCGCCGTCTCCACCCCCGGCGCTGCCTCTCCACCGTTGCCGGCACCATCGCCACCCCCGGCGCCGCCCCTCCACCGACGCCCGGCCTCCACCCGGCCCGACGATGCCCCCGCTCGCCGCCGCCGCCGGACGCGCCGCCGCCCCCGACGCGCCCGGCCGCCACCCGCGCGCCGTTCGGCCGCCCGGACGCGCCGCCGCCCTCCACGCGGCCTCCTGTCGCCCCGCTGTCGCTGGCCGCTCCGCCCCGCCGTCGCGCCGCCAGCGCGCCGTTGCCGCCTAGCCCCCGACGAACGCGAGCTCGTCTCAAGCGATCCGCGAGCTCGATCGTCTCAAGCGATCCGCGTTCGCGAGCGGCTGTTCGTCTGAAGCCGGCCGAGTGCGACCCTACGACTGCCGAGAACCGCCGCGCGAACACAAACTCGTTTGAAGCCGGCCACACGTAAGCCCTTTCCGACGTGCATGGAGAACGTACCCGACAGCTGCATGTGTATTAACTTTATAGTTACTGTTAATGATTAGGGTTAACGATAAATTTACTAGAATTTATTTATTTATTTGACTTAGAATTATTTCTTTAACGTACAGTGATTATTTATTTGGCGTAGAATATTTATTTAACGTACACTAATTATTTGACATAGAATACTTATTTAACATACAATAATTATTTATTTTACGTAGAATATTTATTTAACATACAATAATTATTTATTTGACGTAGAATATTTATTTAACATACAATAATTATTTATTTGACGTAAATATTTATTTAACATACAATAATTATTTATTTGACGTAGAATATTTATTTAACATACAATAATTATTTATTTGACGTAAATATATTTCTATAGCGTACAATACTTATAAATATTTATTTGACTAGAATATTTTCTTTAACGTTCAATAATTATTTATTTAACGTAGAATATTTATTTTTGAAGATGACGATCCACGAGGATGATAATGATGAATTCTTAGCAGCTCAGTTTCATTTGGGTGGAAACACTGATCGGCCACCGAGCATGGAAGAAATAATGCAAGGTATTTCTGGTGGCGATAATTTGGACCAGATGCAACCTAATGTGGGTCAACGTAATAGCGATGAGCCCACGTCTAGTCAGGTGCTAATATTTCTCATAAACATTATATACATTATCTTAACCTAATGTTGTGACTAATTTATACGTCTAATTATTCTAGCCATCTACGGCGACAACTGCCGCTACGAAACGCCCTGGAAAAAGAAGTATCACTAAGAGGCTGAAGGAGGTCAAATTGCACATCACCAAAGTGGAGGATGATGGGGAGCCAACTGAGCCCAAAGAAATTGCCAGAAAATATGTCTCTCAATGTGGTGTTATTGTTCGTGAACGCGTTCCCATTAGCATCAGGAAATGGAGATCTACGGACCCCAATGAACCGTATGTTCTGGCTAATACGGAGAAAGAAATGATATGGACTGATGTGAAAGAAATATTCGGATTTCCTTCAGATCGTGAAGAGAAATTGAAAGATTGGACGCTGAAAAAGATGGCAACTCAATTTCAAAATTATAAGATAAAATTGTGGATGAAATATCTCAAAACAGAAGAAATTCCGGATTTTGACAATCACCCTACCATAAGACCTCATCATTGGGACGCGTTCGTGGAGTACAAACAGTCCACAGAAGGATATGAGATATCCACAAGGAACATCGGCAATGCGGAAAAAAAGAAGTACACCCATCGAATGGGTTCAGGCGGTTATAAAGGTAGCGTCGACAAATGGGACAAGATGGAACAAGATCTCTATGCTAAAGGCATTCGTCCAGCGACACATGACTGGCCCTTACGATCCAAGCATTGGTATTATGGTCATGGAGGCACTCTCAGTCCAATAGACAGATCTTTGATTTTTGGTGAGGACTTGCGAGACCTAGCTCACCGCCTCCTTGAAATCATAAGGAAAGCTGAGGCCAGAGAATTCATCCCTGACAGAGAAAGAGATGAGCTAACCTATGGCTTAGGAAACAAGGAGCATCCTGGAAGAACGCGCGGAGTAGGAACTTCTGTTTCTTGGAAGTATGCTTTCAAGGAGGACAGCTCCTCCTACAGGAGCCGTAAGCGGAAGAAGACCGAAACAGAGAACAGGATGAGGGAGCTAGAGGAAATCTTAGCCACCCAGGGCGCACGGATACAGGATATGGAGGGAGAGATGGAACAGCGAATGAAGCTAGCACTTATTCAGATGACACAATCTAGAGGAACAGAAGATCCTGCTGCTTTGGTTACCCCTCCACAACAACGTAGCAGTCACGCTTCCACAGAGCTTCTGCCAGCTCAATCAGAACCGGCCCGTTACCCTGTGGATGAAATATCTCAGCGCACCGCTTGCGAGCTTCATTCAACATTGAAGAACATATCAGTGGTGGTACGTATAATAACAATGACTTAAAGTTAGTTTACATATGTTGAACATATTATTGTGTTATTAACTTTTTCGAATATATTAGGTTGCATACGGCACGACTAGACCATTGGAAGAAGGACAAACAGTACACTCCAAGGAGATTTCATATGGCTACGCACCAGTCGAGGTGGAACAAGTTGTGTCAGATTACAACGGCTTGCAGCTTGACATCCCCGGAGGTGATGGGGAAACACTTCTTGGACAGTGTTGTCACGACATCATTCTATGGAGCAAGCGTGACATCATCATACCTGGTGTGGAAGCAACAACCTCGACAGGTCCGCCAGGTCCACCGTCTCCGCATGACGATGATCCTCCGGCAAATGATCCTCCGGCAGATGATCCTCCGGCAGATGATCCTCCGGCTGATGATCCTCCGGCAGAAGAAGATTGGTCTCCACCGGCGAGGCCAAAAAGGAATCCGCCCAGAAAGAAAACTGCGCCAACAAGTCCTCCACCACCAACAAAGCGTCCAACTAAGCAAAAGAAAGTGCCGGCAAAGAAGAAATTAGCTTACGAGCTGACGCAAGAGGAACTTAACGAGGTAGTCGCCGCAGAAGTACATGCGCATTTTCACAAGAAGAAAGAGCCTGAGAAAGAGTTCGTGGTTGACCCGGTCAAGGCGGCGAGGTTCTTACAAAATTTGACCAGGGCAGAACAGAAAAAAGCCGAAATATCTGACTACGACCGCTCATTAATAAAATCTTTTCAGAAAAGGAAGAGAGCTGAGCAGGCTGAGCGGTTGGCATCGCCTAAGTCTAAAGTGAAGCCGGCATCGCCTAAGTCTAAAGTGAAGCCGGTAACGCATAAGTCGAAACATTCTACTATTCCTCAGCTCGGCGAACAACCTCAGCAAGGATTGACTCAGTTGCCAGATGCGCACAAACTGATGCTCCAACGTCAAATGGAAGAGACAGGTCTCAGTAGAGCGGTCCTCACTGGCCAAGAATCCCCGCCCAAAGCTAAAGTGACTAAGTGGCATTTTGAGCTTGGCAAGTCGTTCGTCCCGCTAGATGATGTAAAAAAGCTACAAACAAAGATGTATTTATTGCATGGATGGTACATGGTTCAAGCGTCGAAAGGACAAGACATGTTCGGGTGTCGCGTGAAGGATGAGGATTTTTTCAACGGAGAAGACACGATTTGGTTGGAGTTCAAAGATATCTACGAAATCTACCAACGAGACGCCCTGGACATGTCTTTGATTCAAACCTGGGTTCTGTAAGTGATTTCTTATAACAATTTCTTTATTGTCATTTAAAAAACTCTATGAGTGACGGCGCTACTTTATTGCTTATTATGTAGAATGGAGATTCAAAGATGTCGGAGGGAGCGTATTTTTGACGTTGGTTTCATGGACCCATCAAAGGTAAACCAAGACATGATTTATAAAGATCCAGAGGCGACATATCAGAACTTATTCAAGTATGTGGATAAGCAAAATTTTATGGACTCCATACTATTGCCATACCACTACGGGTGAGTGCTAACACTTATATTATCTCATTTTATTTTCTTAATTTCTTAATTTCTTTAAATTATCTCATTATGCTAAAACACTTATACATATGTATGTAGTTACCACTGGGTGCTCATAGTACTGAATCCTGATAGAGGTGTGGTTAACGTCTTCGATTCGTTGAGGAAAACACAAGAAGAGTATCAGGAAATCATTGACATGTTTACAAGGTCGTATATATAAGTAAATTTCAACAATTCAAATTTTTCTATATACTTACATTATTGACTTATTTTATTTGAACTCAAATTTGAGACTAACAACATGATTATGTAATTGTAGGATGTGGAACGAGATTCGTGAAAAGCACCCCGGTATTGGATATGAAAAGCTCGTATGGAATGCTGAATTCCCGGTACGCATGCAATTTGTACATATACGTCTTTGCTAATCAACTTAAAAAATATCTTTAACTTTGTTTTCGCCAACAGTGTCATCAACAGGGGCCGTGCAATAATTTATGCGGATACTACGTTTGCGAGTACATGCATAGCTGGATTAAAAAAATATATACTAACCATGATATTATGGTACGCAATATCTATTTACAAGTTTCTAATTCAACTTCACCATTATTATACTTTAATTTTAATTGTTCGCAATTCGTAGATGATGTCCATCTCTAGTAAAAGCCTAGAGCAGCATAAGATCGACGCAGTTGCAGAACAACTCGTTGGATTTATTTGGGACGAGATCATCAATGTGAATGGAGAATTTCATTATGATGATGCATGGGACAATATGGACACCTCAAGTCTTCGTTCCTCCATCGCTGGTCCTAGATCCTCTGCTCGTCCTAGTTCATCATCAGCTCGTCCAAGTGCAGGATCGTAATTTATGGATACTAAGTTAGAAAACTTAACTCTTTTAGCACTATGAGATGATGTAACTCTTTTGTCACTAAGATATGTAATATATGTCTTTTTCATGCTTATACGAGCCTTATACAAATACTAGTGCAGTGTAGTACGACATCCGTATTAGAACAAATACGTAGGCGAAAAACGTTGGCAAAATACGTATACAAACAAATAAATATGAAGGCTGGAAAAGGGAAAATTATATGGTCTACCGGTTCTCGAAACCAACCGGTGCTAAAGGGTCTCGCGCAGGGGTGTAACACCCTAAAATTTCCCTTTTGAGAATTAGTAATTAAATTGCCTTTTCATTAAAGTGCCATAATTAATATAGGGAAAATAAAAACTTTTTGAGAAATTAAAATCAAATATAAGGCTTAGGAACGTCTTTGTTGCATTCATGCTGGTGCATATATTTTTTTTGTTTTGTTTGAGTGGTTTCTTTTTCTCTTTTTCTCCAAAGTCCAGAAAACCCCCTTCTTCTTTTCTTCTTTTCCTTTTTTTTCTTCCCTGGCCAGCCCAGCCCGCCGCTCGCCTCCCCCCCCCCCGCGCGGCCCAGCGCGCGGCCCAGCCGTCCCTCGCCCGCGCTCGCCCGCCAGCCCAGCCGCCTCCGCTTCGTGGGCCGCCAGCCCACCAACCGCGCGCGCGCCCCGCAGCCCGCCAGCGCCCCGCCCGCTCGCCCGCGCTCGCCGCCAGGTGGGGCCCGTCCCCAACCTCCCGCCGCCGAGCCGAGCCCGACTCGGGTTCGACCGCCGCCGCCGCGTCGCGCCGGGTCCGACCCGGGCGCGCACGCCAAGGACCCCCGGGGCTATTTAAGGCCACCACCCGCCGCCATCGCCCCCTCTTTTCCCAAACCCTAGCCGCCACCTAGCGCTGCGCCGTCGCCCAAACCCTAGCGAGCGCCGCCGCTCGCCGCCGCCGCCTCGAGACCCCGAAGCTCGCCGCCGACGTCACCTTCGTCTTCGCGGTGAGCTCCTCGACGTCCAGGTGGTCTCCGCGCCCCCTCCCGTGCACCGCAGCGCCCAGACGCGCCGCCGCCGCCCCGACGGCCATGGCGCCACCGCGCCACCAGCCGTCCACCGCCGCCCCGGCGTGCCGGAGTGCCGCCCGCCGCCGGATTCGATCCGGACGGCCAGGATCAAAACCCCCGAAGGGGTATGACCCCGGTCCACCGTGGACCAGTGGACCGCGTCCACGGGCCGGTCCACGGCACAGCCCCGCGCCGCCGCCCCGCGTCACGGTGACGTCAGCAGACGGCGTCTGCTGACGCCAGCCGCCGTTCGCCCGCCGTTAGCCGCCGTCGCCGCTTTGCGCTAAGGCCCCTGAGTTTTTCCGTTTTCACGATTAGATCCACCGCAGTTTAAGTTTCTTCGCAGTTTAGTCCTTTTTCTCGCAGATAGGTCCCTGGTAGTTTCAGTTTCTTGCCAGCAAGTCCCTGTAGCTTGTTTTTAGCGTAGTTTTCACGTTTTAGCTCCGATTTGGGTGATTCTCGCGCTCACGTGTTCGTAGCAAAGCGTAGAATAGTTTTATAGCCTTGCTTTGCTCTTTTCCTACTGTTTGGTGTACTGTTCTAATAGAGTAACCTTGTTTGCATGTACTGGCTTGTGTGGATGCTTGTGTGGTGATTGCGTGACCAGCCGGTGAGCCGTTCGAGTTCGTGGGCGACCAGGTGTACGAGGAGCAGGACTTGCAGCTGCAGCCAGGCTTTGAGGAAGGCAAGTATAGCATGGAACATCCTTGATACCTATACATTATTGCAATAATTTATACATATGCATGTGTCTTAAATTGTTTACCTTAAGGCCGTTCCTAGTCCCTTATCATGTACCTTGTTATCCCGGGGTAATGCATATGGGTAGTCTTTTGCTAAGCGCAGCTACATCACCTTATATAAATGCTAATCATGACTTAATGGTTCACCTTAACTATGGTAAAACATACTTTTTAGCAACATGGTTCAGGGAGCTAGAGCTTTGCTTTGTGCATGCTCTAGTGTCTCTCCGTAAGGTCCGGTTCATTAAGCGGCAACCCAGGAACCTGTCGTCGCCGCCGTAACTATTATGGCTCTGGTCTTGGACAAGTAGCTTGTACGTCTCTAGCTTACCAGTGGTTACCGTTAGGCGTGTTGGGGAATATGGGTGCGAGTATGGTTCGATCCACCGGGGACGGTCTCCCTTACGCTCCGGGATCCGTTGGCTATGCCCCGTTAGGCACAGTCCCGTGTTGGGAGCACCTCACCTGCGCTCTGGGCGCTCCGCATGTTGCGCTTGATGGCTATCGCGCTCCGGACGCCATTGACCCCCTATGGTGTTTGATCCATGGGCCTAAGTCAATCTCGGTGCCGAGGGTCATGCTGCCCATATTGTACCAATGCGGCTACTGTGTTTGTTAGGGTGTCTAGCGAAAAGCCTTGTAGCGTCCCTATGCACTCACACCTCGGAAGTGTGGTTCGTGCGTGGTTGGGTGGAAAGCTCCTTCGAGCTTTTACGCTAACGGTTGGGGAAAGGGCGAAACCTCTGCAGAGTGTACATCTATCATGATAGCCGTGCTCACGGTCACGAGCGGCCTGGATCCTTTTTGATTAGAAGATGATGTTAATGATGATGCTTCATGGTATTAATGCTACTTACATCTATAATGGGGTTACAACTGGGAGTTCCTATGCACATGTAGTAACTAGGTGAATGATAAAACGAACCAACTAAAAGTGCTAAAGCAGTAAACCCGAGTCAGCCTTTTCAGCCTTGCATATACTCCTGTTATACTTGCTAAGTAAAGATGAGTTACTTACACTTGGCAACAATCAACAAAATCCCGGACGGGTAACAGATGGAGCAGTGAATGAGGAGGCATTCGCAGACTTCCCGGAGGATCTTCCTTACTTCTGAGCTGCGATCAACCAGTCGGCGTCCCTGTGGGAATTGAGGCGCCATTTGTCTTTAGTTGAGAACTTTAATAAATAGACTTCCGCTGTGTTATTCGTGTAAGACTATGTCTTTGTGTTAAACTCTGGATGTAAAACTATTTATTTCGAGCATTGTGTTCTTTGAGATCCATATTTGTATGCTGTATGTGTTCTGTGGACGTCCTGGGCACACATACGGACGCATTCAGGTTTTGGGTAAATCTGGGTGTGACAAATTGGTATCAGAGCCGTGCTGACTGTAGGATCGCAGCCTAGATAGAATGGACGTATAGATTTTATTTTATCATTGCTCTTTTATCATCTATACTTTGGAGTTGAGTTATTTTATTTAAAAATAGTGTTCTTTTTCCTCTATCCTGTCTATTGTGAAAATTCTAACCCTTGTTTTAATTTTTCTTTTTTTCCCTTTCTCTGCTTTAGATGGCCCGCACGAAGCGCACCGCCCGCAAGAGCACCGGTTGCCGTGGCTACCGACAGTGGTTGGAGAGGCAGGCGCTCCTGAGGCAGCAGCGGGAGCAGCAGCAGCAGCAGCAGCAGGAGGCGCCCCAGGCAGAGGAGGTGCCCCAGGCAGAGGAGGCGCCCCAGGCGGAGGAGGACGCTGAGGAGGACCCAGAGGAGGTGGAGCAGCATGCATCCACCGGCTCGGGAGAGGTGCACCAGTCACACCAGGCTGGGGCGCAGCAGCGGGCAGCCGCTGGAGGTGACCCCAGTGGAGACCCAGATGGCAACGATGGAGATGATGAGGGAGATGAGTCCCGGGCGCCCTCACCTCAGCCGCCAGTGCAGGGCGTCGACGCGGGACGCGGATGGGTCGTGTACAGCTATGTCAGTGATGAGGGTGATGATTTCTTCCACCGCCACCTCGTCCGTCTGCTCCGTGGTCGCTACGGCCACGCTCGTGTGAGAGTGGAGTACCACTGCTGGTGGTGGACCCATCAGCGCTACGACAACTTCTGGAGGACTCAGGTGCATGTCCGCGTGCGTGATCTGCATGCGCGAGCTGATCGTGTGAAGACCGTCCACCACGCCATCACTGACAGGGAAACACAGGAGGCAGGGATAGCTGATGCAGCTCGTCAGGCTCTCTACGTCTACAGGCACAGGCACTACCCCGCGATCCGTCACCAGGCAGAGAGGTGGTACCCCCGCAGGAGGAGCGGAGAGGCAGCTTGTACCATCGCTACCCTCGCGGGTGTTGCAGACCCCCAGCTTGCTTCCACAGTGCAGCTCGTCGGCGCCCTCAGCACAGAGTTGACCGCCGTCCTGCAGGAGAACCACAGACTGAGGCACCACCTTGAGACAGCCCGCTTCACAATCGAGGCGATGGAGGAGCATTACATGGGGAGACCGAGGTCGCACAGCCCGAGGCGCCAGGGGGAGTCGCCACCTCACAGGATGACCTTCTACGGGAATGCAGCCAGCCGCACCACCATCGATCCTTAGGAGTTCAGTACCATGAGTCTGTAATAGGGATCGTTTAGTACCACGCTTTTGAGTCAAAACTGGTTGAGTCGTGTCGAGTCTTGTGTGAGCTATGTCCTTAGTTGCTTGGATGGTTTATTATTATGCTTATGTGTGATTTGGATTTTTTGTAATGATTGTGATGAGAGCAGATGCAAATCTGTGATCATCTAGTATTGGATTAAGGTATAAGGAGTTTAATGAATAAATAGTTGGGGTCTTTATCTTTGTTGCTCTTTCTCTACCGTCTTCCCTGCGTATGAGGTTCTTTATCTTGTCAGTTATACAGTATCTCTGAGATCCGACTGCAATGAGATTGGATTGTTATTTATTATGGTCCTATGGTTATTAATGAGAAATTGTACATATTTGACAGATGGTTGACACAAGGAGGACAGGTGGCAGTGGGACGAACCAGAACCAGAACGCGCCAGTGCCACCCACCACGGAGCAGATGATGCAGACGCAGACCCAGCTGATGCAGCAGATGGCCCAGATCATGGCCATGATGCAACAGAACCAGCAGAACCCGCCTGTCCAGCAGCCTCTGGCGCCTGCCAGGGATAGGAGGAGCGAGTTCTTGAGGGGACATCCACCCAAGTTCTCCCACGCCAGCAACCCACTGGAAGCTGAAGACTGGCTTAAGTCTGTGGAGAGGCAGCTCGACATTGCGCAGTGTGATGACAGGGAGAAGGTCCTCTACGCATCAGGACAACTTGAGGGAGCAGCCCTAGACTGGTGGGATGCCTACCAGTATGCACAGCCTGACCGCAACCTGATCACCTGGCGGCAGTTCCGTGACAGTTTCCGCTCTCACCATGTGCCTGAGGGGTTGATGACCTTGAAAAAGCAAGAGTTCCTGGCACTGAAGCAGGAGGGGATGAGTGTCACAGCCTATCGTGACAAGTTTCTTGAGCTAGCCCGTTATGCTCCTGAGGACGTGGCCACTGACATGAAGAGACAGACCCGGTTCCGGAATGGGCTACTGGATGCACTGCAGTACCAGATGACCTGCATCAAATTCCCAAACTTTGGGGAGTTGGTGGACGGAGCCCTGATGCTGGAACACAAGCGTCGGGAGATGGAAGAAAAGAAGAGGAAGTTCATGAACCAGCAGTCGGGAAGCAACAGCCGCCCCCGCTTCAACCCCCAGCCAAGTCAGCCAGCGAATCAGCAGCGCTTCCAGGGGCAGTCCAGCCTGATGAACCGCAACCTGAACATGCAGCGTCCACAATATCCTCCACCCCAGCAGCAGCAGCAGCAACGCCTCCAGAACCAACAGCAGAACAACCAGGCTCCGCGCCTCACCCAGGCCAACAACATGCCAACAGGGCCGAGGACGTGCTTCAACTGTGGGGAACCGGGGCACTTCTCCAACGCTTGCCCCAAGAGGGTCCAGAATGCTGGCCAGGGCGCCAACAACAATCAGAGGGCCGGACAGCAGCCAGTCCAGAATGGGAACCAACAGCAGGCACAGGGAAACCGTGGCCAGCAGAACTTCGTCAAGGGCAGGGTTCACCACATGGGCGCCGAGACTGCACAAGAAGCTACTGATGTGGTCGTCGGTACGTTTCCAGTAAACTCACACCCTGCTACAGTTTTGTTTGATTCTGGGGCTTCGCATGCTTTCATATCTGCCGACTTTGTGAAAAAGAATAAGATGCTTATGCAACCCACGGGAAATACTATGCTAGTTACTTCACCTGGGGGAGAATTGAGAGCAACCTTACGCTGTCCCGATGTTAAGGTCACCATAAGGGGGGTAGACTTCCTCGCACAACCGATGGTTCTAAACTCCATCGGGATGGATCTGATCTTGGGGATGAGCTGGCTAGCAAAGTATGACGCCCTAATCCAGTGCGCCAAAAGGGCCGTGCAGCTGACGACAAGGACCGGGGAGAAGATTGAGTACCAGGCTACCAGTTCGTTAGAATATTGCCAAGTCAACCAGACTGAGGGTGCAGTGCTGGAAGATATCAGAGTGGTGTGCGACTTCCCGGACGTATTCCCGGACGAGCTGCCAGGTATGCCCCCAGAACGCGAAGTCGAATTTGTTATTGAATTGAAACCTGGCACAGCCCCAATAGCTAAAAGGCCATACAGAATGGGGGTAAAAGAATTGGAAAAACTTAAGGAGGAGTTAAAGGCCTTATTGGCCAAGGGGTATATCCGTCCTAGCTCTTCACCTTGGGGAGCACCAGTTTTGTTTGTGGACAAGAAAGACGGGACACAGAGGATGTGCATCGACTATCGGGCTCTCAATGAAGTGACCATCAAGAACAAGTATCCGTTGCCAAGGATCGACGACCTGTTTGACCAGTTGAAGGGAGCATGTGTGTTCTCAAAGATTGATCTCCGTTCAGGGTACCATCAGATGAGGATCAGGATGTCCGACATCCCCAAGACAGCCTTCACCACTCGGTATGGTCTGTTCGAGTTCACAGTGATGTCCTTTGGGTTAACCAATGCACCTGCCTACTTCATGTATCTGATGAATAGCGTGTTCATGGACTATCTCGACAAGTTCGTGGTCGTGTTCATCGACGATATTCTAGTTTTCTCTAAGAATGAGGAGGAGCACGAGGAACATCTGAGGCTAGTGATGCAGAGGCTCAGGGAGCACCAGTTGTATGCTAAATTGAGCAAGTGTGAATTCTGGTTGAAGGAGGTGGCATTCTTGGGACACGTGCTGTCAAACGGAGGAGTAGCAGTCGACCCGAAGAAGGTCAGTGATGTGTTGAGTTGGAATCCGCCTCAGGACGTGAGCGAGATCCGGAGTTTCTTGGGAATGGCAGGTTATTATCGGAGGTTCATCGAGGGGTTCTCCAAGATTGCTAAACCGATGACCTCACTATTGGAGAAGGAAGCCAAGTTTGTGTGGACCGAAGAGTGTCAAGCCAGCTTTGAGGAGTTGAAGAAGCGGTTGACCACAGCACCTGTACTGGTGTTGCCAGATATCGCCAAGGCCTTCTCAGTCTATTGTGATGCATCACGTCAGGGGCTGGGATGTGTACTCATGCAGGAGGGCAGAGTTGTGGCATATGCGTCCCGACAGTTGAGGAAACATGAACTGAATTATCCGACCCACGACCTGGAATTAGCAGCAGTGGTCCATGCCTTGAAGATCTGGAGGCATTATCTGATCGGGCACAGGTGTGACATCTACACCGACCATAAGAGCCTCAAGTATGTGTTCACACAGTCGGATTTGAACATGCGACAACGCAGATGGTTGGAGCTGATCAAGGACTATGACCTGGAGATCCACTATCATCCGGGTAAGGCCAACCTGGTGGCAGATGCTTTGAGTAGGAGAACCTATGTGAGTCAGGCTACAGAGAGGAACCTACCGGAAGAGTTGGCTCGAGACTTTGAGAAGTTGCGCTTGGGTTTCGTGGCCAGCATGACAGAGCTGGAGGTAGAGCCAACATTGGAGCAAGAGATTCGAAAGGGACAGTTAGAGGATGAGAAAATCAAAGAGATAGCAGAACAGGTCAAGCTGGGAAAAGCACCCGAGTTTCGAGTGGATGATCAGGGAACAGTATGGTATGGAGAGAGGATATGCGTGCCAGACCTAAAGCACATCAGGGATATGATCCTAAGGGAGGCCCATGACTCGGCGTACTCTATACACCCGGGGAGTACCAAGATGTACCTAGACCTTAAGGAGAAGTTCTGGTGGTACGGACTGAAGAGGGATGTTGCCACTCACGTAGCACTGTGTGATACATGTCAGAGAGTGAAGGCTGAGCATCAGAGGCCAGCCGGATTACTTCAACCCTTGAAGATACCCGAATGGAAATGGGAAGAGGTCGGTATGGATTTTATAACAGGATTGCCCACCACACAGAGAGGGTTCGATTCTATATGGGTGATCGTGGATCGGTTAACCAAAGTGGCGCACTTTATTCCCGTGAAGACTAAATATACAGGGGCCCAGCTGGCAGAGCTGTATATGGAGAGGATCGTGTGCTTACATGGCGTTCCGAAAAAGATAGTGTCGGATCGAGGCACTCAGTTCACCTCACACTTCTGGCATAAGCTACATGAATCAATGGACACGAAGCTGCAGTTCAGTTCGGCTTACCACCCACAGACAGATGGGCAGACAGAGAGGACAAATCAGATATTGGAAGATATGTTGAGGGCTTGTGCATTGCAGTATGGGACTAGTTGGGAGAAGAGTCTACCGTACGCAGAGTTCTCATACAACAACAGTTATCAGCAGAGCATCAAAATGGCACCTTTCGAGGCCCTATATGGGAAGAAGTGTAGAACGTCGTTGTTCTGGAATCAGACTGGGGAAAGTCAGGTGTTTGGGCCTGAGATTTTGAAAGAGGCGGAACGACAGGTGCAGGTAATCAGGCAGAACATGAGAGCGGCACAGTCTCGGCAGAAGAGCTATGCGGATGTCCACCGACGGGCTCTCAGTTTTGAGGTCGACGACTTTGTATATCTCAAGGTGTCACCAATGCGGGGAGTGCGGAGGTTCAATGTGAAAGGAAAGCTAGCACCCCGGTACATAGGACCCTTCCGGGTCTTGGAAAGGAAAGGCGAGGTGGCCTATCAGTTAGAGCTACCAGAACAACTGGCAGGGGTACACGATGTGTTCCATGTGTCACAGCTAAAGAAATGTTTGCGGGTACCTGAGGAACAGATCCCTCTGGAAGAGTTGAATGTGCAGGAGGACCTCACCTACAACGAGCACCCGGTCAGAATACTGGAAGAGTCCGAGAGGGTCACCAGAAACAAAGTGATACGGATGTGCAAGGTTCAGTGGAGTCGACACTCGGAGGATGAGGCAACTTGGGAAAGAGAGGAGGATCTCAAGGCAGAATATCCGCAGCTGTTCGAGTCCGCATCCGAATCTCGAGGACGAGATTCATCCTAAGGGGGTAGGTTTGTAACACCCTAAAATTTCCCTTTTGAGAATTAGTAATTAAGTTGCCTTTTCATTAAAGTGCCATAATTAATATAGGGAAAATAAAAACTTTTTGAGAAATTAAAATCAAATATAAGGCTTAGGAACGTCTTTGTTGCATTCATGCTGGTGCATATATTTTTTTTTGTTGTTTTGTTTGAGTGGTTTCTTTTTCTCTTTTTCTCCAAAGTCCAGAAAACCCCCTTCTTCTTTTCTTCTTTTCCCTTTTTTTCTTCCCTGGCCAGCCCAGCCGCCTCTGCTTCGTGGGCCGCCAGCCCACCAACCGCGCGCGCGCCCCGCAGCCCGCCAGCGCCCCGCCCGCTCGCCCGCGCTCGCCGCCAGGTGGGGCCCGTCCCCAACCTCCCGCCGCCGAGCCAAGCCCGACTCGGGTTCGACCGCCGCCGCCGCGTCGCGCCGGGTCCGACCCGGGCGCGCACGCCAAGGACCCCCGGGGTTATTTAAGGCCACCACCCGCCGCCATCGCCCCCTCTTTTCCCAAGCCCTAGCCGCCACCTAGCGCTGCGCCGTCGCCCAAACCCTAGCGAGCGCCGCCGCTCGCCGCCGCCGCCTCGAGACCCCGAAGCTCGCCGCCGACGTCACCTTCATCTTCGCGGTGAGCTCCTCGACGTCCAGGTGGTCTCCGCGCCCCCTCCCGTGCACCGCAGCGCCCAGACGCGCCGCCGCCGCCCCGACGGCCATGGCGCCACCGCGCCACCAGCCGTCCACCGCCGCCCCGGTGTGCCGGAGTGCCGCCCGCCGCCGGATTCGATCCGGACGGCCAGGATCAAAACCCCCGAAGGGGTATGACCCCGGTCCACCGTGGACCAGTGGACCGCGTCCACGGGCCGGTCCACGGCACAGCCCCGCGCCGCCGCCCCGCGTCACGGTGACGTCAGCAGACGGCGTCTGCTGACGCCAGCCGCCGTTCGCCCGCCGTTAGCCGCCGTCGCCGCTTTGCGCTAAGGCCCCTGAGTTTTTCCGTTTTCACGATTAGATCCACCGCAGTTTAAGTTTCTTCGCAGTTTAGTCCTTTTTCTCGCAGATAGGTCCCTGGTAGTTTCAGTTTCTTGTCAGCAAGTCCCTGTAGCTTGTTTTTAGCGTAGTTTTCACGTTTTAGCTCCGATTTGGGTGATTCTCGCGCTCACGTGTTCGTAGCAAAGCGTAGAATAGTTTTATAGCCTTGCTTTGCTCTTTTCCTACTGTTTGGTGTACTGTTCTAATAGAGTAACCTTGTTTGCATATATTGGCTTGTGTGGATGCTTGTGTGGTGATTGCGTGACCAGCCGGTGAGCCGTTCGAGTTCGTGGGCGACCAGGTGTACGAGGAGCAGGGCTTGCAGCTGCAGCCAGGCTTTGAGGAAGGCAAGTATAGCATGGAACATCCTTGATACCTATACATTATTGCAATAATTTATACATATGCATGTGTCTTAAATTGTTTACCTTAAGGCCGTTCCTAGTCCCTTATCATGTACCTTGTTATCCCGGGGTAATGCATATGGGTAGTCTTTTGCTAAGCGCAGCTACATCACCTTATATAAATGCTAATCATGACTTAATGGTTCACCTTAACTATGGTAAAACATACTTTTTAGCAACATGGTTCAGGGAGCTAGAGCTTTGCTTTGTGCATGCTCTAGTGTCTCTCCGTAAGGTCCGGTTCATTAAGCGGCAACCCAGGAACCTGTCGTCGCCGCCGTAACTATTATGGCTCTGGTCTTGGACAAGTAGCTTGTACGTCTCTAGCTTACCAGTGGTTACCGTTAGGCGTGTTGGGGAATATGGGTGCGAGTATGGTTCGATCCACCGGGGACGGTCTCCCTTACGCTCCGGGATCCGTTGGCTATGCCCCGTTAGGCACAGTCCCGTGTTGGGAGCACCTCACCTGCGCTCTGGGCGCTCCGCATGTTGCGCTTGATGGCTATCGCGCTCCGGACGCCATTGACCCCCTATGGTGTTTGATCCATGGGCCTAAGTCAATCTCGGTGCCGAGGGTCATGCTGCCCATATTGTACCAATGCGGCTACTGTGTTTGTTAGGGTGTCTAGCGAAAAGCCTTGTAGCGTCCCTATGCACTCACACCTCGGAAGTGTGGTTCGTGCGTGGTTGGGTGGAAAGCTCCTTCGAGCTTTTACGCTAACGGTTGGGGAAAGGGCGAAACCTCTGCAGAGTGTACATCTATCATGATAGCCGTGCTCACGGTCACGAGCGGCCTGGATCCTTTTTGATTAGAAGATGATGTTAATGATGATGCTTTATGGTATTAATGCTACTTACATCTATAATGGGGTTACAACTGGGAGTTCCTATGCACATGTAGTAACTAGGTGAATGATAAAACAAACCAACTAAAAGTGCTAAAGCAGTAAACCCGAGTCAGCCTTTTCAGCCTTGCATATACTCCTGTTATACTTGCTAAGTAAAGATGAGTTACTTACACTTGGCAACAATCAACAAAATCCCGGACGGGTAACAGATGGAGCAGTGAATGAGGAGGCATTCGCAGACTTCCCGGAGGATCTTCCTTACTTCTGAGCTGCGATCAACCAGTCGGCGTCCCTGTGGGAATTGAGGCGCCATTTGTCTTTAGTTGAGAACTTTAATAAATAGACTTCCGCTGTGCTATTCGTGTAAGACTATGTCTTTGTGTTAAACTCTGGATGTAAAACTATTTATTTCGAGCATTGTGTTCTTTGAGATCCATATTTGTATGCTGTATGTGTTCTGTGGACGTCCTGGGCACACATACGGACGCATTCAGGTTTTGGGTAAATCTGGGTGTGACAAGGGGCCATGTGCGCAGCCCCTTTTAGCACCGGTTGGTTTCGAGACCCGGTGCTAAAGGGGGCCTTTAGCACCGGGTAAATGACCCGGTGCTAAAGGTGTACCCCTTTAGCACCGAAAGATCCGCACCGGTTGGGAAACCGGTGCTGAAGGGGGTTTCCCAACCGGTGCGGATGCCTCATTCTCTTCTAGTGAGTGGACTTCGAGGTAGAAACCAGGCGAGAAAAAGAGGGGAATATAGCTCACTAGCGATTCATATATTTGACATCGAAATCAAGTAACTCAATAAGGATGCACAAAGTTTGTCATATCAACACACTGACTATTCCTCTCTTGCATTGTACAGATAGAACACTACATGATGTCCACAACCAAGGTTGATTATTCCTGATACTGGATTTCTGTGCTCCACAGACTGCTAAAGTTAAGTAAAGGACATATTCCAAAATATCTACGTCCAAAAAGAAACAAGGCTCGCGCAGTGACAAACACAATAGTCTGAATGATTGAACAGCACCTAGTAATCAGGTCGCAACATTATCATGTGGATATTGTACGGACGCTGTTCCGCCCCATCATTCCTCTGTGATGTCTCCTTCAAATCCTTCTACATTCTGGACACAATATTTTCTGTTGTCGGTTTGTAGATGCAGCTTGCAGAGTGCTATTGTTGTTATGTTTCAATATTTGTATCACCAGTCAATAAAACTTACTTCATCTCAAACATCAACTTTGACCACAACTTTTTACATATAAATGCTAACAGAAAATGGTAAAAATAATGTATCACAAAAAATATTTTTCACAAAAATGTAGTGTTTCATATGATCAATAGATTGTTCTTATGAATATTCCCTCTTATTTGTGTACACTCTTCCATGCTATTTATTTGTGATTAAGGATTGAGCTGAGAACATTATAACAATATGGCTATATGCGGTCGCGAAGGTCAGAGACATTTCTTTTCTAAAAAGATTAATTCGATTAGTTTTCTTAAATAAATGTTTAATATTATTGACTCTTTTCTAATAGGCCATTCAATTGCGGTGGTAATGACATTCTAGCCATCTGACGTAATGTCTGAACTAGAGAATCATCTTAATAATATATTAATATGCCTTTTCCACTTTAGATTGTAAAGAAAAGACTTCTCTTTACAATATATCTGAATGATCACAACCCCGTAATTAGCAACTAATTTGTACAAATTCGTTATTTGGAACGAATTGTGGAATCAATAAGTGACAAAAATGGCCTCGTGTCTAATGGAAAGAACTCTCGCTCACAGCTGTGGAACCTTGGCGGATGAGGGTTTCCAAGTCGCTTGATCTGAGATGACCCTTTGTGCATTGCCGTCCATCTGTGATATAACCTTTGGTGGAAATAGAAATGGTGTTGGATGGTAGCATCTTTCATAATGGACAATCAGCGAATATATATTTATTCTTTATTTGTAGGATATAAAAAAAACAAGGCACTATTGACACGATCAAAATCTGAGAAGTTCATGCAACTGGCAGGCCTGAAACTCTGTGATGGATATACGGCGGTAACTTGCCACCTTAACTCAGGCGGACGATATACATTATAGAACAACGTTGATGAATACGACCACATTTTTTTTAATCGTAAGGTACAAAACGGAAACAAAGGGGGACAATATTGTGATCACAAGCTAAAAGGTTGATGCCAACGGACACTCTAGTGCGAGGAGCATAAGTACTAGAACTTGACCACACAGTAAAATTTCATATCATATCAGTAAGTCCATTCTCATTTTCCATGGTGCAACGTGGCATTTATATGTAGAAGGAAACAACTTAACTACTTATATCTTAGATCCTCCAAGTTTTAGGAGATGATTGCCATTGGCGTCTCTGTCAATATTTAGCCGGCATGCATGAGCAAGCCATGCGTTGTCCACCATAGTTCATCAGCACAGCACGTGGCTACCCGTGGCCTCCAAACAAAGGCTGGCTCAGCATTGACTTTGCATAACTAAACTGCAAACTGGCAAATGACGATTCGATAAGCTAGAGAGTAAAGATCAGTCTTCACGATAAGATAATCCAGAAGAAGATGACAATGCAGCACAGCAACTGATGGCAGGTATATTACTCTACCAATTCTTGCAGGTCACATCATGTCGTATGCACATATTAAAACAGTGTGACTGAGATAATAACATACACATACTCTAGGACTCCTGGAGCTAGCAGCAATTATATGCACAAATAACTAATGCAACTCCAATCAGAAGTCGCCATTAACTCTGACTTCAAATTTCAAATAACTTTAAATATTTGAAGAATTAAATTGTTCATGAATAATGCAACTGGGTATACATAATTTGGTGAAGAACCTAAAGGACATAGTTGTTGTGCATTTAGCTAGATACATTTCCTTGCTACAGTATTTCTCTGACTTGATTATTTAACTTGTACCATTATTAACAAATGTTCATCCTAATAATTGAAATGGTGAGTTATGTACTTATAGGCGGCTAGCTTGTGCCGCAGAGACTGTAATTTATTTCTTTATTTCTTTATTTTTTAAAAGGCGGCTATAGACCTTTAATTATTATTCTGACCTATATATCCGCAATGTTCAGATGAGCATCATTTAGCATCTGCGCTAATATTTAGGGGGAGATGTACATGATAGTTCATCCGCAGAGCACGTGGCCAGCTGTGGCCTCCACAAGGTTGGATCAACATTGACTTCTGCATTACTAAACTGCAAACAGGCATGCGTGTTGATGACATTATGCTACAGAGTCAAGCTCAATTTGCACAGTAAGATAACCGATAAGAAGATGCGAAATGCAGCAACTTGCCGCTATATTAGTGTATTTATTCTTTCAGGTCACATCCTGTCGTATTTATATGTTCAGCTGACAATGTGAGTGAAGATAATATACACGGTGATGGGATCATACACTGATATACACATCAACTGTTAGAGCTAATTAAGAATCATATGCATGCACAAAATAACCTAATGTAGTTGGAATAATGAGATGTCGCCATTAACTCTGACTTCGTGGAATACTTACATTTGAATTGAGAGAGAAAAAAATTGCATATACATGCACGGGTATATATAAACCGTTGAAGAACCGAAACATATTGTTGCCTTACATCGGACTTGATTTATTTAACTTACCATCAATGAATCATCATATTATTAAATAGGCGAGGTGTCTTGTTTCTATAGGTGGCTAGCCTTGATCTCACAAGCTGGATATCGGTACCAATTTAGTTGGATGTGGGCTCTTACAAAAAGAGTGGTCAATATATATATGGTATATATTGTATTAATATCTTGAAAATGAAGGAACCCAAATGATGGAGGATACCTATTGTGCTTTGTTCATGTTGCCCTTAACTGGAATATTCCTGGTTGTGTGTGTTTGTTGATGCAGAGGCAGGAAAACAGTTTCGGATTATCTAGAAACTAGAATACTACTTCTATTTCTATTGGAATATTTAACTTACTTATTTTTGAAACTATGGACTCTAACTTAAGGTACACTATTTATTACTTACTAGTAGAGAGAACACTTTCGGATTTGGACATCTGAACCGGCTGAAACATGACCCGGTGCTAATGCTAGAATTAGCAACGGGTCCAAATTTTGGAGCCCCTAGGAGCCTTTTAGCGTGGGTTTGTAACACCAATTGGTGTTAAAAGTCACCATTGATCATCGATTGGTGTTATCAACCATCACTAAAGCTCTCGAGGCTTTAGCATGGGTTTGGTGTTACAAACCTATGCTAAATGCCTTTTAGCACCGGTTGGTGTTAAATACCCGTGCTAAAGGGTTCTTCACCGGTTAATTTAAAAAGAAAACATCTCTTATCCAATCACATATGTTGTGTAAGTGAGATGGTAAGAGGATACATGCGAGGCAAGAGATCTCAAGTTTGAAACCTCATCACCTTTTAACACCGGTTATTTGAACAGGTGCTAAATGTTGATACCTTTAGTATCGACCAATGAGGCTCCTTCCAGCAGTAGTGACTATACCAACGTAGGATGCACACTTTGTTTATTATTAGTTGACATCATTTTGGGTTCTTTCATTTTTTATACTAATACCATTAAAGCAGCATGTCTCGATTTGGAACCTTTTTCCTTTGCCTCAAACCTTCCAGGCACCAGGGTGCCTCTTTCTTGTATCGGAACAACTTTTCCAACACAGTACCCGTTAGCCAATATTAGAGCATCTCCAAGTCTCTCTAAAACCTTATTATCTAAATCATTATTAGAGTCATTTGTATAAAAGTCATTTTCTATATCTTTCCGTTTTCCAACAGCTTTTCTATATCTTGTGTGCACCCTGGAAAACTATTCTCTTTTCTATATTTGGCCAGCGAGAAATACAGAATAGAGAGTGACTATGTTTGAATAACCAAATAGAGAAGTTTTTAAAAGGTACACTTTTAATCAAAATATCTAAAACTAGCAATTAGTATTTAAGTCACTTGGAGTTGCTCTTACTAAAGTGTCCATTTGTAAGGTAACTGAACTTTTCTTAAGCATAATTATCCAAAATTTTCATTTGTGCAGGATAGAAATTTACTGTAGTCATATAATTCAGAAGGCCATAACAATCGATTTACTCTTAAAAAAGAGATGATCTTCTCTTCAATGCAATGATACTCTCATGTGTGTTCGAGAAAAAAAGACTAAAAAGATCTGATTAAGTAACTTACGAACTGAGCTTTCCTCTTAAAATTAATTAAGCTGGGAACAGCATGTTCCTTGCGGTCATATTTCTTCAAGAAAATGCAATTTGCCATGACGTATGAACTGCAGCATCAATTGGTGCCAATGCGGCAGGAATACAGTGATGATGTCATCAACTGTACTAAGAATACCTAAGTGCAATCATTGTGAACTGGTGTAATACAAGAATATTCCACTAATGTCTAAGTGCAGTTCCTGCACAAAAACGGTCATAAATTAAATTATAAACCTGAAAAATATAAAATGGTAGAAACAATCAGCACCCCAAAATCTTAGCATTTTCTAACCTGTGAGAATCGAAATCAGCGGACGCAAGGAACATACCATCTTGAAATATTAGCATTTACTACATGCTACTCTATGTTGTCAAAGAAATGAACAACAAGCCACATGGTTGTCAACTGGAGTATTACACACCTGAATATCTGATGATTGAGTGCTTGGACTCCATCGCGACTGCGACTTTTGAGGGAAAAGAAGGTTGGCACCAAGATTGCAAAATTACCACACCCCACTGATCATTTACATTGGACACTCACTCTCAATTAATTAAGATACACATATACTGATCTTAGGATCGCACATCTGATTGCAAAATGCTACTTGGACCAGCCATCTAGGAGCAATCAGAGCCGTCCAAAGATAAAACACAAGATATGTAACAGTACATCTTCTAGATATAGAGACTCTAGAGCGTTTCTACTACTGCGGGAGAGGGATGTCCGCCAGGTCCTGCCGGAACGGCACGGGATGGTCGTCCTCCTCCTCACCGGCCTCCTTGGCCTTCTCGGCGTCGGCCTCGGCGGAGTCGGCGACGAAGGTGACGACGCTGTCCTTCCTGAATGTGAGGTAGATGACGGCGAAGATGTAGATGAGCATGAGGGGGAAGACGAGGAGCCCGACCAGCACGTTGGCGTACTTGGGCAGCGAGTTGTGGATGAGCCACCCCACGAAGCTCGTGCTCAGGAAGTACATGTTGATGCCGATGATCATCAGCCCCAGCAGCCACGAGACCACGATGATCTGCAACACAGTTAATAGCATTGTTATTTGACTATACTCTTTTTTTTTTTGGTAACAGGTGGTAATAAAATTAAAAACCACTCTTCCTTCTCGACTCGTTTTAAAGAAAAAATTGGGAAGCTGTTCTCGTGGTCGATCTTTTCCAATCCTGTGCAGGAAAGGACAGATGCCTCGAATCTGGTTCATGTAACAATTTTGTTTGTTCAGCTTGGACGTAGTACACTGCCATGTGATGAGCCTGTATGTGTCATTGATCCAGAACATGGGGTGCTGAGAACATCTTGTGCAAGGCTAGGCTAGCTCATGGTAGGCATCCACAGGTTATAAAAGTTGAGACACGAGCAAGCAACAAGGACATAGTTTTCCCTGAGCCAGTGAGTGCTTACGTAGATGGAGTTCTTGTGTGGCCCCATCTTGCTGCTGCTGCTGCTGAACTTGAGAAGTGGGATCAGGGCAAATGGCAGCTCAAAGGACAGTATCATCTGCAAAGGAAAAATCACCAATCATTCGCCTGCTTTATTTAGAAGGCCTAGAAGGAGCGCTTAATTATTGTGCACTTTCAGATCACATGTTCCTTAGTGCCGTTTCTTAATTAGGTAAAAAATACTTGTTAATCCACAGTTAAAATTAACCAGGTGCGTGTTAAACTAGCTGCTATATATGGGTATAGCTAGTGGACATGCCACTCAGTCTGTGAGGTGTGGAATGTGACGCACCAAATGCACCATCGGTGTACCAGTTGTTCATGTATTGTTTATGTTTCGGTTTTTTCTTTTTTGCTTCTAATAAAAATTCGGCAAGACTTGCTGGCGTATGTTAAAAAAAAAAGAATGTGACGCACCGATGCGATGATGATGAGACGGCCGGCGCCACTGGAGCCGCCGATGATGGAGACGACTAGGCTCGGCGCAATGGCGATGCAGCGGGTCATCAGGTTCCTCAGCCACTTCTTCATCCTGATGTCCAGAAATCCCTGTACGCATGTATATATATATGCAACGTGAGGAAAGCAACAAGACTGGAAATAAAGCTTGCAGCGGGCTCATCGCTTGCACTTGGTGAAATCCTACTAGGATTAGCACACAGCTGGCTCCTCCATGAGCTGTATCTCTTAAACAGTGCAAAGAATGTGATAGTTCTTTGGTTTGTCGGAAGAAAGGCCGGATTCCTTTCAGTTCTAAAAGCTGCCCACACACGTATATTTGTAAATTACACTGGCCACCAATTCTTGAAGTTTAGTAACTTATTTTAAATAGTACCTTAGATTGAAAAAAAAAAACAGTACCAAGAAGAAGGTCCAGCAAGTCAAATAAGTTTAGAGTTATTATCAGAAGGTTTAGTAAAGTTTAAAGTTATTGGCAACAATAGCTCGTTATAAGAAATTTTAGAATGATTGGGAATAATGAGAGCTGTCCGTTTCGAGAAATAAGTTATTGACAAAAAGTGCAAAATAAACTAATGATCGAATAAGTTTTGTGTTATAGTCTTATATATTACAGACCATGACAAGTCAAACCGCAAGTGATAAATATCAAGGACTTACTGGATTAATTAATTGACCAATCATTTGTTAATGATGGTGAAAGGTACCTGCATGATGTACTGGCCGGAGTAAGTGCCTGTTATGGTGGAGCTCTGCCCAGACGCCAAGAGCGCCACGCCGTACACGATCGCACTCGACCTGCCCAACACGTTCTGTTCGATCCAAGCACAAACAAAATGAAGAAAAAAAAATTATCCAACTTTCGAACAATTATTTATTTTTCCCAGCTGCTAGCAGTAAGTGTTCTGTAATTGGAGTAGTGACATCGCCGTGCCTTGAGGAGAAAGGAGGAGGAGTCCAGTGTGAGGTCGCTGCATCTTTCAGAATCCTCCGGTGAGATGTTGTCGGCGAAGCAGACGGTCCCGGAGACGGAGATGACGGCGATGTTGATCAGCAGCGCCACGAACAGCGCGAACCCGCTCTCGTAGAGGAAGAACCTGCAGGCGTCCTGAATTTCGTCCAAGAGGGCATCATGGTGCAGCAGTGAGTTGAATCGCGCATGATTCTTATTTATTTATTATTTTTGTTCTTGAACATTATATATGTTCTGCGTGTTGATAAAAAATAACTTACCTTGATTCCTTTAACCGATGAAGGCGTCTTCCTCGACAGCACCAGTGCAGAGTGCAAGAACAGGTTGTGCCTGCAATTATCAGTCGATTATTAATTAAGGCCAATGTTTAACTCAAATAAACAATAATAGTTTTGGGTTTAGTCAACAGGTAACAAGTTCTATGCATATATACAAAAGTACAAAACATGTTAGTGGCAACTACTGCTGATATGCATGTGGAGCTCTCTGACGCAGATTCATCGCCAACCACTCCCATTTTTCTTAATCCCTTGACCTGGCCGCCACGTTTGCCATGGCCAAGAATCAGTATTTTTTTAAGAGGTCTTCTTCGGTGCTCCATACTACCCTATGGTAGTATGGAGTATGGAGGGATGGGCAATTTTGTAATTAGACTGTGATATAATTTTTTTATTGGAGCTCCTAACCTAAATGAACATATGTGTAAAAAGAAATAAATATATCGGACCAAATGAGTATAAAAATAAAAATATTTTTTCTCATAATACCTCTATATCACTATATTACTCGATCTATACCACATTATATCACACGTTAAAAATAATTTTTTTCCCATAATACCTCTATACTACTATTCTACTCGACCTATATTACCTTATACTACAGGTGAAGGTCTAGTAGTATACAACTAATTTGGACCGTCAGATCCTTTTATACTGGTCCTTTTTGAACACCAGTATAAGGTAGTATGAAGCACCGAAGAAAACCTCTTTTTTAAAAGCATATGCAATTAATCCTCAATTGCTTACGGCATGATAAGAGCTCCAAGGAGGGCAATGGCATCTCCGGTGGCGCCATCACCCTTGAGCCTGGGTATGAAGAGCCCTTTGATGACCTCCACGGCCGGAGGTTTCACGAAGCTCATCTCTCCGAAGAAGCACGCCGCCATGACGAACACCAGCATCGAGATCAGAAACTCCAGCTTCCTCACCTAGTTTGAGGAAAAAAGAAGAAGAATATCATCATAACGCTAAAGCAACTGTCAACTAGTTAAACCTGTATTTTATATTAAAGAAAGAGTCAATTCACACTAATAAAAAAGTACAATGAATGAGTCAATTCACACGCAAATTTTAAAATCACAGTCAGTTCTTGAAAATTATATCCATAGATGATGTCCACACCAATATTAATTTGGAAACGGTAACAATCCAACTCCCCACACGGTAAATACATGAACACGTACCCCATATCTTTGTAGTCCAAGAAGCAGGAGAGTGCTGGAGCCGGTGATGAGAACCCCAACCCACACGGGGATGTGAAACAAAAGGTTGAAAGCGAAAGCTGTCCCTATGACTGCCAAAACATTACAATAGCAAATGCTAGTAAGAAAAAGTTAAGGCAATCGAACACGGCAATGGAAGATTACATTTTGAACAGCTATTGTTATGCTAATGACACCATGTTGGACTAGGTCCTTGCATCTTCTTCCATTGCCACTATTGTTTGGACGAAGGCAATCGAACACTGCAATGGAAGATTACATTTTGAACAGCTATTGTTATGCTAATGACACCATGTTGGATTAGGTCCTTGCAACTTCTTCCAGTGCCACTATTGTTTGGACGATAAGGCAATCGAACACGGCAATGGAAGATTACATTTTGTATGATATTAGCTTGCATCATCCTAAGACGATCTTGACTTTAGCACAAATAAGTGTGATAGGAACATTGGACTATAGACAAAATACTTTCTCTCCTTGTGGTTTGTGGATTAACAATTGAAAATGTGGGCCCAGACTTTGGGAGTAATATACATATACTTTTTCTTATCCCTCTCGGTCGGCTTAAATTAAAATAGAACAAGGTCAAATGTGTCCTTTCTTCAGAAATTTAATTGTTGTTTTTTCATTGGATAATATTATAGTTTTGGTTTTTCATTCTCGTTCTAACGTACCTTCTGGGATATCTGCAGCAATCACGGCCACCTCTGCTAGGATCCATAGACAGATCCTCACAAACTTCGGATACTCACTCTTGCATATCTCAGCAAGATGCCTCCCTGGTTTAATTAAAATTAATACCATTAGTGACAAATTGTTCATATTTCTATATGCAGAGATGGCAAATTAGCGTTGCCTTCTAGGTACCTGTCACAACTCCAAGATTAGCTGCTAGTGATTGTATGATCAGTGCGAAGATGAGACCAATAAGAATCACCCAAAGGAGCTAAACATGGCACAAAGAGAACCAGACAATTGCAAAATGCAAAGAATCAGTTAGGTTCTCATTTTTGGTATCTTCTGGAACAAAAGTGTAGAAGATTTGCTAGAGTAAATGGGGGCGAAAAGAAAAGCACAGAATCATTAAAGGAAGGAACAAAATCTTCTGTGCTTTTGGAACGCACTCAAAATGTACCTCGTATCTGTGATTCGCTCCTGCTTGCAGATCCGTTTCCACTGTTTCAAATTTGGAAAAAGGTTGTGAGAAACGGCAGGAGAGAGAGAGAGAGAGAGAGAGAGAGGTACTAACAGTTCCCAGGATCCAAGTATGCTAATGACACCATAAATCCTGGTCCAACATGAGCCAGGAACCTTTTCCATGCTGGCTCCTGAGTTACACAGAGCAAAAATGGAAGAAATTTTAAACAAGTGAAATGAGCGTCTGCTTTTCTAGGAGCATGCATGAGCATTCTCAAGATTCAGAGAGCGTCTCCTACGTCCACACAGGAATATCAGAGTGCAATCTATTGTCACTTCAATACTCCCATCATATTCTAGAACTCAATATTGAAGTGATACAATGGTGCAGAACTGCAGATAGACAGGTAACCTTGATCAGCTGATCACCGTCTTCAAGCTTCTTCGAGTCTCCCTGCGTTACATTAGCTCTCCAGCTCCTCGCTCTCTCGCTGCCCGGAGCTTCCCTCTCGATCTCCATGCCTACAGCCTATCAGCTCTCTCAAAGGCTTGGAGAAGATGTTGTGGATTGGTGTCCTCTTGCCACCCCTTTGGCCAACTTATATACACACCATGCAAGTGTGCAACCATATGGATGCTGTTCAGGGATTAAAAAAATTGTGGGCCAAGTTTTGCCCGATAAACACACACAAGAAAGCTCCATTTGGCATCATATCAAGACCAAACAGGAGGGGCCAAGGGATGTACCTGCTTCCTTTTCTACTCAAGTTTGTTTTTTTCTGGTCACGGTCATGGAACCTAGGTTTATCCAGGGGAGTGATCGATAGCATGCCGTGACCCCAAAACATTGCCTTTTGTCTATCTAATAACTAGAAAGGGCTTTGGGGACATTGGTTGCTATATTTAGTGTGTTGGATCTGATGGTTTAGTTGCAATTTGGTGTCGTTGCTTTATTCGTTGAATATCATTCTAATCTGCGTGAACGTTTCGGTGACCTGTTTCCGTTCTCTGTAGGTGTAGACATGTGGTAGTGGTGGTTGAGAATCGTGTCGTGTAAGCACAGGTGAAACTGTAGTTTTATCTCTACAAGGGAGAGCATTACTTTTTTCAATAAGGAAAATTTTATTAATCTTAGACGGTTACATTAAGACGATACAAACGTGCTAGGATCATTCCCGGCCTCTGCATAGCTAAGATGCACACAACCTATAAGAAAAGAAAAGAAAACATATGACATGTCACAACAAGCTATCACTACGGAAAAATGGCCTTTAGTACCGGTCACAGGACGGCTTAGTGCCGGTGGCCGGTGCTAAAGGTCCGGTACTAATGTGACGCATGTTAGTACCGGTCACAGCCAACCGGCACTAACGCGCGCAGATTAGTACCGGCTGGTAACATCAGCCGGTACTAACCTGTATAGGCCCTGAATGCCCTCCGCCCCTACGCCTCCTGCTTTCCCTTTTCTTTCCTTTTCTATTATTTTTTCATTTTCTTTCTTTCTTTCCTTTTGTTCTGTTCTTATTTTCTCAATCAACAAGCTCAAAGAATCACAATCCCACACTCACATGTCACACAATCTCACATCATAAAAATCACAAGAAAATACATCTTACAATCACACAATCTCACATCACAAAAATCATAAGAATACATCTCACACTATCACACAATCTCTCAATCACAACAGCAATATCACAAGAATCAAGAATCTCTCACGGTACAATTTGAGAGCAACAATCACCCGAGCTTCGCCGGTGCCGCGGCCTTGACGCGCCGGCAGGGAGGGGGGGCGTCGGGCTCCACGCACCTGGGCGCGCCGGCCTCCACGCGCTGGCCGGGGGGCGCGCCGGCCTCCACGCGTCGGCCGGGGGCGCGCGGCCTCCACGCGCCGGCCGGGGAGGGGGGCGCGGCCTCCACGCCGCCTCCGGGCGTCGCGCCTGGCCCAGCTCCACCCTGCCTGCACCACCAGATCGAGAAGGGTCAGGGGAGATGGGAAAGGGAAGAAGAAACAAGAGAGACCAGATGAGGAGAGCAGGGAGAAGACGCCAATAAATAAAAAGACACCGCGCGGGTACTCTTCGACGACCAACACTTAGCAGATTTTTTGGTGTCTATGGTTAGTACCGGCTGGAGGCTCTGACCGGTACTAACCTGCTACATTTTGTATCAGGCAGAGCCACCAGCCGGTACTAAATCGTCCACGCAAAATTAGTACCGGTTAAGGAAACCAGCCGGTATTAACTTGACTTCTGACAGGGTCAGAAGTGCACGTTAGTACCGGCTGGGGACCAGCCGGTACTAACTTGGTTTTATGGCTACTGTTCTCAGGAGCCGGTACTAAATGTGTCCTTTAGTGCCGGCTCCGGCTAGCCGGCACTAGATGAGAGGGATGAAAGGTGGTTTCTCCCATAGTGTATGCTTAATCTACAAGGGAGAGCATTACTTAATTGTTCCAAAGTCATTGTACTTCAGTAGTTCCCTATACTTGAGAACAAAAGGACCACCTCAATTTATTCATTAGATATGTTAAATTCTGTACCAGCCCATTGTTAGCATTTAAATCATTCTAAAATTTCTCTTAAAATCAATTTATGACACAAATGTTGAGTCCGTAAACTTTTGCGAAATCCTCCCTTGAATATCTCCAGTTAATCCTGTCTTAGTCTAGAGAAACAACCAGTTGAGCTTTTCAAGTAGTCTCTTGAACGATAGAATTTACCATCTGTACAGATCGATCTGATCCGGCCATTTTTACAGACAAAGTTAAAGAATCAACACGATCTGGAACTGTAGCTCAGGATGATGGGTCCTGCCTACTGCAGAGGCATGTGTGCTATACATGATTCCTTTTTTGTAATGAAGTGGCTATGTGTTATTCTGCTAGTACTGCATTTTGGGCCTGGGCTCAATCATTGGACAAGACCATATATGCATCCAAAGCTAGATCAGACATTGTAGGCATGCCTAGATTAAGTCAGGTCCGTCATCATATTCCCTCTCCTATAGTCCTCTCTGCCATGAGTTGTGCATAGCAAAATGGTACCAATGTGTACTGAGGCAACCACTTAAATCAGGATTGAACTTACTGTTGTAAAATTCGAACTGGAATTCCTATCACTTAGCATTTGGGACTTCCTTTTGTAATAAATGTTAATCCAAAAATAAAATCTGAAATCATGGCCCTGTGGTGCTAAAATTTCCTTTTTCAGTTTGTGAGTCTAACTCATTAGTTGTACTAGCAGAAGGGCACGTTCCTGTGGCACGTGTTTTAAATATTACTAAATTAATGATGTAGTCAAGATAGACTTTTTGGATTAATCTAGAGCGTTAGATCATCATAAAATCCGACGGTGTGAGAGTAATTTAGTCAACTTAAAATCTTTAGATTAATCTAGAGCGTTCGATCGTCATCATAAAATCCGACGGTGATGGAGGGGTAAGACTTAAGAGTAACATGTAAGATTTGGTATGAAAATTTCGTGGTCCTTTATAGTACAGATTACGAGATTTTTATTTCCAAACCTTATCCTGGCACATGTTTAGACTTAGAAGCTGTTTAAACAGACTATATATTTCCAGATAAAACTTCCTTTTATTTACATAATTTTACTGAGCCAACTCATAAACCCAGTTACCAATAACTTCCAAAAATCTTTTGATATGGTTGCATCAACTGAACAGTTGCCAAAGCTCGTCTGCGACTGCGAAGAGATAAAATATATTCCAGTGATGTAATGGCTGGCCGCCCAAGCTAGCCTACTCCAATTGTCCATCTCCTTGGAAGGTAGCCATGTTCTTATACTTCAGAATGGAAAGCGTGGGCGTCTAAGCTTGCTCGCTGGTCTGTTCGTTCTTTCTCTCTATGATCGATGCGGATTTGAGTTTTATTTTTTGGCTGAGTGTGGAGGCGATGATGCATGGCTTGCTTTGTCTCTATGTATCTAAGTGATGCTGGAATATTCTTGGCCAGTCAAGTAGTTACTGATAATACTTAAATTATGGACAGCCATTCCTTTGCTATAACTTACTAACAAGTTATCGTCATATCGTGCGATCAGTACTGTCAAGTGTCAATTATGGTATGGTTGATGCATTACAATTTCATAATTGAAGGCGGCAGTCCAATCATTTGTTTAATTTTGCCATCGCTGAGACATGGGACTAAAATTGTTTATTGTTGGAGGGAAAGGAGGAGTTGAATGTTGTGTCCTGTGTGTGTGGCACTATGGAAACTGCTGATCATTGTAATATTCATGTGGTATATGCTGCAGGAGATCTTTGAGTGGTAGAACTTATAAGGACTGGATTCCTCACAAGATTGGAACTAATTAACAGTTATGCCTTTTTATTTTACAATTTTTGTGCCTATTACACCCTCAGTTCATGTTGAGTATTCCCTTTTTCTCTTCATTTTTCAATCTTTTACTGCAGCACTACTATATGATGATCCAAGGAGTCAGTCAACAAATTCAGTGGATACTTGAGTTTGGCAGCAGCAGCATGTCTTTGATATGTTCTGTTTATTTTTTTAGAATATCTTTGTTTGTTCTTTTTTACATCAGATCTGTGTCCTAAATATTCCCTCCGTCGTGAAATATGAAGCTTCTGAGTAAGTCAAACTATTTGAAGCTTGACTGAATTTATAGAAAAATATATTTAAGATATACAATCAGCATCATTACTAGTCAAACTAGTTTCTTGGACTACTTGTTTAAGTGGATATTTAAGCTTTCTTACATCAGGAGAATGCACGATCATTTCTCTATTAAGTTTCTTGGACAATGTTCCTGCTTGGTTGCACAGAGTGGTCATTATGACTACTTGTACAGAAGTTGCATTGTTACTTTCTCGATTTTCAACCGAACCATGAAGGTGACCCTTGAGGAAGCTCCTGTATACAGTTTCGTCCATTTTAGGCCTTGGCGTCCACAGGATCTCTACAGCTCTTCAGTCTTCACGTGCACATTTGCGTAATTGCGTTCAATTTCAATTCTTCAAATCCTAATAAGCTTCTTATTCGTTTGCCTCTTCCTCACTGGACCTCCATTGACACCCACTCACCTAGCAGTATCATGGTGCATGCTTGAGGATCTTCAATGAAAAATATCCAAGTCAACCTTGACGATTCTTGGATTGGCTGTTGCTGGTAAATATATTGATCACTACAATTGTTATCAGCGGTCAATACGGTGACACACCTGGAGTGATGTGAACACTATCTGTTATCGGTGGTCACTTTTGACCTTTCCAAAAAAGATTTTGTCTATAGGCATTGCTACTTATCTAAACATATCAAATAGTTATGACAAATTGTTTCAACCAGACAGTTTAGAGATCAAGCACAGTATGATCTACCAAGTTCTACAGTTTAAAGCATTATTTGGGTTCCTTTTCAAATTTGAAGAACTTTGGATACAACAATGCTTCTACAGTAAAGCATTATTTGGGTTCCTTTTCAAATTTGAAGAACTTTGGATACAACAATGCTTCTAGAATATAACAATGCTTGACATCATATTTAGTTACTTAATAGTTAATACACATAGTTGAAAATTTTCAGTCTATACCGTATATAGAATGATGATGGCGGGTTAGTTTTCTGCGGTATTGTGCAGCTGGTCAAGAATGTTACTGACTCGCACTAGTTGATGTACATGATATTCTGGGTCGTCAACAACAAATGCGGTCCTTCAATATAATGTTATTTCTTGTACCGATAATCAATTCATACAACTGTGCAACTTGCAAACAGAGTTTCATTCTCTGGAAATTTCCCACTGTCGCTTTGCGTAGAAACAAAAATGCAAAGGTTCCAGTGATGGCACATCTAGGGAAGGTTTGTCGCATTGGCAAATGCGTAACTGCCATTTCAGAGAGTGAGGTCATTTGATGCCTCAAACCTCTTGCACAATGCAAGTTTAGTGAATTGTTAAGGTAAAAGATTTCATATACATACTCTATGGCATCAATATCGGAACCACTGTTAATTTTTTTCATCCTCAAACTTCTATTTTATGTCACCACGTGGACATGTTAGCATGCGCGTATCAACTAATCTACGAAATCGTGTACTGACAAAAGATCGAAGATTTGAGTAGCAGATCATACATGAGATTTTGACAAGAAAGTATATATTTGGCCAATAGTAGAACTGTGGCTAGTTTACGGAGGATTGACTAATTGTTAAAAGGAAAAAGTCCAAATTACTCCCCTCAAGTATAAACAAAGTCCGTATAACTCCCTAAAATATGTTTTGGTTCAATTTACCCCCTAAACTATGTCATTTGGTCCAACTTACCCCTTAATACAATTTGTCTTTTTTGTTTCTCCATGTAGAAGTAGAATTTTGAGTTCAAATTTTGCGAGATGATAATAGACATCATAACACATATTAAATAAAATATGTCATGAAATTTTCATCATTATTTTCATATGGTAGGATATTTGATAATAAATTAATCATTCATACACAAAATTATATGAAAAATTAAAGACAAAAAAATTATAATATATTTTCCGATATACATTGTGATGTCAACTACGATCTTGTAAATTTTGAATACAAGATTCCACTTATGTATGGAAAGACGAAAAAGATAAATCGTATTAGGGGGTAATTTGAACCAAATGTCATAGTTTAGAGGGTAAACTGAACCAAAACATACTTTATGGAGTTATTCAGACTTTTCTTATACTTGAGGGGAGTAATTTAGACTTTTTCCTTGTTAAAAAAACGTTTTGGGGGGTTCTTTATGTGGAATTAATTAAGATACATATGTAATGCTATGTCTTACCAAAGATGGACACTCAAGCAGCTTCGTATGCTTTTGTCATGACGAACACACGGAATTAATTAAAAAAACAATGTTTAGTGGACACATTTCTTTGAACTCACTAAGCACCTCAACAACAAGTACAACTCGCCAAGTTGCTCACTAAGCTATGTTCAATGCATCTAGTAAGACAAGTCAGACAGGAGTTCAATAATCCATATATTTACAGGGTATTCAACACCTCTGTGATTCCTCTATATGCGTATAGAATGACTTCAGATGTCACAATCTTAGATCTTACCATGCATCATTCCATTAATTCCAGATATTTTCAGGACCCCAGAAGCTGCATGTATCGTGCCACCTTTAGTACGTGTCCCAGTTGAACTTGTAAATCTTTTCTGATCTCAAGTCAATGCAGTGCCATCGTTTTTGACGTCTCCACTACTGTCACCTAGCATGCGGGCTTGCTACATGTGAGCTCACTTATCGCTTTATCTGTTTTGATTTACTTTGAAATAGCCGAAACTGAACTTCAACAATGTATGAATAAATTGGACAGCTCAGGTCAAGTTTTTTAATTAATAAATTGGAGTAATGAGGTTGAGTTTTGAGGAAAAATGAATATTTTGCTTGCAGTTTCTACATCTTGCAATCCATGTACGATCGAAGCTTGGTAATGCAGGCATATGTACATTATTGTGGCTTGCTATTATTTAATTGCATGTGAACACTTGATGAGACCTTTTTCTTTGGGTGGTTACATGTTAGTAGGCACACCTATTTTGAGCTGATCTGTGTTGCTCTGCCTTCTTGCTTAGGAGGATGGTGCTTTTCTCCTTCACGAAGGATGCACATGGCCCATAGCAGCCCAGAAGGAAATCGGGACTCAAGGAGAAGCAACCCAAGAGGAAAACAGGCCTCAAGGTGCAGAAGAATGATATATGCCTAACAACAGTTGTCATTGCAGCTAAATGAGCCGATGAGAACTTCTTGCAGAGACATGGACAAAGCCTTCGCCACATGCCATGTCAGGCTTCCTTTTTTTTTTTTTTTGTCTCCGCGAGCAGGCTGAAGACGTGCCGGGGCTTCTTTTTTTCTCACGAGCAACCTGAGTCCTGACTTGACGCTAAAACAGTACACACGTCAAAACCTGATAGGGCTAAAACCAGGGCTAAAACGGCATAGCCACGGCTGTTGCTTCCTTTTCCTGAAGCATAAGAGTTTAGTCATTATCTACTATACCTGTATAGGAGATCCTCACTAAAATATTTCTCTCAGCCCTTATCTAGCTATGTCAGCACTTCCTCTCTCTTTACTCAGCACATAGAAGAACCTTTTCTTTAATCATCGGAAGATCAGGAGACCAGCACTGAAGAGCCTTTCTTTACTCTCCGGCAGATCAAGAGTCGGCATATGAGTCGACGGGTCGTATTTGTATATACCGTGGTGCTACACGTAACGAGTCCAGGCTAAAATGGTTAGGACGATTTCTCTCTTTTTCCAAACTTCCAATCATCTGTCCATCTCCTGTTTACAGCATGCGCGCCGCAATCAAAATCGAATCGACAGCTCGCTGGTGAGGGTGTGCGGCGCATCACATCGGCGTACTGCAAGACTCTGCAGACTATCGCGAGTTCGCAGACTCGATTTTGGTCTCTCGCACGTGGCACGTCGGCTGGCTGACGGTGGCGGCCGCACGCGGCACATGCAGCCGCGGTCTGCAGGGTGCGGACCTCCAGCGGGACAGGGGCAGATGTGCGACATTGCAAGCTTTTCATGTTAGTCACAAAACTCTATCACCGTCTCTCATAGTCATCCTGAGAATCGCATGTTCGTATGATTTGTTGTTCCAGCCACTGATCAATCCTATCGATGAAACGTTTTTCTTTAATATCTAATATATTGTGCACCAATGAATCAGTTGCAGTGACCAGGATTCTATGTATCTAGAAGAAATTACTGAATGAGATTGGATATTAAAGAATAAGCTGCTTTTCCAATCGTATGTGACTAAAGGTAATACTCGAGTAAGCTGCTTTTCCAATTTTCTAAACAGTCTGCAGTTTAATGGCCATCGTGGCCCTGAGTTTCTCCGACTCTCTCTTGTGATGAAATGCAATGCAATATTTGTGATTGGTGAGCAGGGACTGACAGGGCTCTGATGGCGCCAAGGACATGTGTGTCACCAGCGCCATCGCCAACATCACGTCCCAACTGCTGCACTACAAGCATGGTAGCGCATATCGGAAGTGTAAGTAGAGCAAGATGTCTTATCTCAACCAATGTATCTGTAATCTCTAAATGTTTACATGCATCCTTTCTGGTTTCAATGCAGCCAACTTGACAGAAGCCTACTTTCAAATTTGAACTTAAAAATTTGTTTAAAAATTTCCGCAGCAACGTGCGGGGTATCACCTAGTTATTATTTATTATTATTACTGATAATAGCAATACAAATCGAGGGAAGGAGATGAATGGCAGCCGAACCAATGCGTAGACAGAGAATGCCTACGTTAGATTTGAGAAGCTGGCCAGAGTGGTATGCTTATTAGGGGTTATTTAGATCCAAGTGCTAAAATTTTAGTAGATGCCACATCGGAACGTCGTAGGGATGTCAGACGGAGTTTTCGGTTGTCAATAAAAAAACAAATTACAGATTCTGTGAGTATTCCATGAGACAAATTAAAGTAAAATTAATTTGTCATTTGCACATGTTTTTACTGTAACACTACATTGTTAAATCATAGACTAATTAGGCTTAAATAATTTGTATCGCAAAATAGTCGCAATTTCTATGATTAGTCATTCAATTTGTATGATTAGTTATTTTTTAGTTTATATTTAATACTCTATACTTATGCTCAAACATTCCGATATGATAGGTGCTACCTAATATATGGCAACCTGATGATCAAGAAAAAATAAAGTAATTTTTTATTCAGATGAGTGGATGGATATGGACATATCCATTCGGCCATTCCATTTTAGTTACGAAAGTATCGGCCCACACGTAAAACTTTACGGCCCACCTGACCTAAAGGCCCACATCGAACAAGAAGTTGGAATTTTTTTTATTTTTATATTTTTTTTACGATTTTTCAAAAATAAATTGTTGGCTCAAAATTTAGCAGATCTGGTCTTATATCGCCGGTTGAAACGGCTATCGCCGTTTGATCCGGCGAAAAGGGCCTCCCCTGGCGATGGTGGGCCCTTTCGCCGTTTCATACGGCTATAGCCGTTTCAACAGGCTATCGCCGATTGAAACGGCGAAAGGTGCCCCCCGCCGTGGGAACCGCTTTCGCCGGGGGGGGGGGCTATAGCCAGTTCAAACGGCTATAACCGTTTGAACTGGCTATATTTGTTTAAAAGTTTTTTTTTGAAAAATGTGAATAATTTAATTTATGTTGATTAATAGTTGATATATTTTTTCCGCTCGATTTGGTTCCATAATATGAATTGACGTAGTTTTTGACGCATAAATATTTTTCGGTTATATTTGCTACCGTTTAAATTTTCTACCGTTTAATGTCATAGATTTGTTTATGATACTTTGTACGTTTCCGGTTAACCATTTTTACCGTAACGCAATAGTTAAATATTGAGTTTTATGTATGGGATTTTTTTATATGTAAAGAGAACGACTTAACTAGTAGAACAAATAACATTTTTTGAAACATTAGAATTGCATAACCCGGCTTGAATGCATAGATGCATTTTAGCGAAATGAAATGATCAGGAGGTAAAGGTGTCGAGCACCTCCTCTGATCTAAACAATCTACTACTAGGTGCAATGGCATGTGTACCACATTGATAACGGTATCATGTGCTACTGCTAGTCCTAACATGCCTTTGGGTAATTTAAATCGCCGGGTGTGAAGCCTATGCTTTACTGGGTACAACGGGGATATTTTCCCTTCCTAATGGCTTCAGGGCCAGCTGCTTTTGCACGACGTGCCCTCTCTCTCTTTCTCTCCCTTTCAGCTTCACGTTCCTGTGCCTCTTGACGCTCGACCTCCTCGAACCTCTTGCGGATCTCCTCTTGGTCCTTCTTGCGCTTCTTTTCCTGCTCCTCCTCGTGCATCATTCGTTGCCACCTTGCTCTTGCCGAGGCTGCTTCATGCTCAACATGAGCCTTGTCCTCATCGGACTGCTCTGTATCTAGCCACTGCAAGAAATCACAGAGAGGTGGGGGAGTCTTTAACTCCCCAAAGTAAGAATATGAAACATGAAATGGTTAGAAAAACATGGTAGGGTTAGTGAATACCTTGGCTCTCATGCTTGCAGACACCTTGGGTGGATCATACTCGAAGTTGTCACACATGAAAAATCTCATGCCATAGTAGTCACCCAAGATTTTTGACTGCACAAGCTTGCAAAGGTCACCACAGAAGCACATTGGCACATGCACCCCTTGTGGAACGGCAACTCTCACCTTCCTCCACTTGAGGAGCACTGGATCTGAACAAGCCATGATTTGTAACTGAGACACTGCACAAGTTCAATAGCAATGGCATGCCATATATAGTGAATGATTGGGTTGGTCCATAGACCGAGTCCATGATGTTTTGGATGTGTGGTACATAAAAAGAGATCGAATCCAATGCAAGCGGATAAGTTTGCCACGCCGTCTTCAGTGCATGCTCTGCGCGAGACACTGTATCACAGAAAAGCGGCATTGGATGCCTTGCTTCCCCACAGTGGATGCCCTAGCCTTGGATGCTATGGTTCATTAGAGTAGTCTGAAAAGCGACACTGGATTCCCCACATTGGATGCCCTGGCCTGGGATGGTAGGGTTAATAAAAAAGTCTGATAAATAGTAGAGTCTTTGGATACAAAGGTACATGACTTCATTAAATTAAAACGAATTTGAAATACATGACAAAGAAAGTCATGGTGCATGTAGCAATGTTGCATACACTACGGTACATTTTAATGCAACGTGCTTGCGCCATTCACCTTCAAACTACACAAGTGGCAGTGGCACGTGCGACACATGTATGATGTGCCGACCTAATCCTAACATGCCTTAGGTAATTAAACGGAATAATTAGGACAACTCCATTGAATGGTCCTAGTAATCTCCCCACATAGCAAACTGTGTTGCACCTTCTCCATAATATCCTCCCATCGGCGGCGGAGGAGGGGGCGAAGGCGGCGGTGGCGGCGACGCAGCCTTCTTTTGGTGACAGGGGCAGCTGCAATATGGGTCATTGCACGGCGCCTCCTGTGACACAGCTTCATTCTTGTTGTATTTCTCTTCTTCATAGTGCTGAACTTTGGTTTCTAGATCTTGGATTTGGTTCTGCAGATATTCGATGAACTCATGATGGGGAAGAAGAGGAGGAGGATCGACCCACCTAACGAACCCACAGTTTTCTTCGGCATCAAAAGCCTAAATCAAATAACTCGAGTAAGATGGTGAAACTAAGACAAGCATAATTAACTGAGGATTATTAGTAACATTTACCCATGCTCTTGGGCATTTGAAGAAACGACGACCTCCATTCAGATCGGAGGTATTCATCTGCACTAAGCAATCTTTACCATGCATGCATTTTGGCCAGTCTTCTTTACTCTTAGTGTATCCTCTAAGAGGCTTATCCTTTGTGAAATCATGCTTGCTTTGAACTGGAAACTCATACACTGCTTCCCCAAAGTAATCAGGACCAAGAGACCCGACATCGTCCCACACAATGGGAGGTCCCTTCCTTCCCCCCTTTGCACTCCCAAAGCTCAAACCCTTGCCACTACCTAACCCTCTAGACATTGTTGCTGAGCTGAATGATCTTGTTTCTTGCAATTGCTGGGCGGCAATGCCCCCACGGATGTGTGTACATATAGGCTGGCGAAGGAAACTTGGTCGTTGCCCATACTGTGGTGACACAAATGCACCTGAAAAGCCTACGTCCATAGGACTGAAAAGCCTATTACGAAGAGCACTGAAAAGCCTAGGACTAAGAAAAGTGAAATGCCTGTTGCGGCACATGCATGACACGGTCTGAGCAAGAAGTAAATGGCATAGTCTGAGCACGTCATAAATCACATAGTCTGAGCACGTCATAATTGAAATCGAGATTGATGATCTGAAAAGCCTAGATAGATGCCTGAAAAGGCTACTCGCATGCATACTGCCAAGGCTAGTTGATATTGTGTAGCCTTTTCAGAAAGTGTGTACGCTTTTCAGTGAAATGTCATATCAAAGGCAATGATGTCAATGCTTTTCAGTGAGCCATTGTATCATAGGATGCGTAGGCTTTTCAGTGATCCATCATTTCACCATCTACTACATGACATAGTGTGAGCAGGGCATAAATGACATAGTCTGGTCGCGTCATAAATCACATAGTTAATAGTCTACTGCATGCATCACATAGTACGAGCAAGACATAAAACACATAGTCTGAGCACAACATAAAACACATACATAGATAAGAAGGTACTAAATGCGCCCTCGCTTGTGACGCTGTGCACCCCTCGCACGACGCTCTGCCGCCTGCGCCGCTCGGGTGTGGTGCTGTGAATACGTGAGCGGGTCTGGTGCTGCAACCTAGCATGTGGGACGTCGCGCCTCATCTGCAACCGGTGTCTGGACGTCCTCCTGTAAGCCCTGTGTGGGAAACAGCGGCGCACCACCAAGCTGCGAAGTGCCGATCTCGTCCGGGTAAGGGTTCGTGCTGAAAAGGGATCCTACCCACGGTCCATCTGGCTGACTGCCATCTTCCCCAGTCTGCACGTCTTCCTCGATCCCTCCGTACCCTGTGTATCCTAAACAATAATAAGATAATATACAATTAGTTGTACGCAAGTAATAAAATTGCATGAATAAATTTTTTGAATACGTACCGAAGTCGTGAAACAGCGGACCACCAGAAGAGGGCCCTGTAGCAGCAGGGTTGGGTGGGGCGAACCGTGGTACTATGTTGCAAAAATAAAGATAATTCAATATGAAACCATTTCATACATGTAGAAGTAAATTAACAAAATTTTAGTGTGCATACCAGCCGGCCGTGGAGTGTAGCTGGGAGGGCGTGCTGGTGTAGCAGAAGACGACCCGGGGTACTCCGGTCGTGCAGGTGTACCAGAAGACGACCCGGGGTACTGTGGTCGTGCAGCTGTACCAGAAGACGACTCGGGGTACTGTGCCCGTGTGGGTAAAGCAGAAGAGGACCCGGGGTACTGTGCCCGTGTGGGTAAAGCAGAAGTCGAACCAGGGTGCTGTGGCCGTGGTGGGAGGTAGACGTCTGCGTGTCCACCTCGACAAGTGACGGCCCGTCTGAACCTGACACAGTACTCCTTGATCTTCTTATATGCAGCCCCGTGGTCCTACGGCGCCATGTACATGTACCTCTGCAAGTCCTGGTCCACCTCGGCCTCGACCAACGCTAGAGCCTCGGTCTACCAAAAACATAGTTATCAAGGTTATGATTTAATATAAAATCATATGAAATGAATGATACCATGATTAAATTTGACAAACATACCGCGATGGCGAAGTTCTGGTCCCTCGAAACAGGGTACGTGTCAGTAACTCTGGCTGGCGCTCCGTGAGGGTCCTGTGGAACAACGACCACCCGTGACCGTGTCCTGGGTAAGTACCACGCCAGATAGGCCGCGAAAGCCTCATCCGAGTGTGGCCGCTCCTCGACCACCACGTCGTCAAGGGCCTGGGCCCACTGCTGAGCAAAGGGTAGTACCCTTGGAGCCCACAGCATGGCTCGAGATTGACCCTGACGGGTCCAGCTGAAGAAATCATATTGCATTAGAATTTGGAAGTCGGTTATGGAAAAAAATTAACGCATCGGTAGATGTCAAGTACCTGTGCACGCTCTGGGGCACGGTGTGAGTAACCGGCAGCGGGGACTCCTGGTACCTGTTGAACTGTCGAAGTACTCTGTGGACCGCGTACTCCTCGACGTGAATGTCGTACACCAGTGGCTTCCTCGTCATCCAAAAGGCCTGGTCGCGAAAGCACAAAGACGACAGCCCTTGAGGGGCTCGATCACTGATGTCTGCAGCGCTGTAAGGGGTCCACCTCACGTCAGTGTCAACAAGAGCGTCAAACATGCCGACAAAGTCTGGGTACGACTTCTTCGTCTGAACTCCCACCCACGAAGGCTGAAAATAATATTCAAAATCGTAAATAATTAAAACCAAAATAATGCAGCAACATATTCGTGTGTTGTCGTACCTTTCTGAGGCACCACATGGACCCTATGGTCGGCCTGTCTCTGGGGTCGTGCTCCGGAGGAAGGGCCTCGTAGGGGCCCACGTCAATGCGTGGACGACCGATCGAGAAGCGCTCGTACGACCAAAGCTGAACAAGCAACGGGCAGCCAAGAAAGATGGGCTCCAAGGAGGCCACCTTATAGCAACCCGCGCAAAGTTTGTAGTCATTATGCCATATCGAGCACCACCCTCGTCAAACAATAAAACCCATTTCTCTTTGGGCTCATGCTCAATCCACTGAGAGAATGTCTTAATGGCCCGACCGGGTTTGCGCACGACGTGTGGACCATCAAGGCCAACGTCATCAAGCGAAACGGGATGTTGGTCCTCACTATTAACCGGTCTCTTTGCAAGCTCTTCTGCTTGTTTCTTTGTAAGTTCATCAAGTTTCTTCCAAATAAGGTTGAATTTTCTCTCTTGATTCTGGATGCATAGCCGCTTAAATAGTTTCATCAGGGTCTTGTTTTTGAATTGGCTATGAAAGTTGGCACCCATATGCCTCATACACCACCTACTCTTCAAGTCAGGCCACTGCACAGCCCTCTGACGTTCAATGCTGCCATTCTGCATGTCCTCGACTGCTTGTAAAATGCCTTTGTGCCGGTCATGAATAACACAGACATTCGGTACATCCTTAACAATCATCTGCTTCACTCTCTCAAGAAACCAATACCAGCTATCTCCTGACTCTTTCTCCACAAAGGCGATCGCCAACGGCAACACCTGATTGTTACCATCGGACCCAATAGCAGTCAAGATGGTTCCTTTGTACCTACCAGTCAAAAATGTGCCATCAATACAAATGACTGGTCGGCAATGCTGAAAAGCCTCAATGCAAGCACCCAAGGCTAGGAATGAACGCTGCAACACCTGCTTGCCTGGTTTCTCAGCACAGGGATAGGTTTTCAAGTCATAGTAACTGCCTTGATTTCTCAAACATATGTTGTGCAGCAAGGCTGGAAGATTGTTATACGACGCTTCATACGTCCCCCATTTCATCTCCATTGCCTTCTGCTTTGCTCTATACGCTTTGTTGTAGCTGATTTTGTAATGAAATTTTTCTTCCACGGCACAAATAATTGATTTTGGCTCGAAGCTGGGATTGTCGACGATGTGAGCATACATGAATTGAGCCACAAAATCTGCTGTAAGGTTGCGGTGATGTGGGTTTAACTCCTCAAGTTGGCATTCATGCTCCACCAATTTCGACACCTCCCAGTAATCAGTCCACTTGCCTTTAAATGCATGAACTCTAAAAGGGCAGTTGCTTTGCACGCAACACACATCATATACCTTTGGGCTGCTCTTCACCACTCGGAACTGCCTTTACAAAGATAGTGTAGACCACCGCTTTATGGCTTCCTTAACTTCATCCCCACTTGCATACATTGCACCGACAGAAACCTCATTCGCTCTGTACTCCCAATCCACCGCATCACCTTCATTGACAGTTAGAGCTGAATAGTCATAGCTTGCCCAGTTGCGTGGCACGGGATAACAATCCTCCTCATCTGAAGTGTCTCCCTCCATGGCATCAAACTGCTCTTGCCCCTCCCTCTCAACCTGCTCGACTAACTCAGGGATGTGTTCCCCCTCATCAGCCTCGCCGGTTGGTTCATGGGGTGCGTCTGCACCATCTACCTCCTCGTGTTCTCCATCTACCTCCTCTTGTTCAGTATCTTCTTGGGCAGGATCGGCTGTAATTGCATTGTCGTCAACTTGATGCTGACTGCTAGACCCAATCTTCTGATAAACTTGAACAAACAAGACTAGTGGTAAGCCACGCTCGGTAGCTATATTGACATACTCTCTCCAGTTTTGGGTTCCAACAAGGGGCATCAACTCCCAAAACAGGGGTGTGTCCATTCGAAACCTTACTACAGCCATGACTGACAGCTCAAATTGCTCACTGTCAAGTCCAAATGCCTTGAATAGCCAGTTGCAAACTGAGGTCCAGTTCCTCTCTCTTGCTCGAACTACTTGTTTGGTGAATGACTTAAATTCAGACAAGTCTACCCCTTCAGGACCATACCTAACCTCCCCAGGCCCATAAAACACTTGGAAAAATAAACTCTCTGACATGCCTGCCAACATTAACCACGACAATGATACCTGTGAGTAACTCACCTTTGCTTTCAATTATACTACCAAAATTTTAACACATTTAGAAAATATACACCGACAAAACATCTACATATAGTTATATCAAAATTACCACCTACCATCAGTATCTGGGTATCTAAAGAATTTTATAAAACAAAACTACAAATTACTAACTACCATCTACATATACCTATAAATAATTACACCAAAAATATATAAAGCGGTCTAGATGTACTAACTAATTTTTTTCTATTTCCTAGTTCATATAAAATAACTACACTTAAAACTAAAATCTACGTGTGCACAACTATTTCTAAAACCTAGCATCTAAAATTACACCTAACATTTATAAAACAGTATAGATCTACAAACTTATTTTTTTTATGTCCTAGTTCATATAAAAAAACTCAATTAAACAGAATAATTAAACGGTCTAGATGTACTAACTAATTTTTTCTATTCCCTAGTTCATATAAAATAACTACACTTAAAACTAAAATCTACGTGTGCACAACTATTTCTAAAACCTAGCATCTAAAATTACAGAGTCTAGATCTACAAACTTATTTTTTTCTATGTCCTAGTTCATATAAAAAACTCAATTTAAAACTAAAATCTACGTGTGCACAGGCTGGCTAACTATATCTAAAAGTTAGCATCTACGAATAGCTATCTAAAAACATAAATGAAATTGACTGCAAGGTAAATAAAATTTTACCTGATGCGAAGTGTAGATCTGGCAGAGCTTCGCTGCCCTCTCCTTCCCTCCCCTCCCCTCCCCTCCCCTCCCCTCCCCTTCCCTTCCCTTCCCTTCCCTCTCCTCTCCTCTTCCTTCTCTGGGTGGGCGCGGCGCGGCAGCGAAACTGGGTTGAGAGCTCGCTCTCAGCCGCGCGCGGGGGTTAATATGGGCGGGAGGCTTTTCGCCGGCCGAAACGGCGAGGCCTCGGGCCTTTCGCCGACCGTTACGGTGAAAGCGCCTTTCGCCGGATGGGGCGGCGAAAGGGCCGTGGGCCCCTGGCACCGACAGCTTATCGCCGGATGGGCCGGCGGTTTTTGTTTTGACCGCGGTAAAAGGGCTTTGACCGCACCGACGGTCCTTATCGCCGTCCCATACGACGATAGCCCTGCTTGTCGCCGTTTCATCCGGCGATAGCCGTTACATCTGGCGACATAAGACCAAAACTGCAATTTTTTGAGCCAACAATTTATTTTTGAAAAATCGTAAAAAAAATATAAAAATAAAAAAAATTCCAAGAAGTTGCATGTCGTGATCTCCGCCGGAAGCACTCACCTGACCTGAAGGCCCACTAGTGTTGTAAGTCATTGTGACGCGCGCGCCCACGTCTGTCGTGGGCAGGCCGCTTAGCGCTCAATTGACTAATAAATAAAATAATTTACAAAATGCTAAATATTAGACATCTTATTAAATTGTATGCTATACTATAGATATGAACATCTTACTAAATTATTCGATATTGTTTGATGTTTTTGAATTAAATTGTTCAATGCATGATGGATTATTGAACATATCCGATATTTGACAGAAAACATTTTTTTGCTAAAAATATGATAGACAAATATATGGATTTGTACTAAGTAATTAAAAAAATCTCTAATACATAAATACTCCCTCCGGTTTGGTAAAGAAAGTTGTTTTGGACAAGATTTGAGTCAAACATTGGGAGTATAAATCGTGAATAACTTAAATCGTTGAGTTTGAAAATGTGAAAACTATATGAATATATTTGTCTTGCAAAATACTTTCATAAAAGTATACATATGCTAGTTTTTAATAAATATCTTTATAAAAACTAGCATAATGCCCGTGCATTGCAACGGAAAAAAAATCATTAGACATCCCTAGCTATATAAATGTGCAAAAACACATGTGATAATTTAATTTATTTATCGTCGAAATTAATTATTTTTAAATAGACTTCAATTTACTCATAAATCGGGTTAGAAACCTTATCGTTGAATTATCCCCAATTCACCCTGCTGCTATGGGCACCTGTAACAGTTATAGAGATTGGTGGAAGCCGCCAAATCACGAGCGCAGACACAACTCCGACGAGCTGCCAAGATCTCCGGCAGCCTGATTTGCGTTCATGGATGTCCCTCTCACCTTTGATTTGGGAGAGAATTCTCTATTTAACACTAGAAAAACTTTGTCTTCCTTATTTAGCATCCAAAATGTATTTCTGCCTCAAGTAGCACCCAAATTTTTTTTCCTTCCTTCTATAGCACTAACGTCAGTTCCGTGAGGGGGTTTTGTCTGAAACATTGTTAGATAAATTTTTACGGACAAAAATACCCCTGACCACATTAACCAGGGAGAGGAACTCTGGTTTGGTCTTCTTCTCCACTCGTTTCTCTTCTTTGTGTCGCAGGAACAGAGAGAGGAACAGACCTGCGCGTTGCCTGTGGGCATGTGGCTGTGCTGCAGCTTAGGTAAAGGGGTAAAGGACAGGAGCTCGGTTGGAGACTGCAGGGGGGTGCTCGCTGGTGGTGGCGGTGTGCTCGACCGGCAATGGTTGACGATGGCCGCGGGATTCAAAATCCCCTGCTGCTCCGGGCATGGCAGCGGCTCTGGTTTTGGTTCAGGGCACCTTAAAGGAGCTCGAGTAGCACTGGGCGGAGTGGATTTGGAATGGCGGACGAGCTTTGGGTGGAGGCTATTGGGAGGAGGTGCAGTGGAGGCGATGGTGAGGGACAGCAACGAGGAAGAAGATGGTGGCGCTGGGGGATTTGAAGGCAGGGGCGTGAATGTGGACAGGGAGGCGTCCAGGAGGGGCTTCCGGGCGCCACGACTCGATCTGCTCGTGGATAGGCGGCGAGGGACGGTCGCCGGAGGACGGCAGTCGCGTGGCGCTCAAGCACTGAGCTTGGTCGGCCATGAATGAACGATTCAACCTGGGTGGTTTCAGAAGGCCGCACGAAAGTCAACAACTTCCATTCGTTTTTTCTCCAGATTTCACTTCTGAACATTGAAATCGGCCAATACAAAAGCTGTAGATCACTCGAAGGAGAAGAACTTTCATTATTACCAGTTTTTCAAATTCAAAACCAATTGCGAGATAAACAGCTCGAAAGGCAGGCAAAAACTGGTTATCTAAATATGCTAAAAAAGAGGTCTATGTCAACTGGGGCAAATATGTCTTTTCATCGACATGTTAATAGCCAAACTCACGGTAGTGTTAGAGAAGGAAGGAACAATATTTCAGATGCTACATGAGGAAGAAACAAATTTCGAGTGCTAAATAAGCAACGCCAACTTTTTCCAATGCTAAATAAGGAATTCTCTCTAGATTTGGACGTTCTATGGTTCTCTTTCCTTTTTTTTTCTTATCTGTTTTACCTTGTCCCATCGTTTCTTTTTCGTCTGACTGAATTCCAATCGGACTTTTTGTTTTGGTGATTCTGCATGCGTGGTGTTGCAATTAGGAATATATTTGTCTTGCAAAATACTTTTATAAAAGTATACATATGCTAGTTTTTAATAAATATCTTTATAAAAATAAGAAGTCAAAGTTGTACTTTGGAGACCGTGTCGCTGTCCTAAACGACTTCCTTTGCCAAACCGGAGGGAGTACATACCATTTATATCCTTTATTAAATTCTTCAACACCCAATGGTTATTGAACATATCGAATACCTGATAAAAGCATATATGAAGTTGTACTTAGTACTTCAACTAGCAAGTTGCCCGTGCGTTGCTACGGTAAAATAAACTAATTTTGTAATTTAAAATTTATAGAATTTTGGTATTTCTACCATTAGATTTTTGTTGCAATTTATGGATCTCCTTTTGCTAAGAAAGCTTAATATATCCTATTTTTTAATGCAAGAGATTTGCTAGAGACAAACTAGATACAATATCATACCAGGCGACTGTTTTTTAAACCAATAAATGATCTCTAATATTTGGAAATTAAACATCCATCTAGAATTTTAAAGTTTCATATTATTAATAGATGCATGCACATTCTTTGCTTGCTAAGATTTTTCTTTATATTATGAACATGAGTACATTTATTGTGACGTACAATATTTCTCACATGGTCTAAGAAATATGATGTTTTCTAACCACGAATGTCTAGTGTAGATGGTGGGAAGGCTTTCCAGTCTTAAGAAGAAGGTGGTCAGATTTTATGGATTTTTTCCAGTTTTAAAACCCACCTGTGGCATATTTTTTTGAGGGATTTTGGGTGGCCAGATTTTATGGATTTTTTCCACGTGGTGCCAACATCACGAGAAAAGGCCAGTTCCTACTTGTGGAAGACGATTTTTTTCTTTAGGAGCGTCGGTTCACAGGGGTGGGGCGTCTGGTTTTTTTCCTGGGCGCCGGTTCACGGGGTGGGACGCCCGGTTTTCTTTATGGGGCGCCGGTTCACAGGGTGGGACGCCTGGTGTTTTTCATGGGGCGCCGGTTCACAGGGAGGACGTCCGGTTTTCTACCGGTTTCACGGGAGTGCGCGTGGTTTTGTCCGAATTCCCTTCGATTACAGTGGACGGACCAAATTAGAGGCAGAGACATTGCTTGCTTTATCATTAGGTAGAGAAAAGTCTAATAGATATTCATGCCATTTATACCTTTTTATTAAATTGTTCGGCACCTGATGATTATTGAACATGTCCAATATTTGATAAAAACAAATACAAAGTTGTACTTAGTACTTCAAAGAATCTTAGTTGTATCCATACCATTTACATCCTTTATTAAATTGATTGACACCTGACATACCCAATATCTGATAAAAACATTTATGAAGTTGTACTTAGTACTTCAAGAAAATCTTAGGTATATTCATACCATTTATATCCTTTATTACATTGTTCGACACCTGATGGATTGTTGAACATATCCGATATCTGACAAAAAAAAAAAACATATCTGCATTCATGCTTGATACTTCAAAAGATCTCAGATATATTTGCAACATTTATTAAAATGTTCGATAGCTTTTGATTAAATTGTTCAAGATGGATATTGGACATATCCGATATCCAATAAAAACTCTGGATTTGTATTTGGTACTTTAAATATCTCAAATATATTCATACCATTTATATCTTTTTACCTTAGATTCTAGGTATCGAAAATAATGTTTCATTGACAACGAATGATGTCAGTATTGTTCAAAAAAAGCTATAAGTTTGTATGAAAAATTGAAAAGCTCGATTTTCTCATCATTTTGTAACTTTCTGAGCCCAAAAAGGTAAAAACAACTTACGAAAGCTATCGTTGAATTTTCATCACAACGGAGTAAAGGCTCTAGAGATGCATCTCAAACAAACTCTTTGTAGGCGAACCCTAGTGGGTAGCGTCCCACTGAACCGTCCTACCATTGGACTATAAGCCAATTCGCAATTATCGCACCTTTTCCTGGATTTATTCCAGGATTTAAACGGCGCTATTCTTTCAGTGGTAGGCGACGTGCCCGTCGATAGCGAGGCGCCAGCGGTGACTTCGTCAATCTCGAGGATCAGCCGGCTCAGTCTTTCGGAGGTGCTCATAGGGGTAGGGTTACGTGCGTGTGTTCATAGGGTTGAGTGTGCGTGCGTCTGTGAGCGTCTGCGTCTGTACTGTGTTTCGCAAAAAAAACTCTTTGTAGCCGGTTAAAAACCAATTAATAAATCAACTCCATTGTTTTTGTTAGTAAACTCCGGTGCCAAATTGAGGCTTACATTCCACGTGGAGTATGTGAGAGACGATCGTTCGAATTGAGTTTCAACTTTCAACTCCACGTTGCCCTCACCGCAACTGAATCAACAACCACCTCTGCTCGATTTTCGCGGAGCGCCAACGGCGACGCCCCGCGTGCGCGCCTGCGCCCGCACGAGCCGCGCACGCGCCGGGCCGAGTGACGTCATCCCCCGCTCCCCGCCACGTCAGCACACGTCATCCCCGCCGGCGCGTGCAGCGCGCGCTCCCGCCTCATGTCGCGCACGGCGGGCGCGCGCAGCGCTATGCACTCAGCCGCCGCCGCCGGAAGCGGCGCGCGTCCACCACCTCCCACCTGGTTATTAGTCGAGGTTTTAGAGATGGGGGAATTGAAGTCGTTGGAGATCGATCTCTCAACTCAACTCAACCAGCGCGCCCCGGAGAGCTTCGTTCAATTCGTCCTCCTCCTCGCTTCTTCCCTGCCCATCATCGCACGCGCTGCTCCGGTCGTACGAGGCCTCTGCTCCGTCGCCGATCGACCCATGGACGCCCCTCAGGCGCCCGCCGGAGTGGCGGTGGTCGACGTCGAGGCGCTCGCCAACACGCCCAAGGTAAACAGCCCCGTCGCCGCGTCGTTCCCCACGTGCATTGGTCCCTCCGCGCCGGCCAACCAGAAGTGTCTAGCTTTCCCGTCCCCGCCGGCCTCTGCCACACGACGGCGAGACAGACTGATCGATGCCACATTGTCGACTCCGGCTGCTGTACGGCCGGGAAAGCTGGAACCTTTTCTGGTGCGCTCTGCCTGTTTGTGGAAATTCCTGCTCGATCTTAGCTTTCTGCTTATTATGCGTGAGGCAAGGATCCACGAATCTCTGTATGTGGTAGCTGGGTGGATCAATTAGAGGCAAGGATCCACGAATGCCTCACGACAGTTGGTCCTCAATCCTCAGGCTCCTCTGTGATTGTCCTGCTCAAAATTTTGTTTCCATCATTGCCAATTCTGTTACGCAGCTGCACGTCTTGCCATTGTCTCTTTTTCCGTCCATACTTACTAATGCCTTTCGTGCTGTGGAACACAGGAGCCAGCATGGAAAAGGTTTCTGTGCCACGTTGGGCCAGGGTTTATGGTCTGCTTGGCCTACCTTGATCCCGGAAACTGTAAGCGCCGCACACTTCCTTTCTTCTCTACCCCCAAATCTGCAGTATCCCACTATTGTTCTCATGTTTGTCAAATTTGATTTAAACAGTGGAAACGGATTTGCAAGCTGGAGCCAATCACAAATATGAGGTACACTTTCAGACCTTTGTTTTCGCAGTCCATTCATGTGCTAGCTAGCAAGCTACGTTCTGGCCTAATGCTAGATAAAAACTGATTAAGTACATATGTTGTTTCGCTTTTTATTCTCAATTTCCTCATCTGTAGCTCCTCTGGGTGATCCTGATTGGACTCGTCTTCGCACTAATTATTCAGTCACTATCTGCTAATCTCGGAGTAGTCACAGGTAATACTACAGACAACTAGTTATTGTGCATAGGAATGTGTTGTTAAATCTGTCGGTGTTAATGTCTGTTCATTGAAACAGGGTGGCATCTCGCTGAGCTATGCAAGACCGAATATCCGACATGGGTTAGAATCTGCCTATGGCTGCTGGCAGAGTTAGCTGTGATCGCTGCAGATATCCCAGAAGGTTAGAACCAACATGGTAGCCTTTAATTTAAAAAGAAATTCAACGTTGAACTTCCATGTTTAATTCTTCTAGTCATCTATGATATTACTCAGGGTAGATGGATATAAGGAAAGAGCAGTAGTGTTGTTCAACACTAATTCTTAATGCTGAAGCTAAAATGACAGATTTATTCTTCTGGCTCTTTTTCAATTAATTGATCCACTGTTTCTTTCTGGAAAATGTTGTGCATTTGTACAATTTAAAGATTTTTAGAAATGAGTACAATGCAAATCAATGGAGAATGTTTTTACCAATATAGAAAACTCTATCATTTGCCACTTTGATCTGCCTTCGTTAGTAGAAAATAACAGCAATGCTGCAACTTTTTCTGGTTGGTGGTTTGCACCATCTGCTTCTTACAAATTTTAGCATTTTTCAGTTATAGGGACGGCTTTTGCTTTCAACCTGTTATTCCACATCCCTGTATGGGTGGGAGTTCTCATCACCGGCTCGAGCACACTTCTCCTCCTTGGACTGCAAAAATATGGGGTATTGATTTTATTACTATGTATATGTACATACTTCGCATATAAAAACTATTTTTACTCATGTCATCACAAACGCTCATGCAACATACAGCCACTTCTGGTTCTTCCAAACTATACCACCTAGTTATGCTTCTTACCATCTTATCATGAAAAGTTTCTCCACATACTTCAGGCTCTTTGATCAAAATAGTATATATTGATGCTATTGGAACTTCTCTTCTCATGAACAAACTCAAGCGATGTGTAGGCAGCATGCTCCTTAGCATCTTAGGTTCATGAAACATTCCTCAAAATACTGTTCTTGCCAAAGTTCACCTGAATGCTTCATCTACTATTGCAGCAAAAGAAAATGATTGAACTGATTGATAGGAACTCCACAAGGAAGCTCCAAACATATGAAAACATGATTTAACCCAATATCTTTGCACGTGAACAGAACTACAGGAGGAACACTTCCTTCCATCGTCATATATTGTTCAAACCAGAGGACAATAATAAACTGTGAAGGCATTTAAATTCCCAAACAAACCAGAACTGGTAACGGTTTGATACAACATTTTATTGAAAACCAACAAGATTTTGACAAGAATTAGTTCCTAAGACATTTCCTGGTTACAGAAATTACGTAGTGATTTCATAACAATATGTGTTGTTCTAAAAATAATACATCATAGAATCTGCGATCCCTTCGCTGACAAAATAACTTCCATATAGCAAGAATTGATACTTCTGAGCTTAATTTCATGATGACAAAGGAGTCGGTGCCCTCAGGAATCATTTTTCTCGAACAATGTGCCCTCAGGAATCATACTGCTAAGTAATGCCCTGTGGATCTACGAAGTCAGCAGTGTTAATGAATTGTAGTTGGATCAACATCAGCCCACCCTCACTAGAAATAAAAAGGGTATCCAACCTAAGTACCCATAAAACCTATCCCTATTCATTTCTACATTTCCTAACTTTTTAGCACAAGCAAGCAAAGAGCACCCAAATATTTTGAAGGCTCAGAAGCAATCTGAGGGCAGAAGATGTGAGTACTAAACTTTCTGCCTCAGATACTCCCGAAAACATCTTATTCACTTATTATGAAAGTGAATTCAATCCTGTTAACAGCTCATAACCAACAACAGTAAACCTTTTTAATCCAAAGTAGGTTCAGCTAGGCCAGAGATGAAACAACACAGGGCTAAGTCATATGAAACAGAGGATAAAAGGTTAAGAAACAGGTATTAGCATTAGTAGTAGTAAAAGTAATAAGCACATAGAAAAATTGACAGTTTTTTCCTTCCATGCAAAAGATGGCATTATCATATTGAGATACTGAAAATCCAGGTTCAACTTCAGGATAGACTACTGCATATCTAATTCGTCCAACCCTAGCTCTATGGATCAAAGTGGTTAATCAGTATGGCCACTGTGCCCGAAACCTTTAAATTATTTGTTTGGATGAACTCAAGAACTCTAATGTGATATTACTCTAACTCATTGGCCTTCTCCTGAAGCATGGACAGTATGCTTTCCACAACATCTGCCAAGAGCACATCTCCAGACTGCAGAAGGACCTCCAGATTGTCTGTATGGTCCAATGATGGAATAAAAAAGGAAACATCTTCAGAACCAGAACATTTGGAACTCGAAGCAATGGAATAGCTCCCATCTGCTTGCTGTGTGAGCCCTATGTGCACAAATAGCAGTTCCTCCATCTCCATCAGCCATGGCTTCACGTGATCTCCCTGTGCATCCCTGTCTTTGACACCATAATAGTCTCTAGGAAGCATGTATTCATGCTCCACTTCTCCGGCTTCAAGTATCAGTTTCTCCTTGTCACGTCTATCCAATAGGTCCCCAAAGAGGCACACAATTGCATCCATGGAGCCAATGGCCTCTAACTGTGATTCAGAGCAGACTGAGATAGCCCAGACAGCAGCAGCACACACTGGTGATGATTTGACATGCCGGAGCGCCCTTAGAAGACCCCTCAGGAGCTGGGCACGCAACATAGGATTGCGGTCCATGATGTCCTTGATGTAGCGAAAACAATCAGAGAACACAGAGTACATGGGATCTTGTATGAATAGAATGATACTCTCTGGATAAGCAGAGTGACATTCGCTAATTGCCTCCTCCAGCATGTGTTGGTACTCAATAGCGATGTTAGCAGTGGCTGCCAAATCCAGTTCATTCTTCAGGAACCTTAGCACATCACTGACATTCCCTGGGGTAAGGAGGCTCACTGCCAGGTTCAGAACCTTCTTTCGCACAGCAAAATTGTGATTTGCCAAAGCCCCTAGTACATGCATGGCCAGGTCGTTGAACCTTGGGTGATCCACCATAGTGGTGCTAATCTGCTTCAGCCTCTCAAGCATTAAAATCACGCTGGATATCTGAAGTGATGATTGAGGTGGCAATACTATTAGAATATGGCAATAGGCTCTTGCCATGGTAAATCCAAATCCTGGAACAAGGGACAGTGAGGGAAGGGCGCCTGCGCATGCACACACCACGGCGGCGTGCGGTGACAACATCAGTGAGGCAAAGGCTCTGACACACCTTGCGTCATTGATGATTCCTGGTGAGCTACGGAAGAAGGTACACATGAGTTTCACCGCAGTCAATTGGTCCCGGACTGTAAACATCCTCACCATACTTCCATGACGTTGAATGCGGAGAAAGGCCCTATCCATTAAATAACACAGGATGGCATGGAGAGCCTCAGAACGAGCTGAGGAGTCCATGTTCATGTTGTTGCTGATGATGGCTGTCCAGATTGCCTTCAAGATTGAGTGGAATCCCCTCTTGACGGCAATTTCATGGTGAGGCTTTGCCAGATTGGAAAGAAGGCCAGCGATTAGGCGGCGCACGAGCAGGGGTTCAGGGAGTTTACCTCCACCTATCAACACTGAGGCATGGTTCATAGCTGCGACGTTGGCCACCGGGTTCTCAGACTCAAGATTGGCCATGATCATCCAGAAATCACCGCATGATGGGTTGTTCTCCATGGCCATCAGAGCAAATGGGGAATTTTTCCACCTTCTTGGTCGGCCTGTTTGGTATGTGTTATGCTGGGTAGTAGTGCACATAGCGCGTGACTTATAGGATGCGCACGGCGTTTGTCGTTTACCTCAAGGAGTTATGGACATCATTAACTCTTTTATGTTTGTTGTGAGCTGTATCGATATATACACCTAAGGTGCAGATCATTTAGAATTTGGATGCAATACAAATAAGGGATATGCTTCACATACAACCCATTAATATCTATGCTGCATGGATACGGATTTGCGTATCGGTATCGAACTTATACGGATATGTTGATACATCATCTTAAATAAAAAACACACAATACGTGGATAAGTTTTAGTATAATTTAATTTTAAAAATGAGCAGGCAGGCAGGTGGACTTTGGTGGTGGCGGCGCCTTCTTGGTGCTTGTTGCTGTGGCCTGCGGGTGCGTGTGTGGATCGGAGGACTGGGGGTATCCAAAAATCACATCAATACGTCTCGATGCACATGCACGTATCGGAGACTATGCGATTTACTTTTTACCGATGCATCATGGATACATATCGGACCCATATCGAGCATGTATCCTTATTGGATATGTATCCGATATGGGATACCCGGGCAACCTGACGCCGTGTGAGGGCGGACCTAGAGCATAATTTGAGTGAGGGCACACCTTAAGTGTAGATAAATTGATGAAGGTTTTATATGGTGAAATTTAGTAAACTAACTTGGCTTGTAGATTTTGAGTGAGGGCCGGTGCCCTCACTAAGCACAACGTAGGTCCGCCCCTGCGTGTGAGATTTAATACGACCGCACTAGAATCAGGTAATCCAGTTGTGTGTATAGTTTGAGTTGGCCTAGATGAAATGATCCATCGGGTTCATCCTACTAATATTGGTGGAATGACTCCATTTATTTACACTAGACATGTGCTTATGAGAGGAATGACATGGTCATGGATAAATGCATCCCATTCCTTGAATCAAACAAGAAAAAAGCAGGAGTGAGATGATGCTTCATCCCACTCGTCAAACCGAACTCACTTACTCACAATAAACTACTTTCAAAACTGAACTCTGCATAGTACTAATAGTTTACCATTTATAAAAGAAATTTACATGCATAGCCTGACATAGCCTTTGTTTTGTACATTTACCTAGGTTAGAAAACTGGAACTTTTGGTTGCCCTCTTGGTGTTCATCATGGGAGCATGCTTCTTCATAGAGATGAGCATTGTGAAACCTCCTTTAGAGGAGGTTATCCAAGGGCTACTCGTCCCCAGTTTGAGCGGTTCTGGTGCTACTGGAGACACTATAGCCCTTCTTGGGGCTCTTGTGATGCCGTAAGTAAGCTTCACGTTATTTCTATTTTTATTTGTGTGTATGCGGCGTATCTTTCTCTTTTTTTTCGAGGAGATTTTGTTTTGGATAATAGTAGCTACAGTTTTAATTTTTAGCTACCTACTATATTGATTTTATCTGCTAGAGCTCCATTACTCTATGCTGATCACGTCACTAGGAGTATTTTATATTCTATATATTGCATCAAATAGTTCAAATTCCTTTTCAGTATAAATAAATTATTTCCTAAATTAATTACAGGCACAATCTTTTCTTACACTCTGCCCTGGTACTATCAAGGAACACACCCTCATCAGTAAGAGGAATCAAGGTGAACAGATAAAATAGAACAGACGTTCAGAATTCAGAAACAATTTCAACTTATGTTCTGCAGTGAAGAAAAGTGTCAATAATAAGCAAGCATATTTGTTACTTGTTTGCACTTCAGGACTCTTGCAGGTTCTTCCTTTTTGAAAGTGGCATAGCACTGTTTGTGGCACTTCTTATCAACATCTGTATTGTCTCTGTTTCGGGAACCGTCTGTAACTCAAGCAACCTCTCATCAGATGACTCTGGAAAATGCAGTGACATAACCTTAGACTCTTCATCCTTCCTCCTCAGGGTATTTCTTGTGATTACTGCCTGGTCACTAGCTTTCTGGCTAAAACTGTTGACAACCAGTTATAATGGATTATTTATTTTGTATTTCAGAATGTGCTAGGCAAGAACAGTGCAGTTGTGTATGGCGTGGCACTCTTGGCTTGTGGAATAAGCTCAACCATCACTGGCACTTACGCTGGGCAATATATCATGCAGGTACTACTTGTCTGAATAGACATCGTCAGAGAATATATGACATTGATCCTGTAAAACTTTGACGATATTTATTATTTATGGAAGAATTCAGATTTATCATGTGAGAATGGCTTTAGTATTTATCATCAAATTATGATTTCTACATCATATTCGGTTTTTTTTATATATCTTAAAAGCATAGTGTCTGAAGATGCATAAACATCTGTCATACCAGCAAGCAAATAGAAATGACTAGAGGTTTCCCCTACTATTTCTGCTCAGAAAGAAAACCAAATCATATAAGAGCAACTGTCTTCTTCCCCATTGTTAATTCTTGACCTTGTCATTGCCTTCTTTCAATTGTCATCCTTAAACTGACACAAACTATTATAAATAATCATCACGTTGCAAGTTTTAAACCTACACGCGTTGGTACCTATACTTGATCTACGTTTTGCATGTCTTTGGCTCTTTGCTCAGGGTTTCTTGGACATCAAGATGAAACAGTGGCTCAGGAACTTGATGACTCGAAGTATTGCCATTGTACCAAGCTTAATTGTCGCCATCATCGGTGGGTCCAGCGGTGCTGGCCATCTCATCATCATCGCATCGGTATTATTTTCCACCTTCTGGTGCATTCACTGTTTGTCTATATAAGCATCATTTAAGGGAATGTTTCTGATTAATTTGCTGAGTTAATTGTATGAACTAATAACAAATCATTGAATTAATCTTCTGATTATATAAAGAAAATCTACTTTTGATTGGTTCGGGTAACTTGCTTTAACTTTGGTGCAGATGATACTGTCCTTTGAGCTACCATTTGCTCTCATCCCACTTCTCAAGTTCAGCAGCAGTAGCAACAAGATGGGTGAAAATAAGAACTCCATCTATGTAAGTATGGGAGCCAGTAGCAACTACCAAAAGTTTTTTTGAATGCAAAAAATAATTTACTTCCTTGCTGATTATGCATGTACCGATCACATGCAGATTATTGGGTTCTCATGGATCCTCGGGTTTATTGTTATTGGGATAAACGTCTACTTCCTCAGCTCAAAACTTGTTGGTTGGATCCTCCACAACAAACTGCCGATTTATGCTAACGTTTTCATTGGCATCATCATGTTCCCTCTTATGCTGCTCTACATTTCTGCTGTGATCTACCTGACGTTCAGGAAGGACACCGTCAAGTTTGCGTCTCGCGGTGAGCTGCAGGCCACTGAGACTGACAAATCAAAGGTTGCCAATGACAGCAACAACGAGGACAACAAGGAGGAGCTTGTTTAGTACAAGTTTACAAGCATTCTTTGGTAAATGCTTTGTATGTCGCGGTTCAAGGGCCTTATACAGAGAAACAGAAATGACTTGGTACTTCCAGTAGCACGTTTAGAATAGAATCAAATGGATCAATCGAGTCTGGAGGATGCATGATTCCACGGTTGTTGAGAAGCTGACCACTAATACTCGAAGAAACAGCGTTGTTGCTAATTGATCTTTATACCGCACGCTTGGAGAGAATGATGCAAGAGAAAGACAACTGGGATTGACACTTAGAAACACTAGGAATGGTTCAAAGCTAATTAGTGAGAACGAGCATGGAGTTAGGATATAAATTTGTACCGAAGCATTAGTTTTGAAAAATCTTTAGTCTAGACTAGAATCACTTGCATTGGATGATATTTCAATTGTGACTCATTAATGACCAGAATATGATATTAGAAGTTTTAGAACGGTACATGAACGGCAGTGCTCCTGATATTGCACACTAACAAACTTTTTGGTTCATAATTACGGTCTATAAATTGTTTAGTTTCCAGACCGTCACTAAAGGTGGATCTTACATTAGTGGCACTTTAACTAATAATTTCGATACCTAAATTAAAAAGGATGAGATGTTATGGAAGCGTTTATATGGTGCATCTAACAACGAATTTATACAATGTTTATTTTCTTTTGAGCGAAATTTACACGATGTTTGTGAAAAAGGAAGAGAAAGGGTGATCGTTATTGGGCCGGGCCACCACTCGCTTGTAAAGAAACAGTTCAGAGGCCGACGTTTTGCTCCGCAAGAGCCCGTGACAGAAGCCCACTTACGTGAAAGAAGCCCACCCAGCTCTCCTCGTCGAACCCACAAACCACCACATCCTGACATCCGCGCCGCCACTTCGCTCGCCGTCCGACCATCGGCGGCGGCCACATCACCGGAGCTCCGAAGATGTGGTGCCAGTCGTGCAAGGAGGAGTACGAGGAGGAGGACGCGGGGACCTGCAAGGAGTGCTACGAGGAGGCGAGCGAGACGGAGGAGGAGCTCAAGCGCGAGATCGAAGACCTCCGGTCCCGCCTCCACTTCCTCCGCCTCCCCTCCCCGACCCTCGACGCCGCCTCCGCCCCGCACGCCGACCTCCTCCTCCACGCCATCCCCTCCTGCTCTGGCGCCGGGGGCGACGGCGACGCCGCCGCGGCCGCCGCCGCGCGCGCCCCCGACACGCCCGCCGTCCCCGCCCACCGCGTCATCCTCGTGAGTAATCCGTCCACTTTTGCGCTGTTTAGAGGAGTTGGTGGTACGATTCATGCTGGGATTGCTTCGCTTGTGCGTTTCTTGGTAGTTCAGCTCTTGACAGACTCTAGATCGACTAGCCTACTTTAGAAATGGTAAGATGCCCCTTCGTTTTGCTTTCTGTATTTCATTTCTAGCAGTCGATTGAATAGTTCTAGTAGCTCAATGTCCTACTAATCGATTCCTCTAGTTTGGTAATCACCAGCTGTTGCTGGATAAAATTGGGATTTTTCCACTACTGGTACCACTGTGTGTATTGTTGATGTCCAACTCAGGAGCGTTCTCCACATGTTACTTGTGAATTTCTCTGTGGTCATTTCAGTTTGCAGATTGGACTCAGGCATATGAGACATAACTGGAACTACGTAAAGCATAAAAATAAACTACATTCACCAGGAGTATGCTAATGGATGGAACAAAATTTTCACACATACCAAAAGCCTTTGCGGCTGCATTTTTTTTTCTGAATGTAGCAAACCGTACATATATCAGTTTTAATCAACAATCTTGATATGATAAAATTGTTCTGGATTGGACTCTTTTGGAATAGATTAGAGGAACTGGGCAACAGGTGACTGTACCCTTTTCTCTATTCTCGAGATAAGATGTGATCACACAATGGACAGTTTCAGACTTTCAAAATGCTTTTAGGCAATTTTAATGCTACATGCCAACAACCATATCGGAATTCTGCTAGATCATCTAAATGATGAGGGAAATTGGAGAGAGCAGAAAAAAGCATCCAAGTGTCTAATGCAACATATAGCCTCTTTTTTGTTGTTCTTCTTCTGAATGGGCTAATTTGTTGCAGAAACAAATTAAATTTGATGTGTTGAAGCTAACCATAAATTTGATGCATTGAATAACTGCGGACACAGATCAGGTGCAGTGGTAGTTACCACTGCAAGATAAGCAGTAGCCCCATCTAAGCCATCCAAAGAACAAGCAGCGGCTAGGATCAGGGCTCCTACTCACTTTCTGTTGTGCTAAATTCTCAGACAGAGAACACATATCCATGAACTCAAAATGCTTTGCTGTGAGGTGTGAGTCACTACATCATTCAACAATGAATAAAAGTCCCACATACATTTTCATTCATCCTTTTACCTTTCCTTTTTCTTCAGACCAGCCGCATGTGCAAATAGTTCAGGTAAGCTAAATGATGTTGAATACTAGAATTTTCAGCATCAACTAATTGACTATCATCCACAGGTGATCAAGTAAAACACTTTCTCTCTGAGGATTTGAACTAGTTTTACTTCAACATGAACGTCCTAGCCTAGCAGCTTGCAATGGCACACAAAGGTTAAGCAAAGACCGAATGGATTTGCTCATTTCAGCAGTGATTCAGCTATGCAACGAACTTGCTGGAACAAGGGATGGGCCTTGCAAGCAATTCCTCGAGCAGCTACTAGGTGTCATCCCTGGTGCCATCAGCTGTAGCTGCTGGGGCGCTTGCTGGATCACTTGACGCCACGAGAGGTTGCACTTGGGCGTAGGGGTGCTGCACAACATTGGCCTTCTTCATGCCTTGCTCAGCGCCGGCGCGGACGCCATGGCCGCATGGTGCCTCCAGAATGGTGAGATGAGAACGTTGGAGGAAGGCTGCTTCGCACACGGAGTAGTAGTAGCGACACCTCCATGACCCGAGGGAAGAAAAGCTGGAGGAGCGCTGCCTCCCAACGACGGTGTGGCGTACTTCGCCGGCGGGCGGCATCAGGTTGAAGCTTGAAGCTGAGAGGGTGAAAAGAAAAGGAGAAAACTAGAAGTCGATCCTAGCCGTTGCTTGTCCTCTGGATGGATTAGATGGCGCTACTGCTTATCTTACAGTGCTAGTTACCACTGCACCCGATCTTGAATAACTGCATCTATGAGTGATGTGAACCATTCTCTCTACCTGTTTTTGTACGTCCTCTTCCTTAAATGAAACTTAAGATTAAGATTTAATTGGGTTAGAGATGCCTGGAATAGGCACCAGAGGTACATTTTAGTGCTGATATACATGTCAGTCACACACATGTAATAAGATTTTAATCTTGCTCGTATCAGTGCTGATTAACAACATGGTATACTCACATGCACATTAATTTTTAGTTTTGCTCCAGGTTGGGATTATGTTCACACGGTAAAAAATATATTCATTTTTTACTCTGCCACACCTTTTCATTTATAATCCTTGATCTATGAACTATTTGGATGCAGTCCTTGACTATTTACTTTTCAGTATGCTGCATATTATAATCAGATGCATAGGTAACTAAGCAAATTTCAGGAGGTAGCTCCAAGCCTTCAACTTTACCTTTTCTCAAATTTACAATTACGCTAACATTCTAATTTATCCAGTTGCTTGAGCTTCACCTCAACAGAGTTTAGTTGCTTTTGCCGAGGCTTCTCATTTATGTGTTAATTGCATCTCTAATAAGTCTTGATCGTTGTTGTTACATTAGAATTGCCTTGTATGTTAGACTCATTTTTTTCTTTTAAACAGGCAAGCAGATCTCCTGTTTTCAGAGCCATGCTTGAGAATGAGATGGAAGAGAGCAGGAGTGGAATCATCAAAATCTATGATGTGTCATATGATGTCCTTCGTGCTTTTGTTCATTACATGTACACAGCAGAAGCTCTTCTGGATGAGCAAATGGCATCTGATCTCTTGGTGTTGGCTGAGAAGTATGAAGTAAAGCACCTGAAGGCCTACTGTGAGAAGTTCATAACATCCAAAGTGAACAACGATAATGCCATTACTCACTATGCCTTTGCGCATCGCCACAGTGCAAAGCAGCTGCTGGAGGCCTCCCTTTCTGTGCTCATGGACAACATGTCCACACTAGCGGATCGGGAAGAATACAAGGAGCTTGTCCAGAAGGATCCGAGACTCATTGTGGAGATCTATGAAGCTTATCTCAACCGTCAAGTCAACACAGCGGCTGAGAAGGATACAGATTGTAGTTGCAGGAAGTAATATTACGAGCAGAAACTATTGTAGTATTAGTATTATAATAACTATGCGTCTGTGATGTATTCATCTAAGAAAAATTCAACATCAAATTCTCTTGCTTTTTAGATGCTAACCGGTTTGGATGATAATCAATTTTACGATGTCGCTGGTGATACCATGCTCTACTGCTCATAATGAGGTGATGTAATATAGTGAACTGACGTGTGATGGGCATTTAACGATCTCTATGTGACCAATCGGGGAGCGTATCACGTGGAAACTAGCTTTCCGTGCAAACTATGAAAACTCCAATCAGGGATGTGGGATCTCCATCTGATGGCCCATCATAAAAGTGAAAATTTTTAACAAAATAACCCTCCCACCGTTAGTTTTCCTAATCATTTTTCCCTAAAACACCTTGGGCGCCTAGGCTCCTCCCTTGGACCGTGAAAAATTTTAACGAAATAACCCTCCCACCGTTAGTTTTCCTAATCGTTTTTCCCTAAAACACCTTGGACGCCTAGACTCCTCCCTCGTGATCCACGGTGGGAGGGTTATTTTGTTAAAATTTTCTACCTCTCTGATGAGCCATCAGATAGAGATCCCATGTCCTTAATTAGAGTTTCCATAGTTTGCACGGGAAGTTAGTTTTTACAAGATACCCTCCCGACCAATTGACCATTATCTTTAGCAGCTGTGATGGTCTGCAAGCAGATCTTGTGATGAGTTGTTTTTTTTTATCATCAAATGTCTCTTGATTGGTTTTATACTTTAAGACTTACGGAGTATGCGTTTCTGTGGCCGACAATATAATGCTTGCAATTCACGCCCATAAATTACAATGGGGCTTCAGGCTTATGTTGCTTTGATCGTCTCGTTTGCCAAACCTGACATGGTACACGTTTTATAGATATTCTACAAGGTGAAAAGTTGACTTGCAGACAGATAGTGTTGTTGGACCGAATGCTGAACTAAGTACATGTTGAAAATAAAGATATTAACCAGAGTGACATGTCCAGCTCAATTCACAATTTTGTAAGCACATTCATAATTGCGTAAAAACAAATCTGATAATGCTTATGCAAGACTTCTTATGCATTCCCTTCTCCACAAGGGAAAGTGGCTGATAAAGCCTTTTCTTCCCCTTACATGTAAGATTTATGTACAACTTGAGACAGCATGGCACAGCCATTTCAAAAAGTGAACTCCTAGACAGCAAGTCAGCAACCATATATAAATCTAGATGCTAAAAGCTAGTGTACAGATCCTGCGAAATTCTAACAAAGCTCCTATCATTAATATAACAGCAACAACTTGACTATCAAAATCTATCAACTTATTGATCAGATACACACTACAATATTAGTAGTCAGCAAATAGCTCAGAAAGCTGGTCATCTGTCCATCCTGCTAAAGAAGCAACCGGCAATGTCTTCTTGGGGTTAAGAAGTGTACCACTGATGGTAGTAGCATATTCTTTAGTTTGCTGAACAGTACCTGCATTTGCAGCAATGAAATTCTTTTGCTGATGCTCGGTAGGCTCCCTGATTGAGGCGTGCTGACCATCAAACTGTTGTGACACGCCATCTAACTCGGCGTTCATATTTCTCTTCAAAACCTGATTGTTCTCAGTATCTATTCTCGAGTTAGCAGTTTCGCCATAGCCATCAGGAAGGGTTGCATCACTCTTCAACCTTTTTCTACTATGGAGCATCTTTTCAATATCGAAAGGTTGCCTAAGATTTTCAGTATCACTAGCCTGCATAGAATAACTGTCGCCAAACATGACTCTGCTTCCACTAAGACTAGCCTGAGAACAAGTCACGTTTTGATTGTTCAAACTTTGCTGGGGATGCCCATCAGTACTGCAGTTGAATGTATTCTTTCTGCGTGGATCTCCTGCCAACATTTGTAGTCCACCTTCTTGGTTATTTCCTACACCACATCTACCATAAATATCCCGTGTTGAAGTGCTATTGTTTGAATCAAATGTTCCCTGGCGTTGAAGAGAAACCTCAGTAACTGTAATCTCATCGTCACTGGGCATCATCCTTTCACGACCTAAAAGTCTGGTCATTATATCATCGATTGAACCTTCACTTCTTTCAGTAATATTTGATGAAATCACTTGGTTTGATGGAGCATCACAATCCTTTCTGAAAACCTGCAAACATTTGCATCATTATACCCATATGTCATAAGAAAACTATACAAAACAGTATGATGTAATGTGTTTGAGAGCATTTGGTATTTGACAAAACTACACTGTGAAATTACTGCACTTCAAGTCCTTTGAAATGCAGCTGAATTAAAAGGGAGATATCAAGTGCCATTTTTCTTTTGCCCATTTCAAGATTTTATACCTAATATGTAGGGTCCATTCCTGGACCAATGGGCAATGTACAATGGTTGATTGAAAAATTGCATCTGAGGATTAGCTTAATTTGTTGCCTTCAAGTAATGGTTTGTATCTTATTAACACAGTTCCATGCACAAAATTCCAGCCAATAACCGACATCATTAGTTTGATGGCACCAATTGTAGTGCACAGTAAAGATACTTTTGCATAAATTACATTGTGTTTTACTTCAGTTGCTTTCTTGTTTCTATTAAATTGAAAATGATATTTCAACACTGTCATTGGTTTCAACAACAATTAAACTAGGAAAGCATGATCATCATGAACGCTGAGAACAGACTGCAGGCACCAGTAGCATGTATGGATAATACCTTAATCACTTTGTTAATGTTCAGGTAGCATGCTTTGCGAGTTGGACGGAAAACAGCTACCTGAAATTGAAAACAACCTCAACTGTTGAACCAACCACTTGCCAACAGCCACCAATATAGAGTACATTGAAAACAAAAGAAACCACAGCTTGTATCTTTTACCTTACTGAGAAGAATGACACAGCCGACAGAAATATCCTGGCCATTATTACCCTCCAAAAGAACTTTCTTGTGTACAGTAGCGGCAACTGTGTCGGTAGGATCCTATCAAGAATTACCGATAATTTGTCAATCGGATAAAAAGATGATATTTCTTGTTGAACATATCACTTTTCTTGTTTCAAGTATCCATGCATCAGTGAATGTAATCAAATAAATCTCTGCCACTTAAAAATAATGTAGCATTTCCGTTTTGCACCTCAATGGTAGGTCACCCCTACCTTTGTTCTGCCTAGTAAAAAAACATTTTCAGAAAACCACGAAACCTATAAACTTTTTTGGACAGGTACAGTACTAAATTGGTCTTTGTAGTTCGGTGAGCTGTAGGTGGGTTGAGTAGATTTAAGATGCAAGTCACATTGAAACAAAATGTACTGACACATTTATGGTTGTTCTGTTTACTGATTTTAGCCTAAAACGCCAGAAGTATTTTCTATCTATTGTAACTCAACTACTCAAGGTTTCATTATGACAAGTACCAAATGTTTTGGAGGTTTCCAGCCTTGCTATTGCCGTTGTATGTGTATTATGTTGCTACACTAATCATCATACATACAACATTAATAAATGGCGGCATGCTCATCAGTCATCACAACACCTATCCCCAAATAGACAAAAGTTGAAGATGCAATGATAAAGGTGCATCATGTTACAGAGAACTATGAAAGTGGAAGAAGGATGATATGCAGAAGTTGTAGTGCTAAACATGATGGAAGATTGCAATGAACAAAGTGTTTGAAGTCTATTGACCCGGCCTATGAATCTTTCATGTAAATAACCAAGCTTGAAATTTGGTAGCACCAACAATTTGCAACATCTGCTGGTTAGGGCTCCAACTTTGATGTTACCATGTGCACAGTCAGTGTTTCTGTCGCAACGCACGGGCAAGAGTTGAGGGTACAAATGGACAATCGGGCACATCGTATTAGGTGCCATAGAATTCTGTGTCCATAGCAATCGCACAGGCACTAAACTAATAGTTACTGAAAAGAAAATTGACAGTACAGGGAGCAGAATCGGGCAATGATGCCCAATGCCGACCTTCAGTGTCACCAGGAGATCGCCGAGGCCGTTTGGCTTGCACGATGTCACCACCCCAGCCACCTGACGAAAATGCAGAAGCCCCAAACAGTAAGTGCACCACGAAATCGCGCTCCAATCGGACAAAATGGCCATGTAAATTGAAAGAGTAGGAATGCCGAACACGCACCAGAGGTGCTCGACATAATGTCTCCTCCTTCTTGATGGCCTTGATCCCCGGCTGCTCCCACGCGCGGTCCCTCCCTGCAACCCGGCACAGCCCACAAGGCGTACCAATCACACATTGAGATCTTACTCACTAAGAAATGTGAAGAAACCTCATAAACGTCGAGGCTCGCGACGTGCTCGGAGTAATCCCTCACCCAGGAACTGGAGCGCGCAGAGCCACGGGGGCAGCTGGAAGTCGGCGTCCGGGCCCCGCGTGTCCCCGCGTCCAAGGCCGGCGAGAGGCGACTGAGCGGCGAAGCGGAGACGCGTCACATCCTGGACGGCGGAGGCGGGCTCGGGGATCCGGTGGTGCTGAGAGGGGTGTGGGGGCTTGTCGTCGTGGGACGGTGTGGCGGTGTAAGAGCGCGGGGTGAGCGAGGGGGCGGGAGCGTCGAGGCCGATGTCGGAGTCGTCGACGTCCAGCACGTCTTCCCCGGCGGCGCCGTGGCGGGGTTGGAATTGCGCCATGGGACTATGGGAGAGGGAGTGGAGTGGAGGCGGCGACGTGGGAAGTGGTAGTGGGTTTCGTTTTCTGATGGCGCCAAGCCCGACCGGCTTTTTTTTTTTTTTTTTTTGAGGGAAGCCCGACCGGCTTTTGGGTTACCTCGCAAATTGCATGGGCCTAGTTCGATGCACACTGCAGGCACACATGTTAGAATTTTTTTTATTTTTATATTTTTTATTTTTCGATTTTTCAAAAATAAATACCTGGCCCAAAAATTAGCAGATTTGGTCTTATGTCGCCGGATGAAACGGCTATAGCCGTCTGAACCGGCGAAAAGGTTGCTGCACAGGCCACGTGGCGGCGTTGCAGGGCTTTTCGCCGTTTCAGACGGCTATAGCCGTTTCATACGGCGAAAGGTACCTTTCGCCGCCACGTGGCGGCATTGCAGACCTTTTCGCCGTTTCAAACGGCTATAGCCGTTTCACACGGCGAAAAGCTCCTGGCCCCGCTTTTCGCCTGAAGTTACAGCCGTTTGAAACAGCTATATTTCTTAAACTTTTTTTAAAAAATTTACGTTGAGGAATTATTCTGCAACTGTTTTCTAATTTATGTTGAGAAATTATTGGTTTGATATTATGAAATGATTTAGATTTTTACGGTCTATTTTTTGGTTCGCCTATAATTGTTATATTAAAACAATTATAGGCGAACCAAAAAATAGACCGTAAAAATCTAAATCATTTCATAATATAAACCAATAATTTCTCAACATAAATTAGAAAACAGTTGCAGAATAATTCCTCAACGTAAATTTTTTAAAAAAGTTTAAGAAATATAGCTGTTTCAAACGGCTGTAACTTCAGGCGAAAAGCGGGGCCAGGAGCTTTTCGCCGTGTGAAACGGCTATAGCCGTTTGAAACGGCGAAAAGGTCTGCAATGCCGCCACGTGGCGGCGAAAGGTACTTTTCGCCGTATGAAACGGCTATAGCCGTCTGAAACGGCGAAAAGCCCTGCAACGCCGCCACGTGGCCTGTGCAGCAACCTTTCGCCGGTTCAGACGGCTATAGCCGTTTCATCCGGCGACATAAGACCAAATCTGCTAATTTTTGGGCTAGGTATTTATTTTTAGAAAATCGAAAAATAAAAAATATAAAAATAAAAAAATTCCACATGTTATGTGTTGGTTCGATGTACGGCCCATGTTAATGTGTTGGTTCTGCAGGCAGATGCGCTGGTTCGATTTCGCAAAGGAAAAAGTCTGTTATACCTCCTTCAACTATCACAAAAGTTTTCCTTCCGTCCCCATCCTCTGCTACAGTTGTTCTTGGGGGCGAAAAGGAGGCGATTGGCGATTCCGGCGGCGATTCTGCCTGCTCTGTTCCTCTCCGGCAGCCGGGAAGGCGCCGGAGAGGGAGGAGGGCAGGGGAATCGTCGCGCGGATGTAAATAGGCTGGGTTGTAGTCCATCTAGGTCTAAGGTTTGCTCGTCGTCGAGGTTTGGCGGCGGAGCTAGAGTCTGCCAGGGGAACGATGTTTCCTCGTGGCTAGTCTGTCCGGGCGGCGTCGGCGAGGCGAAGGCGTCGGCGGCGCTGGGGAATAACATCTGCTGGCCCCTTCCTCGCCCCGCTGGCGTTCTTCTCCGGTGTCAGCGGCGGGTTCGAGCGGATTTGGACAGGAGACCGGGCCTAGTAAGTGTTTGCTTCTTGGCGGTGCTGCTGGGCCCTTTCTTCTTCAAGGTTGCAGAGCATGCTGTGGGTTCTGTGGAGGTTTGGTGGTTGGACGTCGCTCGATTTCCCCTCGATGGCGGTGGTCGTCGATGGCGAGCGGGTGTCCAAGATCTGGAGAGCTTGGGGCGCGGCCCCGGTCGATGGGGAAACGCCGATGGCTTCATCCTGTCTTTCGAGATGGGTGTCTACTTCGACTCCTTCCAAAGCCTGTGTGCGACGGAGCTCTTCCGGGTCGGGGTGGAGCTTGTTGTCTTCGGCGACGGCGGTGACCGGCAACGAGGAGTTCGAGCTCCTTCTGGTTCCAAAGGACTCAAGGACTTGTTTGTATTTTTTCTTTTCTTCAGGGTCCTTAGTGAAGTAGGGTTGAGACAGCTGTCTCTGTATCCTTACCGTACGTTTCTGTATCATTACGAGTATTTGTACGTTTTCCTTATCTAGAAATACAGAAGCGTTATATCAAAAAAAAAACTATCACAAAAGTCCGGTTTGGTCTTTATAACAAGCGGGTCCCACTCGTCACCCCTTCCTCCACCTCCTCTCTCCCTCGCACTCTTCTCTTTCTCTCTACATGCCCGCCCTCTCCTCCACCATGTCATTCTCCAGTGCTCCCCTTGGCTCCAGATTGGAGAGGCAGCCCACAGTCGTGTTGGCTGGCGGCTGCACGTGTCCTCGGGCTCAGGGAGGCGACAAATTGGCTCGAGATCCGGCGTGAGGCCGCAAAGCGTGGTGGAAGGCGAGGCCCGGCTAGTCTGTGGAGCATGAGCTCCGGCGGCGGCGCTCAGACGGACAAGGCACAAGCGGTGGTCAGGCCAAGGGCGGATGCACATCGGTGATGGATCCATGCCTCACGCTATGTCGCCTCCGCCACGACGGCCTCATGCCCCATGCCTGCCACCTCGCGTGGGCACACGCAGTCGGCCAAGGGGCCACGGATCCAGCTGCAGAGCACCGGAGCCGACCCATTGCCGACCAAGCTACCTCCGCCGCTTGCCAAGGTCCGACCGGGACCAAGTTTCCCCCACGAGCTCAGTCCAAATCGAGCCAGGGAACAGCTCCTAGGGCCCCGATCGGCTTGCGACGTGGTGTGCCGGCGGCCGACGCGATGAGGAGAGGCGGCCCCACTGCTTGGGGCGCCGGCATCTGACGCGGCGAGGGAATGCGGTTCCCTTCCACCTGAGCGAGCTCGCCGTGCACCGCGGGGCCCGTGCACCCGACAGCGGTGGCGAAGTCGTCCTCCACCATCAACGCGGCCGCCGACACACCTGAGAGAGTGAGGGTGCGGGGGAGGAAGAGGAGTGAGGGAGAGAGAAGAGGTGGGAGAAGGATCTAACGAGCGGGCCCATCTGTCATACAGACGAAACTGGGGTCAAAACCTAGAAGGGAAGAAATCTGAGCTGGTTTGGTGTGTTGGAGGAGGAAACATATCTAGTTTCGTAGTTGAGGAAGGAAAATCAGACTTTTGTGACAGTTGAGGGAGGTAAATAGGACTTTTTCCTTTCACAAATCGGCATGGGCCTGATTTTTGCTATATTCTAGGCACATCTCATAACACCTTTTTTCACGGCCATAGCTCAGTATTAAGCAGTGGTGTGTGTGGGGTGTATTCGGTGTGAAGTGCATGTATTGATGTAACGGTGTGTGCACTTCATCCATTATAAGCTGTTTCCACCACTTAATAATTCTTGTACGGGGCAAAACATTTTGGCATTACGTTTTGCTTTCAGTTTAAGCAAGTTTTGTCGAAACCCAAAAATAGACGAGTTGGAAGAAGATAAAAAATTAGGCAAAATAGCTCTATTAATTTCCAACTTTACTCAATAGGTCATTTTAGTCCTTCAACGACTCTATGATTCGATCTGTAAGGAAAATGGCCCTAGTGATAGGCCATTAGTGATTTTGGTGATTATATGTCAACATCAACCCATGGACTAACGACGTTTGCTAGTATACAAGGTTTAGTCGCATGGATGCATTAGTGATGGATTTGGATAAGAAAAATAGTGTGATCACTGTAACTCTGCGCTAAACGACGAAGAATGTGAAGAATTGACTTTGTTCTATAATACAGTAATGCAGTAATGGAAGAATCTGCAAATCGTGTTGCTCAATAGGTCGATATTCCAGCAGAGCTTATCCCAGCAGAGCTAGAATGTTTGAGCTAGGGTACCAATATTGGTTTCGTATAGGCGGTAACAAATCCTTGTTTAGATGCTTTGACAATCAATCCCGCTGCACTTCAGGGCTGCGGCAAGCAGAATGGAGCCAACAGATTGCAGTCGTTGCATACCAAACGACATACACTGATTATCATTTTCCATCCCAGTGAAGAAATACTAGGTCATCTGTCAAACACGTGCAATCGGAATTACTGATACTAGGTTGTTTCTCCATTGCTAATTAAGATGGTGCTTATAGCAGTCCAAAGTACTGAAGCTTCTCCACTAAGCTAGCTGTATATATGAGACGCCAGTTTTATGTGACTCAAGAGCTCGGCGCTTCTGCAATTTAATACCTATTAAATAATGAAAACTTTATGAGGCGTCGTTGAAGTCAATAGTCAGTTTTTAGGTTATAGTGAGTAGCAACAGTGTGGCCGTCATTGCCAAAAAAAATTTAAACCAACTACTACTCTAAGGTTCATCATGTACATGAAGTGGAGCAACGAGTAGCAGCTTTATATACAGGAAGCCGGAAGTATATGGCAATTATCTTTCTTATTTGCGGCCGGTAATGTTTTGATATTGACAGAGGCGTACATCCGTTCTTTCTTTTTATTTAGCATTGATTGCCCCTCGCTTGTCCTTTTTATTATACAATGCATTTCCTTGTTCATGACAAGCTTAGGATTGTGAAGGAAGTGGTTTCTTTGTTTAGTTAGAATTTTTTGGGCATCTCTCAAACCCTGCCTTCACAATCCTAAGATTGTCAATATCCCTTTCTAACACAACCAATCGAACAAATATCTTTTACTTTCATCTCTCAAACCCTAGGTTTTCCAACCTCGTGGTGTTCTTCCTTCGTCTCTACAGCGTTTGAAGGCGTTCTGAGTGGCTTGCCGATCTCAGAACAACCCTACGTGCGCTAGCTCCGTCGGGGTCCCTTCTAAGTCGGCGTTCTTAGGCTTTCCGTAGCAGTCAGCCCAGGACCTGTTAGATCACCTCTCCAGGCCGGTTAGACTGCCCCTGGTAAAGTTGTTGCGAGGTGATCGTTTCACGCGCGAACTAGCACAATTCGGTGTGTTGACCGTAATTTGCGTCAACAGTAAGGATATCCGATGCTTCCTAATCCTATATTATTTCACTTTTTTTGCGATTTTTTTTTTGGTTGAGAACATTCTGTTTCAGACCCAATGTAGGTAACAAACGTGGAAGCAAGTTGCTGAGAAGGTTGCTTAAGAAAAAGTTGGGAGAAGGTTGTTTAAGAGCATATATATGGTTGTCCCCCAAGTGAGGCATGTGTATCTCTGGAACCCGTATGCATGCCGCCTCTATTACCGCTAGTGTGTACAACAATTTCTCAGGAAGGAATTAAATTTGTATCCACCATTTTTTTTCAAAAGCGACCGTGTCAATCAATTTCTTACAAAGGAATTGAATTTATCATTATGAGGCACAATTAGTATAGAAGGTCTGAATTTCGATATGAACTGTATGCTCAGCAGGTCAAAAGTTAATGGAATCTTATATTACACCGCAAATATTAACAGCATGTAACTGTTTGTTTGTGAACCCGTCTAGAGCACTTCAGGTTTTTTCTGCTAGTTCATTTTGCGCTAGTTCTTGTCCTTTCTGTCCAGGATTGGTTACAGTCGTTTTTTTCTCACCTGCTCTTCAAATTTAAATGAATTTTGCATAATACTGGCTTGTAATTTTGAGTGCATTACACTTAGTATGATTATCGAAATAACCTGGTCATGGTGAAGTTTATGTTTAAACACACATAATATGGTCTGCACCCCATTGTAGGCCAATCCACCAGGACTAAGCTCCAGAATGAGGCATCCTGATCTTTGCAAGTTGGCTTCCTTCAGTGCCTACTGTCTAACAAAAAAATAACAACTCTCCGATTGCTCCCTATGTAGTATGCGTCACATTTGCAGTTGCAGCTGTACACCACGACTGCAACTTGAAAAACGGGAAATAATCCCAGAACACAGCGGAACCCTGGACACCACGGGCAGTCCAGTTGCGGTCATATTCTCTTGTGTTGTATTTGTTTTTTGTTTGTGGACAAATGCTCTAGTAGATCATATTCTCTATGGGAATGACAACGGATGATCAAGCAAGCAATTGAGATGAATTCACTACTGTTACGTATGAGCTCTTCTGCCAGAGACGCATGTGCATCACTGGAGCCTGTTCAACTTCTTGCTGCACCTAAATGTGGCAGAGTAAAGACCTGAAGAACTTGGTTGTGATCTCAAATAGTTAGCAACAACTGTAATAGGGCACGACCAATTCATTGCTTTCGCAGTATATATTGGTCGTAACAATGTAAGAATCGGGATATAAGCTAGTGTGCCCTTCGAATGCCATTGGTGCTTCAGTTGTTTGTCCTTACATTTGGACTGATTGCAGCCACAGAACAGAGCAGCAGAGTCATCCAATGGCAAAGGCTTGTGTTTCAAGGACTACCTAGGGCTCACCTGTCGGTTCTCTGACTTGGAAACTGCATTCAAGCTTGCCACCTCTTCTCACCGCGTCGCATCAGTCCTGTATGTATTACCGCTGCACTCTTGCTAAGCTGAACATCGACCACGTCCAGCAAGAGTGGTTGGCGACTTTGGATTTCCCGATGCTTCCAAATCCTAGGCTATTAACGATTTCTTTTGTAGTGTTTGCTCGAGCTCGAGTGCATGGAATTTATTAGGCGTAGGCAGCAAATTAGGAAGCAACCAGTTGAGAGAGATTCAGATTTTTATATGGGTGCGTCTCTGGAGCTTGTTTACTGCATGCTGCAACTGCATCTCATACCACATGATTGTACTCATCTATTACTATAAAAAGCGAGCAAGTTTATTTCAAAATTCACCCACAAATCTACCCTTACTTCTCACAACGGATGGGAGGTGAGAGAATGATTTTGTCATCCTCCGCGTGTTGAAATCCCCCTCTGCACTGCAGCGAGTCCGAGCTCGATGCCGTGATTCAGATTCAGTTGTTTCTGAATTTGGTTGTTATGTTGTTTAAATTTGGATGGATTCACCAGGACAGACGATTTCATTGATTTGGTCTGAAATGGAACTCACTAAACAAAATCAAATTTTTGGTAACATTGACCTCGATTTTGTGCAGGAGAAAGTTCATTCAGAACTTCAGAAATAACGCGAGGTTACCAAAAAATTATTATGTCCTTCTAATTACTGCCGCACATGGAGATGGATCGGAAAGGGAGGCTGATGCGGCAGCCAGTTCCCCGCAGTCTTTTCAATAGCATGATGTTCGCAAATGAGGACTATGGAGCCACGAAGGTGACAGCCGAATGCGCTTGAACCATGTAGGTGAACGTCCCTTTCCCCTAGTCCGATCCTGTCTTCCTTGCTACTTCTTCTTCTCACCCCGTCAACGAATCAATCGATTCCATTTACCCCATGGATTTTGCTTGCCTGCAGAGAACGTTCACCAGGTACACGGAGAGGATGACATTATTCGATCGGGCGCTGATGAGCAGGGAGTACGCAGTGAGGATCACGCACAACGAGTGGTAGCAGGGGTACGGTGGATCATCAAGAAGATGTACGTACTAGTCCAAGATGCAGGCAGGGTGACACTGAGGTTCGGGAGCTGGTCGAGGTACCGTAGCATACAATGGGCAAGATTGATTGGCTAGCGCCCACCGTACAATAGTGGTGCTAGAGAGTGATTATAACCACTATTTTTTCACAATAAATCGAATTGATCACAAAATTAAGGCTAGAATCTTAACATGAACTACTGTATGTTTTTTTTGTTTATTTACATGTTCATGAAGCTCACCTGGAATAACAAGGCAAAAGTCATAAGAATCGCCTTGTTAACGGACCTACTTTGCTTAATAATTATACTAAATGTAAACATTGTTCCTCAGTGAAAAACACAGCCTGCGTATGTGTTTCCATTCGTTTCTAGCTCAGCAACTTTCTATTTGTTTGATCAGTATGTACTTCTAAGTAAGAAACATGACTCTTTTTTTCAAGATCCATTAGTGCTTTTTCATCTTATGTTCTATATTAGTGCTTTTTCATCTTATGTTCTATATCATTTCAGTATGATATTTCTGTACACATTGCCAAAAAAAAATGGGGTATCTAAATATCGACCATCTTCTTGGGATTGCCTGATATATAAAATTATAAATGATTCGAAATAACACGATCATCAAGTTGGAATTTTACAGACTAGCACAAGTAACAGTGTCTAAGCACTCTGACCAGGCTAGTGTTCAATCCAGAAGCCATCCATGTGGCATCAGTAAGAGACATGTATGGGCAGGATACAGTTTAGAGCCGGTTTCCACCACATCTTTGAATACCACCACAGCATCGCGATGGTTCCTATGATGCACCATAGCCTTATTGCTGGACACGATCCTCCCACACACGTTCCACATTCCCGGTGCTTCCCAATCTCATGCTCTTGACTTGTATTTCAATTTTTTGTGTGGAGAACTGAAGATCAAGCAACACAATTGAGAGGGAATCACCACTGTTATATATGAACTCTCCCGACACCGACAGTCATATGAAACAAAGATATTGCCGATATTTCTTTTCATTTTGGGAGGTGTTACTGCAACCTGCGCTTACTACAACAAAGCTCTTTAAAAAACAGAAAAAAATAGTAAGAGTTAAAACAAAATTTTGTTGCAAGCAAGCTGACAATAAAGGACACCAAAAGGACCGTGGTTGTCCGATAGTTTTAGGAAATGAATTTTTCAACTTCCATTGCTAGGAAACAATAATGATAATCCTTATCAAATATAGTTTTATGAGACCATGAGAATCACTAGCAGTTTTAGTCCTCGGTTATATGTCAAAGTCATGATTTACATCATATTTATCAAACCCATTTGGCAGCCATACTCACATCACATGGCATGCCATGATTTACGGCAGCGAAAAAGGAAAGGCATCATGGCTAAATAGGTGGACTCGGCAAATTAACAAAGGTATTAAAGTAATTCCACAATAGTACTGATTACTATGTCTAAAAAACATTGATTGCCCTCTTGATGCAGCAAACGGGGTAAGATGACCTTCTAATTAGTGGGAGATGACGTTGATAGAGCTTGCATGTAAACCACTACCAGTTTATATAATGACGTTTAGTTGGTGGGGGATGACATGCATAGGTTGCATGAAGAAAGAATTGGTGGGAGATGATGATGTAGATAGCTTGCATGTAGAGAGAAATAAAATTAATGACTTTTAGTGGTGTGCATCTATATATGTTATATATATAGATACCGCAACATTGCTGCTTGTGTGAGAACATCCTCATTGAGCACCTACCTGATATCTACATTAAGCCCACCGAAATGGACTAGAGATTTCTGCACAAACCACACACCAATTTTGTGAGAGCGAGGATTGGGAAGCATTCAGAAATCCAAACTTCGGTGAGAGGATTGTGTAATGCAATTAGGCCAAAGCTCATTCCATTGACGACTACACCTTTCTGGTGGCAGGGCTTGGACCATGTTTTCAGGTTGTCGTAAATCCTGCCGGACGAAAGATTGGAGCAGATCGGCATCTGCAACAGGCTCCAACGAGAAGATAGCAGCCACTGTCTTGCAGACCTTCTCAGCACTCGCCTTTGCCTTCAGGATTTTTACACTCTCTACAGAGAAATGGAAGAAACAGTCCAGTACCTGGCAACTCAAAACGCCGGAGTGGTCCATGTGTAAGGGAACCATCTACCGAGCACCGGAAGCAAGTAGATAAGTTAGGTGTTCATTTGCTTTGTTTTTCCGTTTTGAACCTGCGCTCGATCGGTCAACATGACACTCGAGCGTACGCGCTTTTGGTTGGGTCAGCAATTCACGCAGCACATTTTCTGGGGCAAATTTTTATCGCCTGGTTTTTCATCGTTTCTGTCTTGGTTTCGGTAACATACGGCGCAGGACCAAAAAAGAAATGGCAGAAATAAAGACGGTGGAAACTGCAGGGTGTTGCACGCCTCCTTTTCTTCTTGCTATTTGCTATCGGCTCATATCGTGCACGGTTCTGGTTCTCCATTATAACTGCGGCAGCAGCAACAACATTTTTCTGATGCAAACCTGTTCGGTCTGGGCTACTTTTTAATTGCATTTACCTTGTCTTGACAACTGAACAAGCTCATGGTAGCCTGAGCCCTGAGGCACTCCGTGGAACGCTAGCCTGTCCCACAAAGCGGTGTTATGTTCTTTGTGGCCCAATGTATTAACACATGCACAATACTCCAACTATTCAAGTACAGATTCAAGCAATCAAAGGTACAACAGGACTTGAGGGGTTCTGAGAAACAGAGTTGTTGGTATGGACAAATTAAAAATCACTTTGTTCTGATGAGAAAATAGACGACTCATCCATTTACATGTGAAACCAACATGGCCTCTTAGCCATGTATTTGTGATTTTGGTGGTAGAATGACAACATAGTCATTGGGACTAATAGTTTGTCGAGCGAGTATGCGATTTGTAGGCTTTCATAGGTCCCAAGAATGCAATACAAAGAAAGAAGTCAGGATAAACAGAGGAATGAATTGAATTTGTCCCATGAATATTTATAGTTTGGTCAAATGTGGTTGGCTTCTAGATAATATTATAAACCATTTCATAAGCTTTTGACAGAGTCCAAGATCATCAAAATCGGACACCAGAGTAGAAAGTTATGATTAAAAGACTAAGTGCTGAAAACAGCCGATCAATTGATCTCACCGTGACAGACTAATCATTCGACCGAAAAAAACAACCATTCAAAGTTGCTCAAATGGTCTGGATACTTTTGGCAATATTGTGAGAAATTTCATAAGCTTTCCAACAAATATAAGATAACCAAAAACGGAGCTCCGAGTTGAGAGTTACGATCAAAATACCGAAGGGCAAAGAATGTGTTGATCATTTGATCCGACCTGCCCGTACAGTGGTCAATCGATCGGATCATTCGACCCACACAAAAGTCAAAGAAAGAAGGCGATCAGAAGATCCGATCAGATGATCCGATCAGGTGTTAATCAGATGAATCAATTGAAATATCGCAAAGCCACCAGAGACACTGCAAACTACGTGGGAGGACAAGTTTTGCGACAGGAATATCCGACCGTAAACAAAATGAACGGGTCGGATCAATAGGGTATCATCCGACCGAGAAAGTTTGAGAAAACGGTCTGGATCTTGTGGGGATTGTGGAGAATTTCATAAGCTTTCCAACAAGTATAAGATTGTCAAAAACGGAGTTTAGAGTCAAGAGTTTTGGCAAAAATACGGAAGGCAAAGATGTATTGATCGTTTCATCCGACCCATGGTCATTTGATCCGACCATATTTCAATTGACCCAAAAAAGTGTCCAATGGCTATATTTTCATGTGATGCATTGATTGATTGATCCCATCGCCCATAGGAAAGGATGATCGGATCATCCAACCCATACAAAAGCAAATTAGCTGTTGGGATGCTTTGAGCAACGGCTCTCCCGAGTTGTTGGGCTATATATACCCCCTCTACTCGCCCATTTGACGATGTGGGAGTGTCCAGAAGTTAATTGAAGCTATCACCAAATCAAGATCACATCCAACCCACCTTGATGCTATAGAGATCAAATCAAAGGCATTTAGCACAAGCTTTGTGAGTGTTAGTGCTAGGTTAGGCTAAGATTGAGAGAGCAAGGTGTTGCTGCCTTGTGAGTGAGATTATTGACTGAACCACTTGTACCAAAGGTATTGGCTGGCGCCTTGGAGTCTTGGTGACTTGCCAGCAAGTCTTTGGCCCTCTGACTCCGTGTGGAGAGGCGATGGCGACCGTGTGCGGAGGACGTGGAGACCCCCTTCGTTCGTGGACAAGCTCCTTAGTGGAGATGGCATATATCAAGGTGACTGGCATAGTAGGGGAGGTGAGGCTTGTGTTAGTGACAAGTGACTTATCTGCCTTCGTGTGAGCCTACGTGGCGAGTTAAGACCTTGACCGAGAGATCTCATCTTGGCATTTGCCTACCCATACCACTGGAAAAATCGCCGAGTCAAGTTTGCATTTGCTAAACCTTTTCTTTACGTTTTTGCATTTCGTACTTGCAACTTGAGTGCCTTTAATTTCATAGAGTAGTATCTTGCTAGGATTGGCTCTAGGTTGCAAAACTCTTTGAGTTAGGGTGTAAACACTAGAATAAACCTTAGTTGCACATCTAGATTGCATGTTCTAGTTTATATCTTCTGAAAAATAGATGTTGCCATAGGTTAAAGTTTTAGAAACGCTTAATTCACCCCTCCACTCTTTGACTATACGAGCACCGATTTCCTTAGGTACAAGGAACATATGAAAATAAAACATGTTTGTCAATATATAAATCTTGCAGGCCACAATAGTTAATTAATTTAGTTACTGTCCTATCGGCAGCGCTGTATATACCTTCGTTGATTGATATTTTATGCAATATAATAGAATAGTCGTTGCTCCACTTCATCTAACATGGTGTTCGGCTATAGAATGTTGATTGATTTTTTTTCGCAACGATGATCACTGTCACTCTATCCTTGAAACTGGCCATTTTTTTTTAGATTTAGGAAAAATTCAGTCTTAAACATTCACATGTGAATCTCTACGACCATAAAGAAATAAATCTAGCCACATAGCCAGACGATACACGAGTACTTAGACTCCATGCCTCAACATAGAGACACTCCAGAGAACAAAAAAAGAAAGCTAAAGACTAACAAAGAAAACAAAGACTAAGTTTCGATCTTCTTACATGCCCTTCTTCAAACTTGACTTGTGCTCACGCAGCAACAATCCTTCATCTTTCTTGTCTACTTAGAAACAATTGATGAAAGAAACGTTCGATTAAACATAGCTTGATGTTCCTGTCACATATTAACCGCAATGAATCCATCTTGACTGCGGCTGTTGTATGGAACAGTAACACTAACATTCCAACTGACAATAAATTCCAACTACAACTCATTAAGTTTTCATCATTTAATAGGAAGTGTAAATTGCAGCTGCCGAACCCTTGAGTCACATAACTAGCGTCTGATATATTCCACAACTAGGTTAGTAGAGTATCTTCACAACTTTGCACTGCTAGGAGCATCATCGTTGGGATTGGGGAACGCTGATTTTTCCAATGCACTGTGACATAACATTCACTATGTAAGCCGAGGAGACACGACTAACTCTAATAGGAGACGAGGTTTCAAGTTCAAGTCTCCCATTACAAGTCTTAGGAAACGCGGATTTTTTCAGGTCTCCTATAAAGAACCAGATAGGAGACGAGGGCGAACGACGTCTCCTAAGCCAGTTAACTTTCGTCTCTCATATCTGGATAGGAGACGTCGCGGACTCAATCTCTTTTTTTGTTTGTATCTCCAGTTAACAATATAGGAGACGTGGTTTCATATCCCCTCTCTCTTATAGGAGTACTTATCAGAGACACGGCTCTTAAACCCGAAGTTCTGTAAGGGTTTATACCACAGACACTGGTATATTGTGTCTCCTAACATGGTTATTCCGCAAAGCCATGGGAACAGTATATTAGCTTCTATACATGTCATGCTGGAACGATATGATGATCTGTATGCTCGTTGATGAATTGTTTTGCCCACTAAAGTACTCTGATTTGTTTTCTACAAAGCAATGTGCAATGCACCTCATCGAGACTCTTGTTTTAATGTTTTCATAAATCCAACCGGACGAACTAAAGTGGCAGATCGGTATCTGCAACGGGTTCCAACGAGAAGATAGGAGCCACCGCCTTGAAGAGACCATCTCAGTCAACCACTCATCTTTGCCTTGAGGATTTTTACACACTCTACAGATAAATGGAAGAAACAGTCCAGTACCTGGGAACACAAAACGCTGGAGTGGTCCATGCACAAGGAACCATCTATGCGATACTTATAGTGAAGCGGTTGACTGTTATGCAATACTTGTATGTAATAAAGTCATTTGCTGACTAGCTTTCACATGCCATGAGATGATATATATTGTTAGCAAATAATGCATAACCAAGATCGAACACGAGACACGATTTAACGTGGAAAAACTCTTTCGCGAAAAAACCACGGAAGACAATCACTATTGAGGAGTGTTTACAAGCAGGGATGATACATGGCTCATCTAAGATATATTACCCTGCCGTCTACATAGGGCATACACATATATAGGGGTGGAATAGAATTCACGTAGGAGTAGGACTCTATCTCTAGAGTAAGGTTTCCTAATAGACTAGGAATAAATCCGGTAACACAACTAGTAGTAAACTAGAAGTTGGATCATATTTTAACAATCTCCACCTTGAGCCGAATTCCCTTGTGTAGAAGAATAATAAACCTCTATTGAAAATCTTGAATGTCAATGTCCATGGGACCAATCAATGAGTAAGATCACTTGAGTATTCTCCCAACACTTCATATGAAGCAAAATTGAGCAAATAACCAATAGGTCCAAACACACAGCTATCAGCAAAGCAGACGAACAATCTGAGTCTTCAACAATTTTAGAACCCCAGCAAAAGTCTGAGTCTGTGCAACTGACCTCAAATGCAAATGACAATAACGCTCAATCCTCAAACGACATAAAGTCGCAATATCAGCTATGGTATTGAACAAATATCCAGCGAAGAACTCATCTCATTGAATCATATATGCTCCACCTGGAACATCAAACTAGGCAAAACAACGCTCTTGCAAGAGCAACTAGCACGTGTGTCCATCACGTACAATAAACTGCCAATTGTAAAAGAAACTGAATTCCATGACACGGTCAATAACTGCTCCATTCAAACACGGTTCAGATGTAGGCATAAATGTGCAATCAATGGAGTATAAACCTCTACAATAGAACCATGCAGTCACAAGCGGACGTCTCCGCCTTGAACAACAAATGTACTGAAAATCAGTACAAAACATTATAGCATCTATGCAACAACTTTGTACTAGACCCCTCTGGACGAGCAAAAACAGCAATAAACGTACTGCTCCCGCAATACAGAACACTGTAATATCTAGTCAAACAAACCTCCTCTTTTGCACTTGGAATCCTCCACCTCTAACTCAATTCGGAGCAAAACCTTCACTTTCAATTATTTACCAACTCCATAGGAGTAAAAGAAATCACTAGGCTGATATGAACGATGTTAAAACATCTATAAGGATTAACTCAAAGTGATCCAATAATAATCCCAATATCTCCTCAAAAATTTAATATGTCTCGGCAGCGGAAATCATATATCAAAATAATACTCTTGTAAAATGTGATCTCTCCAAAATGACATAATGGTATGATAAAGGTCTACTAAATAGCACCAATAATACTAATACCTAGGAACAACGATAAAACATACCATCAATTGAAGAAGGCATCAATCTGCATGCTTGGCATAATCCTCCTTCAGAATAAGATGGATATGAATAAATTTTAATCAACCGGCATGAAAAGGAAAACACAATTCTGTGTTACTCGGTTGCTTGAAAGAATATTGAACTCCCTTGGTATAATCTTTTGATGCCCAAACAGACCAAATTAGAAATCCATGTATCAATATTTCTGAACAGAGAGCATCATCAACGGAAAGCCTTTAAAGCAAATCTGCAGCACCTATATGGTATAGCTTCCTGCACGAAGCAATAATCTGCAGATACGAATTTGTGTACCTCCGCCAAAAAATAGAAGAATAGCCTTTTGAGTGTGCGTGACAGTAAACTCTTGAAAGTGACCAAATTTTCACGATGAGCACAAACTAGCGGAGCCTGTACTCCACCTCGATTCACGTGCAGCAGCTTGTTTCTATGCCTGGATAATATTGATCTGCGCAGCACACGATAGCAACAGCTTTGATCTACAGAACACCAGCAGGAAGTTTTGTTCCGCCTGAAAAATCGGAACGAGACAACACCCGCACCCGCACCTTGCATGAACTCGGCGATTTCCACCAACGAAACGGAAAAAAAACAATTCCGTTCAAATCTGAACTTGCACAAACTCCGCCTTGGACCTGCGAGCGGACATGCCAGGTCGCCGACTCGCCACTGATCGGCACGGAAAAGCGAGTGGACCAGATGTGCGTCGTCGACTTCGCCTCGAACTCGTGAAACGGCCGAGAGACTCGACCAGAGACGGCAACGGCAACTGAATCCCTCGGAATCGCGTCGAGGACGGCGAAGGCAGCAGCGCGAAGAAGTCATCGATGTCGAACCGGAACGGAACAGCGGCGTCAGCGCACGAACAGGGACTGCAGTTTCGTGCCAAGCTGTGATACCACTTGTTAGCAAATAATGCGTAAACAAGATCGAACACGAGACACAGATTTAACGTGGAAAACCCTTACAGGAAAAAACCATGGGCGTCAACCGGCGATCTTCACTATAATGAGAGAGTTACAACGTAGAGAATACAATGAGTCGTCTACTCATCCCTTGCGGCTTACAAGATGTAGATATGGGTGGACTAAACTGACTGCATTCAAATATGTAAACAAATCCGCTAAACATACAACATGAACCGTGGGCCCTCCAGGCGTCCCCACAAGACTCACATTAATAATTCGGAACATATCCAACAAATGCTCCGATACCACTTGTTAGCAAATAATGCGTAACCAAGATCGAACACGAGACACGATTTAACGTGGAAAAACCCTTGCGGGAAAAACCACGGAAGACAATCACTATTGAGGAGTGTTTACAAGCAGGGATAACCTCACACTTACGTATGCATGCGTGTAATCTTCCAATAGTTATTGTGCTTAGCAACAAGACTTTTGATCTCGCTCTCGCCTAGCCGGGTAGTGGACTACTAGCTGACTGTGTGCTTCGGAACTAGAACTGGCGCATATATCGAAAACATTCTTTACTCAACTACATTCAAGTCCTCTCATCACCTTGGGGTTAGTCGGGTCAATAAGGCCAGTTGCAATACAAGTTTTATAGGCGTTTCATGCACATTAATTAAGGTGACACATCAGGATGACATGTCATGAAATTGCAGAAGAAATAGAATGTTCTCATTTCATCCGGACGAAACGAGTCCGACATTGTTTCCTAGTCGTAGGAAACGGGATGAAACCGCACTAGGACGCAACAAGTTATTTCGCGGATCCGGGTGTGGGCGAGCGCGATTTCCTTCGGAAGCTGCGGAGGTCCCGCACGCCACCGTGCACCCGCGCCCCCTCTCTGGCCCACGCCTTCGTTCCCACGCATGGCCCCAGCCCTTTCTTCCACGCGCTGACGCGCAGCGAGGCATGCCTTTATCTTCCGCATCTGCCTTCGCCAGTTCCTGACGAAGCTTGCAAGATGCTGGGAAGAGAAGAAAGAAGGAGCGACCAAGCGGAAGTTGCTTCCAACACCGGCGGCTCCTACTGCGCCGCCGCTGCATCCAGCACAGGCATCTCCTGCTGCCCCGCCGCTGCAGTACCACACGCCCAGCACCAGTGGATTCTACTGCTATACCTCCGCAGCACTACATACCTGGCATGCTCCCTTTGTTCGATTAATCGTGAATATAGGCAGATATATTACATTGTTGTGGCCTACCTTGTTTATTTTTTTCTGCTATTGGCTGGTGTGGATGCTTAGGGTCAACCATAAACCATAACACAGAAGCCTAGCGTGTTCACACAGAAGGCTAGTATGCCACTAGCACTAATTTCACAGTAACCACTACATTGCTTACTGCAACTGCACGATGCCACGAGTCTACGAGGAATATTGGCATGCTACGACATCCATTCAATGGATCGCAGTGGTAGAAAATAAAAAAAAGTACCTCCTTTCGGAGATGAGATAAGGAATGTTAGCTTCGCATTGAGCACAAAGGGGATGGATGTATTTGGCAACACGCGCAACACTCACAATACTTGGCCCGTGATATTGTGCATATAAAACCTTCCATCATGGTCGTGTCAAAACGCAAGTACATGTTGATGATACTGCTGATACATGAGCCGAAGCAACCTAGAAATGATATCAATGCTTACCGTAGGTCATTGGTTGAGGAGCTTATTAAGCTTTGGAATGATGTTGTTAGTACATGGAATGCTTACAAGGAAGAGTACTTTACGTTGAGAGCGATGTTGTTTGTTATGATAAGTGACTACCCTACTCTTGGCAACCAAACAGGACTGGTAACTGTAACACCCCGTATTTTTTTCAAAACCTAGAGGCTACCAAAAGCATAAACAATTGCACAAGTTTAATCAACCATCAAGTCTGGCATAAATCAAATACCAAACTAGAGATAGAAGTTTAATTCCAATCATCTGCACTAGCTTTGGTGAGTTGTCGATTTCAGGATGCCAAGTCTGGATATAGGAATAAAATGCGCTAGACATATACAAAAGTGGCACGGTTGGAACGCACATGGGCACTGGGCTCGCCGATATGATCAATATGAATATATATTTCATATATTTTGGAGTCCGGATTATAAAGATATGGAAACTACCATGAAATTAATTAGTGATCATTTGGTGCAATTAATTAGTTAATTATGTAATTAGTTAATCATTAGAGAAAGGGAGAAAACCCCCTCACGTGGGGGTGCCTCCAAGGGGCATCCTTCCCAAGGGGTGCCTCCAAAGGGTCAAATGTCCCTTCATCCTGTATATATGTAAACAGTCCCCATCAATGAGAACATCTATTCCCATTCTTTCCATTTCATTTGTTTCTTCTACTTTTTTACTTCACAACACGTTATCAGTCACTTTGCTCTCTACTGGGCACAAGAAGAGACAAGACATGAGGCCATGAGGCTTCAAGACCTATGTTGCATTGATACTTCACCGAAGTGTCGTACCCGTATCCGATACGTATCCGATACTCTGATACTTTCGATACTTCTTCAATACCTTAGCAGTAGGCTAGGACATCAGTACATAAATATCGTTAGGATTTATCATGACTCGCGTGTGAAACTTGATGACTAATTGGCTACTATGATCAACTCATAGGCTAACAAATTGCCTAGTAACAATAATTTAACTTCGACCTCTTTTTTTTCTTTAAAATAGGTATTATATTTTTATATTTTAATATATATTTGCCGTATCGGCGTATCCTTAATTTCAGAAAATGAGGTATCACCGTATCAACGTTTTCGTATTGGCGTATCCGTATCCTGTATCGGTGCAACATAGTTCAAGACTATGTAAGAATGAACTCTGCAGACTTCCGTTTCTTTGTTCTGGGATATGGTTTTCTCGTTCTCTCTCTGGTCGCCGGCAATGGTTCGCTGGACGGCGCCCCAGGCTTTGCTTCCGCCCTTCTTTGCACGACGAGCCTGTCATCCCGCAGGATGTCGTGGCCACCATGGTCATTAGGCGTGCAATGGCATCGAGCTGAGAAACATTGGTATGCTCGTGCAGGGGTTGTTGTGCCGCAGCCAACATATCATAATATGCCTTTGCGGTTGGCTCTGGCTCCTCCTCCAAGCGTTGTTCATCGACTTGTGCTGCGTGAAAGTCTTCTAACATGTCTGCTATCCCGGCGTCATCATCAAGTTCCTCGATGCGTTGTCTCATGACCTCGTCTCTCGTGCGTGAGTCTGCAACATTGTATTTCCACTTGGTACGGTCTCGGGTAAACCCATGCTTGCAGAGATGATTTCTAATGTCCTCCTTTGTGTGTGCACGTGTGTTCCCACATTTGCTGCACGGACACCAAGTGATAGACGCTCCTCTAACGTTTGCAAATGCTGAATCCAAAAAAGACTCGGTCCTCTGAATCCAATCCAAGGTCATTTCACCCCCACGGGACCAGCCATTGTACATCCACTCACGATCACCCATCCTCTATTATACGAATTATTGATATAATAAGCAATTGCATGAGTAATATAAAACAAATAGCATCTACACGATTATTATATTGCCTAGCTAAATGGTGAAGATAGGTCCTAATCCCACCCGAGGATGCGCAGCCGAGGGTAGTTTCCATGCTCTACGCCGATCCGAGACCGAATTTCGGCAGCATCTCCCCGCTGTTCTCCAAATACACGTCCCGAGAGGGAGAGTGTGTATCCGGAGAACAACGGGAAGATGCTACCGAAATTCAGTCTCGGATCGGAGTAGAGCATGGAAACTACCCCGGGTTGCGCATCCTCCGGCTGTCCAAATAACGTGGACAATTCGAAACAGATACGGTCATAGATATGCAAAGTTCTGCATATTTCCGACCGTATCTCTTTCGAACGGGAGACGCCTAGGTTACGTTAACCACTAACATGCATATCAAGGACAGAAAGATATTTGTGTCTCACCTGAGAACGGGGCCGAGTCGGGGACGGTGACGCGCCAGGAACGGGGTGAGTCGGGGACGGTGACGCGCCGTGAACGGGGGCAAGTCGGGGACGGTGACGCGCCGGGAACGGGGGCGAGCCGGGGACGGTGACGCGCCGGGAACGGGGGCGAGCCGGGGACGGTGCCGACTCGGGGACGGTGCCACACCTAGAACCTTCAACAACCTGAAAAGAAAAAAAATGTCAAATTTTAAAAATTTCGACAGCACCTCCCCTGCACGGGGAGGTTTCAAAACCTGCAACAAAAGCAACGGCACGATGGCCGACAACCACATAGACAACAGCACGATGGCCGGCAACCACAAACGCATATATCTTTTAATTCAACTTAACTAAACAAGTAAAAAACATAAGTCTAAAATAAACTAAAGTAGTGGCTAAACTATTTTGTCTAAACTAACTAAACTATTTTGTCTAAACTAACTAAATATTTTGTCTAAACTAACTAAACTATTTTGTCTAAACTAACTAAACTAACTAAACTAAATAAAGAAAGAAAAACAGAAAAACAAAAAAAAAATACCTAGGGAGGGGCCGGCGGGGCTGCCGGCCGAGGGAGGCGCCGGCGCGGAGAGGGGCGGCGCTGGCGCGGGGAGGGAGGCGCCGGCGCGGAGAGGAGCGGCCGCGGCCTGCCGCCGGCGGCGCCCAAACGCACGCCGCGCCAGGCCGGACGGACGCCGCGGCGGCCGGCGCGCGCGGAGGGACGCGGCGGCGGCCGGCGCGCGCGGAGGAAGGCGGCGGCGGCCGGCGCGCGGGGAGGAAGGCGGCGGCGGCCGGCGCGCGGGGAGGCGGCGCGCGCGGGGGGAGGGAGGCGCCGGCGCGCGGGGAGGCGGCGCGCGGGGAGGCGGCGCGCGCGGGGAGGCGGCGCGCGCGGGGAGGGCCGGCGGCGGGGCGTGGCGGCGCGCGCGGGGAGGGAGGGCGGCGTGGCGTGGCCGGCGGCGCTGTGACGGCGGCGGCGGCGGCGGAGGTCAAGGAGGCGGCGGCGGCGCTGTTTACGCGTGTGTGTGTGTGCGGGGCGGGGCGGCGCTGGTTAAGTGTTTTAACATCTTTGCCGTGTGCCTAGATCTGGGGCACACGGCAAAGGCCGCCTCTTTGCCGTGTGCCCAGATCTGGCTCACGGCAAAGACCTTTGCCGTGAGCTAGATCTGGGCACACGGCAAAGAGACCTTTGCCGTGAGCTTCTAGGGTTTGCTCACGGCAAAGGATCTTTGCCGTGTGCCTCTCGTCTGACACACGGCAAAGTTCAAATTTTTTTAAAATTTTTTTGCGCAGTTCAAACTTTGGTAATATTTGTTACCTTGCCTAAGGCCCTAAACAACTCATGTTAAAGGTTTTCACACCAAAAAAATTAGTATTTCATGCGTTTGAAATTCAAATTCGATTTAGATCATGTAAATCGTTTGAATTCAGTTTGATCAATTATTTCATCTCTGCGTAACTTTGTCACGTTTTGAACATAGCGTGCTTTACTCAATTAACAACATGGTTGATGAATATATGATAAGAAGTACGTTACCTCATGTATATATGTACATATGAGTTCAAATTATTCAATTCAAAAAAATTATAAAATTATGAAATGTGTATGAAAATTTACGAAAATTTGTCCTCGCTACGTCTATGTTGCCTTTTATCTATGGAAAAACTTTTGAAGTCAAAACCTAATTCGACTTCAGTTACGCCTCTCAATATGAACTACTCATTCTCAACTCTCAGAAACTTCTCCAGAGATTCTTCGATTTGTAAGCAGCGTACGTGACAACTTGTGCGAAACGTGTTGAAATTTTTACCACATCATATACACATGAAATCATGATGGTAGGAGAAATCTGATGATTTTCGGACTTGGATTTTTTTTTCTAGAATTTAAAAACGATTTGGGCCAACGTGCATAATCATGTTTCTTGAACCACACGCTAGAATTTTCATTACAGTTCATGGATAAGGTCTCAGAATGGACTGAGTAACGTGTATGGTCCCTTTGAATCAATTATATTCCATTATTTGACACTCTTGCAGCTCAAAAGTTATTTTCAACGATAAATCGAAGAAAAGAAATAAAATAACTAAATATAGCAAATAATTTGTGAAATGCATCAAATCTTAACATGGAACACCAAGCAAGTTACATTGGCACCACAAAATTTTTGGGTGACAAAAGATTAAAAAAAAATTTAACTTTGCCGTGGGCCCTACCTTTGCCGTGGGCCACAGACAACGGCTCACGGCAAAGGGCTTACGTGGCCGTGTGCCAGCCCTTTGCCGTGAGCCAAACGGCTAGCTCACGGCAAAGGGTGACGGCCGTCACACGCCGTCACCTTTGCCGTGGGCCGAGCGACGAGGCTCACGGCAAAGGTTACAACTTTGCCGTGTGTTGTCCTTTGCCGTGGGCCCAGGCACTGGGCCCACGGCAAAGGGTCCCCTTAGCCGTGTAGTATTTCTTTGCCGTGCGCCAGGCCACAGGGCACACGGCAAAGGGGCCCCTTAGCCGTGGGGTATTTCTTTGCCGTGTGCCAGGCCAAAGGGCACACGGCAAAGACGCACGATGCCGTGTGCTCTGGCTTTGCCGTGAGCTTGCTTTCTGGCCCACGGCAAAGGGCCGGCTTTGCCGTGCGCCCGTGGTAATGCTCACGGCAAAGACTACGGCACACGGCAAAGGAGCGGTTTCCGGTAGTGACTTCCGTAGTGACCGCATGGTTGGAGCAACTGAAACAAGACCAACGGCCTGGCCATCGATACCAGTGGCATCGTTGTCACCGGCGACAACACAGGCAAGGCACGCATGCCTCTCATTGCCTTGCTTCGAGAAACCATCATCAGAAGCCACCATCTACCAGCGTTGCAACGATGTTACTCCCTGCAACATCGTCGGCATCAGGATTAACACCAAGAGAAGTAGTGAGGCTCCCATGTCTCAATTCAAGAATTCTATAACTCGTAAGAATAGCAGATGCAAAGAGCATTAAAAACAGTAAGGATATGTCATATTCCTACTTTTCTACAACGTACTTGAAATCAATGGATACATCTCAATACATCACTGGCCTGGAGGGCGGCCGCATCCGTGGCCTTGACAGTGAACGCAATTCTGGCACTGACAGCGCCGGCTTTTCCACCTCGGCGGTTGCACCTCCAGCCCTGGAACCCACATCAGCGGTGACGACCATCGCACCTCTCCACACTCGTCGACGACCTCGTCCTCCATGGCTCCCTCGCCAACTCCGGCGGTGGCGCCCTCGGCGCCCACGGAGGAGCGGGTGCTCCCCCTATCTGTAGTCTTCGCCACGTCGGGGTCGTCGACACCCGGACGGGGGTCCGACACGGGACTCGGAGCCCAGCATTGCTGGGCTTCTCCTCCACTTAGTGAAGGCTGGCCGACGGCCGGCCGGCGACGCAAGCCGGCGTAGGGGCGAGGCGCGAAAGGGGGAGGAAGAGGAGAGGGGACAACGCTTGAGGAGGGCGGCGACGACGCAGATCTACTCCGGCGGCGGCGGTGGCGCCGGGCATCAAGCGGCGGCGGCGGCACTGGGTGTGGGCGGCAGTTTGGGTGGAAACCCTAACCCTACCCGCCCCCCTCCCTCACCCGCTTATCCGGCCACCAGGTCGGGCCTTCATGGGCCAGCCGCCCAACACGGGCCGCCGTGGGCCACCACCAGGCCGGCCCAAGCCGAGCCAGCAGACCATCCGCACGGGCTGACCAGGCCGCCAACCGGCAACCAAGCCAAGCCGTGGCGAGACGGGCCGCCAGTAGGCCAGCCCAGCCGCCCCTCTCTCCTCCGCAGATTTACATTAAGACCCCTGGACTTACCTATATTTACATGTTTTAGAACATCAGTCAGCATGTTCATAAATAAGTCCCTGAATTGTTCTGTTTAAGTCCTCAGACTATGTAATATTTGCATATTTGTTGTAAATATAGCTATTTAGACCATCAAGTTTAGTACTAATGTGCTAAAATTACCGCAGTAATTATACATTACGTGATCCGTAGATTCACATGGTTATGCAAATATTATTTCAGAACAAATTTTCATGTGTCATTTATGTTAAATTTTACTACATGACACTTAAACATTACACTACATCAAGTAGTATCAAGTAAAATATAAAATTAAGGTATATAAATCTAAATTTTTTTGGAAGAACACAAGGTGATGGAGACCTAAGCACAGGCTGCAATAAATTATATAGAATTGCAACAAGTTCTATAGCACTTTATTTGCCCTGAGACCAAGCCTTTTAGGCATCAAATCACTTGCCCATCACTGAGAGGTCTACATCTCATGATGATTACCTACAAAGTGTATATCCAAAAATATTCTACACAAAATGATGGAGACCTAGGCACTGGCTGTGATAAGTTTTATAAAATTGTATCAAGTTCTATAAGAATTTATTTACCGTGAGACCAGGCTTTTAGGCAGCAATATCTTTGCCCATCAGTAAGAGGTCTACATCTTATGATGATTACCTCTAAATTATATATCAAAAACACCATATACAATAACAATTGTATAATATTTGACTCTCAAGTCATTAATTCCCATAGGAATACCACTAAAACAATTACATTGTTTATACCTTAATACATACAAGAATCATCTTGATTTTAATATTTTGCTAATTATAAGACCACATGCCACTTAATTTACCACAGTATATTAAATCTATACATGATTTGATCGTGTAAGAAAATTGGCATATTATACCAAATATTACAATTTGGAATTGTTAGGTTTCCACCTTTTATTTGGGTAATTACATTGATTCATATTTTACATTGGCCATACATAAGGTAGTATCACAATACTACTATGGTATGTACACTATCATATAGTGATCTATCATATCTAATTTTGAACATGAATTGAATAAGGCCTATACCAACATGGTGATTACCTACTAGTGTAACACATGAGACAGTGGACTCTAAGGCATCTAGCGCAATCATGCCAAACCCGTGCATTCGCACTGGCTACATACATTTCTCATTTTCAATTTACTAATGAATAAGATATTGAAGCGATAGCAGTTTACTTGTTGGAACCAATAGAGAACTAACCTCTCCTAACATTTAATACAATATAGCATGTTTAAAAATTTCAGTGTCCCTTTTCTATCGATAGTTTACATAGTCATTGCAGTTGCACACAAAGAAGTTTGACTATAATTTGTATAACATGTTTTTCATACAAACTAATAAAATTCTCGGACAAATGCATTTATATTTCATTGTTTTATTAGTTAAATAATATAATCAACGACAGCCATTCAAGTGTCGCAAGTAGCCTAGTACATGTACTCATCAATTTAATCGCCAGTAATGTCCCGATCAAAAGCTGTTGGCTGAGCACGTGTATGTAGGAGCATATTTTTGTTTGTCCTCAACATGCTGGGACAACCTGTAGCATAGCTACTGGTTGTATTTATTATGCATTCTGTTAAAGCATTAATCTTTTATATAACGTAAAGGTATAACAATTGAGAAACTTTGTCTGCTTCATACATGCATAAATTCCTCTGAAAATTGAACCTAAGTAATTTGAGGAGTAGAAATCCAGTTATTACGTGAATGAGCTAATGCACTTTTTGCAAACTTGTTTTATGGGTGTGTCTCAAGGAAATCAACATACGGACTAAGCATTACTAAAAAAAAATTACTGACCAAGCAGGTATATCAAGGGTGCGGCGGAAGATTGGAATACTGCACGTCGCCATCTGCCAATCCCTATCAGTTTCACATCCAAGTCTTTGCACCACGCTCGTGAAAATTGATCATACAGCAACACTGCGATGGCTTTTTGACTGCATGGAACGTTCCAGGCTAGCGCCATATTGTGCTAGGGTATCGCCATTTGCAACCTGCCGACAGTTGTCTTGATCCGCTCCTCCGCGGATCGAGCACGGCCACCTGCGGACTTCGGCCGCTTCATCTCACAGTTATGGCCGTCGTCGCACAAGCCATGGATCGAGGAGGAGATAAAAAGTCAAGCCAGCCTCCATATTAATGTAACATGGTAACAGCTGCATAATATTGCGAGAAGATTGACCTGCGTCTTGTAGTATTTCTTTCTCTGTTTTTCCTTTCCATCGTAATAAGAGCTGGAGACAGATTTGCCATCATATCGAGTCCTCATGTTTTTTCTTGTTTCTTTACCTCGTAATAAGGGAAAGACATGTTAATCCATAGCTTTATCCAGAGTCCAACAAATGAACGTGAATTTTGAGGAGTTAACATTGATCTATTATTTTCAGCAGTTAGCAAAGTTTACCAAACACACGTAATAAGTTCCTAATAACGGTGAGAGAACAGACTAACGTGAGCCAAGTTTTATTTTTTTTCTTTTCTTGTTTCAGCATATCTCTTCTCGTTTAACTTCTTTTTAATCTGAACTTCGTTTTAATGTGAACCGCTAAGGAAGAGGTCCCATGGTGAATCAATGACTAGATATTTTTCTTTTTCTCCGATTAACGCACTACTACAAAAAACATTAACGGAGACGGTTTTTTCATTTACGGAGGCGGTTTTGGCAACCGTCTCTAAGCTAGGGTATATGTTAATCATCGATTAACAGAGGTTAATAGGCATTAACAGAGGCGGTTTTTGTAACAAAACCGTCTCTGTTAATTGCATTAACAGAGACGGTTTTGTTACAAAAACCGCCTCTGTTAATGATTTTACAAATAAAAAAAGATTTTGAATTTAAATCCAGTGGAAGCATGGTTTCTCACAGGATTTTGAAATTAAATCTCCTGGTAATACATATAGTCATCTAACAGTACATGTATCTCTAGTTACAATGCACAAATGTCATTCAAGAAATCAAATTGGTCACATGTCAGATAAACACATTACAACCATTCAGCATCAACAAGATCAACCTTATTGTCGCTATATGGGATACCTGCAGTGCAGCATCAAGCAGGTACTCTCCTGTTGGTCTAGTATCTCTGCCGAGCAGCAATTGTGCCGTGTGGTGCCCCGCCAATGGAATTCCTTCATCCTTGACAAACTGAAGCACCAGCTGCAGAGAGAAGAAATGGGATTAGCATTCGCATTTGCAGATGTGGGAAAAATAACAGGCTTTGTTTAATTGATGGCACAAGTGTCTGGTTGTAGTTCGGGATTTGGATGCTACAAAATGTTAAAAAGCAAAATTTAGAAACTTCTTTTATAAACTGAGCCTTTTCTTTTATGACCAAACAACACAAGGTTACTAAATATAAATAGTGTTTCGTCACAAATTCAGCACCACATGAAGAATGAAACAGTCAGATGGTCCATCACAGATGTAAGTCACCAACACAATATCAAACAAGTTGCTGCTTGGGAAACAGTCTGATGGTCATACACCAGATGTAAGTCACCAAAATGTTCAGCAGAATACTAACATAGAATTTGAAACAAATAAGATGGTCATACACCAGATGTTCCTACCTTGATTTATGCACCACCAAGATATTCAATTATGCTATCCAAGCTGGTAATATTTATGATGTCCAAATAAGATGAACCTGCCAAATAAAAAGAATTAGTATGTGTTTTGGAGTCAAACGAATAAACTAATGCCAAAAACAGCAAAATATTACCAGCCTACCGAAGCCAATCCTAGAAGCAAATTAGTTTGTGCCGTGCTCCAACACCCTAAATTGAAGGTTCAGCTAATCTAGTTTGTGCCGTGCTCCAACACCCTAAGACAGGAATCCGATCCCCTACAAACCTAGATAAGTAATAACATAGTGGGAATCTAAGTTTGTCGAAAAGATATTACGGAAAGAAAAAAAACAATAAATCCATCAGTTATTAGCCTTAACCCAAAACTTTATACCAAAATCAAGCAAGCACCACAACCTCATCCAAAGCTAGCTTATTGTAATCAACTTGAAAGGAGAGGTAACATTTTGTTCAGATTTGCAGCATGCTCCAATTCCCTAGTCAGGAATCACATCTCCTACAGACCTTTTGGATGTAATATCTAGGGGTAATCTAATGTTTGTCAAAAATGATATTATGAAAAGCGACAAAAATGATAGAGCACAAACAAACAAGACCCTCAAAATTAGCACCAACCCAAAAGGTTGCGCCAAAAACAGGCGCAGTGCAACCTCATCCAAAGCAGCTTCAACCAACCTGATTCTTTTTATATTTCTGCACATGCTTATCTATTTGTGGTGAGACAAATACACAATGAATCTACTAACTAATGGTGATTACATTTTCTAGCTAGTCTTAAACTTTGTCTACCATTATAAGGTTCTCAGGGAGCATAGAAATGAAATAGTTGAACGCACTCATGTGGAAATGGAATAGATTATCCCAGACCTTAACGCGCTGCAATTATTTTATCATGTCAGATTTGAAACACTTATCTTGAGAAGCTCCAAGATTATCCAAGCAAATAAGTTTACAAGTCAAGAATGCACTCTGCATTTATGAATGCAGGACCAACAAATACAAGTCAGATCCATCCAATAAACGAATTGATATATCATAGTAGTGGAAAACAATGGGCCATGCCATGAGAGTCCCTAGCCAACATGGAAAATTTTGCCCACAAACAATCACAAACATCCAGGTAAGGGATTGATCCTAATTCCCATAGCTTACATGCCATGCTACCACCAACCAGATTGATCATTGACTGAACCCAAACTAAGTTCCCCTACAAATCTCAAATGGAACGCAAAAGGCACCATGCACTTTTCTACTTTCTATACCTCACACAGTTTATCATACAAGGAAAAGGCAGGGCACACAAGGCAGCAAGCTCAGGGCGGTGCACTCACGGACGGTGAAGTGGGCGGTGAACTTGTCCTGCAGCTGCTCGTAGCCGGTATACGCCTCGAGGTCCACCTTGTGCTGGTACGGTGCGCCGGCCACGGCCACCTTGACGAACTTGCCCAGCTCCTCCTCCATCCCCTCCACCCGAGCTTGGGCGCCCAAGCTGTAAAACTAGAGCAGCAGAGATATCAAGTTAGGGATTGAATCGTGAGGAAGATGATGAGGACTGATGAGGATGCCGCGGTGGTGGGCGGATTTTTCGGCTGCGGGGGCGGGGTGCCTGGCGGCGGCAGATCTCAATGCCAGTGGCGGATCTCGCCGCTGGGGCCAGAGGCGTCGGGGGGAGAGAGGGGCAGCCACGGTGAAGGCATCTGTGGGGAGGAGGGGAGGGGCGTGGATCTGAGGAGGGGAGGCCAGGAAGGGGACGGGGGCGAGAGGAGATCGACGCCGCCGGGGTTGGGGCAGGAGAGATTCGGGAGAGAGAGGCTATCAGGTGGATAACAAAGGGACGAGGGCGTCCACTCATTCTAAAAACACAGAGAAAATGATGCATTAACAGAGACGGTCACTTTGAACCGTCTCCGTTAATGGATCGTCTCCGCCTCCGAAAATGATGGGGATTAACAGAGACGCATATATTTTGCAAGTGTCTCGTAAAATGTTTTGGTAGTGTCTCCTAAAATGTTTTATGTAGTAGTGGCGTGGGATTTTCTAGATAGTCTGTGACAACCCATGCATTCGCACGGGCTAGATTGTAATAGGAAGTGGCAGAAAAGTTGAACTAACTGTAAATATCTGACGTTATAATAATTGCCGGATGCAATACAGCATGCATATGCTCAAGTGCACTCAGGGGCGGATCTAGCGTGGGGGCTGGAGCCCCCCCTACCCCCTCATTGTCCATGGAGCGCCCACGAAGCCCCCCCCCCCCCCCCCCCCCCCCCCCCCCCCCCAACAATTTTTAGACATGGATGAAGAGAAGGAAGAAGGAAAAGAGTAGGAAGAAGAAGGAAAAGAGTGAAGAAAGGAAGAAGAAGAAGAAAATGAGCACCCCCTTACATGAGATCCTAGATTCGCCACTGAGTGCACTGACAGTCTGACATGCATGTTTTCCAATTATGTCTTGACAATTTCTTGTATGTGCCAAAAGTGCATGTAATTCGTGCGCATGGACGTGATCATGTGTATAGATACTCATAACTTGGGTAATAAAACCTTGTCAATACTACTGTCGCAGGCGAACCAACCAAGGCCGAGTCCACCAATTTATACAAATTATATCCGATCCTGCACTGTGATATTGCAGGAGCAGCACGGCGTCCGTTGTTCACTCGGCGTGCATCATATCATCCATGGTCCAAATTGCATCCTGGCGGTTCATCACTGAATGGCTTCTTTCTTCTTATACCCATTCGTACGCAATTCAGTGTAAAGTGGTAGGCGGCTCTAGTTCAGGCTGTATATGTTTATCATTGACATTTTGCCGTCCTCCAATCACTGCAAGTCTGCAGTGTCGAGTGTCCAATTGATGGATTTTGCTGCTACCGGATTGATACTCTTTCACCTACCGTCAATGTAGCAACACCACACTGGGATGCCAAAGAAGCTCTGACGTCCATACTTATCATGTTCATGCATGCCCGATGCCCGAGTGGCCGAGTGTTGTGTTCAGCATATGAACATTATGGATTTCCATAGTAGACAAAATTAATGCCATATGATGGACAACGGCCGTCGAGGCACCCAGGTTCACCTCAGAACAGGTGCGCATCCACCAAGCCTAATCGATGGAGAAGGAGTGCTGTAGGGGACGCACCCTTACTAAACCAGCGGCACATCCTGTGCTGAGATCCGTTCCTCTGCGACACATGAGTCTGCCATCCTGTTCAGTGAAATCATCAGATTTGAGCTGTCCTCGCACTACTACACAAACCACTTTCTCAAACGGGCTATCACAACCGGTTTTGGCAAAACCGGTTGTGATAGGGCATCACAGCCGGTTTTTAGTTAGGTGGGGCAAGCATACGTCAAAACCGGCTGTGATGACGACTATCACAACCGGTTTTTGTTAGAAACCGGCTGTGATAGTCGCCGGGCACATCACAGCCGGTTTTTCTTACAAACCGGCTGTGATGCCCCCTTTCACAGCCGGTTTGTAATTAAAACCGGTTGTGATGTGCCTGTACAGTACAAAACCCTCTTTTCCTACCCTCCCCTTCTTCTTAAACCCGACGCTCACCCCTCTCTCAACCCTTTTTGCTCTCCATTTTCACCAAATTGCTCTCTAAAGGTTGGGTTTTTTTCTGAAGAATCACTCCATCAACTTATTTTGAGGTGGGTAACTCGCAACCATTTCAATTTTGAGCATGTTTCATCCACTAGATTTTGAAATTTGGCATGAATTTGATGTAGGGGCTCTCTTGTTCCATTTTAGAGAGCATTTATTGGCAAATTGCAATGGGGAAAGTGTGATTTGTTTGAAGAATCACTCCATTAACTTATTTTGAGGTGGGTAACTAGCAACCATTTTAATTTTGAGCATGTTTCATCCACTAGATTTTGAAATTTGGCATGAATTTGATGTAGGGCTCTCTTGTTCCATTTTAGAGGGGATTTCTTGTCAAATTTCAATGTAGAAAGTGGGATTTCTTTGAAGAATCACTCCATCAACTTAATTTGAGGTGGGTAACTAGCAACCATTTCAAATTTGAGCATGTTTCATCCACTAGATTTTGAAATTTGGCATGAATTTGATGTAGGGGCTCTCTTGTTCCATTTTAGAGGGGATTTCTTGTTAAATTTCAATGTAGAAAGTGGGATTTCTTTGAAGAATCACTCCATCAACTTAATTTGAGGTGGGTAACTAGCAACCATTTCAAATTTGAGCATGTTTCATCCACTAGATTTTGAATTTTGGCATGAATTTGATTGAGGGGCTTTTGTTCCATTTTAGAGGGGATTTGTTGCCAACCTTCAATGTACAAAGTGGGATTTCTTTGAAGAATCACTCCATCAACTTAATTTGAGGTGGGTAACTAGCAACCATTTCAAATTTGAGCATGTTTCATCCACTAGATTTTGAATTTTGGCATGAATTTGATGGAGGGGCTTTTGTTCCATTTTAGAGGGGATTTGTTGCCAACCTTCAATGTACAAAGTGGGATTTCTTTGAAGAATCACTCCATCAACTTAATTTGAGGTGGGTAACTAGCAACCATTTCAAATTTGAGCATGTTTCATCCACTAGATTTTGAATTTTGGCATGAATTTTAGATGGACAACGATCGAGGCTGGATGTACAGGCCAGCGGCCAAAAGAGATGTCATATATATCAACGGCGTTGATTCATTTGTGAAGGTTGTGAAGGCTTACATCAACATGAGTGATGGATATGTGTATTGTCCATGCTATGACTGCAAAAACCAGAAACAGTTTCGTAACGTCGAGCAGATCCGGTATCATTTGTTGTCTAGGGGGTTCGTGCCAAACTACAAGATTTGGAATAAGCATGGTGAGGAAGGTGAGAATGAAACCACGCAGCAAACTACCCGAGAGAAGATTAGGGAAACAGTACACCATCAGGCCACACAGGCAGTGGAACTTAAAAATGAGCCAGAACCGGTCGAACAAACATATATGGAAAACATCGGTGAAACCTTCGCCGAGACATTAGCTGCGGATGATGTGGTTGATGGTCTTGACCAGATGATACGTGATGCGGAGCCAGAATGCTTGGATGCAAAGAATCTAAAAAAGCTCGAGCAGATGAGAAAGGATGCAAAGACTCTATTGTACAGTGGTTGTAGCATGTCGAAACTTGAAGCTGACCTCTTGCTACTGGAGATGAAGGCAACAAATGGTGTGTCAGACACGGGCTTTGACAATTTGCTGAATATTCTGGAGAAGATGCTTCCCAGCCCTAATGGGTTGCCGAAGAACACATACCAGGCAAAGCAAATGATATGTCCGATTGGGCTAGAAGTACAAAAAATACATGCATGCCCAAATGATTGCATCTTATATCGTGGTGACTATAAAGAATTAGATGCATGCCCAGTGTGTGAAGCTTCTAGGTACAAGTCTGTATCAGCTATACATATGACATGTGATCGAAATAAAAGACCACCCGCCAAAGTCGTCTGGTACTTTCCCGTGATTCCTCGATTGAAGCGTTTATTTGCAAACCCAAAGACAGCAAAGCTTATGCGTTGGCATGAAGAAGAGCGTCTGAATGATGGAAAGCTTAGACATCCGGCTGACGGTTCACAGTGGAGGGCTATCAATTATCATTTCAAGAAGAAATTTGCTAGTGAAATAAGGAACGTAAGGTTCGGATTGAGTACTGATGGTATGAATCCTTTCAACATGGTTAGCAGCAAACATAGCACCTGGCCTGTCACTCTTTGCATATACAACCTTCCGCCTTGGCTTTGTATGAAACGGACGTATATTATTATGCCTTTGCTGATCGAAGGGCCAAAGCAGCCATTAAATGAAATCGATGTGTACCTGGAGCCACTGGTGGATGATCATGGTGTCAATGTTTGGGATGAGTACAAGAGAGAACACTTCAAGTTGAAAGCATTGTTATTCGTAACAATCACGGACCTCCCCGGCCTTGGTACTGTATCTGGCCAGGCTACAAAGGGCTATAATGGTTGTGTGGTTTGCGTCGATGAGACCGACGCTAGATGGTTAAATAATAGCAAGAAGATGGTCTACATGGGCCATCGTAGGTTCCTTCGCAGAGATCACCCATATCGGCGGAACAAGAAATCATTTGATGGGACAACCGAGGAGCGCTCGGCTCCGAGTTATCGCGATGGACACGAGATCTTTAAAATAGTCAGCAAACTTGATGTGGTATTTGGAAAGGGAAAAGGAAGTGTACCCGCACCAGCAGGCGCTTTATGGAAAAAGAAGTCTATATTCTTTAGACTTTAATATTGGGAATTCCTTACTATTCGCCACGCACTCGATGGCATGCATCTAACTAAAAATGTGACTGAGAGCACCCTTGGAACATTAATGGCCATGAAAAAAAAGGTAAAGGACTCACAGGAAGTCTGTCAAGACCTACAAGAATGGGGTGTCAGGCCTGAACTACATCCTATCATACAGCCTGATGGGAAAAAGAAGCTTCCAGTTGCTTCATGGACAGTGACTAAAGACGAGAAAAAGAAGATCTGTAAATTCTTTCATGAGTTGAAAGTGCCCACCGGATACTCGGCCAACATCAGGAGGCTGGTCAACATACAGGAGTCAAAATTCAACATGAGTTGCATGAAGGCCCACGACTGCCACGTTATCATGACACAACTTCTCCCTGTTGCGTTAAGGGGTGTGCTGCCACCGAAGGTGAGGGATCCCCTCATAAAGTTGTGCTCTTTCTTCAATGCTATATCACACAAAGTCATAGATCCAACAACGCTAGACAAGCTTCAAGAAGACCTGATCTATACTATAAACAGGCTCGAGATGCATTTTCCACCGACATTTTTTGACATGTGAGAGCATCTGCTTATTCACCTTGTTGTTCAGATAAAATCAATTGGTCCAATGTTACTGCATAACATGTTTCCTTTCGAGAGGTTAAACAGTGTGCTTAGGAAGTATGTTAGAAACAGATTCAGACCGGAGGCTAGCATGGCAAATGGTTGGGAGACTGAGGAGGCAATTGAGTTCTGCACATACTATTTGGATCTGCCAAGAGTCGGTGTGCCTTTATCACGCCACGAGGGAAGGCTGGTTGGGAGGGGGACGATCGGCCGTCATTCGAGCAGGATCGATGACCTTGATGCTTTCACGCAAGCTCATTACACTGTAACAGCAAGCATCTGTAGTTTCGCCATATATTGAAATGCATATGCGAGAGCTACAGAACCAGAACAGAGCCAAACAACAAAAGTGGATCATGAAAAAACATAGAGAATGCTTTGGTGACTGGTTAAGATTGAATTTAACTGTTGGTACAACTGGTTCTCGTGAGCTAGATTTGTTGGTTATGGGACCATCAAGTACGTTGACAAAATTTCAAGGATATGACATAAATGCGTACTCATTCTACACAACAAAGCAAGATGAAAAAACTGTCAACCAGAACAGTGGTGTTCGTATCGATGCTTATGACAACAATCAACACTTGCAGACATACTACGGAACCATTGAAGAGATCTGGGAGCTAGATTACGGGCCCAATTTAAAGATACCTCTTTTCCGGTGCAAGTGGGTGAATCAAGTGGCAGTCTTCGAGGACAAGTATGGTATGACTATCGTCGATCTTAAGAAGACGGGCTACAGAGACGAACCATTCGTTTGGGCGAAAGATGTAGTGCAAGTCTTCTATGCAAAGAACCTCGCTAATGATGGAAAACACGTTGTTCTTCAAGGAAAAAGGAAGATCGTCGGTGTTGAAGACACAACCGAGGAAGAAGGGAACGACTTCAACGACATGCCTCCTCTCGGGCCTGATGTCGACCTACCTGTGTTTGAAGAGAAAGATGATGAGACAGCTTACGTCCGACGTGATCATGACGAGGCCGTCATCGTTAGTTGAATAATGCATAATTATGTAATAATTAGAGTTAATTGCACTACTTTTACCTTATTTTGGTATTTAAGAGTTAATTGCACTACTTATACTTTATTTATATATTTAGAGATAATTGCACTACTATTGTTTAAGTATTTAGAGTTAATTGCACTAATTTTCCATGCTTTTTTGTTTTAATTTTATTGTGTGCAAAATATTATAAAATATTTGTAATATTCATCACAGCCGGTTTTTATGTGAAGAGTGTTTTCACAGCCGGTTTTTAATAAAAACCGGCTGTGATGTGGCACACAGCCCGAGGCAAAACCGCCCAGTACTTATTGCTTGTGTCTGCTCGCAAGCTCATGCCCGAGCTCATTCTCTCGCTCTCTCGCTCTGCTAGCTCTTTGGCTCGCTCTCTCGCTCGTTTGCTCTGCTAGCTCTCTCGCTCGCTCTCTGCTGCCTGCTCGCGAGCACCACCATCACCCGGTCAACAAACTAAGCTTAGGTATATATATACATCTTCTCTCTTGCGTTTTTTTCATTTGTATTGTTGTACGTAGTTTTCTTTCGATACGAGTGCAAAGCTCAGGTATTTAAGTTGCTATATATCATATATAGAACTATAGCTAAATGTTTTCTTCTGTTAAATAGGAAAATATATAATGCCGAGACAGCGTGCAAGATCAAGTCGTGGTAGACTGTATCCGCCGCACCCAGCTATGTTTTCGGGAGGTCTCACTGCACCACCACCAAACCCTCCAGGACCGGTATTTGAAGGGTTCATTCCGATTGTGCCTGAAATCCGTAGGGATTTGGTAAGACTGGTATAATGTAATTTATTTATGATTAAATTATATGATTATTATGTTATCGTATTGATTCTTAACTAATTTTGAAATCAGGCGATTAATGCACTTGAATGGTTCAAAACTGTAGTAACTAACATAAGTGGCTCTTGTCCTATGGTGATAAGAGAGAGAAGTGGTATAAATCGTGGGAGATATACTGTTTCTCTTTCAATCCAAGCCAGTGCTTTGCGCGACCCAAATCCTAGTGAAAATTTTATTTTCCACGTGCATTCTGGACCCTACCATCAAGAATTTGTTGCCGCACGTGATGCTGTGAGAAAAGCCCTGGTACAAGTGGAAAGTCATACAAGACATTACTTTCCGGACTACAGTTTCTTCAAGCTCAAAGCACTAGAGATGAATGAGACAGACGTGACACAGATGCCTAAAAGGATTTCCCCTGCTTATGAATCGGAATACGTAAGTTAACTCTGATGCATATGTTATTTTTTCCTTAATTTTTTACTAAAATGTCAAATTTAACTCTTAATTTTATATGTTTAACGTATAGGATGACTTGTATAATGAATTCCTGCACACAGAGAATGGTCTGAGAGAAGTGTTGCATCACATCCTACCACAGTTGGGCTACTCATTCATACCGCCACATTCATATCGAGTAAATGGTGGTTTTCAAGCATTTATAACCTTGACTTCACCAGAAGTGCCTTCGATGACAATATATGGTGAGACATTGGATGCGAATTATAAGGCAAAGGATAGTGCATTAATATATGCACTAGATTATGTGGATCGTTATCTTAATAAAAACATTATTGATGTAAACTATTCTACCTATCTCATGAGGGTTTGTGGCGTGCAGGGATAGCTAGACTACTGTATTATGGTGTTGTAAGGACTTAGTAATGCGTGTTGTGCTATCAGTGTGATATTGTAAGAAAACCGGTTTTGATATTGTGTTATGGTTTTGTAATAATTTAATAATGTGTGTGATTGTGTAAGACTTGAATTGTGTATGATGTAAGATTTGAATAAAGTGTATGATGTAAGATTTGAAATTAGAGATTCAAATTTTTGCACTACATCAAAACTAGCGACCGTTACTAAAGCAATAGACGTGTCTCGTTATTCCAATGTGTATTTTGCACACACTCAAACATTTTTGAAATTGTTCATACAATATACATATTTTTAATATGTGATATACACTAAGTTTAGCCTAGTGCAGGAGTCTTAAATTTTTTCGAGACTTATTCTATTTTCTATGAATTAAATGATTTTTCAGCTGTTAAAATGGAAAAATATATCACAAACGGTTTTTGTTTAAAACCGTTTGTGATGCCACCATCACAACCGGTTTTAAACAAAAACCGGTTGTGATGTTGAGCATCACAACCGGTTTTAAAAGAAAAACCGGTTGTGATGCCTCCATCACAACCGGTTTTTCTTTAAAACCGGTTGTGATGCCTAAACATATAGGCCCGCGCGCGCGCTCGCCCGTTAAGTTCCAATTTTTCAGTCGCGCTCTGCTCGTCGTCGCGCTCTGCTCGCCGTCGCCGCTCGCCGCCGTCTACGCTGCCCCTCGACGCCGCCGCCCCCTCGACGCTCCCCTCGCCGCCCCCCTCGACGCCGCCGCCCCCCTCGACGCCACCGCCCCCCTCGACGCCGTCGGCCCCCTCGACGCCCCCCTCGACGCCGCCGGCCCCCTCGACGCCCCCCTCGCCGCCGGCCCCCTCGACGCTCCCCTCGACGCCGCCGCCGCCCCCCTCGCCGCCGCCCCCCTCGACGCCCCCCTTCTACTTGAGCCAGACTCGTAAGCACGATAACTTATCTTCTTCTTTTCAGTTGATTGGAATTGGTCACAGTGTTGCACATTATCAAGTTAGATTGGCGTGAATCGTTAACTTCCTGCTCTGCATTTGGTTAACATGTTCTTTTATGAAAGTGAGTCTTCATTATTGTAATCAACGAATTCTGAGTAGCATTTTAGTGTAGTGATTTTGATCGAATTATGCAGTAGCAAGCAAGGGTATTATGCTTGGCATTATTGCAGGTGTGTTGTGTGCAGGAGATAACACATACTAAAAAGCAAAAGGTGGTAGCAATTTACGTTCTGCTAGTTAACCAGTTTATCCTTACCTTGTTGCTCTGTTTATCTGAGTACAACTCTTTCAGTCTTTCCTTGTTAAATACAACAGTATTTCGAATACTGCCTACTGTTGTCTCAGATTACTTGCCTCTTGTCACTTCTTTCCTGGCATTATCGATCCTATACACGATTTCTGAACTTTTAGCTGTTTCGTCTTGTTATGATTCGAGTCATCCTTCATATATGGATTCTATTTATAAAACACTGCTTTCTTATGACCTTCTCTAGCATAGTATGCAAGAGAATGAATTGGCTAAACATATGCTCGATGGGATATTTTGGAACTTGTTAAGGACTTAGGTTAAATTGAAGAGGCTACACTTGTTCAATTTTTTTGGGTTTTGCTACAAATCTTGAAACGGTTCATAGGAAAGCCATTAATATATACCTAGCATGTAGGGGATAGTTTATAAATCAGAATCTTAGTTTTTATTCACTTTATGTAAGGAAAATGCGTCATTTCACACGGTTGAGAGCCCGTTTTGGGAAACAAGACGCGAATGAAGCGGAGAATGCTGGTGCTCACCAGGATGGCGGAGATGATGGTGCTAACCACGAAGGAAGCCCTTCCGCGTACCTCAACCTAGACTTTGGTGCTGAGGAGGTAGTTCGTTTGCACATACCTTTGCTATAATTAGTTTGGTGACAAATTGATCTCATTAGTTTTGATCTCTGCACGTAGGAGCATGTTGGAAACAGGTCAGAGGTGACCGAAACATCAGAAAAACCTAAGGGCAAGCGAGGCCGAAGCAAGATGCCTCAAGGGCGAACTGTAATAAACGCGGTCGATGCATCCGGAGAGCCAGTAGATCCTATTACGGTCCAGGGGCCTTACAAAACGGCCATCGGAAATATAGTGAGGGACAATGTTCCGATAAAATATCAGAGCTAGAACGGAAAGGAGGATCCGAACCTCAAAGTGCCGGACCAGATCAAGGAGTTATGTTGGGAGAAGTTGTTGGAGAGCTTTATCTTCCCAAGTGACTCGGCGCGGGAAATAGCGAAGAAAAAGGTCTTGAAGACAATGGGTGAGAGATTTAAGCAATTTAGGTGTATACTATATAAGCATGTCAAGGCGGGAACCGAGCCAGACTGGGATCAATACCCAAGTCAAAGGGCTTACTGGGCTGACTTTCTTGCATACAAGAGTAGCACTAAGGCCAAAGAAATGAGCCAGCGGAACACTGAAAATGCACTGAGTAACCCCCTCCCTCATAACTTGGGAACTCGTGGGATCGTGCGCAAGTTACCGCAATGGGACGCAGAGTTTCAAGAGATGGAAAAGAATGGTGTCGTGCCCGAGACCGTAGGATGGGAGATGCGTTCTTTGATATTTGCTCTCTCCCATGGGAGTAGTCACGGTCCTGATGGAAAGCTTGTGAGCAAAGATGAACGTGCCAAACATCTGGTGAAACGGATCCAAGAAGTACGTGAGGAGGTTGCCTCAGGTGCTTTTGTTCCAGATAGGGAGAATGACGTGCTGAGCCGAGACTTGGGAACCAAAGAGCATCCTGGCCGCGTACGAGGAATGGGGCTAGTTCCGTGGCAGCTTGGCTTCGCTGAATATTCTGAACTTTTAGCTGTTTCGTCTTGTTATGATTCGAGTCATCCTTCATATATGGATTCTATTTATAAAACACTGCTTTCTTATGACCTTCTCTAGCATAGTATGCAAGAGAATGAATTGGCTAAACATATGCTCGATGGGATATTTTGGAACTTGTTAAGGACTTAGGTTAAATTGAAGAGGCTACACTTGTTCAATTTTTTTGGGTTTTGCTACAAATCTTGAAACGGTTCATAGGAAAGCCATTAATATATACCTAGCATGTAGGGGATAGTTTATAAATCAGAATCTTAGTTTTTATTCACTTTATGTAAGGAAAATGCGTCATTTCACACGGTTGAGAGCCCGTTTTGGGAAACAAGACGCGAATGAAGCGGAGAATGCTGGTGCTCACCAGGATGGCGGAGATGATGGTGCTAACCACGAAGGAAGCCCTTCCGCGTACCTCAACCTAGACTTTGGTGCTGAGGAGGTAGTTCGTTTGCACATACCTTTGCTATAATTAGTTTGGTGACAAATTGATCTCATTAGTTTTGATCTCTGCACGTAGGAGCATGTTGGAAACAGGTCAGAGGTGACCGAAACATCAGAAAAACCTAAGGGCAAGCGAGGCCGAAGCAAGATGCCTCAAGGGCGAACTGTAATAAACGCGGTCGATGCATCCGGAGAGCCAGTAGATCCTATTACGGTCCAGGGGCCTTACAAAACGGCCATCGGAAATATAGTGAGGGACAATGTTCCGATAAAATATCAGAGCTGGAACGGAAAGGAGGATCCGAACCTCACAGTGCCGGACCAGATCAAGGAGTTATGTTGGGAGAAGTTGTTGGAGAGCTTTATCTTCCCAAGTGACTCGGCGCGGGAAATAGCGAAGAAAAAGGTCTTGAAGACAATGGGTGAGAGATTTAAGCAATTTAGGTGTATACTATATAAGCATGTCAAGGCGGGAACCGAGCCAGACTGGGATCAATACCCAAGTCAAAGGGCTTACTGGGCTGACTTTCTTGCATACAAGAGTAGCACTAAGGCCAAAGAAATGAGCCAGCGGAACACTGAAAATGCACTGAGTAACCCCCTCCCTCATAACTTGGGAACTCGTGGGATCGTGCGCAAGTTACCGCAATGGGACGCAGAGTTTCAAGAGATGGAAAAGAATGGTGTCGTGCCCGAGACCGTAGGATGGGAGATGCGTTCTTTGATATTTGCTCTCTCCCATGGGAGTAGTCACGGTCCTGATGGAAAGCTTGTGAGCAAAGATGAACGTGCCAAACATCTGGTGAAACGGATCCAAGAAGTACGTGAGGAGGTTGCCTCAGGTGCTTTTGTTCCAGATAGGGAGAATGACGTGCTGAGCCGAGCCTTGGGAACCAAAGAGCATCCTGGCCGCGTACGAGGAATGGGGCTAGTTCCGTGGCAGCTTGGCTTCGCTGAATATTCTGACTCGTACAGAAGTCGATAAAGGTCGAAAGCACAGCGAGAAGCAGTAGTTGAAGATCTTATGCAGAAAGTTCGTGATGAAATGGATGCTTCTCAAGCAAAGTTGCGTGAGACGATTCGCGAGGAGATTCGTGGAGAGTTGCTTGAGCAAAGCCAGAGCCAGCGTCCTCTTGTTGCAACTCAAGATGGCTGCGACATTCTCGCTAGCCCAGTTGTGCTGCCTCGAAGCAGTTGCGGGAGTAATGCGCATCCCCCCGTAGAAGACCCCAATAACAGATTCCCGGTGGATGAGATCACTGAACCAAAGGCTTGTAAGTTATATGTGATGTCGGGGTTTATCAAGACCAAGGTGGCCATAGGTCTAGCTCAGCCTACCCGAGAGAAAGAGGTTTTGCATTGTCGAGAATTGCCGACCGGTTTTGCAAGAGTGACACTTGACGCACTTGTGAAGAAGAAATACGGCGTAGTTGAGTTGGAAATTGTAGGGCAAGATGACAAGGTTAAGCTCAAGGATAACCTTGGATGCTTTGTGGCGTGGCGGAAGCGCTACATATCCTTTACTGATTCGGATTCGGAAGGGTCGTCAGACGAGAACACTTTTCCACCAGAGAGGGTACCAAGTCAGCCTAGCCCTCAAATAGATCAGAGTCCGCCTCGAAATGAACCAAGTCCACCTCCAAGGAAAGAAACCCCCCCAAGGGAACCAACTCCTCCTCGCAGGCCGGCTACGAGGTCCTTGCTAAGTGCATTCACTGAAAGTCCGGTGAGGACCAGATCATCGCAGAAGCGGCGAGCATCCAACTCAAGCCCGCCTCCGCTAAAAGAGAAGAAAAAAGCGGTGAGTGGAAGCATAACATCCCTCCTCCCTGATAAGGACGAGCCGACGGTAGGCAGACAGGCGGTTGAGCACTTTCACAAGTTGTGCTTGGTTAAGCAAACGGGGAATAACAAACCGCCAAAGACAGACTTTGAGCGAATCACTGCTAAGAAGTCAATGTTGGAATTTAGCAAGCTGAAACACCAAGATAACCTTGATCAGGAATAATCAATTAAAGCTCAATTTTGCAAGGAAGGTGGCATGACTGAGGAAGACTTGGACAATATAGCGAAGGAAGATGGTTACCTTGTCACTGCTCCAACAAAATTAGCTTGGACGTTTGAGCACGGGAAAGACCTAGTTTGCCCAGAAGAATTGCCTGGCCTACCGATGAAGATGAGGAATTTGCATGATTGGTACAAACGTCAATCCGGTATTTGCTTTGGAGTGAGGTACCCAAAGGAATTCTTTGGCCAAATAATTGAAGGCAGTCCTCGTCCCGACAGGTACCTCGAATACAAGTCTCTATTTGAGTTGTACCAGCAAGATGCTCTCGACGTCAACATCCTCTTCCTGTGGTGCTTGTAAGTATTCTCTTCTGATGTACATTCTGTTCACTTCTTTTGCTCAACACAATGCATTTTACAACTAGATCTTTTTTAGGATGGAGTCCCACTTGTTAAAAGAGCGTGGGATTAAAGACATAGCCTTCTTGGACCCTGTTGCAGTAAATGAGAAGAATTTTGCAAATGTTGATACCATGCATTATTTGTACAATGCTTTTTGCCTTCTTAAAATGAAGGAAAGCATACTTCTACCGTACAACTTCCTGTAAGTGTGTTCCTAGTTACATTCCATCTCTCCTTTATCTAACCGTTGTTAGTTACGCGGCAAAAATGATCATGTTTCACCCTTTGGTTTACAGCGGCCATTATGTTCTCTTGGATATTTGCATTCTTCAAAGTTCCATCAAGGTTTATGACTCAAAAGATAGGCCTCTTCATATGATCGATCCACTCATTCAAGTACTAAACAAGTAAGTATAGACAAATCACTCTTTTGGATCAAAATTGATTGCATCTGCCTAATCACATTCACTCCGAAAATGTCCTGTAGGGCTTTCAAAATGTATTGCAAGAAAAAGGAAAACAAAGGGTTGCATAGACCCTTCGTCACAGATAAATTCATTGTATCATCTACAAAGTGGATTAAAAAGCAGCCGATGGGAAACAATCACTGCGGGTACTATGTCATGCACTACATCTACTGCTACACTGGTGACGACTTTAGCGCTCTAGAGAGACAGGTTTGTGGGGGTTTACCGCTTTATGTGAACCTAACTAGGGTTCGTATCGTCTTTTACTTTCTCAATAGTTTTAGCCATATATGTTAATGCATTTTTGATTCACTAACTCATGTTCTTACTTCACTACTCATGTGCTTGCTTCGCTCTCACTCATGTTGCAGGAAGCCAAGGATGGTGCGTCCGCGATGATTGCGACCGAGATAATTGCACTTTCAGAACAGCTTGCCGGGTTCATTCTCGAACATGTTATATCCGAAGATGGAGAATACAACATTATGAAGCCGTGAGACTAGATGGAACTTGTAATATATTTGACATGCACTCGTAGCGTAGCGGAACTTGATATGCATCTATTGAACTTGATGTGTATGAACTTAATGTAATAACGTCTAGATGGTTTCGTTGAAATGTTATATTTGGATGCGTCGTGCTTTATATGTGGGTTCTGAATATGTGATTGATATTTATGGAATATTTGATATATATGCGAAATATATTTGCTATATGAAAAATTAAAAAAAAGATCACAGCCGGTTCTAGGCTATGGCCGGCTGTGATAGGGGGCCTATCACAGCCGGCCATAGCCTAGAACCGGCTGTGATATCCCCCCATCACAGCCGGTTCTAGAAAAAACCGGTTGTGATCACCCCACTATCACAGCCGGTTCTAGACAAAAAACGGCTGTGATATCCCCCCATCACAGCTGGTTTTTGAAAACCGGCTGTGATAGTGGGGACTATCACAGCCGCTTTATCTCATCCGCCCCCCAAAACCGGCTGTGATGGGGGTCCCCAACCGGCTGTGATGGCCTGTTCTGTAGTAGTGTCGGGCCACCACGACAGTCTCCAAATTGCCTACTTCGACATGATCCAAAACGTTGATATTCAATCTCTAGAAGGGGTCGATGACAGGCTACGACAGACGCCTGTTGGTGTTCGCCGGCCTGCTGACGCTCATGCTTACTAATTGTTTCACAATGGAACAAATAGATTGATGGAATACGTTTATGTGTATGGAAAGTAAGTTTCTTTCCTACAGAATAAACAACACCATAAGAATATCACGGAAGGGAATATTTGGACGGATGTCAAATTGTCAATACGTGTGGGAGAGGGGAGAGGACTTGATCTAAACCGTTAATACTTGGCCCATGAGGGATCAAGGGTTAGATATTTTTCTTTTTCTCCGATTAACGTGGGATTTTCTAGAGAGTCTGTGATTAGTATAGGTATATAGATAGATAGATAGCGACGAGTTTCTCATCCACTGCTTTAAGATGCACACCATTTTGGTGACTACCTTTCGATGTGTTCACTCACTAGTACATGATGATAGAGACTATATCATAACAATCCACACTTGATAATAGCAAATATGATGCCCACACTACTTGCAATTGCAAGATATGAAATTTTGTATATATTAATTCAAGACTCATCTTGAATTCATAAATCAAGGGCATCTAGTTTTCTTAAATAAATAGTAGAAAATTGTGCAATATTTTTTTAGTGACTATCTTCTATCATAAAGATAGAGACTATATTTTGGAAATTGATCCTTCGATCATCTATTCTCACAAGAATGGAGTCCAAAACATGCGCAACAATTTTGTCGTCTGTCACATTCAGAATAGTCCACTTATAATCAAGTATCAACTTGAATCAATAATTTGCACATCAATATTTTCATGCTATATAATTTACTCTTCGAATAAATTCATTAAAATACATGTTCTACTCATGTAGGACATGACTAATGTTTTTGAAATAGAATTTTCAAATTCTCGTTGGATAGGATTTGTTCTCCAATATGGGTATTTGATATCAAAGAATATCATTGGGAGACACATGGCATCATTGCACATTGCTACTATAGTTCTACCCAAATCATAGTACCCTATCTCTCCTTGAAATTTCCACACATACACCTTTGGGTGTGACTACATTTCCTAAATGAGGAAGATCCATTTATTATTTAGAACTCTCAATTGAGTTATCAACAAAGAATAAATATTGCCCAAACTTTATCAGGACTTCCAAGTCCATTGCAATATCTAACATAATGGATCGCATACATAAAATGTCATTTTATCAAAAGTGATCATAATGACAAATTCTAAGTTTGTCTAAAGTGTGGTTATACATTTCATGTACATATTATTTCCAAATCAAATATTTGGTTCAAGAAAACCTCAACTCTATCGGAGATAAGAGCAATCTAGGGGGTTAAGTTTGAAGCTCACTTCGACTAATGAGACCTCCATAAGTCTCCGAATTATCCCTAGAATTATCATTAGTCTAAAACTATACTGTCATGTGTAGTACATTGTCCATCATTAATATCATGTGTCTCGTACATGATACCCATATGTCATACAAGTCAAAACTTGTACTAGAGTATTTCTATACTCTATATACATAACCATTAGGGATTCAACCAATCAGAAAAGAATTTTCATTTAGTGGATCAAAATAACCACTATCACAACATGAGAGATTATTACAATCTTCTCATGCGTATTCAATTATTAACCATAGATACACTCATGTATCTACATCATGTAAATATGTTTTCAACATATTCATTTTATGGTTTCATACTGAAACCTATTACTGCAGCACTCTATTTATTATAATGGATATATGCAAACTGAATACTCATTTGAAACATCCTTGATATTATTTGGGACGTATTCAACATACATCAATCCCTATCACATGTTGTATACAAAATAATTTTTCAGTCTTGATTCAATCAAGAATTTGCATATGATTGACTTTGTCATTTCTATCATATAAATAATATAAAAAATTATTATCAATTCTATTGGTCATAGTTAAAATTCTCAAAATCTTCAGATTTAATGTGCACCGTATGTGTCACAAGAGAATTAATTTTAAGGCGCTCTTACCTTAAAATTCAAATAATGAGCCAAATTCTCAAACACATTCAAGACAATCATATGACTATATTTTGCCAACCAAATATACCATTTAAGTGCTCTAAAAAATGCTAATTGATGCATTTAACAAATAGTCTCACATGTGTTCCTTACTCATAAGGCACCACAACTTACCAAATTCATTGCTCAGATTTTCAATTTAGAGCAAATTATCCTGGACGCGGGAACAAATCCAATCATTTGAAGTTATTTGGCATTAGGAACTATAGCACTAAGTACCATATATATGTCCACATAAATAATGGCTTAATTGAATATCTTATTGAGATAATTCATTTGCATGACCAGCAAATAGAATTGAAATTTACCACATAATCAATCCAAATTCATTCAACTGCAATCATACGACTCCCTCTGTTGCAGTATTTACGTGAAAATTTGGCTTCAGCCATTTTTTCCCATTACATGTTGGATATGCTTCGCATATACCAATATCACCACCTCAACATACATCCATGGGCAATAGGGACCATCACAAAGGTATTATTATCCGTCATTCAGATAATACCAAAGGTCTCTTATGGGGAGTTTAGATAAGCCTGTATGTTGATTATATTTTGAGGACAATTCCAGGCATTAGGGGGAGATTAATACCACACAAAAGAATTCCAGAAATCAGAATGTTTAATCACATTCAGTCCTCACATCCACGTACCAAAGAATATCTAAACTAACAAGTTTAGAACATCTTATATTTATAATATATTACAAATAGACTGCCAAATGCGTTTGCTAAACAAAGTGTCATCATATCCAATCCATATGGTTTAATATACCAGAAAGAGTAAAGATACCAAATAAAATCACTCAACTCCCAAATTGAATAAGAGGGGGAGAAGTATGGTCACTATGGCTACAGCTTATTACAAGCATCCGCGGAAACAGGGGGAGACATCCTCCAAGATAGTAAATGCAAATCAACATCATGAATGTTGTCTAACACTTTATGGATATTCAAATCCAAAGCCTATGAATGTTATGCATTCAAAAGTCTAATATAAGTGCACATAAATATAGGCACTGGATCATTGGAGCAACCTAATTTCATTATTGTGGGAAATAACATGGAATCTTAAAGGTTATTATTTCATATGCTATATTGATTTCATTAATCAATCATTCTAAGACTACAAATTGTCGACATGTACTCCTTCTCAAATTTGCCATGCACCTTAAACTGGATCCAAACCAAAAAGTCCTAGGCAGAGTATCTCAACAATCAAATTGGATAATGTTAAAGGTGCCAATTAAGGAGAATTGCCCTTGTTCAGTAGTGAGAAGTATTTACCACAGTAATATCTTCTTCTCAAATTGCATTCTTTATGAAAGCAAGGCGGTGAAACAACAAGAGCTTGTAGCACATGGTTTCATGCAAAAACCAAGCAATACCACTCATGGTATATGTGAGAAATTATGTTCCTTCATTCGATCATTGGCAGATCAAATAAATTGGATTAATTCAGTCATATAAAGTTATCATTAGACTTACGTTTTGAATTGAAGTACAAACCGCAACATATAATGTGTATAAACTCAAGTCACTCCATGACTTGAAATAGTCAAGTTGATTGTGGTACAGTTGACTAAGTGAGTCTCTTCCACAGAAGAATTACTCCAATCACTAAGATTGCATGTGTGTTCACACATAATCCAAACTGGATTTTCATCATCTCACCACACAAACAAACAAGCAATTATTTTAAAGACGGAATTTGAGATGACATATTTGGTTAAAACTAAATTATATTTAAGTTTACAACTTGAGCACATATATCAGTTCACAGATATTGTCCATCAATATCAAAATAATATTGGATAATCATATCCATCATCACTTATGGTCGTTCAATCCCTAAAGATGGGTCAATAATCATCTAGACCCCGGGATGACAACTATAGTGCCATGCAAGCGCTCAAATCTTGCAAATTGCAAATAATTTGCTATAGCTTAAAATGCGCAACTCCATCAAGCCATTTGGCAGGAGACAAATTGTATATCTACAGATATATTATGGCACCAAAGAGATTGATTTATTCAATCAACTTATAACTATAGTGATTAAAAGTTACTAGCTATATGATCCCCATTTTGCTAGATCAGAAACTGATATCATGATGTTATAGTTCCAATGGGAGTCATCAAAATTAGACTCAAATAACTATTTCCATCCATCATTCTAAAGTACCACCTACGTGGATGACTATAATGAATGATTAAATTTGATTCTTCTGAATCAAGAACAATTATCTACATAGATAATATTGCTTGTATTGCATAAATATAACAGATTTCATAGAGCAATATCAACATGTGTATTGCCTGACATGTTTATTCTCATTTATCACACATTAGAGAAAGAAACATCTTTCAAATCAAATATGTGAGAACCTGACAGATTTATTTATAAAGTTCTTGTCCACCACAGTGGAAAGTAACAATTTTGCAAGGCTTAGGGGGAGACTCTTCTGAAATTTTAATCTTTTCAAACATTGTGGGGGATATAGTACCCGGGTACCTCACGAGCAAGCCTGACAGCCCACCAATAGGGGGCGGCCCGGCCCACCGTTCTGGACCTGATGACGTGCGGGACAAGTCGGCGCATGTAGGAAGGATCTGGAAGGAGAAGTTCTGATTAGAATAGGAGTTTTTGTAAAGAAGGAAAGGATCCTTAGAGATAGGATCGGCTACAAACCGACTTGTAACCCTGCCCCCCCGATATATAAGGCGGGCAGGGACCCCCTCCAGAGAGGACGAAATCTCTCAAGAGAACAATCCACGCAATACAACACCCCAAAACAGGACGTAGGGTATTACGTCGAGTCGACGGCCCGAACCTGTCTAAATCCCTATGTCTGTCCACCCTAACCATCTCACTTCCGATCTTTGAGATCTTCCCTACATACAAATCACTTCCGTGGGCTACCCCGTGGAAGACTACTGGAGATCATATCACCGACAGTGGCGCGCCAGGTAGGGGATATCGCCGAGATCAATCTGGTGAGCCCGATGGACCGCGTCAAGATCTTGGACAGCTGTAACCTCCCGGACGTCGACGGATTCGAGATCCAGTTCGGGAACATCACCGCCGCCGCTTTGGATACCCAAGCGGCAGGAGATACAACCGCCACGGAGGTTTCCTCTCTGGCGCCGACTTCGGCCATCACGGCCCAATCCGGTCCGATCGCATCTGATTGCGCCGCTTCTGCCCCACTGAGTCCATCGCAAAATGCGAGGCCCAACCAGTCGGGAGCAGATCAGCAACCACTCGGATCCAATCCGACTCTTGAGAGTCGCGTCGCCGAGTCCTCCCAGAGCATAAACGCTCAGCAGACGCGCGTTCCGAGCCCTGAGGTCATCACCATCCAGACCCCCGGCTTCCGCGCGCTTACCCATCAGCAGAAGATGAAGGACATCATCCAGGCGGATGATTCCCCCTCTGAGAGCGACTCCTACGAGTCAAACCCACGGGGACCCTCAATCCTGGACAACCTGCAAGAGAGTTACACCGCGTCCGACTCCTCTACGGAGCCGGAGCTGTTAGGATCACCCGGAGGGTCGACTCCGAGTAGCCTGGAGCGTGGCACGCCCACAACCGATCTTTCCGAGTCCGAGGAAGATTACCTCGCGCAAGGAGAAGCCGGGTCATACTGCTACATGGTGGCACCATCGACGCCACCTAACCCCGTGTCGGAGGACGAACTCACCCCGGCCGACGAGACAACTGAAGCTAGGGATCAGCGCCGAGGACGCAACGCCAATCGGGCGACACGCAGAGCCGCCCGACCACACCGGACCAACGCATCAGGATCTGGCACCGCTCAACTTCAAGAACCACCCTCGGAGGACCATTGTCGTCATCGAGATCGACGCGACAGGAGAAGCAGTCGGAACCTGATGCACGATGACATGTTCGAGTACAACGGGTTCAACGTCTACGAGACGCCGGTCCAGAACCTCGTCACCATCGACGAGGAAATCAGTCGGCTACCACCCAGTACTCCAGGCCTGGAAAAGGTAAGGGCTTTCGTGCAGGCCGCCTCCGTCCAGGTCCACCAGATGAAGAGCAGAGCACGAACGACCGCCTCTGAGCCCGGGCCGTCTCGACGCCGGACCAGCGGTGGATCGAACCGTGATGAACATCTTCGCGACACGATCAACAGAGACCGAGACGCGAGGGACGCCATCCGCAGCAGTGTTGAGGAGCATCACCGCGAAGAGATCCGATGCCGCGAAGAATACGATTGGGAGCATGGGAATCCCCGTCGTAACTCCAACAGGAACGGCTACTCGACGGAGTCAGAGTATACTGACTACTCTGATCCCTCCGGTAGCCCAAGGCGCAGCGATGACGGCGGTCATACTCCACCTCGACGACCGACTCCGTCGCGAGGACGAGCGGCTCCCCCACGAAGGCGGCCGACCCCGCCAAGGGAGCAGACTCCACCGCGCAGCAGAACCTACCGACGGGACCGAACTACTCCCAGGACTCGGACCTATCGGAGGACCCGTTCCCCACCCAGGGATCGGGATCGCAGGAGGGAGCGCACTCCCCCAAGGACGACAGACGGCTCGGATCCGAGTGGTTCCCGCCCCAGAGGTCGGATCGGCGGATTCCAGTCGTTCACTGAGCGCTTGAGGAGCGTAACCTGGCCTAGGGGCTTCAAGCTATCAGACATCGACAAGTACGACAGGAAGTCTGATCCATCCCAATGGCTTCAGATCTACTACACCGCCGTACAAGCTGCTGGCGGAGACGAGGACGTGATGGCGAACTGCCTCCCCATCATGCTAACCAAAGACTGTCGCAACTGGCTGGCAGTACTCCCACAGGACGCCATCGACAACTGGGATCAGCTTACCGTACTCTTCATCGGTAACTACCTCGAAACTTGGGAGAGGCTCGGGAGCAAGCGGCTCCTCGGCCAGATACGACAGCGCAAGAACGAGACCCTGCACACTTCGTGCGCAGGTTCTCGGAGAAGCGCAACTCCATCACGGACGTGTCGGATCAGGAGGTGATGACCGCCTTCCAAAACGGCATCTCCGACGGAAGATTGATCCACAAGTGGACTCGGAAGCCGCCCGCGACTGTCAATGACATGTTCCGGGTCGCTAGCACATGGGCGGACGCGGAGATTGCGGAGAAGGAACAACTCAGCGAGATCAAGAATCGCTGGGAAGAAGAGAACAAGATGACCCGCAAGCGCGACCGCCGCGAGGACGAAGATCGACACGATGACCATCGTCGCAGCGACAGTCACCCCCGCAAGAAGAAGAGCGAGGGCGATATGGTCGCCACTCTGGATCGGCCCAAAGGCCGGGTAACTCCAGAGGATTTCCAGCGCATGCTCGATGAGCAATGTCCATACCACAAGCACAAGCACTCGGCACGAGAGTGCTACGGGTTGAAGCGAGCCTTCACTGGGGGCAACAGAGGCCCTCCCTACAGAAAGAGGAATGATAGTTCCCCGAGAGACGACAGGCGAAACGACGAGCCTGGCGACGAGTTTCAGGAGGCCGACCGAGTGGTCCGTATTATCTATGGCGGACCGGAAGGATTCGAGACGAAGCGCCAGCAAAAGCTCACCCACCGCCAGGTCATGCATGCAAGGGAGCCATTGGTACCTGAGTACCTCAAGTGGTCGGAAGTGCCGATCACCTTCACCCGGGAAGATCACCCGAGCTTCATACCGAAGCCCGGATCCCACGCCTTGGTAGTAGCTCCGACGATCCGCAACGTTCAGCTCACCAAGGTACTAGTTGACGGTGGCAGTGGCCTCAACATCCTCTTTGCTAACACATTGAAGGAGCTCGGCCTAACCACTCTCGACCTGCGTCCCACCCAATCCTCGTTCTACGGTCTGATACCGGGAGAGGGGGCAGAACCACTCGGGCACATCACATTGCCCGTTACTTTCGGAGACCGGAACAACTACCGGACAGAGCACATGCAGTTCACGGTGGCCAACTTTGAGACTGCATATCACGCCATCCTCGGGAGGCCGGCGCTCGCCAAGTTCATGGCGATCCCTCATTACGTCTACTTGCAGGTGAAGATGCCAGGACCAAAGGGCATAATCACCATCTTGGGGGACATCCGAGTCGCTTACATTACACCTGCGAACAGGATACCCTCAACGCGACAGCTGCCCTGGACATGTCGAAGCGCATGACGCAAGTACTGGCTGCATCGCAGGAGGTGGACAAGGACTCTCTGGAGATCCCCGCCAAGAGGCCCGCGAGAGAAGCCATCTCGCCAAGCAAGGAGACGGAGCTGAAGAGGATCTCGCTGGACCTGGACGACCTGAAGAAGACGGCCATCATCGGGGCCGAGCTAGACCCCAAATAGGAAGAAGTGCTCGTCAAATTCCTGAGGGAAAACGCCGACATATTCGCGTGGAAACCATCCGATATGTCAGGTGTCCCAAGGGAACTTGCCGAGCACTCCTTGAAGGTCAATCCGACTGCCAAACCGATCAAGTAGAGGCTTCGTCGATTCGCGCAGGACCGTAAGGAGGCGATTAGGGTAGAGATTACGAAGCTGTTAGCTGCTGGTTTTATTCAGGAGGTGTTTCACCCCGACTGGTTAGCTAACCCAGTTCTTGTAAGAAAAAAGAATAATAATGAATGGAGAATGTGCGTTGACTACACAGATCTCAACAAAGCTTGCCCTAAAGACCCCTTCGTCCCCCCCCCCCCCCCCCCCCCCCGCATCGATCAAGTCGTTGATTCCACGGCAGGCTCTGTCCTGCTCTGTTTTCTCGATTGCTACTCAGGCTATCACCAGATAGGCCTAAAACTGGAAGACCAGATAAAGACCGCATTCATCACGCCGTTCGGCGCCTATTGTTACAATACAATGGCCTTCGGTCTGAAGAACGCAGGCACAACCTACCAAAGGACCATCCAAGCGTGTCTGGATCAATTGATCCCAGACATAGTAGAAGCCTACATCGATGACATCGTGGTCAAGATCATGAACCCCTAGGACATGATAGAGAACCTGACAAAGGTCTTCGAACGCCTACGTATATTCCGGTGGAAGCTCAACCCGGAAAAGTGTGTCTTCGGAGTCCCCTCAGGTAAACTACTCGGCTTCATGGTCAGCAACCACGGCATCGAGGAAAACCACGAGAAGATCACGGCCATCACCAAGATGCTACCACCAACCTGTCAGAAGGATGTGCAGAAGCTTACTGGATGCATGGCAGCGCTCGGTCGTTTCATATCACGACTCGGCGTCCGCGGATTGCCGTTTTTCAAACTGCTCAAGAAGCAGGACAAGTTCGTGTGGGATGACGAGGCGAAACAATCTTTCCAGGAACTCAAGGATTACTTGCAGAAGCCACCCATCCTCGTCCCACCTCAACCAAGGGAACAGCTTTACCTCTACATCTCTGCTACCCCTGAATGGTTAGCACGGTACTAGTGGTCGAGCGCCCTGAAAAAGGGCACGCATATGGAGTTCAGTGACCAGTCTACTTCGTCAGCGAGGTCCTGACCGTGTCCAAGATTCGCTATCCCCATGTGCAGAAGTTACTCTACGGAGTTCTCATTTCAGCAAGAAAGCTGAAACATTACTTTGAGGCCCATCCAATCTCGGTCGTAAGTGAAAATCCTTTAGGGGAAATACTCCATAACCGAGACGCCAGCGGCCGAATCGTCAAGTGGTCAATAGAATTGGCCGCTCACCAAATAACCTTTGTTCCACGTACTGCTATCAAGTCTCAGGTTCTGGCCGACTTCGTAGCAGACTAGACAAAGAACCAAGCTCCGGCGGACAACGAGATAGTTGAGTACTGGGAGATGTATTTTGATGGCTCCCTCCAGATCAAAGGAGGCGGCGCAGGCGAACTCCTGATTTCCCCCAGTGGACAGGAACTAAAATACGTTCTTCAAATCATGTTCCCAGTATCCAATAATGCAGCCGAGTATGAAGCAGCATTGCACGGTCTCCGCGTCGCCGTATCTTTGGGCATCAAACGCCTGATGGTCCGTGGGGACTCTGCCCTGGTCATAAACCAGGTAAATAAGGATTGGTCCAGGTCCAATGAGAAGATGGATGCTTACTGCGAGGAAATAAGGAAATTGGAAGGGAAATTCTATGGCTTAGAGTTCCATCACGTGGTGCGCGACTATAACAAGGCAGCTGATGAGCTTGCCAAGATGGGGTCCTCCCGTGAAGGCGTCCCACCCGGAGTTTTCATCCAAGATCTTATTAAACCATCTATTAAGATAAACCCGGATGGCACGGTCGCGGAGCAACAAGTCGGAGAATCTCTGGAGTCAGCCACATTAGTGGTAGACGAAGCATTGGACTGGAGGACGCACATCATCGACTATCTTGACAGCGGCATATTGCCCTCAGTGGTCGCAGAAGATGGAAAAGATCTGAAATCGCTCCACGAACAAATCGTGCGGCGCAGCAAAAGCTATGTTATCATCGGAGAGAAGCTGTATCGTCGATCTGGAGCCTCTCAAATTCTCCAGAAGTGCGTGAGTCACGCGGAGGGTATTGAGCTCTTGACAGACATACACAAAGGCATCTGTGGTAATCACGCCGGGGCTAGAACCATTGTTGGTAAAGCCTTCCGGTCTGGTTTCTACTGGCCGACTGCTGTAGCAGACGCAGAAAATATTGTGCGGCACTGCCAAGGGTGTCAGTATTTTGCAAGGAAAATACACGCACCAGCACAACAGCTGCAGACTATACCAATGTCCTGGCCCTTCGCTTGTTGGTGCTTGGACATGATTGGTCCGTTCAAGAAGGCGACGGGTGGTTTTGACCATGTCTTAGTGGCTACTGACCAAGTGGATCGAGGTGAAACCAGTCAAGAAGCACACGGCAGCCAAGACCATCGAATTCTTCACCGACATCACTCATCGCTTCGGAGTCCCAAATTGTATCATTACAGATAATGGTACGAACTTCGTAGCACAAGAGTTCAAAGATTGGTGCAGCGAGAGGAACATCAAGCTATGCCCCGTATCCGTGGCGCACCCAAGGGCCAATGGCCAGGTTGAAAGAGCCAATGGCAAAATAATCAAAGCACTCAGGGCTCGTATATTCAAGAAGCTGAAGCAGTATGATGGACGATGGATCAAGGAGTTGCCCGCTGTAGTCTGGGGGCTGCGGACCCAGCCGAGTCGTGCCACGAAGCAAATCCCGTTCTTTCTGGTTTACGGCTCGGAGGCTATCCTATCAACGGACATCTCATACGGCTCGCCCCGAGTGGAATTCTATGATGAATACGACGCGCAAGTGGCGCGCATTGAAGACCTCGATAGCATCGAGGAGAAGAGATTGGCTGCCCAGATCCAAGCCGCGCGTTACGCTCAGGTCCTTCGACGGTATCATGATCGCACCGTCAAGCAAAGTTCTTTTGAAGCAGGCGACTTGGTTCTGAGAAGGAAGCAAGACACCAAGGGCGCGCACAAGCTTGCGTCCCCCTGGGAGGGACCATACATCGTGAAGACAGTGAGTCGCCCAGGCTCATATCGCCTCATGACGGAAGACGGAGTAGACATCCCAAATATGTGGAATATCAAGCACCTACAGCGTTTCTACGCCTGATTCAGTTATGTATTAATCTTTTATTTCTCTAAGATATTTTTCCCCGAGTGGTTTTTTGTGGATAATCATCCCAGTTTCGACTCGGCAGAATTATAAATGTCATATGAGTTATCAATAAAGTTGATTTCATCTTCCATCTACATCTACTACTCGAATTTCCTCTTTCGCGTCACGCACATAAAGTATGAGTGGAAGAAACTTTAAATCGTGGGGGAAAGTACTCGTCAAGTCAAAGCTCTACATGAACGACAAAGCTCGGCGGCATGAGACTAAGACCAACGAGGCTAATCTACTCCGTAACAGGTCAATCACTCAGAAATTAAGGCCAGTGCAGAAAGAAAGGGAGTAGCACTTCCATAAAAACTTATACACAAAAACAAAGGATTAAACATCGTTCAAAAGTACCGCTATTGTCACATACGACAGATTTTCTACCAAATTTAACTTGCAGGGTCACCACCACCAGAAGGGCCAGCATCATCAGTGTCATCGACAACGTCCTTAGACAGAACATTGGCGATCGGCTCCACTTCCAGCAGCAGCCTGCTCACATCATCTTCAGAGGTGCCAGCAGCATACCCGCTGCCGAGTGGTTCCAGATCTGATGATGGGAACAGCGACTTCAGGATGGCCAAGACATGACCGCAACTGGCCTAGCTGATGGAGCGAAGCTGGCGCCGAAAGAAACGTGGAAGCGCCCGAGTGCGGTCGAGGATAGAAGCTGAAGGTGATGCTGCCTCCGGCTCGATCTCCTCCGCCACAACTCGAACAACATCTTCCAGCGCGCACTTCTCGGTGCGCAGTGCCTCCGCCTCGCCTTCCAGACGTGTTACCTTAGCAGTGAGTTCTGCAAATTGAGCCATAATCCGGACCCGATAATCTACAGAAAGTCAGATCTAGACAGTATGTTCACGTCTGACATAAAAAGAATAGCATACCTCTAAGCTCCTGTGCGGCTTGGGCTTCGTTGAGCTTAGCCTGCTCCACCTCTCCGCGAAGATCGCAGACGGTGCGCTGGGCTTCCTCCAACTCGGCCTGGTGTTGGGACACAGCGGCTTCACGAGCTGACATAATATACTTATATTAGGTATGGTCAGTGAAACAAAAGTATAAAAATACTACGGTAAGACTGATTCATACCCTGCGTCGCCTGAACCAGCTCGGCTTCAAGCTCAGCCACTCGGGTCACCAGGGAGTCGGCCTTAGCTGCTGCAGGAACAAGCCTTTGAATCTCTGAGGATTTGGCCTCGGCTTCGGCAGTTATTTCCTGCAAACGATTGTCAGATGACACAGCAAGCAATTGTACCACTCGGTACTCTACTTAAACAGGAAAGGTGGCTCAGGAATACCTCGGCCATCAGTCCCAGGCGACGAAGGAGCGACTTGAACTCCGCCAAAGGAGTCATAGCGGCACCACCACCCGGAGTCACGACCGCTACAGGAGCGACTTCGACCTCTGCAGTCTGGGCCCCTCCATCGTCGCAGTCTGCTCAATTACAGGAGCAGGCTGGGGGCTACTCAGGGGAAGAGTAGGCAGTATGGTCGGCGACGCTTGAGCAGGACTCGGCGGAGCCGGGGTTGGTGCGCGCGGTGATTCTTGTGGCGGCCCCACAGGCTGATCACTAGGAGGATCAGCCGAGTGGGAAGATACTTCTGGGACTTGGATCGCTGGGATCTCTGTCTCGCCGACTGGTCGCGGCGCAGAACCCGCAAAGGGGATCTCAGACGGCGTGCTGCAGGACAAAGCAAATAAGGAGCAATCACAGGAAAACACAAAAGTCAATAAAATGTTGACAATATCTCTTACCGAGTAGATACGCGCACTTTCGGGCGCTTTCCTTTCCGAGTGGGGGAAGGAAGGTCCCTTGGACTTGCAGTACGCAAAGGTACTATGGCAAGGGGAGAATGCTCTGAGCTAATAAGTGAGGGCGGGATTGATGGCCCGGCATCACCACCTTCGTCATCATTCGAGTCTGATGATTCGGTGAGGATGAGTTGGCGACGGCTCGGCGCATCTCCAATCACGACCCCCGTTGAAGTAGAGCTCTTTCGCTTCCTCGGGACGACGGCGGCTTTACCACCACTCGGCGACAACACATCCGGAGAAGGTGAGGATGACAGACTCAAATCTGAGTCGTTCAAGTCATCCTCGGCTCCTCCGAGTGCTTCTTCAGCAGTACCGGCCCTGCGCAACGCCGGCTGATCCACTCCCTTCGGCATTTCAGGCAGAAGGGGAATTGAAACAAAAGCAGCTCGACCCTGCATTTTAAAGTTGGGTTCAGTTCTTCATCGAGATTACACCCAATGGGTGGAATTGAAAACATAAAATAGTAACAAATCGATTCATTACCTCAGGGCGAGGATTTGACAAGTTGTAGGCCAGAGGGCCATCAGAAGTCTTCAGGAAAGTCCCTGACGCAAAGAATTTGGCAAGCCGGGCCGCAGCTTGGCCTTTATCAACACGCTCGGGGGCTTCACGTGTGTTGTCCCCCTCGGCGTAGTACTCATATGCCGGATGAGCCCGCTGCTTGAGGGGCTGGATCCGGCGCAGCACAAAGTTGGCTGCCACTCCTACGGCAGTCAACCCTCTGTTCTTCAGCTCGGCAATGAGGCTCAGCAACTCCCGAACCTCGTCCATATCGCTGTCCTTGGGCTAATATCGCTGTCAGCACTACGATCCGAGTGCATGCTCAAACGTTCCTGAAAACAATCCTGAAAACTACGATCCGAGCTTGACCATATGGTAAATCACCTTCTCACAAGATTTATACTTGTCGGTCGTGAGGCTAATATCGCTGTCAGCACTACGAAAAAGAGCACTTCTTCCCCTCACTACGGCTACAATTGAAGGATTGTTTTCAGGAACGTTTGAGCATGCACTCGGATCTTCCTCGAAACCACTCGGATTTTCCTTAAAACCACTCGGATGAAGTCCTAGACAACTTGGGAGCACTCGGATCATGCAAGAAAAAGGCAGATCAATTACAGCCAACGATCGGCCAAGAAGTGCTCGGGAGCTACTGTGGGGGATATAGTACCCGGGTACCTCACGAGCAAGCCTGACAGCCCACCAATAGGGGGCGGCCCGGCCCACCGTTCTGGACCTGATGACGTGCGGGACAAGTCGGCGCATGTAGGAAGGATCTGGAAGGAGAAGTTCTGATTAGAATAGTAGTTTTTGTAAAGAAGGAAAGGATCCTTAGAGATAGGATCGGCTACAAACCGACTTGTAATCCAGAGAGGACGAAATCTCTCAAGAGAACAATCCACGCAATACAACACCCCAAAACAGGACGTAGGGTATTACGTCGAGCCGACGGCCCGAACCTGTCTAAATCCCTGTGTCTGTCCACCCTAACCATCTCGCTTCCGATCTTTGCGATCTTCTCTACATACAAATCACTTCCGTGGACTACCCCGTGAAAGACTGTCGGAGATCATATCACCGACAAACATCATATTTTACTCTTTTTCCTATATGAGTTTTTCCTCACAAGGTTTCTCATAAAGGTTTTAATGAGGCAATATCAATACAAGAATATATGTCATATCACCTATTTTCCCCACCGGGGTTTTTAAAGGATAATATTCAAGACATATTCCATGTCATATCTTCTGTTTTATCTACAAGAGTTTTTAAGAAGGTCTCAAAGACATATCATTTCTCCTCATATTTCCCATTGGGTTTTGGGGAAGATTATTCAAATATGATCCACAGATCATACTATTATTGATCTCAAATTTTTTTATGAGTTTTTCCTTTCAAGGTTTTTCTCATATGAGTTTATAATGAGACAATAATCACATATGCCATGTCATTTTCTCCTTATATTTTCCCATCGGGTTTTAAAGGAGTTTTAATGGCATAAACACATACAACTATGTTTCTCCTCAATTTTTCCTATAGGGTTTTTGGAGGAGTTTTTCCTATACAATTCCTGAAGATCGAAGGAATCACTCATGGACTGTTTACAAGATCTCAAGAAGCAATTGATCAAGGGGGAGTGTTAAAAAATTAATTAGTGATCAGTTGGTGCAATTAATTAGTTAATTATGTAATTAGTTAATCATTTGAGAAAGGGAGAAAAACCCCTCACGTGGGGGTGCCTCCAAGGGGCATCCTTCCCAAGGGGTGCCTCCAAAGGGCCAAGTGTCCCTTCATCCTGTATATATGTAAACAGTCTCTCAATGAGAACATCCATTCCCATTCTTTCCATTTCATTTGTCTCTTCTACTTTTTACTTCACAACACATTTATTACTTATCTGTCTCGATTGTCAAGCCTTTCCATATCACGAGCCCCGTGAGAGACAAAACATATTTGTATATGGTTGGTATGAATTTACTTAAGTTCTGATGAACTGAAAAAAAATAAAGAACCTCATCCATGTGAATCGATGGTACAGTTCCAATATGAAGATACCTATGTAAAATTTGCTCAATATGTCTACTTTGGTTCCAGCTTAGCTTTAAGATTTGTGCTAGACTCCAACATACGTTGTCCGATTCAGTTCTTCTTCCTCTATCCCTCCTGCTTCTGCATCGACACGTCGTGCTGCTGTCGTCGCTGGCTCGATGTCGCTAGGTTAGGGTTTCGAGTTAGGGTCCCACAGGGCAAGCAGGAGGGGGGTGGGGAGGGGGGGGGGAGCGGCTGACGGAGATGTCCCTGTCGGCCGGGTATTGGTTTCCAGCGGCTGGGGCAGGTCGCGGACGGGGGTGTCACACAAGAGAGGTTAGGAAAGGTGGCATGGCACGATGGCATCAGTGCCGCCCACCGGCGGCAGGGAAGGAGGAATGTTGGGACTCAGAATCCCGAACATCGTGGAGATGGGGGTGAAGGAGGGAGAAAACAAGCAAGATGGGAGAGAGCAAATGAGCCAAAAGGCCAATAGTCCACTGCTCTATTTATAGGGAGTTGGAGGTGGTTGTTTATACTTATTCCATTGGTGGGCATGTTCTATCACATGCCACTATAAAACAACATATAGTCAGTGATGACTTCGGTTCTAGAAGAAAATCAATTATATATCCACCAAATTAGTTGACAGTGCTCGCCAACATATAGGATCCATATGGGAGTGGGATGCAACAGTAAACCAGGTAGTCTCTACTTCCATCGCCACTGCTGTGACGATAGACCCACTAGCCGTTCTTTCTCATCCGTACCCATGGCAACCATGTGCCTCCTCACTGCTAATGGCAACCACACACGCTTCTGGATGTAGTCCAGCAAAATTTAGTGGAGATCGATCCCACGGTGTGAAGTGTAGGATCCTGGACCCAGTTGGCGACTGGCGAGCATGCGTGCTCTGGCCGCACTGCATGTCGGGACACTTTAGGCAGTTGGAGTCATGAGCTAGCTGGTAATAGCAGACTGTCATGGGAAGCAAAGCATGCATGTAGTGTTCTTGGTAAAAATATGAGAAAGTGGAGCAGCTAGTGAACAAAGACGGATTCCTTTCCAATATGATGCAAGGTCCTGCTTGAGGGTCCAGGCAACACCTAGTCGTTATCACAGCACTGAATTGCAGTACGCCTCCTTCAATCTGATAAGCTTATTTTTGCAAGATCAGTAAATTTACATGTATATATGGGACAAACCACAAGCTGCGATACTGGCGCATCTGCTCACTATCAAACACAAAATGGACATGGAAGCAATTGGAAACAAACCGGTGCTAATGTTCCAGTGCTAGGGGGGTGTCCTTTAGCACCGGGTCAAATAACCGGTGCTGAAGGCGACCTTTAGCACCGGTCAAGAATACCACCCGGTGCTAATGAAATTTGCACGCAAAAAATTAATTGCTTTTTCTACTCCTCATCTATTTCTCTCTCCTCTCTTTTCTTTCCACCACCTCTTTCTCATGTGTTCGTCAATAACAGATAAGAAATATGATAAATGGGTGGGAAGAAAAGTTAGAGAAGAAAGAACAAGATGAGAAGCAGAAATAACTTCACTATTACACTCAATCCACCAGCAAAATTAACAGGGACAAAAGAAGGAGGAGGCCTACGCGGTGCGCCTCTGCTCACCTCGATCCGGTTACAGCCTTGAACCAGTGCTAAATGTGTTTGGACACATTGGCACCGGTTGGTGGCTACAGCCGATGCTAATGGGTGGGATTTAGCGCCAGGGTTATGTTATCAATCTGTGATAAAGCCTTTTCACTTTTGCTCTGAGGCTCCTAGCCTTTCAACCCGGTGCAAAAGGCCCATTTGCACCGGGTCTAAAAATTGCTGCTGCTTATGGGGGCTAGCGGATAGCTCATTCTCTTGTAGTGTCAGTACATTACCACTGGAAATTTTGTCAGTATACTACCATAATAATCATGTAAAGGCCCATGAAACTACTCTGGACTACGAAGAAAATTGTTGTATCGGGACAAATGGTTTGCCACAAGTTTCACATTTTTCTGTGGTTTGATGTAAGCAAGGGACTACTAATGAGTACCATATCTACCATATCGCAGCAGTAGATTATTGGTGGTGCCCTTTTACAACATTAGTGAATTATTTTAGGTTGCACATGCTTCAGCTGGAGGGGAAGGGATCATATATAGTAGTGGGACCTGATTTTAGAGCTAAGTTCTGCCAGATAAGGGACAATGGGCAGCAGGCACAGAGAGAAACGATCATTGTCATGAACTGTAAGCCTCCGACTGATCTGGTTATTTAGGCAACCTATACAGGTGAAGTGGGAAATTCACCTTAAAACATTATGCAATAATTTCTTGTAAATTTGCATATAAGGATAAGGACAAACTACAAGTTGACAACATTGGCGCATCTTATGACTGAAGGCAAAATGACCATGGAAGCAATTGGATACATTAATCTACGATTAATTAGAATTGGAGGTTTTGTCACTCTCCTACCACAATTACGCAAAAAGGACCAAAATTACTTTCGACGACAGACTATTAAGAAAATTGTTGTATTGGGGCCAATGGTTTGTCCCAAGTTTCAAAATTTTCTGTTCTTTGTTGTAAACATGGGACTCCAGATGCCTCAGTTTATTGGTTGCTTATACAACTCCCGATCCCAGTGGTTCGTTTCCCAGTTTCTATTATAATATGTAAAACAAGAGAAGTTAAACCGGGTCCAGAGATGCACATGCCCCACCGGTGTAAGAGCTCACATATAACAGTGGTGAAACCATCTTGTTTCATTATTTTTTTAACCAATCCATCTTGGTTCTTGATCCCTCTGTTGTCGTCCAGACTGATAACCAACGGGGACTAGGGATTTCTGCACACACCACACAATAAATTTTGTGAGAGATAGGATTGGGAAGTATCCGGAAACCAAATCTTCCGAGAACACGACTGGCCCGGCCGGTACTAATGACTTGTGTGATCGGTACTGATGTGAAGTTTTCCAGCACATGAAAATATTGTGTAAGGCAATTAGGCCAAAGTTGATTCTAGTGATGCTTCCACATATGTCGTGGCAGGGCCTTGGCAGTGTTATGAAGCTGTCATAAATCCTCCCCGACGAATCAAGACTGCAGATCTGCAATTGCAACGGCCTCCAGCCAAGAGCTGCCTTGTAGAACATCTCAGCGCTCGCCTTTGCCAGCAGTTTTTTTGCACTCCATGGCTCTCTACGGAGAAATGGAAGAAACAGTCGCATACGGCATACCTGCGAACTCAACACATTGTGTAGGGCAGGCGGCCCATAGATACCTCAGGGTCATAACTCTTGGCTATGTGTAGATTAGTGTTCATTTGCTTTGTTTTTCCATTTTTAAATTGCGCTTGGTGAACACAATATGAGAGCGTCCATGTACGTACTTTTGATGCACACGGGAAATTCATTGGGTGATGGCGCAGCTTGTCGTGGAACATGAGGTGCGGTGCACGGGTTGTGGCCAAACGGCCCTGCATGTTTTCTTTTCCATGAACAAAAAATGGCAGAAAAGCGGTTACAGTTTTAGTCTCCACAAAATTCCGTCGAGTTGGTGTGTTCCATGATCATGCCGTCCTCCTCAACTATGGCGATCGAGCGGTCTAACTCTGGCGAGGCTTGGAACAGCGGCACGGGCATTGGGTACATACAGCAGATAACACTATTCTGTAGCATTATTTAATCCACAGAAGTGTACTGGAGAAGTGGAGACCCCACCAAGCTGTCAGGTTCGTGATCTTGGGGTCGGATGGCATGCCGTCTGGCAAATTCGCTGGCTGTGGCCGAAAAAACCGTCTGGACACGGTTTGGATGTCGGACCTCCCGCTCGCAAGAGTTGTGGGATTTTATTTTACAGGTGTAATAATGTCAAATCTGTTTGTAGTTATATTACGATGATGATATTTCAAAATAGATATTTTTTCGCAACAAATCTGCCTGTTTTAGGCAAGCTTGTGCCTTCTTAGAGCGTCTCCAAGAGACCAGGTATAATCCTCGCCAAATATAGAGATTAAGGAGAACTCTAAAAATATAAAAGACTTACAATGAGAGGGGTAGACAAACAGGCTCTCCAAATTTGTTGACTAGCAATATTTAAAACCTCCACGTCGCCCTATCCACCTCTCTTCCTCACCTCTCCCATCCACCGTCCCCACCCATCGTCTTCCTCTGCCTCATCTCCACCATCCTCCATGCGCCCCCTTCTTCCCTATGCACTCCCCCGGAGGCTAACGATACCAACCATGCAGGAGGTGCCCAAGTCGACGGTAGTTGAAGTTGGCTCACGTTCTCTCTCTCCGCCAACGCCACCTCAACCAGCTCGGGCCGCCGGCGACATTCGCCGTTATCTTGCAGTCTCCGGCCAATTCCTTCCGCCCACACGTCCTCGATGAAGTCCTTTGCCCGTCCCCAAAATCTCATCCACAACCATCCATCACAGAGCCCACACTCCGTCATCCTCCTCGCCGCCGCCCGTTCCTTCCCACCTGCGCCGGCCTGCCCCAGCCCTCGCTCGTTCGCTCGTTGGGGAAGCTCTAAGCCGAGATAAGTTACGGTGCTGGCCAAATTTCTTTCTCTGTCTAAACAAGCTCCAAGCCAAGCAAGCGTTGCCGCCGGCCAAAATCCCTGGACATCCATCCACCAAAATCAAATCCCATGCATTCAAGACTCGCTCACCTCCCTAGCCCGCACCCAAGCCACCTCCCACTGCCAGCCATGGCTCCTAGCCCTGGGAATCGTGGATCTTGTGGCCACCATTGCTGCTGGTCTCGAGCTCAACTTTGCCATTGATTGTGAGCCTCTTTTGCCCATGCACATGATAGCTCCTCCAGCACAGCCCAAAGCATAAACGCCGCCACAGGTTATTTCAAGGGAAAGCATCTCTTACCTAGTCATATGTACTGTGTGGGTGAGATGGTTAGGAGGGTACACGCGAGCTAAGAGGTCCCATGTTGGAATCCCGACAATGCGCATATTTTTTAGCGCATGCCTACCATTAACACCTCTTATTTGACCCGGTGCTAAAGGTTTTACCAGATCATTTGCACCGGTTGGAAACCCGGCGCTAAATTCCCAACCGGTGCAGATGTGGCTGCGTCTAGTAGTGCGCTATCAACCTTAATAGAATTTCACTCTTGCTTCCATGAAATCCTCTAACCCTGATCCTATCGTTTGGTGGCAGCATACATGCAATTTTTAAAACAGGTTGGTCGTAAACTAAGTAGTTAATGTATATCATTAGTCTTAATAGTGTTCAACAAGACTATTAGAATTTAAGATCGAACTACATAAAATGGAAGGTTCAATATGAAAGGTTGTCAACGAGGATAGTTTTCCTTACTATAGAGAACGAGGATCTCGACTCAAAATGAATGTTGGTTTTCTTTGATTCTTGATCATATTTGATTGCTTTGGCCATGTCTGAATAATCATAGTATAACGGATAATAGATATTGTGGATGTATATGTTGGCATGCCTGGACGATATATCTGGATTATAATTATTTTTTAGAGCAATTCAATCCTATAAAGTTATGTTATTATCCCTCATTTTGTATAAGGTCCAAGTGTTTTGATTTAGTAATATAAAAGTTTTGTTTACCAGATATGTTAGAAAAAAACACATGCAAACAAGTTTAATATAAATAACTTTATATAATTAATAATTATTATAAGTGATTCAATACGACAAAACATGTACCACAAAGTTTGGAAGAAAGACTTCGGTTGTCTCCGGTCAACCAAAATTTTGTCATGCACTCTGCAAACAACCTAGCATGGAATGCCCTCTTCTTACATCGTGTCCTTGGCAACCAATGTTCTTGGCAACCAATGTTCTTGCTCATCTGATTTCATCAAGTGATCGAGAACCTAAGCCGTCCAAGCAATTTGTTGGCTGTTCTACATACTACAGCCGATTGGAAAGAACAATGGTAAGGATGGACCGGGGCCGGGGCATCAACTCTACTGCTACAGGAGGTAAAACAGAGAACCTGAGCGATGCACATGTCCATGACAATCCCCCCAGATTTCAGCAATGCACAGCTTAATTTCCCCATCCTTCATGTTTGCTTTAATCAAGTAAACGCATATGAGCATCAATCCTTTCGACCTGAATTCCCATTGCATCTCACTCCTATGAACATGACCGACCAACAACATATGCCATTTCCATGTCCCTCTCTACTTCTCGTACTCTCATCTTCGCCACTGAACTGATCACCGTGCAGGCTACCTGTTTATAAGGTAAATAAGGAACGATAGATGCAGTCACTCAAAGTAACCGAGTGACTTCAGTTCTTCACCCACCATATCAGACTGACCACCAAGCGTGAACTCAATAAAAACCTTGTCCTGCGTGAGGTTAGATAACTCATTGGGGGTGTGGCCGGCTAATGAAAGACCCTTTTCATGTAGGGCGAGAAACTACTGAATCTCTGCCCCACCATCACACAGGGCTCATAACCCTTTTTGAGACAATTAGTGGGCTGGCGACTACTGCAAGTACCACATATAGAAGGGTCCAAACCAACCACAGCGACGACCTGGTCTATGCTTTGGCGTGGTGACATACGAGGGGATTTTTTTTAACCCTAGACTGAAATTTGCTCCCACAGGGAGTTAAATTCATGACCTGAGGAGTGCTAGTAAGACCACCTAACCAACCCAGCTAGAGGACCATTCGCACCCTTGAGCACAATTATCCAAGTGTGAAGAGAAACCAAGAAAATAATCAATACCCCTTTTTTGAAATGAAAAGGAAATAGGTTTATTTATTACTCGGAGGTACAAATGCTATCCTGCGTAACTAATTGCATTTCGCATTGGCCAATTGTGGCGAAGTTCATGGGAGACTACATTGTGTTCTCTCTTTATTGCGACCACACACAGCTAAAATGAGCCGTACGTTTGGCCAATTGTGGCGCAGTTCATGGGGAGACTACATTGTGTTCTGTCTTTACTTCTTGAAACATAACTTCCGGAAGAAGTATACTGAAATGCCTACACTCTCTCCAGATAAAGCTGAGTTGTGACCTGTTGTGTTCGGGGTTCTTGCTTGAATCAACAAGATTCAACCAGATTTGATATGAATTAGCCCGGATTATTCTAATAATGTATTTCTGAAGAGTCCTAGACAGGTCAGGCTATTAATTCATTTAGTAGTTACGTAATCAAGTTTGTTTTGGATTAGAGTAAGACCCATGGGCTTGGTCAAGTCCGGCGCCTGCGTGCGCTTATATTGGTCAGGAGACGGCCATGTAACCGAAGGGTTTTCATTGTTGAGTTTTTTTTTTTTTTTTTTTTTTTTGGATCGTGTTTTTAGGGCTGGAACTCCAGGAAACCTCGTTATCTTTCTGATCCTTGTGAGAAGGTGGAGTTACGTGATCAGGTGTTTGCCTGGGTGCATCGGCGGATCGTTTGATCCTCGTCTTCTGATCGTGCCCCAACTTTATCTAGTTCGTGTAAGCCAAGTTATCATTGATAATTGCTACTGTACCTGACTCGTTGGAACCAAGCTATTGAAGTGATTCTCTGCTGCTTTATTACTGTTGTTCGAGTTACATATATACAAGTATTTTCTATTGCTAGTACATGTGGCTAGGGATTACTTATTTATTTCTGGATACTCTTGAGAAGTGTTCTGCTGCTAGTCGTATACAAGAATCTGTTATTTTAATTATTTCCATGAGACACATATCTCTCTGTATCGCTGGCAGGTTTGGCGCCCTCCCAGCGACCAGACCACTGTAGCAAATAAAAAAATTTCCTTTTTTCTTTTTTTCCATACAAGCATAATTTTATTTTTTTCTCTAGAAAAATAAGTGGATCTATGGCAATAAAAAAATCTTTTTGTATATGAGCACTATTTCGATTTTGTCTTTAGAAAAAATATCTCTACAAGGCAGGGAGAATTGGCGCCCTGGCACTGTATAGTGCACCAGTTTTTTTTTTTTGCCTTTAAAACCAACTATGCGGCTACTATAGTCTGCCGATTCGTTGCACAGTATGTTGTTTTTTCTACACCATACTTATTTCTTTACAGTATGTTTATTTTCTCCCACACGAGTGCCACGTCTGGTGGTACCTTAGTATTATTTTAAGAAGAAATACATGCATCCATACCTGTAAAAAATGCATCTAACTAGAGTCGGTGCGTCCTCGCCACGTGATTCCAACGTTGTGTTGTCACACAATTTCTCGATTGTCACATGTTACAACTGTATATTGTTGTCAAATGAAATTGTGGTGCCCTATAAGCGTTAGAGCCGTCGTTGCCAGTAGCGGACCAGACTTAATTTCTTAGGTAGGCAAACAGTAAAGTAACAGTGCTAAACAGTAATGAACAGTGCCTACTACACTGCAGTACAATGCTGAATTCCCTGAAAATTGGGTAGTCCCAGTACTACACGGACTACCTGTTGGGTCCGCCCATGGTCGTTGCCTCTCCACGAAGTTTAGAACGTGACATAAATATTGTGCTCCTTGGCTGCTCGCTCAATCTCTCGCATCACGTGTCAACTCGCCTCCTCTATCCCTTCTCTCGAGCCCCAGTTTGGATCAGAGGTAGTGCCGTCCATCCCGGGCTCACCGGCCTCACTGAAACCCACGAACACTGTTTCTTCTGAGACGAGTTCGTCGAACCGTTCCTACCCCCAGATTTTCCTCTCCCCTCTTTGTTATTTGTCGGCTAGCAGGCCAACAACGTCACTTCGTGCCGCTCCCGTCCTCAGTTCCCACTACCTCTGGCGCCGTAGTGGTAGAAGGCTATCTTAAGTGTACACTCTATGTCAACACGTCCATGCTCTCCATGGTCGAGAACATCTGCCTTACTGTCATCGAGTTTGCTTACGAGCCATGCAAGCATAATACAATCACTATCCATGATCTCTTACACGGAAGAACCTATCTGGCACGGCGTTAGCGCGCCTTCCTACCTAGTGTAACAGACCAGCCCACGGCCTGATGGGCCAGGCTAAAATGGCCAGTACTGTAGTAACGACGGGAGCAGCTGGTTTAGTACCACCTCGCTCTCCGATCGTTGGTAGGACCAGCTTAAATAGCTGGCTTAAGGAAGCTAGTAACTCCGGGTTGACCCTTTTGTGCATCGAGTTTGCTTACGAGCCATGTCAGCATAATACAATCACTATCCATGATCTCTTACACAGAAGAACCTATCTGACGCGGCGTTAGCGCGCCTTCCTACCTAGTGTAACAGACCAGCCCACGGCCTGATGGGTCAGGCCTGTAGTAACGACGGGAGCAGCTGGTTTAGTACCACCTTGCTCTCCGATCGTTGGTTGGACTAGCTTAAATAGCTGGCCTAAGGAAGCTAGTAACTCCGGGTTGGCCCATTTTGCGAAGTGAGAACGAAAGCACAAGAAAGTTATTTAGCAGATGTGGTCCATTCAACATATAGAGTGGACCTTAACCGTTATCCTTAGACCGGGTTGTTTCAACACATGTGCTCTTTGATTCGGCTGTGAAAGTTGGAGAATTAAATAATTCTCAATTTCAGTACATCGTGCTAGTTGCTCTTCTAGTCGTGGGGAGATTAATTGAGCCACATTGCTATATTCTTACTGATCTTAACCTTTTTCTTGCTGAACAATTATTTATCAATCGGAAAATTCAGAGAAGTTTATTCATACCGTGAAAGATTGGGAAAAAACATTCGGACATCACAGGCGTGTCTTTATCACACTGTCTCTGCAGAGGTTCTGATCTGCATGCAAAATAGCCCCCCTAAAGCTGCATGAGAAACGGTTTTCTTACAAAAGAAAGAGAGAGGGCTTGGTGTGCTTAATATTTCTACACACATGAGGCTCTCCTGATGAAATTTCTCCATAAATTATTCCTCAATGTAGACATACCATGGGTACATTTGATCTGGGACAACTACTACAACAATTGCCAACTTCCTGGGCATGAGTTAAGGCTCCTTCGTGGAAGGTTGGGATAAAGTTGTTGAATAATTTTTAAAACTTGACATGAGTAATGGTACGATATGGCTCTTTTGTTGTCTTCTGGCAGGACTAATGGATAGATCAGCCACCAATGCAAAAGTTTCCAGAATTGTTGTCCTTTCCCATGGAACCAAGGCTAACATTTCAGGTGGCAACTCAATAGGATAGATTCTCGAACAATTTCCATCTGCCTCTGTCCGTACAGGGTTTTAAGGAATATCAGGAGATTCAATTCCTGATTCAACCGGTGTAGGATCATGCTGGATCTGATCAGTGGGGGATTCAAACTTTTCTGCTTCAAAAGTCTACAAGCATCTGATAGGTCATAGAAACATACACCCAATTTTCCATTGGCTATGGAAATCTAAATGCCCGATGAAACACAAGGTCTTCTTTTGGCATCTTAAAGATAGAGTAAGCACTAGAGATCTGCTCAGACGAAAACATATCGTTTTAGAATCATACACATGTGAGCTATGTATTTTACAAAGGCCTGAGACTGTTGCACATCTCTTCTTGCCCTGCAACTTCGCCAAAGCTTGCTGACAATCAACTGGAATTTCGGTTATCACCAAGAAGAGTCCTAAAAATTTTCAAGCAGATAAAACAGCAGCTTGGGGTGCCCTTTTTTATGGAAATTATCATCCTAATAATGACATGGAGCATTTGGACAACTAGGAACGATTGGATCTCTAATGACATTGACCCCTCAATTGAGAGCTAAAACCCTCTTACTCCCCCAAATGGAACCTTGGCTTCAGGCCCTGTAACCTTTCTTTCTTCCCGTACTTTCCCTGCTCCTGCTTGGCGTTTCTTCCTTTCATTTGTAATTCCATTCGATACTCTGTTTTGAATTATATATAAATAACCATTAGAGGCTTTTGCCCGTCTTGTTCCCATAAAAAAAAATCCAAATTCCCCAAGTCTACCAGTGGTATTTTCTCGCCCATCTTCTGCGTATAGTACTAGTCCCCGGATTCCTATTGCATCCCACTCCCTGACTCCTTCAGGAACAACATGATGATGACACGCCGACACGACAGTCAATTTCTTGTCGTCTCTCTCTGTGTTTGTTTTATCTTTTCCCATTCTCATTCATTATGAGTCACTGTAAGAAGAAGACCCTTAGATATATATTTATATCTAGGACTGAGCGACTGGCCTTTGTTATCCCGTGTTCAGTTCGCGAAAACGTTTCGTGAAAAAATTTCGGGTTTTGATTTTATCAATTTAAAAGTAGTAAATGTAGACGAAAAATGTGGAAAGTTATATGGATAGAGGGTAATTAATCCATAATTAGCGGATGATTACTGTAGCACTGCTGATGCAAATCATGGATTAAGTAGACTCATTAGATTCGTCTCGCGATTTACAGTCTATCTATATAACTTTTCACCTTTTTCGTTTACATTTAATACTTTATGCATCAAAAATTCTCCTTTGATGTGATGGATGAAAATATTTCGGATGGGAACTAAACATGGCCTTAGTTGTTCTCACCTACCAGCCATATGCTGACCACCAACTAGCTATAGTAGTACCCGCCGAGATGGCATGCATGAGGCTTCCATTCCATGATCCACCGAAGACCCTTAGATATATATTTATACCTAGGAATTGTTCTTGCCCGGTGAAGAAATTTAACACTCAGCACAGCTGCCCTGCCACATATTGCCTATGCCGTCACAGTCTCCTCCACCAGGACTCAGGTCCGCCATGAATATGCTCCGGCTACGTTCTCCTTTGCGAAACCTTATGACCACTGCACATACGTCATTGCTTTCCCCGTCTACATAGGCATCAGTGTTGGCATCACAAGCGCCTGGTTGGAGAAATCTGATGAGATATATAGTGTATATCAAAATGTATTTTCTACTGTAATTATTTGAGCCAAGGCTGTTGTCATGATTGTGTGTGTTGACGGTCAAATTTGGCACTTGTCGAGTCTGGCTGGGCGTACCGGTCTAACCGCCCGTCGAGGTCCCTCCCGAGCCGGCGTTCTTAGGCTTTTCGCACTACTCCGCTCAGGACCGGTTAGACCGCCCTACCAGGCCGGTCGGGCCGCCCTTGGCAAAGTTGCTCCAAGGTGATCGTTTCACGCGCGAACTAGTGCAATTCGGTGTGTTGACCTAAATCTGCGTCAACAGTGTGTAATTGAAATGGTCGAAATTACTCCATTCATTATATTCAAAGTTTGGATGGCCCCCTAAATTATTTCTTGGTTTATTTACACTTTCAACTACATGCACAAGTGGAGTCTTAATTAAGTTACATCATGAATTTTATCATTACTTTGATATGTTAGGACATTCAAAAATAAATTATATCTTTGGGATACAAAATTGATGATAAAAAATATAATAACTTTTTTTCATACATTATGATGTCCGCTACCACCATGCAAAATTATAAATTATAATCCAATTAAGTGATAGAACGAAAAAGATGGATTGTATTAGGGCACTACCAGAGAAACCACTTTTCAGTCCCGGTTGGAAAGCCGGGTTTAGTACCGGTTTCCCAACCGAGACTAAATATTCGAGACTAAAATGGCTGCAGTTTAGTACCGGTTCTACAACCGATACTAAACGAGCCAATTTAGTACCCGGTTGAGATAAGAACCGGTACCAAATCAATTTCAGGCAAAAAAAAAAAACAAATTTAACTTCTCATCCCTTCCTCTCTCCTCTTTTTCTTTCCACCACCGTGCTCATTTTCCTCTGTTCTTGTGTTCTTCAAAAGTTGAACAGAGAAAAAAGATGAGCATTTGACGGTGAGAAAAAATACAGAGGAAAATAAGAGGAATGAGAAGGGAAAAAATTTCACTCAGATTACATACATTCAATCTCAGATTTACAAAAAAAATCAAAATTACGTGAACACTTATACAACATATAGATTCAAAGAGAAAAGATTCAATTTACAAGTTAATTCATCTGAAAACGGAAAAAAATCAATAAACTCTTCACCGCAAAGCCGGCAGCCTGGGTCACCGGCCGCCGGGGCCTCCGCCGCCCCACCCGCACCCCTGCGCGCGCCGGCCTCCGGGGCCGCGCCGGCTCGCGCCTGCCGCCAGGGACGCGCGTCGGCCTCCTGCGCCCGCTCGCGCCGCTGCCCGGGCCGCGCTCCCGCTCGCACCGGCCGCCCGGGCCGCTAGCGCCAGCCGCCGGGGACGCGCGTCGCCTCCCGCGCACGCCCGCTACCCCATGCGCACCGGCCTCCGGAACCACGCCCGCTTGCGCCGCCGCCAGAGAGGCGCCCCCACGCGCGCCGGCCGGTCGGCCTCGCTGCACTGGATCGAAAGAGAGAAGTGAGAAGGAGAGAAAAGAGAGAAAGTAGAGAGAAGTGAGAAGGAGAGAAAAGAGACAGAGAAGAGAGATGGCATAAGCTAGGGGAAGATAAAAGGATTCCTCGGTGACTCCTTCTAGACATTTTGGTGCCGTGATTTAGTACCGGGCAAAGGTCCAGTCCGATACTAAAGCGTATGGGTGCAATGTAGTACCGGCTTAAAATATCAGCCAGTACCAAACTGAGCGCTAGCCATTGCGGCCCATGCCCTGATGCGCATTTTAGTATCGGCTGGTGTTACCAGCCGGTACTAAAGTGCTCCTCGAGACCCTGTACTTACAAACCGGTACTAAATTCGTCTTTTGGTATCAGTTATACCACAACCGGGACTAATTTACCAGGGATCAAAGGTCGTTTCTCCAGTAGTGGGCATAAATTGATCCAAATGGCATAGCTTAGAGGTAAATTAAACCACAAATAATTTAGAGGGCACTATACTTAATGGGAGCATGTCAGGTGCCAAACAAATGGTGAATATGAAAAGTAAACAAAGTGAGTTTTATGTGATTTGGTAATACGGGCGTGGCAAAGCGTGCCAACTATAGATGCTAGTACGATACATGTTAGAGAAGATGTTTACATGCGGCGGTTTGCAGCGTTGCTTCCTGCCCTGCTCGGCTAATCGCTTGTGCACTGGTAAGATGAAGCACAGGAATTCCCATTGCATCCCACTCCCTACGAACATGACGACCCTCTGACAGCATTTCCATGTGTTTACTGTTCCTCACTCCCTCTCGTCTTTGCCCATTCCCGTTTATCACACGGCAGCGTGAGAAGGTAGCCATTTATAGGCGACAACGTACATGTAGCTGCGTTGCAAGGAGTGAACGAGTCACTATACATCTTCACCCACCGAAACAGCCCGGCCATCAGTAGTATGATTGATATTAAACTCTCAATTACGGTTCATGGGGTAAATAAAAAAATAGAAAAGCATAATGAGAAAAAAATCATAAATATGTTTATTTAACTTAGGTTGTCGTTTCAGTACCACCCTAAAAATGATCCAAAATTTAAATTGTACTTGGAGGAAAAAAAAGATAAATCTGGGACCAATGACTATAGATGGCCATTGGGCTGACACGGCATGAGCACAGCACGGCACGACGCGGCACGAAGGGCACTTCGTGCCGTGCCGCACTGGGAACACAACACGGGCACGGCGGCCGTTTTCCGTGCCGTGCCGGCACGATGGCACGGCAGTGGCCCGGTGGCCCAGCGTGCCCGTGCCGCCCGCCGTCGAAGTGCTGCAACTCACCGTCGCCGTCTTCATCCGTGCTCCCTGCTCGCCCGTTGTTGCCGTCGTCGGAGTTGAGCTGAGCAGGGGAGGAAACGGCAGCGGCTGGCCGGCGGGGTTATGGAGGAGTGGGGAGGGAGCAGCGGCGGGGTCGAGGATGAGCGCCGGCGCGATCGTGGAGGAGTGGGGAGGGAGCGGCGACGGACCAGATAGAGCGGGGGAGATCGCGGCGGCGGGGTTGGGGTGAACCGGGTGTAACATCTCGCAGATTTGTAGTCTGTTACTTGTATTGAAAAAGTGGAATTTGAAATTTTTTGATTGAATTGTTGTGAGCCATGAATTGATTTAGAACTTAAGTTAAATGCTCTCCCTAAATTCTAGTAAATGAATTGTGCATAAAATAATTTCTCATATTCATGCATGTGTGATTTGGATTTTATCCTGTAAAGTTAAATTCCATTTGAATTTGTTTGAATTTGTTGAGTGTAGTTTATATTTGAAATTGCATTTCAAATATGAACTATTAGGCTAACTAGCAGCTAACCTCTCTTGGGTCGGCCAACCCCAAGCCAAGTCTAATCCTGCCCCCTCAACTCCTAACCCGCCTAAACCTCTAACCCAGGCCGTCGGCCTGTTGACCCTAACCAAATCGGCCCACTCGACCGCGAAACCCACCTCTCCTTACCTCGGCCCAGCAACTTCGCTCGGCCCGTCATTTCTCGCGCGGTCCAACTCCACACAGCCCAGCTCTCCATCGTGCCCCCCCCCCCTCTTCCTTCCACTGACGCGTGGGGCCACGCACCAGCTTTCCCTTCCCCAGCCACGCAAAGCAGAGCCCCGCCTTGCCGCCTTCACCTCGCGACAAGGGAAGCGGGAGCCCCGCCTTGACCAGTCGCGCACCCCCGCGACCAAAACACTTGGGCACCCTTCTAGAAGCAGGCCGCGGGGTGATTTGACCCCCTTGCCCTCTGCGTCCGCGCTGGCCCGCACGCCGAGCCACGACCGCTCCACCTAAACCTAGCCCGAGCGCGGGATCGTCTGCCGCGTGTCCTAGCACGCACCCTAGCCGCTCATCACCTTGCACTCCCCCTTGCCCAACGCTGCCGCCTACAAAACGAAGGCCGCCGCTGCCTCCCTGTCCAAGCACCTACCCCTTTGGGGTTTTCCTCCACCAGCGCCGCCACCAGAAGGAGAGGGAGGGGAAGAGGAGAAGAAGGGAGAGCCGACGCCAAGCCGCTGCCTCTGCTTCCTCGCCACGGAGGCCGAAGCGCCGCAGCTCCCCGTCGATGCCGCTCGTGGAGAAGGAAGAGGAAGGAGCCACCGCCCGTGCCGCGCACCGCGACGACATCAGGACAAGGAGGAGCCCGATACTGCCAAGACGATCCCGCCAGGAGAGAAGCTGTCGCTGTTAGCCAGAGCACTGACGTCCCTGAACGCCGATGCCGCTGCCGGCCGGTACTGGTCCATGTCGCGGTTCTTCATACAACTACACGATGTCCTCTTCGTCAAACCAGCGGCCTCGCCCTCTTCTCCGCTAGGTGAGCATGCCCCGCCGGCCGCTCTCAACCTCCCCCTTTGCTGTCCGGCGCCATGGACGCCGAAGAACCCTCCGTAGCTAGCTAAACTGTCCCAAGCCCGAGCCTTGAACCTTATGTGGCCTGGCCTTCGTGCCAGGGATGATTCCATGCAGGATCTCGTCGACCCCGAGCCTAGAACCATGGCCTTGGCGCGAGCGCGCGACGATCAGCACCTTTGCGGCATTTCGTCAAGCACTCCCCGCGCGTCGAACCTCCCCGCCATGCTCGAGCCGTAGCAAGCCCTAAGAGCCAAAACCCTAGACTTGTTCATCTTGAACGTGCGTCCCGCATCCTGTAGCAGCACGCAGACGCACGCCTCCAGGCAGCACGCAAGCAGCACGCAGACACACGCCGCCAGGCAGCACGCAAGCAGCAGCACGCAGACGCACGGTGCCGGGCAGCACCCACGCAGCAGCACCCAGACGCACGCCGCCGGGGTGCAAGCTAATTGATTCCTGGCTTCCTGCTACATTGTATGGGAGCAGACAACAACCTTTTCTAGATTTTTTTTTCCTTCTCATTTTTAGCTACTGTATTTTCACTGGATGTCAGGTTCTTGTCTTGTTGAATGTTGATTAATGATTACTTGTAGTTTATTATGTCGATTGTAGATTATAATATTGTACAAGTGTCTATTTTATTTAAATTATTTAGCAATTGGTTTCAGCAGCTATGGCATCAACTGATGTGGATCTTGAGGAGACTGAGGTCAACAATCCTAAATTTCCTTTGTGGAAACATGTTACTAAGTTTGTACCACCTAAAAGTCAATGTTATCCTAAACGTTAAACGGTAAACAGTTAGTCACCCACCGTTTAGCTCATTATACGCACTAAACGGCCAATTAAACGGTCATTAAACGGGCTAAACGGATGATTAAACGGACACAGTTATGCACTGTGTAGCGTTTACACGGTGTGTAAACGGGCTAAACGGTCGTTTAGGCAAACAATGCTAAAAGTTCAAACGCTCGAGGAGGCAATGCAAGATTTAAGTGTCATTTTTGTGAGCACATCTAGAGTGAGGGCACATGTTTTGAAGATAACAAATGAGCCAGAATTCGAGAGAGAGATTTTAGAAGGAGAAGAATGAGACATTTAGTTTATCATATGCTACTAGTTTTACTTTCACTATCAACTATTTATTATATTTATCTATTCTATGACTATGAAATTTTTGGTTTGCCGTATCCCCGCATTGCTGTTTTTTTGAAAATACCGTATCGCTGTATCTCCGTATCTGTATCCCCGTATCCGTATCCCCATACTGTGCAACATAGACCATGAGCACGAGGCATCTGTCTGTATGTGAAATCAAGAGAATTTTACAGTATATGGACACAGACCATCGAATCCTCTAGCAACCTAGGCAGCTTTCAGATGGCCACGCACAACACCCATTCAATCCGATTCGGCTGATTGGTGCTACCACTTTCCGATCCTTCTTGTGCGTCATTGGAAAAAGACATCCAGTGCTCAAACAACCTCACGAATCGGCTTCACCACCAATGTGCGTTTCAAGGTATCATTTCGTGTCTGCTAGAGCTATTATTCCTGTCAGCTGGGCAGCAGCGCAGGAGAGAAACAACTGCTTGCTAGCCTTAGGCCAGTCTCAGTGAGAGTTTCATCAGCATTAAATAGGCTGCCATGTCAGCATTTTTGATGATGTGGCAGTGTATTAATGAAGAGAGATGTGAAATGAGTTTCATCCTCATGAAACTCTCTCTACACGGTACTCTAGACAGTTTGTGTCTTGCATGTTGTCTTGGGAACAACACGAGATGAAACTTTGCATTGAGGGAGGGTGTTTCATCATAGTTTCAAACTTCTCTTAGATGATGTGTCATTACATGTAAGTGTGTCGATGAAACTCCCACTAAGACTGACCTTAGCTGACTTCACTACAGGGAATTGAGAATGAAGCCAGTGGGTTCGTGCCTATCCAAAACATCATACATGTGTGTATGTACTTCGCTCTGGAGCTGATTCTACTGATGCTGGCATGCATGCTGTTAATGTCGTGGCAGCGCTGGCAATCTGAGTAACAAACCACACCTTCTTGTACAGTATATGTTTGCTCTCTCCCTCGCCCAGTACAGAACGAAAGAAGTAAAATCGGGTCTGTTGACGCAAAAATCAGGCGGAGACCGATGCGCTAACACATGAAGCAGGTGTAACCTTAAAAACCAGGGCGTGCTAGTCAATCTGACCTGTTGATTGACAAGGAAGAAGGGATCGTAAAATACTGGCCGAATCGACTGACTGCCGAGACTGGCCTTTTGATTAGAATCAACTGAGAGCGCGATGCTCTATGCAAGCGGTCGGCTGTAACCAAGTTTATACAGGTAATCAGCGTAGGCACAATAAACAAAGAAGAAACGACTAACAGATTAGCCGAGACTTTGTGAACAATGTTTACAAACAGATCTAGTCGGCTATAACTGGATGATATACTGAACGGATCACTTGTTAAGGAGCCGACAACAATCTAGATCCCATAATTAAATAGCAGATAATTTACTAACGGGCCTTTTGAAGTCCTAGGGCTGTTTTGAGTATTCATTTCCTTTATAACCTGGGAAAAGTTCAAATTTTAACCTCCAACTATGGGAAAAAACTTATTTTCAACCTACAACTACAAAACCGGAGATGAAAGGCCACCCAACTGTCAAAACCGGGCAAATTTGGCCCTTTAGGTGAATTTTGAGAGCGGTTTTGCATTTTCTAGAATCTCAAAATATTTTAATTTAAAAAATTTATAACTAATTCACTTATAGTCATAAAAATATCATATTGGTACCAAAAAATTCTTTAAACTGGCTACTGTTTTGGGTACTCATTTTTTTTATAAACTGGCTACTGGCATATAGTACCCGTCCAATTTTAAAGAGAGAGGGCCTGTGAGCTCGAGTTTTTTTTTCTCTCTCTTTTACAACCCTTTATATATAGTGACACACTGGGGCTAGGCCTGGAGCATTGTTGCCATGGTGGAGGCAGACCATTATATGTCCTGGAAAGTCGATCTTGATCCTTGGTAGCAAGGTATCCAGGGCACAGCTGTTTTTCGCATGCATGGATATAGGATTGGAAGGCATCTGGAATTTGCAAAGTGGAGAGCTCCCTTTGCCAGGAAAGCAGCCATTTCACTGATGCGTTTACGTGCTAGGAGCAGTTTAGAAGCGGCGCTTGGAGGAGCATTGAGCAACATCAGAAACGTCTGAGAGGCTTGATTCTGTGCAAAGCTAAGTTCCGCTTGTTTGTATATCTTAACAAATCACTTTCGTCCATAATTCAAGCACGTTTTTCGTCTTCACAACCGTGAAGAATCATGATTGTAGACGTAGTGCTAACTGCAGCACTTCCTCAAAAGAATGAATCCAAATAACATACCAGCACATGCAACCAACAATCTACTGCATAACTTTTATCGCCCCAGTGTGTCACTATATATAAAGGGTTGTAAAAGAGAGAAAAAAAAACTCTGCCCAATATCTCCAACATATTTTGAACATGCACATGTGAATTCCACTGCATAACTTTTATCGCCACTTCTTGCATATAACATACCAGCACATGCAACCAACAATCCTCTGCCCGTGTCAAGGAGAAAACTAAAAAAAAGAGGGCATACCCACAAATTCCACAGCAATATCTCCAAATAATGGTATGTTCTGGACAACTTAAGTCCACACGAACAAACAATATGGACTGGACGTCCTTTGAGATTTGTACCAAAGCGCAACAATTCAACCTATGCGAACCCAGTGGCATCGACATATATTGTCAATGGACATCATCACTGTGAAGTAACTCTGATATCAAAGCAGCACATGCTAGAGCGCATTGTCAGTGGACGTCATCGTATAGTATACCTATAAATATTTCCATGTTGTTCCTGCATTTCATTTTACAAAACGTCTGATGAAATGTAGGATGGGAACAACGGCTAAGAAGGGAGTAGGAGGTACGAGGAATTTTATGCACCCCGGTTAGAATTGAACAGCTCCTGTCCTTTCATAAAGGGCGTCTGAAGATTGAACCATCTGCCACTGAGCTGGAGGAGTTGGAGCAGCCAAGTATGTGCTCCATGGTTTCATGCGTTGCAGTCTAGTGTGGATATGGCGCACTCTGGAAAAAAGCTGGCTGGGTTTTCCAGCTGCTGATTGAACCAAAAAAAAAAAAAAAAAAAAAAAAAAAAAAAAAAAAAAAATCCAAATTTGTATTCGGAAGGCTGAATGAGTCATCGTGTTCCAGCTGCTGATATATAGTGAACCGGGTCTCATTGAACTGCCAAAAAAAAAAAAAAAAAAAAAAAGATCGATAGAGTTTTCCAGCTGCTGATCCTTTGCATTCGGAAGGTTGAATGAGTCAAAGTGTTTGAGAAACCTTTTTGAGTCAGTTGGCTTTGGATTCCTGAAGAAAATTCCAATTTTGTTTGGCATGGTGTATGCATACATTTGACCGTTATTATTTTATATTTATATGTTAGCTACAATTTAAACTAATATTTTGTCAAATATGTGTTATAATTATCTCCATATATTTAGAGTAAAAATCTTATTCCTCTCCAACACGAGCTGTATGTATGCAAGGATCCCCTTCTGAGAGACAGTGTGACTATAGACATTCAGTTCTCAACTAGCACACGATAGGAATAAGAATAGGATGCACCGGGAAAATGAATCAATCGATGAACCGGAGTTTTCCTGCATTACATGTCGATCTCTGTCCGCGTCACTGGCAAGGGGTTGCGGCTCCAGCTCGCTCTAGTATCAGTGTGGCATGCGTGCCAGAGAGCCAGGAATATCTCGTTGGTGCAACCCTCAAGAACCAGGACTGGAGCCTTTGCGGACTGGCCACAATTTTGTCACGTTACCACCAAGGGCCATGCCCAAAGTTCATTACCTTGATAACGAAATTACAGCGTAGCGAGTTCACGGAAGTATCTACCATCGTTTAGTTACATGCAGACCTCCTCGCCCCCTGGCCCAGGCACGGAGGGCCTGACCAAAAGATCGGAACCTCTCAGAGAGCACAAGCCATTGGCAAAAGGTGTCCTAGCTATTACAGCAAAAGCAGACCTCCACACACCATGGAGATTGATCATAGCAAAACACAACTCCTGATGCAGTTTCTCAGTTTCCTTACTCGCCCGTTTGTAGTTTTTTTTTTCTCCAATACGCAGGAGAACTGCGCATCATTGTATTAAGAAGAAGAAGCATAGTTCAAAACTTACAGGAAACTTGCACCATAAAAAGGCGCAAGAGAACAACCACACGACCTTAGCTACTTATACTACTCATAATTTAGACAACCTAATCGCGGTGCTCTTACCCTAACCTATGCCAGAAGGGCGGCACAACGTAGCGAGGGGAGCACATCTCGGATCGCCTCGTAATGCTTCTCGCGCATCTCCTCCGCGTAGAACTTTTTGTATGCTTGCTTCGCCTCCGTGGTTAGTGGCGCTGCTTCCGGAATCTCCTCGAATCGACGCATCAGGATCACCTCAGCGCGCTTGGAAGAAGCAACATTGGCTAGTGGGTGGCTGGCAAGGCGTTCGCTGCGCTTGGGGAGTTCTCCGGCCGCAAGCACGGGTGCAACCCGCTTGGTCTTGATTGGCTTTGTTAGCAGTGGTGATTGAATCTTGCGTTGTACCGCCTTGACGAAAGCAGAAAGTCTGGACTCATCCGTCTCCTCGTCAGGGATCGTGATTCTCGAGAAGCCTGGTGGTGAGCCAAGTTCCGGTTCCTCCGAGTCCGCCGCCGCGTTCATTGGCTCATCCGTTCCTGCCTGTTGGACCACGCTTGCAAGTGCCGCAGTCAGTCCATGCTCCGCATGCCCAAGCACCACCATTGGTCTTCGGCCGAGTCCAGTATCTCCTGTATCGTCTCCTTGGAGCAGGTCCCCTACAGCCAGCGGTGCAGGGCAGGTCACCGTTGCAGATGTCGCTGCCGGTTCTCCCACTTCCACCTCGCCGATGAGCATGTGGCCTGAGCAGACCGTTTTGACCGGGGTCCAGGAGCTGATCTCGAGCAACATTGGGTCCAGAGCCCGGTGTGGCGGAGACCAGTCCACGCAGCTTCTCTGCAGCTCAAAGCAAACGGCTTCTGCACACTCTGTAGAAGACAAAGGAGCAGCAGGGAAGGTTGAAGCCGTAGGAACAGCCAGACCGTTGGCTCGTTTTGTCTGCTTCCCCTTGTTTGAATCCACTTTGGATGAGTGAACTTGGACGTCGCCTGTTCCAGCAGCTGGCGTGGCCATCTCGTGGTGGGACCTGTCAGCCCGTGCACTACCACCGCTACGGCCGCTGCAATGGCCGTTGGGAGCCGTCAGCTAGTGCACTACCACCGCCACCGCTACGGCCGCCGCCGCCGCTATGGCCGTCGTCGCCGCCGCCTCACGGAGATCCTCCCCCGCCATGCCTTTCCTGCGTTCCATGTAATGACACTCCGGCTCTGCGTGCAGCACCGGGTGCCCACGCAGATCCATCGAGGTGCCTGCAGAGAGCGCAAGCACAGCATCCGTAGGCGGGGAGGACGTGCGGCTGGGTGCCTGCGAAGCCGACGGTATCGACGTGCCATCCGTCTTCGCATGGAATCTTCGCGGTGGCGCCTGCCTCGCACCGCCACCAGCCTCCTGAAGGGTGGGTGACCACAATTGCCAGCAATCTCTTGCAAGGTGCCGGAACTTGTGGCATCGCAAGCACCGCCGGGGAAGCCGGCAGGTCGCCACGCGGTGGTTGTAAGAGAGACAGTTCAGACAGCGATCCCACATCTCGGGAGGAATGCTCCGCGTGGAGGACGGAGCGGACGAGGACGAAGCGGATGGCCTGTCCGAGGCTCCTCGAAGCCGCCTGAGCCGCCGGCGATGGGAGCGTGACAACACCTCCTCGAAGCCGTCTGCATCGACCCTGGGGCGATGGCGGAGATCGGGCGCCGCCGTCGTGGGAGCACGGGGGCCCAGACGCTCCCTGATCGGAGCACGCGCCTCGACACGTGGTGGGGGAGCAGCTCGCAGCGGGGGAGCCCGACGGTTTCGGGCGCGGCGGGAGGGGCGTCGCCGCCATCTGCGCGCTGTAGGAGCCATAGGGTCCACCGTCCCTCCGGTGGCCGCAGGCACCGTAGCCATCGCGGTGGCCGGTGCCGCAGCCGCCTGCGGGGAGGGCACCGTAGCCATCGCGGGGGCCGGTGCCGCATCCGCCTGCGGGGAAAGGACAGGGGAACCACGACAAACCGCATCGCGGTAGGTCGACGGCCGCGGAGAGGGCGAGGGTGTGAAGCCGTAGTCGACGCATTCATCGTCGTCGCTGCCATCCAACCACCTCGCTTCCTTGTTTCGGCCCGCAGAGGCGGGGTAGAAGGGGGTAGCCGCCGGGAAGAGGGCAGGAGACGCCGCTCGCGGACGGGGAGTGGTTGGCGAGGCGCACCCTACCAACGCCGGCGCGAGATCTGGAGTAGCTTTGCCCGCCGAGCTGGAGGCAGCAGCCGACCGGTGGATGGGAGAAGTGGACGCCGGGGCCAGGGTGTCCGCCTGCGTGGGATGGGTGGGCGTCGGGGACGGGATGCCCTTCGGCGAGTGGTGGGCCGCCGCCTTGGGCGTGGACGGCGGGGACGAGGATTCTGCTGGCGAGGGCTGCGCGGTTGGGGAAGCCGACGCCGGCCAGGAGCTGGGCGCCGGGGGCGGGTTGCCCGTCAGCGAGGAGGAGGTCGTCGGGGTCGGGTCGGCGGCATGGGTGGCGGCCGTCGCGCCCAGGAGGAAGGAGAGCGTCGGCCTCATTCCTTCCGAAGTCGTGATTTTTCATGAACCGCCCGTTTGTAGTCGAATTGTTTACTGCAGTAGCACGGTCCCATTGTCTTCTGGAGCAGCATCCCTGGGATGGAAGTGCAGCGCCGTAGCCTTCAGTGCTTCCGCGCCCAGCTCCAGGGAGGACTTGTCTTCTTGCTTCTGTAAACCTGCCCAATAAAGTAAAAAAGAAGATGCAAAACAAATGATTTCAGTTGGCGAGGTAAACTTTTTCTTGTCAAAGCTTGCTCTGTTCATAGCATTCCAGATTGCCCAGCACACTGCTGCCAATCCAATAGACTGTAATCTTTTTTGATGTGGCATGTACCTGTTAGCCCATAGGCTATACTGTTGAAAAGTATTTGGTCTGCAAGGAGCTCTAATAACATAAGCTAAAAGACTCCACACATACTTAGCTAGCGAGCAATCGACGAAAAGATGATGAATTGACTCATTATTGACACAAAAGTTGCATCTTTTATCACCTTTCCAGTTCCTCCTTTGCAGGTTATCTCTGGTTAGTATAGCATTTTGTTTTATTAGCCACATTTTAGGAGCCCTCTGCAATGACCCTTCTTTCTCATGCCTTTTCTCACCGATGATTACATTTTTTCCTTTAGCTCCTTCAGCTTGACTCGGCCGAATTAATACTTTAGGATTTTGTAATTCAATGGTGTTTACAAAGGCATTTGAAGGAAAAGGATTTTGATCAACCTGCATTGCATGAAGTGTCAATCGTCCTTCATTAATGGCCGGTTGTATTTGTCTACGAAATACATTGCAGTCATTAGTTGCACGAGAGAGAGAATTATGCCATTTGCAATAAGCATGCTTTTTTAACTCATCAAGCAGTGGTATGGCATGAGATAATCTAATTTTTCCTATTTTCAGCAACTCATCAAAGATCCTATCGCACTTGGCTACATCAAAAGTGAATTTCATATCTTCCTGCCGATTCTTGTGGACCGGCTTGAGAGAAGCACAAATACAAATTCAGCAACATAAACATTTTTATCTTCATCATCCGAACTATTATTTTCACAATTAAGTGCATAAAATGGATGACTGGATTTTTCATTAGACTTTTGTGAATTCCTAGATTCTTTAAGTCAGTTTTCATTAGCTAAAGTTTTTTGCAATAACCGACTCACATCTAGGAACTCCTGGCCATCTAGCTTTTCTTTATGGAAATCAAGTAAACCATCAAAAACTAAATCAGCTAAATCTCTTTCAGAAAGTGTTAAACTATAACATCGGTTTCTAGTGTCTCTAAATCTTCTAATATACTCAGAGACCGACTCATTTGCTTTTTGTTTAACCGATGTTAAATGTGACAATTTCAACTCAGTTTCACCAGTAAAGAAATAATGATGAAATTTATTTTATTCTCTAAATCAAAAGGGGTAAAATTGAGTTGGGTTGCAATGAAATAAACCATGTAAATGCAGCACCCGATAGAGATAAAGGAAATAACCTCAATTTGCAAATATCATTTGAAGCAGCTTCACCACATTGTATAATAAATTGTCCTACATGCTCCAATGTACTTCTACTGTCATCACCACTGAATTTAACAAACTCTGGTATTTTAAATCCTGGTGGATATGGAACACAATCATAATTATCAAGATACGGCCTTTGATATGACCGACTCTTGATTTTAGGCTCTATACCAAAAGTTTGTCTAAACATTTCATACATCTCTTCTTTAAATCCTTCCATCCCACTAACGGCTTTAGGTCTAGCCGATCCGGGATGTGATGTTCTAAATGCAGTAGGTCATGGTGTGCTAAATACAGGTGCTGAGTTTGGCAGTGTGTTGGGAATATGCTGCAACGAACTATTAACATTACTATGAGGCACACCTATAGGGGGCTCACTATACACAACTGAATGGGGCATCATAGCATTAGTAGCGGCCATTGAACTCCCTCCACTAGCCAAATTGTCAATGACGGTACAGCTTTGTATATGGTTTACTGGAACACAGGGAGTTCTAGGTATATTGAGATTTGATAGATCATCTAGTGCACTACCTTTCAATTTTTCAGCATTAGAAGTAGAAGCATTAACATCATTGCCAGAAAATTGCGTAACAAATTTGGCCTCTAGCTGCTCTAAACGAGTATTAATTACAAATTCAAATTTATCACTCAGGGTAGCAAATTTGTTATTCATAGTAGCACTAACAGCTCCATCAATCATATTCGCTACCTCTGAATTAACTTCAGTTTGTTTACTCACATCGGGAATTACTTGTAGAGGAGGAAGTTGATATTCTTTAACTTGTCGCTCTCTCCATCACGAGTCTTCACGAAGCTCGCCATCAGCTCCTTCCACTCAGCATCCCTTCGAGCCTTTTGAAATTCTTCAAAGGCTTGGCGCTTCTCATCTAGAACATCACCATCGGCCATGTCCATGATGTTCTTGGGGTCGAGATCAACAATAGCTCCTTTGCCACCACCCATGATAGACGATGGATCTTTCTTCTTCTTCCCCAGCGGAGTCGCCAAAAAGTGTGTTGATGCTTTTTTGCACCAAACACCGAGCACTGAACGTGCAATGTGTCGCAGATCGCGCGACTCACGACTTTCCTAATATACTCAGCAGTGATGTGTTTGAAACTCAGCACAACCGTGTATAAAGAGCTCGCCGTGAACAACCAACGAATGCTTTCCCGGGAGGGACCTCGTTAGGGATGGCACCTTGGGTTGCCCTAACGTCGGCAGGCCAGTTAGGACGCCTTCAAACGCCATAGAGATGAAGGAAGAATAGCAGATGGGGTTGGAAAAGATTAGAGTTTGGAAAAAAGATAAAAAAGATAAAAGTTGATTGATCGATTGGATGATAAACCTCAATCTGCCATGGCCCCTTATTATTTATAGGGTGGGGAGGTCTTGCCCCGAGTACAAGGCGAATAGAATACAAAATCGTGTCAAACCCGTACTCTACTCTCGGACTCTACATTGCACACGGCACTGCCGACTTCTTCAACTAAGCACTACCGAGTTGTAAACTCAGCACTGCTGTCACACCCAGCCCATTTGTTTCGGCCCAGTAGTGGTTTGTTAGCGTGGTGTGCGCGAGTTTAGTACCACCTTGCTAGTTGAGTAAGGGTGGAGCCAACTTATAAGCCTTTTCCCCCAGCCATAGCACCTTCGGGTTAACCCTTTTACACGAAGCGAGGACGAAAGTGTAAGCAGGGTGTTATGTGTACGCGTGCCTGCCCCTCGGAAGGGCTGGGCGGTGCGGCTTTGGAGGGCGGGGTGTTACAAATGGTATCAGAGCCGACCCTCACGATTGCGCGTACGGGTCAGTGTGCGGGCACAGGGCGCATGGCGCGTGTGGGCCCGGATGGGACACACGGCATGGCATATGGCGCCGGCACTGGATGTACGGGCGTGCGCCAAGAGGGGGCGGTCTAGGACGTTTGCCCGTGAGGGTGAGTTGGCGCCGACGAGGACGTCGGGTTCTTTGAGGGGGGTGTATGTCACACCCAGCCCATTTGTTTCGGCCCAGTAGTGGTTTGTTAGCGTGGTGTGCGCGAGTTTAGTACCACCTTGCTAGTTGAGCAAGGGTGGAGCCAACTTATAAGCCTTTGCCCCAGCCATAGCACCTTCGGGTTAACCCTTTTACACGAAGCGAGGACGAAAGTGTAAGCAGGGTGTTATGTGTACGCGTGCCCGTCCCTCGGAAGGGCTGGGCGGTGCGGCTTTGGAGGGCGGGGTGTTACAACTGCCGTGTTGTAAACTCAGCATTGCCGAGTATGACTTTGACGTGTGTCATACGGGGCACACGACAAAATAAAGTAACTGACGGTGGACACCTGGAAACCGGCTGTTTGTCGTGTGCCACGTGGGCAGGCACACGGCAAACACAGGTTGTTTGCCGTGTGCCACTCACGACAAACACCGCTGTTTGCCGTGTGCCACGTGGCTGGCACACGGCAAACAACATATTGGCCAGACGGTCCGCCAGGAATTGGCGGACCGTCTGCCATTCGCGAACTGTTCGCCTCACAAGTGGCGGACGGTCCGCGGTTCATTTTTTTTAATTTGGGTGGGGGAAGGCTGTTTGCCGTGTGCCTTGACCTTTGCACACGGCAAACACAGGTGGTTTGCCGTGTGCCTTGACCTTTGCACACGGCAAACACTAGATGTTTGCCGTGTGCCAGCCTTTGCACACGGCAAACATCCTTCCCCCTGCCCTATTTTTTGCTGTTTTTGCTTTCAAATGTCCCCCAAACATCAGAAACAATCACATGCATTACAATTAACATCCCAGGCAGTTTATATGCATCACAGACAATCAAATATTGCTTCACCAGCTCACAAACACCATAAGCCATAACACGGCCACAGAAATTCATACAAAGTCCATAAACAAGTTCATATACAGTCCATACGAGTCGATATGACTCCAAAGTTCATAAACAAGTTGATACAACGTCCATAGTCCAGAACAAGTTCATACAAAGCACACGGCATAGAAACCACATGATACATACCGCTCACTCGTCCGACGGCGGCTGAGTCGGAGGCGGAGGCTGCATACCCCAAGCCCAGGGCGGCGGCACCTGCGATGACGACGGCGGAAGCTGACACGGCAACGACGGAGGAAGCTGACACGGCGCCCCCTGCCACGGCTGAGTAGGCGGCCCGTGCCACGAGCGAGCCTGCATCCCCTACGGAGACGGCCACGGAGGCGACATATCTGGATTGATTGGCCCTTCATTGGATGCCGCCGATGGAGGCTGTCCAAAGTTGAAGATATTGAATGTGTTAAGCTAAGTGATTTTACTAAGTCATTGGTTTCTATACTAAGTCTTTCTACTTTGTATCCTGAGTTTGGAAAGTGCTAAGTCACTATAACAAATGAAAGTAAACGGCTATAAAGTCACTCACAGGAGTCGGAGTACCGCCACGAGCTCCAGGTGGTGGACCGAACGGTGACAGCGGTGGCTGCGGATAGCCCAAGGACTGCATGTACTAAGCATAAGCCTCCTATCTCCTTGCATTTTCCTGCTCAATCCTTTCTGTCTGGGCCCGTAACTGCTCCTGGACCATCGCCTGTACCTGCGCCTCCATCTGGGCCTACAAAATATGATACATGGGTTAGAATACGAAGCTAATGTGTGTAAAGCGCTTGAACGACGAGTGCAACAGAAATAACCTTGAATTGCTCCATGTCTATCTGTACGGCGCTTCGCCTCGGTCGTATAGGCGATGTGGAGTCGGTTTGCCGAGCACGAAGTTGCGAGAGAGTGGGAGTACTAGCCGTGTCGATCACGCTGCCAGCCATAACGTACCGCCCATGCTTCTTGCCTCCTCCCATCCTCATGACGGTTTCTCCATCAATGGGCTCCGTGTGTGGATCGAAATCCGGCCCCCTCACCGCCTTTGCCATCTCGGTGTAGTCACTCAGGCGGTTGTGGACAGAGGAGTTGCTGTATGCCGAGGGGTGTCATCCGGGTTGTACGTGACATCGGAGGTCGCCTTCCCCTTTTTTGAGCAAGCATAAGCCCCGAGGATGCTGATTTCTTGGCCATGTGCCTGCGACTGTGGGAAAAGGCAGATTCATTAGAAATTCTGCAGAATTTAGCGTTGGAATAAATAAGTAAATACACGTACCCATTTTTTCTGTATCCCTTGAGGTTGTTGCTGCCTTGGTGGTGTGATGATCCTCCCATCATCCCTCGCCGCACTCAACCACCCTCACTCTTCTCCGTGAATCCCTCCATGAACCACTTGTCAACCACCATACCCCAGCACCGATCATTGTTAGCTAGCCACCATGGAGGCACCTGCACGCCATCAAGTACGCCATCAAGGCACTACGGAGGCACCGATAATTGATCAAAGCAATTAAATGTTGAACATTTACCTTTAGAAATTGTTCCTTCGTCAGCATCATTCTTCTCGCCTCCACTTTCGGCACGCGGCGCCTCTCGCGTTTAGGCGCATGGTGAGCCCACCACTGTATGATGGCACACAGCTTCGTCTCATACCACATATCGGCCACCAGCTTGCGGCAGGCCGTGTCAGCCACCTCGATCGCCTGGTTCAACGTTCCATCCAGCGGCTTGTAGAATTCCTGCACAAATCACATGATGTATTAGTAATTTCAAAAATAATTGATGAATGCGATGTGACACGAAGAATACTTACAAACAGCTCGAGCACAACCCGTCGCGCCTTGCTCCCAAACTGCTGCCCATTCTCATCTAGTTCCAAGTCCTGGGTGGTCGCGTAGTCCTCCCACGACCACGCCGGCTGCTCTCGGCCCCCTTTCTGTATGACGCCAGGGTTGTGCAACCTGCAAAGCTGGCCCAGAATGTCGTTGGGAAGGCGAGAGTGAACGCCTGGCTCCACAATCTCAAAGCCCCTGCCAAAGGTAAAAAAGACAAATTAATTAGTTTTAATTATCCATGAAAACATGAGAACAAACATTAGTCAGAACATGTCAAGTTAATTACCTGGGAGGGTCGGGTGCAATAACCGGCCGTTGAGCCAAAGGTATGGGTCGTCTCGGGAGGGAAGAGGAGCCTCGCAACCAAACTTTAGGTGAGTCGCCTCCCTCCGCCCCCTCCTCCCCCTCCTGCTCCTCCTCCTCTCCCTCCCCCTCCTGGTCCGCCTCCTCCTCCCCCTCCTGCTCCGGCTCCTCCTGCTCCGCATCCTCCTCTCGGTCGTCCTCCGCACTAGAGCTGTGCTCAGAGGGTACAGGCGAGGGCGCCCTCCTGCGAGTACTCCTCCGCGGTCTCTCCACTGTAATTAAAAAGAGTTGTGTGTAAGTACAGGTATTAGAAAGAACACTGTAATTAAAAAGACCAAGCGTAAGTACCTTCAGCCGCCGACGAACTCGCTGAACCCTTCCCTTTTCCCCTGTTGGCCCCCTTGGAGGATGACGCCGAACCGCTGCCCCTCCCAATGAGAGAGTTGAGCGACCTCATCACACCTCTGTCGCCCCCACCATATTTGATCAATCACCTGCAATGACAAAAGGTAAGAACAAGTAGTACTAAAAAATAAATTCAGAAAATATAGAATTATAATACATTATTAGTACACATATCTTACACGAATTAGAAATAGTCATCATGATCCACATTAGCTGGATCACATGACTCATCATCGCTATCACGCGTGTCCATATCTTCAACACCGTGCTCCAAAGGAGGTTCGTTGTTAGAATCGTTGTCGTTGCCTAATTGTAGTTTCTCAAGTAATTCTAAGTCTTTCACATTATGAATCACATCTCCGGCATCCTCCTGCTCAACTCTTTCATTATCTACTTCCATTCCGATCGCTTCGCTCAAGTCTATCTGAAATGTCCCTTCTAGCCCATCTTCTTGATAAAACTCTTCGGCATATGTGTTTGGGTCAATGTTGTAATCTTCATTGTTTGGGACAGGTAGTTTGCCGCGTGGCGATACTTTGTACACACATCCCAACCCAGGAGACGTTGGTTGGTTTGGCAAGGGTATAAGAGATAATAGACTTGTGTGGCCTGTTGGGCCACAATATAAACATCATCTCCTTTGTACACGGATGACCGTCAAATTTCGACTAGCCCAAGTTTCGAATAACGTCTCACAGCTTGAGGATCATACCAATGGCATTTGAATATGACAGGTTTCAGGGTTTTCGAGCCATGAAAGTCCAGTTCGTATATTTGTTCGACTATTCCATAGTACTCGAGTTCATCGTCTCCTGGAGTAAAAATTCCAGTATTTGTGGTTCTTCGATTGGGACGACTCTGCTCGTGGCTTGTTGTGTGAAAACGATACCCATTCACATCATAAGCGCCGAATGACTTGACCCTATAGGCAAAGCCTTTGGAAATCTGTTGCAACTCAGCACTCATAGAAGTATCTTTTAGAGCCTACAAGTTCAAAACAGGAAACAATTTCGTCATATTATAGGGGAGCAACTTGTAATGTCATACTACGAACTACGAACGAGCTAAATTGTTCATTACCTTTTGTGAGAACCAAGAAATGAAATTAGGTCTTCTATTTCCCGCACCCTGCCTAAGAAGGGTATCCATTTCCTGTAGGGTAGGGGCCCTAGGACCGTGCTAGAATTCCGCACGAAATTCCCTGTATACCAAAGAGGAACAATGGGGTTGGATGCAGAATCCAAAGTATTGAAATACTAAACGATTGTTAAAAACTTACTCTATGTACGGCATGACTTCTTCAAGGTTGGTCAACACATATAGCATGATTTTGCTCCACTCTTCATGGTTCAAGGTCTTGATGGCCGAACTACTTGCACTTCCGAGTTGCCCTCGGAAAAGACTGAGATTCGATTCATGCTCGCCAACATTGTGACGAGAGGGTGGATTATGCACGCTAGGAAGGTTGTCAGCATAGTATTTCGATGTGAAGTTTGAGACCTCCTCCAGAATGTATGCCTCGGCAATAGAAGCTTCAATTTGCATTTGTTTTTACATTTAGTTCGAAGCACTTTTTGGCATCTCTCAATAGAATAGCACCAACGTGCTTGCACAGGCCCCCCCATTCGTGCTTCGTACGGGAGGTGCAAAATCATATGCTCCATCGGATTGAAAAAGCCGGGTGGAAAGATCTTCTCCAACTTACAGAGCAACACGGGCGCCATTTTTTCCATTTCCTTGATCACTGTCATAGATAATTCCTTAGCACAAAGCGTGCGGAAGAAAAAACTCAACTCTGCAAGCACTTGCCAGACATGATCAGGAACGTAGCCTCGAATCATCACCGGAAGAAGCCGCTCGATCCATATGTGATAGTCATGACTCTTGAGCCCGTTGATTCGCATAGTAGTCAAGTTCACCCCTCGCCTCAGATTCGCTGCGTACCCATCAGGGAACATTCAGTTCTGAATCCAGCGTAGTACTTCCCTCCTTTGGTCCGGCGTTAGACAGAAATCGGCCTTTGGCTTCTTCCACCTCCTCCCCTCTTGGGGAGCCGGAATATTCAACTCTGGTCTGTTGCATAACTCTGCTTGATCAAGTCTAGCCTTAACGTTGTCCTTTGATTTATCAGGCCAGGCCATGATTGAACCCAAGGTCGCCTCAGCGACATTCTTTTCAGTGTGCATCATGTCGATGTTGTGTGGTAGAAGGAGATCTTGCATATAGGGGAGCCTCCACAAGCCACACATATCCGCCCAGGCATGTTGCTCGCCATATCCCACAAACCGACCATCTTCATTCATCACGAGGGCTTCTAACTCGGCACAAATCTCATCAGGTGTCATCATGTGTGGTATAGGGTCTTTAACTTCGACGCCTTTCCTAAAGTTCTTCTTATCTCGTCTGAATGGATGGTCAATAGGGAGGAATTGTCGATGTTTATCGAACGAACAATATTTGCCGCCCTTCTTCAACCAAATGAACCTCAGACGCGCCTTGCATATTGGGCAAGGGAACTTCCCGTGCACACACCAGCCACAGAATATCCCATACGCGGGCATGTCATGCAGAGTAGTGGTACCACACATACATTCTGAAGTTTGTCTTTGTAGCTCGGTCGTATGTCCAAACCCCTTCCTCCCAAGCACGGAGCAAATCATCAATCAGAGGCTCCATAAACACACTCATATTATTCCCCAGGTGTTCAGGAATTATCAACGACAGGAAAATGTTCTGTCGTTCAAAGATAACGCCCGGGGGGAGATTGAGAGGGATAACGAACACAGGCCAACAAGTGTATGGGGCTGTCGACATTCCGTAAGGTTGGAAGCCATCTGTCGCCAACGCAACACGCACATTACGAGCTTCAGTAGCTTTAACATGGTGGATCCCGTCAAAATGGGTCCATGGTTCAGCATCGGATGGATGTACAAGCTTGTCTAGTTTGTATCGAGTTCCATTTTTGTGCCATGTCATCTGTTTTGCGGTGTCCTCGCTCATGAACGGCCGTTGGACCCTCGGTATGAATGGAAGGTACCGTAGGACTTTCGCGGGGATCGCGAGCTGCCTCTTCTGACCATCACCAGCGTCTACCTCCAAGAACCTTGAGGATTCACACTTTGGACAGTACTTTGCATTCTCGTGTTCTTTTCTAAATAAGATGCAGTTCTTAGGACAGGCGTCAATCTTCTCGTAAGACATCTTAAGTGCACGAAGAACCTTTTGTGACTCATACATGTTCTTTGGCAGAATGTGACCTTCCGGAAGCAGGCTGACAAATACCGTCAACATAACATCGAAGGCATCTCGACTCAGTGCAAACTGGGACTTCACGGCCATTAGGCGCCCAATAGCATCCAATTGGGAAACCTTTGTATGCTCGTGAAGGGGTTGACCAGCTGCAGCTAACATGTCGTAGTACGCCTTCGCGCTTGGCTCTGGCTCATCTTCCCTTCCTCCTCCATCAAACTGAGCTTCCTCAAAGTCATCTAACATGTCTGCCACCCCAGCATCTGAATTAAGTTCCTCAATGCGTTGTCTCACGGCCTCGTCTCTTCTACGATTATTGCCTTCAACATAGTAGGTCCACCGGGTTTGGTCTATCGTAAATCCGTGTTTGAAAAGATGACTTGTCATTTCTTTTTTTGTTCTTCGACGCGTGTTCCCACATTTATCACAAGGACACCAAGTGGTCTTGTTGCTTCCTTTAACCTTTGCAAATGCTTCATCTATAAAAGCCTCGGTCCTCCGAACCCATTCCACACTCACATCACCCCCAGGGTTCCAACCCGTGTGCATCCAGCTACGATCATTCATCATCTATGACACCGGCAAATGAAAATGGAATTCTTTTACATGTACATAGTGTAGGTCCTACATGATGTCTATACTCTCTACTAGGTGAAGATAGGTCCTAATCCCACCCTAGGATGCGTAGCTAGGGTAGGTTTACATAGTCTACTCCGATCTGAGACAGAATTTCGGCACACCTCCCCGCTGTTCTCCAAATACACGTCCCGGAGGGAGATTGTGTATCCAGAGAACACCGGAGAGATGCTGCCGAAATCCTGTCCCAGATCGGAGTAGACTATATAAACCTACTCTAGCTACGTATCCTCGGGCTGTCCAAATAACGTGGACAATTCGAAACAGATACGGTCGTAGATATGCAAAGTTCTGCATATTTCCAACCGTATCTCTTTCGAACGGGAGACACCTAACTGGGTTATGTGATCTACGAACATGCATGTAACGCGAGCGTGATTGCGGTGCTTACGGTGGGTCGGCGGTGTAGGCGTGGCCGGCTTGGTGTAAACTCGCGGTCCCGCTCCGGCTCCCGCTACGGCTCCCACTCCGGCTCCCGCTTCGGCTCCCGCTCCTGGTACCGCTCCGGCTCCGACTCCCGCTACAGCTCCGACTCTCCATCGAATAAGTGGAAGCGGATTCCTGTAATATTCAATAAATGATTATATGAAATTCAAAATTTTGCTAGCACCTCCCCTATATGGTGAGGGTTTCCAAACCTGCAACAAAAACCACGACACGAAGGTCGGGCCACACAGATGTTTAAGCACACGGCTCGATGGCCGGACACAAGGCTTTGACCACCAAAACCACAAGGCTCACCTAGAGGCTCAACGGCGGCGAGGCGGAGATGGGCTCCTGTGGACGGTGGCTTCTGCACATCAAAAAACCAAAGAAATGTCAATATAAATAATTCGGCAGCACATAATTATAACTAAGTATATGCTAACTAAGTTTTTGCTAACTAAAGTAACAACTAATTATAACAAAGTATATGCTAACTAAGTTTTTCTAACTAAATTAACAACTAATTATAACTACATTAAAATAAATCAAACAACTAATTATAACTAAGCGGAAAAAAAACTCACCGGCCGGCCGGTGAGGTCGTGGTGGAGGTGGCCGGCCGGCGGGCACGTCTCTCCCCGGCAGCGGGCGGCGCGGCCTCCCCGGCGGCGGCCGGCGCTGCCTCACCCCAGCACCGGGAGGCGCTGCCTCCCCTGCCCCGGCCTCTCCCTTGGCGGCGCGGGCCGGGAGGCGCGGCGGCGGGGAGGAGCGGCTGGGGAGGCAGCGGCGGCGTGGAGGCGGCGGCGGGGAGGCGGCGGCGGGGAGGCGGCGGCGGGGAGCCGCGGCAGCGTGGCGGCGCGGCGGCACGGCGGCGTGGCGGCGCGGCTGCACGGCGCGGCGGCCGGGGTTGGGGGAGGCGCGGCGGCACGGCGGCGTGGCAGCGCGGCGGCCGGGGGTGGGGGAGGCGCGGCGGCGACGACGACGGCGACGCGGCGGCGCGGCGGCACGGCGGCGTGGCGGCGCGGCTGCACGGCGCGGCGGCCGGGGGTGGGGGAGGCGCGGCGGCGACGACGATGGCGACGGCGGCGCGGCGTGCGTGCGTGTGTGAGCTGTGTGTGTGTGAGCTGTGTGTGGGGGAGAGGCGACCCGAAACGGCTAAGTGCCGTGGGCTTCGCCGTGTGCCCAGATCCAGGGCACACGGCGAACATTTTTTTTTATTTTTTTAGATTTCAAAATTGTTCGCCGTGTGCCCTGAATCTGGGCACACGGCAAACACTTTTACACTTTCTAATTTTTTTAATTTTTTTTTGGAATTTTAAAAATGTTTCACGTTTTGCAAATTCCTGAAATTTTCAAAATGTTTGTCGTGTGCCCTGAATCTGGGCACACGGCAAACAGTTGTTTGCCGTGCGCCACCCATGGGGCACACGGCAAACAATCTATGCCGTGTGCCTCTAGGGAAAGTACACGGCAAACATTTTCTGCCTAAACAAAAAAAAATTAAAAATATCAAATGGATTCAAAAAATAACCAAATTTGGTCATGAACCTGTCTAAGGTGTATGAAGACTATAAAAATTGAGTTTTGTGGTAATACAAAATTTGAATTGTCACGTTGTTTCAAATCACAACATCTCATTCAAAACTCTTAGGATCTTCTCCCGAGAAGTTTCGGTTTGTAAAGAGGCAATGCGTCAACTTGCTCGAAACCTTTTAATTTTTTACCATAGCCTCTACGTATGAAAACATGACGTCACGCCAAAATTTATAATTTTTTGACGTTTTTTGTATTTTATAAAATTTTTAAACGAACCGAGCCCAAATGCGGGCACACAGTAAGCGAGCAATATATTCAAAATTTGATTCCATCTAATGGACATGGCATCATATTAGTCTTAAGAATCTGAATAACATTTTTCCGAACATTACATAACATTATTCGAAACAGTTACAGTTCAAATTTCCGTATCGGCAAAATTAAAAATAATGATATAAAATGATAAAATATATCAAACATACCGGAAAACATGCACAAAACTAACATAGAATAATACATAGACAAGTAAGTTAGCAAAAAAATTTTGGAGGCAAAATTTGAATTTTTTGCAGCCTGTTTGCCGTGTGCCTGCGTGTGGCACACGACAAACAGGCTATGTTGCTGTGCGCCACCTGTTTGCCGTGTGCCACGTGGCAAGGGCACACGGCAAACAGGAAGGGTTTGTCGTGTGCCTCAGCAGGGCGCACGGCAAAGCTAACGGCCGAGGCATCGGCCGTTTGGTCTGGGCTGTTTGCCGTGTGCCTGCCGTGAGGCACACGGCAAACATGTCAGATTGCCGTGTGTCACGTGTTTGCCGTGTGTCACGTGGCAGGCACACGGCAAATAGGTGGCTTTGCCGTGTGCCTTCCTGTTTGCCGTGTGCCTGCCTGAGGCCACCGTGTGCCACGGCTTCGCCGTGGGCAGGCACACGGCAAACAAGGCTGTTTGCCGTGTGCCCGCGGCCGTGGGCACACGGCGAACAGGCGATTTCCCGTAGTGAGTGATGCACCGACCTCCAGCTCTTGCGCTGCCATTTGTACACGGGAGTGGGAGTATGAGGTATCAGGAGATTCAAACATCCACGTACTTTGGCATATTGGCCCAGCTTGGATTTTCCAATTTCCATCCTCAAAGAAACTGGGCCGGAAGATGATGCTTATGTTGCCTCGATAGTGGATATCTTCTTGTACATATCCATCTCGAATGTCGTCTATACTATCCACCTCGCCAGCATTGTGTCATTACGGCGGTGCGCGGCGACCGGAGATTTGTTGTTGAGGTACCTCTCCCTGCAATCTGCGAGCCTGCTGCTTGGGGCAAAAGCCCTCTCTTGTGGTTTGTGTCAGTGGCACGGCGACATTGTTGTGGGTCGTTTTGCTTGCTTAAGGTATTTGCTGTGAAGCTCCGCGATGGCGCGCGTCTACGACATCGTATCCTCCTTCGAGGTGTCATCCTTGTGGTCTTTGGTCCGGCAGGTGATTTTTACACCCACAAGGTTTGGCAAGTAATAGAAGATGCCATGACGATTCCCGTATGAAGTTTCTAAGTGAACTGAGAGTTGTGTGCTGCTTAAAGATATTGCAAGGTTGAAACTGTTGTGAAACACGTCGTCAACGGTTGGATCTTCTCCCTCTCACGCCTCACACGCCAAGCACATAAGAACAAGTATAAAGTAGACAAGAGACAATATAGTTAGAGCTTCTCTTTATTCCTCAAATCGATGTATTACAATGGGGGTGCTCCTCCTATTATATAGTCCGAACTAAAGCTAGAGATTACGGTAAGAGCCCACAAGCAACCGGACAAGGACTAGGACTTCTAGTCCTCCTTTCCTTCTTGAAAAGTCCGGTTGTTTTACAACACTCCCCCTTGGGCGATTACCGCGAATGCATATGCCTCATCAAAAACTCCATCCGAAAACCCAGTGGAAAAAACGGTTCTTGGAGAAAAGAGTACATATCAACTGCAATTGTATTGCACATGTTGCCTCATCAAAAACCTTATGTGAGAAACCTTCAAGTAAAAACTCACAAAGGTAAAAAAGAGTACAACATTAAACCTTCTGGTTATACACAATTCTATATTTACTATTCTTTGTGAATAGCGATGAATCTTCAAGATTTATGCATGAACTTCATGATTCTTGCACTAATATTCTTCATGATCTTAAATAATCAAGTGGTAAACCTTCGTGGTAAATTCAAAAATTAATCATCAAGTTGATTCCTTCTGAGAAACAACATGATAAAAAAATATGCTCCCCTCATGACGACATCCTTTAAACTTCAGTGTTCAATAATGTCTTAGTTACATTCTACATAAATGTGTATGAGTACAATAATTAGTCCTTCAAAGACTTAACTATGATAAAGAGCAATGCTTCAAGCATTAATAACCACTTATTAATTGTGCAACACAAAATAAACATTATCCTTTTAGAGGAATATGGGGCTAATAATTTTGAATTCACATATCTTCTAGATATTTGATTTCAAACTAATATTCAAATTTGAAATAATAGCAACTCTATCTAAGTGGATTCTAGTTTATAACCAATAATCTATTCACCAGATCTTCATAGATGGCTTATTCCACTATAGATAAATCAGTCTTCACTTTGGCATTTGAGGGGATAATTCAAATCACCAATATACCTTCTGTGGTATGTGAGAATACTTACTATCAATACTAGATAGCTATGCACAAGTGCTTAAATGGTACATTCAGAACCATATGATCCTCACTTTATTCTTAATTTATTTAGGTCTGTATAAAGTTAATTCATATCTTCGAGATTATTGATGTTCATTCAGGAAATGACTGATAAGTTCTTCAATAAATTTCTAATTCTTTGAGAATATTATTTCTCTTCTATGAGAAATTCTCACATGCACGAGAGAAGTGATTCACACAATCTTTTAATTTTAAGTTCTTCTATGAACTATACATTTAAAAAGTGTTATTCACAATAAGTCATTCTATGACTTTATTTCCTTCCAGGATTTAGCTCTTCTAGAAATTTTAACCGAAATATTATCTACCTTAGACATTTAATACTTGGTATGAGATTTATTTTAATTCCTTCGAGGAATGATGATTCCTTCAAGGATCACCTATGGATTTTCCAAATTCACCAATTAACTGCATAATATTTAATTTATTCTTTCCATTTGCCAGACAAGTAGCAGAATATTCATTCATACATAATGGGAGTTTGTTAGTCTTTTGAAAGACCTATAAACCATTTCATTTCACCATATCATTATTCCATAATGACTTATGTAATTTGAACTTGCAGGTTCTAAGTATATTCTTAATGGTTTAACCTCAATTGCATTCTTTCATTGACCCGATATGAGCGCGTCATGCGACTCTGCCATGGACTTTATTCGTGGATCCATATTCTCATTAGAGAAATATTTGCAATGATAGAGGTAATGTTGTCAACATTTATTCTTTTCTCCCATATCTTCAGGACAAGACTATGATATAGTCAAATAATATCTGTTATCCCAACACAAAATAGTGCGCGCGCTTTGTAGTGTTAGGCTTTCATCTTCATGATGATCATTCTTAATTTGTGAGGTATTTGACCATGATGGACTTCTTTCCGGAGTTCTATGGAGGTTTCAGTACAATTTGTATGACAAGTTTATTTAATCCAAAATCAACAGGCGTCCCCGTAAATTTTAAATTAATGATCCAGTCATTTGCTATGGTGAGTATATTATTAAATACCCGGGATATACCACACATAGCATCATATGTTTACAACAAGTAAACTTAACTTCCGGTTAATAACTTCAGGTTGTTTCTCCTAATTTTCAATTTCCCATTTGTGAGTATTCATTATGTGCACATTCTCATTGGGATAAATTCCTTCAAAGAGTTCCACTTCAAGTGTGTTTCCACATCAGGTGGTGCCCTTCATGGGCTTCCTCACATTTATATATTCTGGCATTATACTCAGCTTCATGCGAGTATGATTAGTGCGTGTTTTTATTCGTGCTTCAAGCTTTCAAGAATATTTTATGAAGATCATTATTCCATTCAATACAAGGCATTCATATAGCCTTTTTTCTCCCCCTAATGCTGGTATTTCATCTTCATAAATAATAGCATACTTCCAATAATATCCCCATGAGCTTTACATAATGCAATTTCAGATCCATATTTTTAAACTTCAAGTTAATGCTCATGTATGCTAATATGGTGAAATTAATAATTTTTCACGAGCCTAATTTCAAAATTTATGGTTGTTTGTTATGCAGTGAGCTAGACTTTATTGGTATATTATGCGATTTGGTATGTTTTGCATACCTACAAATTAGCAGTTCTAAAAAGTCTACAAGACTATTTTATTGTCTAACTTCTTTATTTAGCCTAAAATATTTCAATTCAAATACTCATACGATATACTTTAAGTCATTTGAAAAATAAACTTCACGTTTATTGTTTGCAACATTAAATCTACACGAAATTTCTTTTAGTTGCTTATTCATACAAGAATTCCTCGTATGCCTTAAGATTTCGAACCCCTAAATATGAAATAATTTTCCACATTATGGACTACCAGGTCCATCTTTTATTTGTCCGCAAACTCGTTCTAGTTGAGTCAATCAATTTCTAATTGATTGAATAAAATCACTATTGTTCCGATTTCAAATTGGTTTGCTCCCCCTGATATCAACCTACTTGATGACTTCTAGTCAATTGTGCATCTGCATGAAATGCATAAATTGGGTCAGCGTGCAAGCTGATTGATAGTGCGTTGTGATGGTTGTCTGACCATCTTAACAGTGAGAGCTGCTACTCAACAGGACAAGTTTGAGTATGTATAGCATGCAAGCTAATACAATGAAAACAATAGCATTGTGGCTTCTAGCCAACATAAAGCAGAATTTTAATATAATACCCATACAAAGGCTAATAATGTAGTAACATGCAGATTCTCACATTATTGTGGAAAAACTATTAACTAGTCATTCTCAGTGACACAGTGGTATATATGGATTACAAAGGCTATGCGCAGAGCTACAGACTTAGTCATTATAATGACCACAGCTACAGGCCAACTTGCGTGTTGGTTTGTCCATCAATCTAACAGGATGCAGCTCTAAACCAACAATACTACAAGATTAGGGATATGCCTATTAGACTTTTCAAGTTTATCCATGCCTCTAATACCCTATTTTCTACCCTTTTTCATATCATAGATGCACTTCAGCGATGTTATGCTTCAAGCATCATCTATGAGTTATTTCAAATATTCCATAGAATTCAATCATACTGCTAGTATATAAAAATGTGATTCGAAAATTCACATATTTTGTGTACTTTTCAATGTACAATAATGTGATATGAGTAGAATAAGCTTCAAGTTATAGGGTTTATGTATTCAATACATAATTGAATAATATACAATTTTATGGCTAAATTGAATCTTCTGAGATTAATTGACAAGCTTGTATATTATTTTAGTTGAGGTGCTTTATAGGAAATTCAGTTTCCTTTCTACCCACATGGTAGTAATGCACAATAAAATTATAACCTTCATGGTTAGTTGAGGCTTTTTAGTGGAGCTAAATATCATTCAAAATGATTATCATATAGGCATTTTGAGGCAATTATTTACAATGTTCAACATGTAATTCGATATTTATTTCATGAGATTAAAGTTATTACTTCAGGTAAAAATTGCTACAAGCAAGTGGGTATAAGATAATGTGAGAAAAACCTATACAGAGATAAGAAACACTAATATATTCAATTTGCCCTTCTATTCTGGGAAATATTCTTAAAATATTGCTGAACTTCTAGTATGGAGAAAAAAGTAATTGTTCTCTCTTCGTGAGCGTAACCAAATTCTTCATGAATATAACTAATAATGCACCTTATGTAGAAAAATCTATTTATGTATGGTTAAGGAGTGAGTATGAAACTTCTTTGTTCAATGCATCTCCCCCTGATCCTAACATCACTTTAGGAATGTACCTTTTTTCCCTTCCAATTCTATTATTTATGCATCGCATAAAAATATTTTCTATATTGAGTTTATGCATATTCTTCTTGAATTGCAAAAATACCTACGTGGCAAATAATGTGATTCTTCACGAAAACACATAAATTTTGTATAACTTCATGTTATTTATAAACTCAAATAGTTGGCATACAACTTACAAATTTACTACTACTGTAAAATCATAATGCCATGCTGGAAGAAAAATACGTTGTTTCACATGGACAAAATAACTTTCAGAGTTATATAGCATTTCTTCTTGAAATTATACATTACTATATTTTAAACCAATGATAAAAATTTCTTTTAGAAATAGTGAACTTCATGTCACTTCCTACATTATTCATGCAATTTCTACAAGCACACTTCACGTGTTCAAATGCATGAACCAAGTGCAAAATTAATTAAGGTTGGTTAATCAATTCAATAAATAATTTGTTTATTTTCTCAGAATTTTCCTAGCAAAATTATTTACCCCATTCATGATTTCCAGGAAAAATAAATAAATATGACACTCTCTAGGGTGTAACATGTCTAAGGTTCTTCAAGATTGAGAGAGGTCATAAACCTAAAACCATTTTCTATGATTAAAGGTAAAACCCTAGCTCGAATAGATGTATCTCTCGTAGAGGCCGGATAGGTCGCATATATAGAAGTCGCACCCCTGCAAGGCGAGGGGCTGGATTTCAGCGGACCACTCACGCGGACGTCGTGCGCCCGTGCCCATCCCCCCGCCCGCCCCGCCCGGCCCGGTGAGGCGAGGCGAGCGCGCGCATGTGGGGTTTTCCTTCTCTCCCCACACTCATATATTGGAGGAGTAGAGATAACCTCCAGATTCATGTTGGCCATCCCACTCTTCCATTAGCAATGTGGGACTAAAGAGTTGCACCACTTGCTCATGCACACATGGACCTTTGAGATTTATTAGGAATTCTGAAATTTGTTCATGGGCCGGCCACTTTCACAAACGGGCTATCACAACCAGTTGTGATAGAGCTATCACAACCGGTTTTTAAAAAACCGGTTGTGATGTCGCCTATCACAGCCGGTTTTTCTCAAAAACCGGTTGTGATATTCGGCCGGCATATCACAACCGGTTTTTCTTACAAACCGGTTGTGATGCTCACTATCACAACCGGTTTTTGAAAACCGGTTGTGATGGTGAGCATCACAACCGGTTCTTTACTAACACATTTTTGGAGGACAAATTTGAAAATTTAAATTTTGTAAACGACCTCGGATGAACTTTCGACCAAAACAAAAGTTGTAGATCTTGAAAAGTTATGAAACATTGTAGTTCACCACTTTTTTATTTGAAGTCATCTTGTCAACCGAATCTAAGTTTGAATTTTTCAAATTTGAAAATTTAAATTTTGTAAACGACCTCGGATGAACTTTTGACCAAAACAAAAGTTGTAGATCTTGAAAAGTTATGAAACATTGTAGTTCACCACTTTTTTATATGAAGACATCTTGTCAACCGAATCTAAGTTTGAATTTTTCAAATTTGAAAATTCAAATTTTGTAAACGACCTCGGATGAACTTTTGACCAAAACGAAAGTTGTAGATCTTGAAAAGTTATGAAACATTGTAGTTCACCACTTTTTTATTTGAAGTCATCTTGTCAACCGAATCTAAGTTTGAATTTTTCAAATTTGAAAATTCAAATTTTGTAAACGACCTCGGATGAACTTTTGACCAAAACGAAAGTTGTAGATCTTAAAAAGTTATGAAACATTGTAGTTCACCACTTTTTTATTTGAAGTCATTTAGAGCCTCAAATAAGCAATTTACACTCAGAAAACATTAATATGAGGGGAATCAAAATGGTATATAGACACAAACACACTAGTGGTGCAGTGGTAGAGGAGGCTATGCACGAACGTGAGGTCACGGGTTCGAATCCCGCCGACCACGTAGCGCGTGATTTTTCCACGAATAAATAAAATGTTTTGCTATTTTATTTTGGTTTATTTTCGGTTTAGATGAAAACCGGGTGTGATGGGGTCATCACAGCCGGTTTTTGAAAACCGGCTGTGATAGGGAGGACTATCACAGCTGCTTTATCTCATCCGCCCCCCAAAACCGGCTGTGATAGCCCTCCCCAACTGGCTGTGATGACCTTTTCTGTAGTAGTGGCGCCAAGCCCAAAATTCCAGCAACTGCTGCAGAAATACAGCAGAAGGTCACGTTGAGGTTGACACTGACGCCCGACCAGAGAAAGGATGGAGTCATGGAGACGGTATTCATGAGAATATCGAGCAGCAGCTCATCGCCTCCTACCTCGACTGATTTCTTTTTTGGCGTTGTCAATAATGTTTTGGACGCACTGTTATGGTGGGCAATGTGTACCAGCGAAGGAAGAAGGGAAGCAGGAGCGAGGAGCGTGGCTGAGACGTGGAGCGCCAAGGCGGTTTGCAACTTGTACTGTGTGTGTTAGCAGTTCAGATCGTGATGTATAAGTATGAGACAATATCGTGTAATGGAGGTTAGCTGGAGATTGAGTCAATCTCTACAGCCATCGTACAACTGCCTCTCGGTTCTCTCTCTCGCTCGACGCCGGCGGCAGCACCGCCGCCGTCGACACCTCCGTGCCGCACACCACCCTTCCGCCGCCCACTACCACACCTCCCAACACTATTCCACCGTCTACAGTTGTTCCTGCCGCTGCCATTGACACCCTCACCACTGCCATTTACGGGCTACAACGCCAGATGGGGCAACTTGCGTCCCACATCGCCAGCGCCGACGATCGCACCGCCGCGACCGGGAGCGGCCTTTCCCATTTGGCGCCGAGTTCCCACGGCATTCCCGGGTATGGGGGCATTCCATCCGCACCGCCATCTACTGCAACCGTCGTCCACACGACGGCCGCGAGTCAGCCAGTTCCAATCACCCAAATCCCGTTCCCCCACTCGCCATCGCCGATTCCGGCCCTTGGGAGTCTTCCTCAGCGTCCACCGGCTAGTCCGTCGACGTCTGCAGACGGTCTGGGGGTTCCTCGCTTCTACAAGCTGTCCTTCCCCACCTACGACGGGAAAGACGACCCTCTTGGCTGGCTCAACCGCTGCGAGCACTTCTTCCGTGCGCAGCTCACCGGTGAGGCCGACAAGGTATGGCTTGCCTCGTTCCACATGACTGGTGCTGCCCAGCACTGGTATTACATGCTGGAACGCGATGTTGGTTCCGTCGACTGGCCGCAGTTCAAGCAGTTGTGCCAGCAACGATTCGGGCCGGCCATCGGCGTCAATCACCTGGCCGAGCTCGCCAGGCTGCCCTTTCGCGGCTCTGTCGACGAGTACCAGGAGGCGTTCCAATCCAAGATGGTGCACGCGGGCTACCTCGCTCCGGAACAACAAGTGCAACTTTTCACCGGCGGCCTACCCGATGCGATCCGCATCGATGTCGAGCTCCACGCGCCATGGCTCTGGCGCGCGCATACGAACACCGTTCCACGGCGGTTGCTGTTCCATCCACCCCACGTCCACCACGTCCTCAGGGTCGTGGCCAACCGCAGGGCAGCACCGCCAATATTCCAGCCACAACACAAGCGCTCGCGGCTACACCACCTCCGGCCACCCCTCCTCGGCCGTTCAAGAAGCTCTCGCCAGGTGAAATGGCGGAACGTCGTCGCCAAGGCCTCTGCTACAACTGTGACGAGCCGTACGTCCGTGGGCATAAGTGTGCGCGCCTCTTTTATCTTGAGGTCGCGGACTTCGACGCCGACGAGCCGGAGCAGCCTGAAGACGGCCCTGCCGATGAAGCGCCGCTCATCTCCCTACACGCCATCACAGGCGTCAAGACCATAGAACAAAAAACCGGACCGGAGATCGAACCGGTCAGGCTACTGGTTCAATGGTTTGCCGGTCCAACCAGTGGTTCACTGGTCCAACCAGTGGTTCATTATTTATTAGTAAAATATTTATATCTTATGATTTGTATGAGAAATATATATGTTTTCTTACCTAAACATCAAACTAATCACTGGTTCACTGGTTTGATAAAAAAACCACCGGTTCAACCGGTCACTGGTTCACTGGTTCAACACAAAACCGGCCGGTTCGACATAAAACCGGCCGGTTCAACCGGTTCAATTGCATGACCGGTCTTTTGACTGAACCGAACCAGTCCGGTCACCGGTTCACGGTTTTTCCGGTCGGACCACTGGTCCGGTCCGGTTTTTTGTTCTAGGGTCAAGACTGCGGACACCATGCAGCTTCGCATCACCATGGGCGACCATGACTTCACGGCGCTCCTCGACTTCGACTCCACTCATAACTTCGTCAGCGAGGAGTCCGCGCGTCGCATCAACCTACAATCCAGTGAGGCGCGGGGCACCCAAGTGGTAGTTGCGAACGGCGATCGGGTGGCCTGCTCCGGCCGCGCGCTCGACGTTCTGATCCGCATCGGCACTGAGGAGTTCTCCGTCGACTGCTACACGATCCCGCTCGATTGCTACGACGTCGTCCTCGGTGTCACCTTCCTCCGCACGTTGGGTCCCGTCCTGTGGGATTTCGACGATCGGTGCATGGCCTTTTGGCGCCAGGGACGTCGCGTGCAGTGGCGTGGCGCAGCTCCCAGCCACGGCGCGCCAGCGAACCGTCTCCACGCGGCAAGCTCCACAGAGCCAGCTTTGTTGGAGCATCTGCTCCAGTCCTTTGATGACGTGTTCGCAGCTCCAAAGGGATTGCCGCCGGCACGGCCGTGCGATCACCGCATCCACCTCAAGCCAAACGTCGAGCCGGTGGCCGTACGACTGTACCGGTACCCTCAACTCCAAAAAGATGAACTTGAAGCCCAATGCGCGGCGATATTGGAGCAGGGCATCATCCGCCCCAGCACTTCGCCCTTCTCTGCTCCCGTCCTCCTGGTCAAGAAACAAGATGGAACGTGGCGCTTCTGCGTGGATTACCGCGCGCTCAATGACGCCACCGTCAAGGACAAGTTTCCTATCCCGGTGGTCGAAGAACTTCTCAATGAGCTCCACGGTGCCAAGTTTTTCAACAAACTTGACCTCAAGTCGGGCTACCACCAAGTTCGCATCCACACTGACGACATCGCCAAGACGGCGTTCCGCACACACCAAGGGCATTTCGAGTTCCTCGTGATGCCCTTTGGGCTCTCCAACGCGCCGGCGACGTTCCAAGCCCTCATGAACATGGTACTTCAACCATTCCTCCGGCGCAGCGTCCTGGTGTTCTTCGACGACATCCTCGTCTACAGCAGAACGTGGACGGAACACCTACAACACCTCCGAGCTGTCCTGTCCGTGCTGCGCGCTAACGACCTTCACATCAAACGATCCAAGTGCTCCTTTGCCACGAACACCGTCGCGTACCTCGGCCACATCATCTCCGTCGACGGCGTCGCGATGGACGGTGCCAAGGTGGAAGCTGTGGCGTCGTGGCCACCACCACGATCGGCTCGGGGATTGCGTGGTTTCCTCGGCCTCGCTGGATATTACCGCCGCTTCATCAAAGATTTCGGCACGATCGCGGCGCCCCTCACTCAACTGCTCAAGAAGGACACCTTCCTTTGGTCAGATGCGGCAAGCACGGCGTTCACCTCTCTCAAGAACGCGCTGACCGCGGCGCCCGTACTGCAACTGCCTAACTTTGCAGCCCCGTTCACCGTGGACTGCGACGCGTCGGGCTCTGGCTTTGGTGCTGTGATCCACCAAGGTGAGGGCCCGCTGGCGTTCTTCAGTCGCCAGTTCGCATCACGCCACTGGAAACTGGCGGCCTATGAGCGCGAGCTCAATGGTTTCGTACAAGCCGTGCGGCACTGGCGACCCTATCTCTGGGGCCGACCGTTCATCGTGCGCACGGACCACTTCGCCCTGAAGTTCCTGCTGGATCAACGCCTATCAACAATCCCACAACACCAGTGGGTGAGTAAGCTTTTTGGGTTCGATTTCAGGGTGGAGTATCGACCAGGGCGCTTGAACACCGTCGCGGCCGCCTTGTCTCGTCGTGACGCGGAAGACATGCAGTTGACCACCATCTCGACCCCAACGTTCCAGCTGTACTCAGAGCTTCGCCAGGAGCTCGCGTCACCGACGCACTTGGCGTTCCGTTCAGAGGTCGCGGCCGGTAACCGCGGCGACCAGTGGATCCTCAAGGACGGGCTCATCCTGCACGCGGGCAAGGTACACGTCCCAGCATCGTCAAGCCTTCTGCCCGGCGTTCTGGCACTGGCACACACAGCGGGTCATGAGGGCATTCAAAATACACTGCAACGCCTACGCGCCAGCTTCCACGTCGACCAAGACTGCCGCCTTGTGCGCGACTTTGTTCGCTCCTGCTCCACGTGCCAGCGGAACAAAATCGCAGCACTAACCCCTGCAGGATTGCTCCAGCCGCTTCCGGTGCCCTCCTGCATCTGGGCAGACATCTCCGTCGACTTCATCGAGGCGCTTCCCAAAGTCCACGGCAAGAACGTCATCCTCACGGTGGTGGATCGCCTATCCAAGTACGCACACTTCATCCCGCTTGGGCACCCGTACACGGCGGCATCAGTGGCGCGAGCCTTCTTCCACGACATTGTCCGGCTACATGGCTTTCCGGAGTCGATCGTCAGCGACCGCGACCCCGTCTTCACTGGCAACGTCTGGCGCGATCTATTCAAGCTGGCCGGCGTGAAGCTCAAGATGAGTACTGCGTTCCATCCACAAACGGACGGCCAGTCCGAAGCAACTAACAAGACGATCGCCATGTACCTGCGCTGCATCACCGGCGACCGTCCCCAAGCGTGGCTTGACTGGCTCCCGTGGGCGGAGTACTGCTACAACACGGCGTACCACTCTGCGCTTCGCTCCACTCCGTTCCAGGTGGTCTACGGGCGCGAGCCACCCCCACTGATCCCGTATGAGCCCGGAGGTGCACGCACAAGTGCCGTCGACACGATGCTGATCGACCGCGACACGTTCCTCTCCGATGTGCGGACTCGTCTTCTCCAAGCTCAAGAGTACGCTCGTCGATACTACGACGCTCACCATCGCCAAGTAACCTACCAAGTGGGTGATTTCGTTTGGCTTCGCCTACTTCATCGTCCAACGCAGTCCCTGGTGCCTGGAAGCCGCGGCAAGCTAGGACCGCGGTACGCGGGGCCATACAAGATCCTGGAACGCTTGGGCGAGGTTGCATACCGCCTGCAGCTACCAGACACCGCTCGCATCCACGACGTGTTCCACGTCGGGCTCTTGAAGCCATTTCGTGGTACACCCCCAGCGGACACAGTACCTCTTCCACCCCTGCAAGATGGCCGCGTGCTTCAGGCGCCGGAACGTGTTCTGCGTGCCCGACTTCGCCGCGGACGCTGGCACGTTCTTGTCCAATGGACCGGCATGCCCGTCGCAGAGTCCACCTGGGAGCCAGTGGACGAGTTCCGTGAAGATCACCCTGACTTCCAGCTCGAGGACGAGCTGTTTCGTGAGGAGGGGAGAGATGTTATGGTGGGCAATGTGTACCAGCGAAGGAAGAAGGGAAGCAGGAGCGAGGAGCGTGGCTGAGACGTGGAGCGCCAAGGCGGTTTGCAACTTGTACGTGTGTGTGTTAGCAGTTCAGATCGTGATGTATAAGTATGAGACAATATCGTGTAATGGAGGTTAGCTGGAGATTGAGTCAATCTCTACAGCCATCGTACAACTGCCTCTCGGTTCTCTCTCGCTCGCTCGACGCCGGCCACCAGGACGGCGTCGCGCGCTCGCCGCCGCCGTCCGCCTTCGCCTCGCCCTCCCACAGCTCACGCATACAACCTCAGACGCACAAGCTCCAACACGCACTGTTGCTTGAGCAACTTAACTCTTGGATGTATACGAGAGCACATGGACGGGAGGTTTCTGGACTCGTATATGCTCAGAACCAAGCTATTGTTCTTCATGCTTGCAAGAATCTATTCGCAAGCAGCGTAAACATCAGGTAGATAAACAATTTTTTTCTCCGGAAATCCATCAAAATTATTACACATCACAAAACAAGTAGTTTTGACACAAAATTGGAAGTGATTATGAGAAACCTTTTTTAGGCCGTTGGATTATATCATTATTATTTTCATCTATTATTATGACAAAAAATATAACATAATTATTGCCATATATTAACGGCAAATGCTTTTCTTATTATTTACGACCAGAGCATATCTCTAGAGTGGGGTCGTTCAGAATAAAGTTTCAAAATCATTTGTTTCTCGAGTACACTACTACAGAAACGATTTATATGAGCGGCCATCGTTTTTTTCCAAGAGTGGTCGAAAGGTCTGCCATCCCTGTAAATGGAGCCGGCATTTGAGATACAATTCTAGGAGCGGGTCCAGTGGGAGGTGCCCTCAGCCTGCTAGTGGCAGGACCCGACGGCGCACGGCTAAGGGAGTACAGTGCTGGAGGGTCCTTCAATCTGCGTGTGAGCATCCTTGACCAATCACAAGAGGACAAGCAGTGGTTGTGTACAACTACGTTGCATGGATACTCGGATTTTTCCAAAAACACGGAGGACCGCTTCTTGTTCCAAAAGTTATAAAGGTAGTACTCCCTGCATCCCATAAAAAGTGCAATTCTATCATGCCCTCATTTATTTGTCATATTGAGTTTGTTTTGGCATGCCAATCAAATCCCACCACTTAATTAGGAAGATAGTTAAGATCTAATTTTTAAAATTGCATTCTTTGTGGGATTTTTTTTCAGATGCTAGGATTGCATTTTTTATGGGACGGAGGGAGTACATTTTAATTCAATGGTACCTCAAAATCCAAACGTGGAAGATCAAAACATCACGAAATTTATTTCTAGCAAGAAAATATGTACCTCTCCAACATGAGTTGTATGCAAGGCTTCCCTTCTCAGAGACAATGACTGCAGTTGTTCTCAACTGGCACACTATAGGAATAGGAATTGGAATGGGATGCGTTAGGGAAATGAGTCAATCCTCGAAGCAGACTTCTGCTGCATTGTATCATTCTGTCCGGGTCACCAGCCGTGCAGCATACAATATTACAACATCTCACGTTGGGTCAATCCAGCCCATGTCATACATGTGCCCACATTATTAGTTTGACATCTCTATGCTTATGACTTGTGAAATATAGTCATCAACTAATACATGTGCTAATCAATAACTCAGATTAGGGACATCTTATGAATAACCATACAAGTAGAGAATTTCACAAATAATTCACACAATTATTTATCAATACAAGTTGCCTTTCATGGATATTCAATGAATAAACAATATGCCATAGATACAATACGACCATCTCTATGATCATCCACTGGAAATAGAGCTAATCTAGAAGATATCTAATACCCATAGCTCTCATGTGTGACTCATTATTAGGCTGTGGAAGAGCCTTTGTCAAAGGACCAGCAACATTCAGATCTGTATGTATTTTGCATATCTTGATATCACCTCGTCTAACGATCTCCCGAATGAGGTGAAACTTCCGCAGTACATGTTTGTTCTTCGAGTGATTCCTTGACTCCCTAGCCTGTGCCATAGCCCCATTGTTGTCGCAATAGAGGTTCAATGGGCTAGACGCACTCGGAAACACACCAAGCTCAATGAGAAATTTTCTCATCCAAACACCTTCCTTTGCAGCTTCAGAAGCTGCAATGTACTTGGCTTCTGTTGTAGAATCGGCCACGGTCTCCTGCTTGGAACTCTTCCAACTTACAGCGCCATCATTTAAAGTAAATATGAATCCTGATTGAGACTGTGGATCATCTGGATCAGTTTGGAAGCTAGCATCGGTGTAACCATTTACAACGAGCTCCTCCTCACCTCCATAGACTAGAAACATGTCTTTAGTCCTTCTGAAGTACTTAAGAATACTTTTCACCGTGGTCCAGTGACTCTCACCAGGATCAGACTGGTGTCTGCTCGTCATACTTAGAGCAAATGAGACATCTGGACGAGTACTTATCATGGCATACATGATAGACCCAATTGCCGAAGCATACGGTATCTTATTCATGCGCTCTCGCTCATCAGCTGTCTGAGGACGCTGATTCTTGTTGAGATGTGCACCATGTGACATAGGTAAGAACCCCTTCTTGGATTGCTCCATGCTAAACCGTTTCAGCACCTTGTCAATATAAGTATCTTGGCTTAATCCTATAAGCCTCCTCGATCTATCTCTATAGACCTTTATGCCCGGAACATATGCTACTTCTCCTAAGTCTTTCATAGAAAAACTATTTTTCAGTGAAGTCTTTACGGATTCCAGCATAGGAATGTCATTCCCAATCAATAATATGTCATCCACATATAAGGTTAGAAATACTACAGAGCTCCCACTTTCTTTCTTGTAAACACAAGCCTCTTCTACATTTTGATGAAAACCAAACCCTTTGACTACCTTATCAAAACAAATATTCCAACTACGAGATGCTTGCTTTAATCCATAAATGGACTTCTGAAGCTTGCATATTTTTCCAGCATTGGTCGGATCGACAAAACCTTCGGGTTGTATCATATACACGTCCTCATCAAGGTTTCCATTTAGGAAAGCTGTTTTGACATCCATCTGCCATATCTCATAATCGAAATACGCAGCTATTGCTAGAATGATCCGAATAGATTTAAGCATCGCTACTGGAGAAAATGTCTCGTCATAGTCAACTCCTTGAACTTGTCGAAAACCTTTTGCAACAAGCCGTGCTTTATAGACGTGAACATTTCCGTCCATATCTCTCTTTTCTTAAAGATCCATTTGCACTCGATGGGTCTAACACCCTCAGGCGGATCAACCGAGTTCCAAACTTAATTGTGTCCCATGGAATCTATCTCGGATCTCATGGCACTTTGCCATTTCTCGGAATCTGGGTCCAACATTGCTTCTGCATATGTCCTAGGCTCATCATTTTCCATCAACAATATGTCGCGCTCTCCCGTAATTAGGAGATTCATTCTATCAGTTGCGCGACGTGGCCTTTCGGACCTTCGTGGTTGTGGTGGTTCTTCTCTTACCATCGGTGCCTCCACTGGTTCTGCTACATTAGCATCACTCGTAGAGTCTTGCCTCATAGGCTCATCTCGAGACTTGGTGCCTCCCAAGTTTTTAGAAAAGACAAACTAGGAGTCTTGCCAGTCCATATCTCATATGGTGTCTTATCTACGGACTTGGACGATACCCTATTAAGTGTGAAAGCTGTTGTTTCTAAAGCGTATCCCCAAAACGATAACGGTAGGTCTGACTGGCTCATCATTGACCGTACCATGTCCAACAAGGTTCGATTACGTCGCTCAGACACGCCATTTCTCTGAGGCGTTCCAGGCGGCGTTAGTTGTGGAACAATTCCACAACTCTTTAGATGACTGCTAAACTCGTAGCTCAAATACTCGCCTCCACGATCAGATCGTAAGGCCTTAATTTTCTTGCCACATTGATTTTCCACTTCATTCTAAAACTCCTTGAACTTTTCAAATGTTTCTAACTTATGTTTCATTAAGTAGACATAGCCATATCTACTAAAATCATCAGTGAAGGTAATGAAGTATTGGAATCCACCTCTAGCTGTCGTGCTCATCGGTCCACACACATCCGTATGTATGAGTTCTAATAAGTCATGCGCCCTCTCAGGAAAACCTGTGAATGGCGTCTTGGCCATCTTGCCTAGCAAACAAGCTTCACATGTCTCGTATGATTCAAAATCAAACGAAGTTAAAAGCCCATCTGAATGGAGCCTTTTCAGGTGCGTCTCACTTATATGACCCAAACGACAATGCCACATGTAGGTCGGACTTAAATCATTAGGCTGAGGCCTTTTAGCACTTACATTACAGATAGGCGCATCATCAAGATTTAGAATAAACAAACCATTCATAATGGATGCAAAAGCCACAAACATGCCATTCTTAGAGATCACACAACCATTGTTTTCACTCGCAAATGAATAACCATCCTTCATCAAACATGAAGGAGGAACAATGTTTCGACTTAAACTAGGAACATAATAACAATTATGTAATTCCAAGATAAATCCTGATGGGAGGTGAAGTTGCATCATCCCGACGGTCAGTGCAACAACTCTTGCATTGTTGCCCACACGAAAATCAACTTCTCCTCTTTCCACGCTTCTACTTCTTATTATTCCCTAAATCAAGTTGGAAATATGAGCAACTGATCCGGTATCAAATACACAAGAATTAATATAAGAATCAGCGAGGAAGATATCTGTAACATAAGCCTGAAGCGTACCTAAACCGGAAGTACTCTTACTACCCTTGTTCTTTAGCGAAGCTAGGTACTGCATGCAGTTTCTCTTCCAGTGACCCAGTTCATTACAGTAAAAGCATGGCTTATCACGCGCTGGTCCAGGTTTGGGATCCAAGCTTGGCTTGTTGATCACATCTTTAGCCTTGCCATTCTTCTTCCAATTGCCCTTCTTCTTAAAGTTAGGCTTGTTCAGGATCGCCATCACATGGCCGCCACCATTGCCCTTCTTAATGTCAGCCTCTGCTGTTTTAAGCATGCCACACAGCTCATTCAAGCCCTTCTCTGCCCCATGCATATGGTAGTTCGAGATGAAGCTCCCATAGCTTGGCGAAAGTGACGCTAGAATAAAATCAGTGGCCAACTCTGGACCTATTGGGAAGCCTAGCTTCTCCAATATCTGAGTGTGACCAACCATCTTGATCACGTGTGGCCCAACTGTTGCACATTCTGCCAACTTTGTCTCCACAAAAGCTTTGGACACACTGAACCTTTCGGTCCTAGCATGAGTTTAGAACATTTCCTGAAGAGCCACAATCATATTGTGTGTAGTATATCCCTCAAACTGCATGTACAACTCAGGTTCCATACTAGCAAGTAGAAGGCAGCTTAACTGATTGTCAACGTCCAACACTCTCTGGTGGGCGTTTCTCACAGCAGCAGTTGCATTTTTAGCAGACTCGTCTAGTAAAGGGGTGTCTAGAACATCCTCCTTTTTCTCTACCCTGAGAACAATTCTCATGTTGCGGATCCAATCCGCATAATTTATTCCATTCAACTTTTCTTTCTCAAGGATCGAACGTAAAGTAAACGATGCGTTGACAACCATTTATCTACAACAAAATAATAATGCAAAATACTAAGACAACGTATCCATGACGGATTAAATTAAATTAACCATTTAACTGAATCTACTCCCAATAAAATCAATATCCCTCGATTGATTACTAGTGATTCAGGATCCACAACTAACAAGTCGACTAGTGAGCTTTGGCATCACCGCTAGAAGACATGGTAGATCGGTAAGCAACTCTTTGCTAATCATATCTCATATGACTCCTGTTGTTGGGTGACATCTCTATGTCTCGGCGTCCAACTCTTGTGCCCCAAAGCCCTTAACCATTAAGATGACTTTGTTCAAGGTAACCAAACCCCGTGCGAGTAAGTATCCTATACGAACCCATCTAGTCGAGGAAAATCAGTAGCACCCTAATTTTATAGACCCACCACTGATTGTACAAGACATGATGGTGCAAGGTTTGGGTGGGCCCACCAGCTTAAATATTCCGAGGGATCGTTCTACTTTTATCGTCACATGCTAAAATAACGTCGTTCGTCGCATGTAAACAAAATCAGAACGTTTAAGGACGGCATTCACACAATAATGACACGGTATGGCTCATTATCACAGGTAGATCTCCATATCCATTGTGTTGTCCATCATGTTGATCTCCATCTTCATGATCCATCATGTTGATCTCCATCTCCATGATCCATTCATGCCATCCTCCAGTGATGAGTCCTCCAAGAACTAACATCTAACGCATGCAAGTAAATAAATTACACAATCGCGCTAAGATCATCACAGGTTGGCACGCAGGCCATTACATTAACTTGACAATACATTTGGCTCCAGCTGTATTGCTGCACTCACGACGCGCAGGTCATGATTCAATTACATACATGCATCACATACACATAAGCGCCATACCGATCACATGAACTTCTGCAAAAACAAGTTAGGCGATTCGGATATCTAAACTTAAAACGAAGAAAACTCCATCTTCCTGGCCGAATTTCGCAAATCTGATTTCGGCAAAACTGCCAATGGCTGTCTGAATTAGACGTAATTTTTTCTGTAGATGAATTTTCATATAAAAATCGTCTCCATCCGAGATCGTATGCGAAAGTTATGGCTGTTTTACCGAACACCTTGTTTTCGCATCTATCCCCGGCCCGGTTTCAGATCCAATCTTCACCGCCACGCATCCCATGCGCCATGCCATTGACCTAAGTTCGATTCGACCAATCCAATTGATCTACATCTCACCATGTATGGATTTACGAGTATCACTTAGCTCCGATGGCGAAAAACCGACCGGTAGAAGCAATTCGTTACATGACCATCACAGTAAAGATCACGAAACGATCAGAGACTCGTATAGAACCACGCATATCTCCATATGCCCACGATCGAACCTATAACGAAGCAGCTACGGCTCTGATGCCACTGAAGGGATTCGGGAAGGCTATGCTAGCACAATACAAAACTGTGTACCCCCGAAGCCAGGAACAATTGCAGCTATAGATCTCAGATCGTTGCCACTAGACGCACAGATGCAACGGAACCGTCTCGGTGTAGAGAAGCGCGTCGAGGTAGCAGTGCCGTGAAGTTGCGAACGTCCGTCTGGTCCTGCGACACGTGCGGTTCATCCCAGTGCTCCAAGTGTAGCACCTCCGAGGTATCTACACGTACGAGGATGGAACGCCGAGCGCCGGTGTGCCACCACCCGGGCGCGCGCGGCGGGAGAGGAGAGAGCGACGGCTAGGGCTTGGGGCGGCACAGAATACTTGGGGCGCCCCCCTTTGCCCCTCCCACATATATATGAGGATGAAGACCTCCCATCCCTTCGTCCATTAGCAATACGGGACTAATAGATGTTGTAGTCCCTCTAGAGCTAATGGGCCATGCTAATGGGCTTTCACTTTGTAGGCTCATTAGTGGATCCAATCCAATTGGCCCTAGGGCATATATGCAACAATAATATATCCCAAAATCATGACACGTCAAAATTGTATGTCTAACCTTCCATCTTGTCTAAAATGCAATGTATTTATGACCGGAGGGAGTAAAATGTTCAGAACGATACCATCACCTGCTGAACCACACATCAGAGCTGCTATCCATTCCTCAAACAAATTCACCCAGCTATTCACATACAATGGGAAGAGCTAAACTACAGAAAACAACATTCAACTCTACGGGTCATCACAACAGTTCCAATTTTACAAATCATACACATAACACATACTAGTATATCAAGAAAAACCTGATGAAAGACCTTCTCCACCATACCTGGAAAGATCTAATGAGGTTTGGACGCTCAGCTCCTTTAGTTGCGTAGAACTGGAACCATTCCTCGAACAAACTCTGCTGCTGCCTGAGAGGCAGGGTTAGAAGGCCTCGCCCTAAATTATCCTGCAATGATCTGATATCTAGACCGTTGGAACAGCGCTGAAGCCAGCCAAAATCCAACATCATCATGCTGAACCACCCATGAAAGAGAAGGCTTCGTACTTCACCACGGCATTGCACTTTTCCTCTGCCAAGCGCAATGAACACACAGGCTGATATCTGGCTTAGCTCATACCTGATCACCGGTGATACCATGTATAGACCCAAGCCGGAAGGTCCGAGCTAGTGGAACAACAGAGGGTGACTGTTCTCGTAGTAGGTTATTTCCTGACACCTTCTATTCATAGTGTGTACATTATTTCTTCTAACGCGCCTTTCTTTCTTGTCCAATGTGCGAAAGAAGGGTAGTGGCAAATAATACTAATATCAAACATAGAAAGGTGCATTGGAACTAGCCAAGCATATCCCTTTATTCTACATATGTGCATCTATATATATTGCATTGAGCCATTGATTAATTAAATAGAGGAATTTTATAATACTTGAAATGATTCCATTTATAAGAAAAATGTCTTACCATGCTTCTCCATCTTCAGGTTATGTTTTGTCACATGGGTTTTACTTCCCCAGTTCTATGGATAATTTAAGGAATAATTATGTAGTGACAGATTCTAATGCAACAATTTGTATACGACTAGTTTCTTGAAACGACTTAAACAATGAGAATCTACTAGAAACAACAAGACATCCAGTCATTCATGTCCAACCATGATGATGACTGAAAGCAGAAAAAACAATGCGTTGACCAAAACGGTATTCGAAAACTTAGAAGCAACAATCATTATTGGTTTCTTTTATGCACCATGCATGTTGATTTCTATGTCTATCCAGTCCGTCTATCTCCATATACAGTTCTTCTAATTATATTTTCACCTATCAATTATCGTCGGTACTCCTAATACAGTGTCCTTATGATCCTTCGAATTTGAAAATCCTAATCTCAAACGGACTATTGTGTGTTAGCTTCCAATCACCAACTTCATTTGGAATTGCTTCGATAATGTTTGCAGCAAGACCGCTATGGAAACACGATTGCGAAGCTTTCTTTCTTAATTGGCAATAAGAACACCGACCTTGGCGGATGATGTTGATCAAAGAAATGTCTACTGACTGAAGCTATCAAATGTGCATAGCAGCAGTCATATATCCTTTTCTCTCACTTGCATCACATCGTGCCACTGTGCTTGAACACATTTTTGTTGGTAAAGTAGCTAAGGAGGCAAGACCAAACAAGCCAGTAGAACAGGGACGTGTTATCCTCATGGTTGACTATTTCCTGGGACCTTCCATTCCTACATATAGGAAGATTTGTTAATACGTTTCTAATACTGCACATTTCATTCTTCTCTTGTACGAGTGTAAAATATATAAAGGTGCAATGGCACTCGCAAAGCATCTGATGACGCATAAGTGCATCTTGCTTTCAATCATACTTATATGTGATACCTACAATTTTAAATGGTTCCATGCACCTTCCAGCTACATATATTGATGTGATTCTTAATCTTCAAATAAAGATTTGCTATCAGGGCACCGGCAATTTTACTATTACTAATTGGAGGCTCCTTTTGAAGGCTCCACGTGAGACCACCTAAAATCCTAGTTGGACACTCTAGAAAATTAGAGCCTTTTTTAAAGGCTTCACATGAAGCCACCTTGGGTCCTACGTGGACAGTGTAAAAATTACCCACCATTGCCTTTATAAAATGCCTAAATTTAGATACAAATTACCCACCATTGCCATTATAAAATATAACATAAAATAACCCCCCACCACCCCCCCCCCCCCCTTCCCAACCCACCCAAAAAAATAGGTACAAAATACCCCCAAATAATCATAAGAAAATTTAGATGTCATATTTTATTTGAAACTAAACAGTAAGAAAACCAATCTATATATCTTATCCATAATCTATATGTCAGCAACAATGTTGGAGGGGGCGTGAGGGCAGGGAGGAGGCCGGCATGGGAGGAGTTGGGGGCGCAAGTACTGTTCACGCCCATGAACAGTACTGTGAGCAGTAACTTGAGAGGAAGAGACGAAGTCGTAAAAGCTAGGGCAAGATAGGATTAATCTTTCTTGCTTAAACAAAATAGATTACATCTTTTTAGTTTTATAGTCTGACCAGACTTGACTCCCAAGCTAGCTAAGGATGGATCCTTCCATCTTACAACTCAATTCCTTAACTAGCTTAATATAAAGACTTCTAATAGACCACTGTACAATAGATGGAAGGGGGGGAAGGACGGCTGCGCCCCTGCCTGGGCTTGCCTTACGCCCGCTAATAGGCCTGCTAGGCCTCCCCGACCCGTTATGCCACTTATGCCAGTGACATTCTCCCACCCTTTGACAACCAGCGCGCCCTCATGCTGGTAGGCCTCCCAATCTTCAATGCCTGGAGAAGGTAGAGCTGCAACCATCTATCATCGGGCAAGAGTCATGTGAAGCTTTCCCTGAACCTTCTGCGCAAAGCGATTTCTAGTGTGGTCGATGCAAAAGTGGAAGAAGTAGCGAAGATCACCAGTGAAACCATGTAAGATGAAGTCGCGTGTTGGTGGGTTGGTGTAGTCGATGCGCATCATTGGTGTAGTTGGCGCTTGTGTTACGAGTTGTCGAGGTATGCCGAAGTCAAATATCAGTGTAGCTTCAAGTGCTGGCTGGGTGAAGTCATGGACGTGCAGCTTTGGACTAGGAAGAAGGTAGCCTGGTACCTAAAGACAAACGATGTGCTTGTCTTAGGACATGAGGCGAAGAGGATGTTGTGGTCGTGGCCGATGTTGGGGAAGACTGGTAGCGCCATCCTCTTCCTGTCCACCATGAAGGATATGCTCTAGATCATAAAGAACTGATATCCTGCATGATCAAAGAAGTGCACGTCATTTTGGACTCTAGTGGAGCATGGCCACTCTCGTGCTAAGAGGACTGTCGAAGAGAAACAATGGGGGTTATGATGGTCGTCGGTGTGTGCCCCCCACTGCTAGTACTCTCATCTTCTCCTTATCGCGGAAGTGGAGGAAGTGGCACAAATCACCAACGGAGCCGTACAAGACGAAGTTGCGATGGACCGGGCTGGTGTAGTCGATGCGTGCTGCTGGTGAAGCCGATGCCTATGGGATGAGATCTCAAGGCACGCCAAGGTCAAACTACAGCGTGGCTGATCGTGGTGGCATGGAGAAGCTGTGGACGTAAAGCTTCAGGCATGGGAAAAGGTAGCTTGGCACCCTGAACACAAACGAGGTGGTCGTCCTCGGGTACGCTGTTATGAGGTTGATAATGTCGCCAAAGAGCAGCTTGTAGTCATGGTCGAGCTCCGTTTGGGCCTCAATGCTGCTGCGCAGCCATGCCCGTGCTAGCAACATGGTCGCGGGGGAGCAGTGGGGGCCAATGATGGCTGACGGTGTGTGGCCTCCCGCCACCAGCAAGAGCTCATCCTGTCGAAGTCGCTTGCCAGCAGGGTGTCGATGAAGGGCAGCAATAGGTGAGACGAGAGTGGTAGGTACTTCACCCCTGGAAGAAGAAGACATTGTCGTCCAGCGTCCAATCCTGGGATGTTGCGCCATTAGCTATGGCAAGGATAAGGGCGGCAAGCTTCGGGTCGTCCAGCACAGCTCGCCTGATGTTGGTGAAGATGACAAGTTGTGGGGGCAAGTCGATGAAGGTGTTGGCATGTGTGGCGCCAGCCTCCGTGTTAGCGCACATAAGGTGTGCGCCTACTGCTCCTGTAGATGGTGAAGAAGAAGGAGCTAGCAATCCAAGTATGGTGCGTCCTGGAGGAGCGATGTCATCGATGAAGCGGTCAACGTGCGTGAGCCTGATGGTTAGTGTCCCAAAGTCCCACATGATAGGACCTAGGGAGGCCAACCATACCATGCTGAGGATGACATCTGTAGAGCCGTGGAGTCAGGGGCCATAACTAGCTAGGTGAAATTCCTTGTCACCGATCCACAGAGGCACATGGTGGAACATGCCCCTGCTGCGCATACTATTGTCGTTGCCGACCCTGATGTCAATGTCGACTTGCTTCTCATATGTGGCAACGATCTTGGTGAAGTTGCAGTCCACCATGTTGTGTGTGGCTCCATAGTCGACGAAGATGCGGGCACTTTTGCCCAACGTGTCCCCAAGGAGACACCTGGGGCACCACACCTTAGGGTTGCTCCCTGCTCGGCGTCGGAAGCCAGCAAGGAGTCATCGTTGTCGTCGCCTTACATGCCCTGACCAACTGGGGGCATCATCAGGGAGGGGTTGATGTCGTTTCACAGGACGTAGACACTCCGATGTCGATGTGGTGGCACGTTGTCTTTCTGCGAGGAAGATCCTTTAGGGGGCCTTCTCATCAAAGAAAAGGGTCGATGCATAAGAGGTTGCTAAAGCAGATGTAGAGGAGGCTGGCCAAGGATTGACCCCGGTTGTTGTGGAGGTGGCGACGTCCTTATAGTTGCTGGTGAAGATGTTGTCGTTGATGTCGCCGTGGAGAGGGCACCCATTAGGGCTCCCTTGTACGTCGTCGTAGCCGCTGCGGTTGTGGGATAGCCCTTTGCTAGGGCACCCTCTAGTGTTGTTGTAGCGGCTTCTTGGGTGAGGATGCCTCCTGCTAGGGCATCCTTGGATGATCCTGATGGTGCGGGGACGCCCACCACTAGGGATTCCTCACATGTCGTCGGTCTGGGCTTCGGTGCAGGGGTGCCCAAAGGCAGGGCACTCTTGGATGTTGACGACAAAACTTCTGAGATGAGGTCGCCCACATCTAGGGTTTTCTCACTTGTCGATGAGATGGTGCTCTTGGGCGCCTGGAGCTCCTGGAAGACCTGATTTGCAGCGGTCAGATCTGAAGTGGCCGTAACGCGGAGCTCCAAATTGTGCCCTAAGGTCACTATGGTCGTCATGCTACCTGCAGAACAGATCTGAACCTGTTGGATGATGTAGCTTGTGGGCTCCTTCTTTGACTCTTCATCACCATTAGATGGCTTAGGCGTGGAGTTGATGGTGATCCCGTCGATGTTGCCGATGATTTCATCAATGATGGAGGAGTTGTCAATCCCCTCCTCGGACAACACCTTAGTCGCGGCATCAGCGGCGGCTTTGCGCGCGCGCTTGCACGCGGCATCATGCCGGTCCTTCTCTGCCTTGGCAACAGCGTCAGAGTCCAGCTTGCCATCTACCATGGCCCTCAAGGGCTCGTCGATGTTGTCGAGATGCGAGTCAATCTTGGAGAGGGTAGCCATGAGCTTTTCTCCTTCCTTTTTACTTGTCTTTAGCATTGCGGTGAAATCACCCCAGAACTCCCCGATGGCGGTTAGTGCTTTGCCGGCGATCAGGATCGAACTAGGCAAGCTGATACCAGTTGTCAGCAACAATGTTGGAGGGGCGTGAGGGCAGGGAGGAGGCGTGGGAGGAGTTGGGCGGTGCAAGAACAGTAACTCGAGAGGAAGAGAGGATGTTGTAAAAGCTAAGGCAAGATAGGATTAACCTTTCTTACTTAAACAAGATAGATTGCATCCTTTTAGTTTTATAGTCCGACCGGACTTGACTCCCAAGCTAGCTAAGGATGGATCGTTCCATCGTACAACTCAATTTCTTAACTTAATATAAAGACTCCTAATAGACTACTGTGCGATAGATATATGGAAGGGTGGAAGGATGGCTGCGCCCCTACCTGGGCTTGCCTTACGCCCGCAAACAGGCCTGCTAAGCCTTCCCGACCCGCTATGCCATTTATACCGGTGACACTATATCTCTTCGTTACATGGTTCAACACGTTCTGGATGGTAGCTTTGACTGACGACTCTCCGTGCATTAGGGTAGTTGAGAAAACCTTGCAACCTCGCATCTTGCCACACCGCAGCGCAATGACAATGATCTACTGCCATGACTGTTATCAGAAAGGACCGTAGTCTTCACCCTAGCGACTTTGCATCTACATTACCACGCATGTCACCAGGCTCTTGCTGGCGGCCTTCTCTTCCATGGACATCGCAGAAAAAAGTGATCAATCTAACCTGGAATTAGTTGTGGCCAGTAATGGGTCATAGAGGTGTGATTCTATTCATAATTGCATCGCATGGTCGTGCATGCAGCCACTGGTAGGGGTAGTAATGGGTCATGGCCCTTATGCCCTCTTCACGATCCAAGGTGGACCAGGTCGAACAAAATCTCCAGACACCATGGCAGCCAGCACGTGCGAGTCTCCGGCCTCTGTCCCATCATCCACCCCTAAACTCATAGCTGGCTCGCTGGCTTGGCACTCTCATCCCTCTGGCTCTTGTGTTTCCAATCAATAGAGTTCCTCGTGCTTAATGCTGTATGGGCTCAGCAAGTGTAGGTAGGCAGATTGTTCATTTGCACGTAGTTTTGTTCCTTCCTTCTTATGAAGGCTAATCAGTAATCGCACTGCCTATATATTTAGTACAGTAGGAGTGCATAGATGGTGTTTGATGAAGTGTCTGTTCGAAGAGTTGTGCTGCTCGATGGTGTTCTCCATTAACAGAAACCAACTGTGGCAACCGGCTCACCCTTAGGTTGATTCCTAGCTCCATCAGCTGTAGCTGGGTTCGCGGTTGTACAGTTCTCTCTTTTTGTTTTAACGAGAAGGCTATCCAGTTTATCTCATGTCGCATACCATGATAATCGATCTAAGGATTTTCGGTTCATGGTTGTTCTCGTTAGAAAGCACCAGGAGGGAACTGTGAGTAAAAAAAGAAGCAGTGAAATACCAGGAGAATCACATTAAACAGTATGAATGGGGCTTGATATAAAATGAACTTAACATTAACATTCAGTCGGATAATAATGTTTGATTTATATTTTAGGAATGAAAAATACATTTGTATGATATACATCTGTAAAATTAATATTCTAAATTTGTGTTACTCCCGCACATTCTAAAGCTTAAAAATACAACGAATAATCACACATATTTCTATGGCTCATTTGTAAAATCATTATCCTGTGTGCAACAACAAGAAAAAATACCAACCCCCCCTCCCCCCACACACACATACACACAAATGAAAAACTTAAAGTTGTAAGGACACCTAAATCTATATACAACCTACTAATATGTACCATTATAAAATAATTTTTCAAAGCACTTCTATATTCTAAATTATCAATTTCTATCATTAGCAATTTAAAAACGCTAATTCAATATGAAAGCACGATGTGACGATATAGAGTAATTAGCAACTAAAGTATCATACCAGTGTAAAAGATATAAGAAAAATGGCTATCTGAATATTTTGTTGGGTATGAGCAAAAATAAGCAATTTGTAGTCAATTGTGAGAAAATATTTATGTGAGTTTTTTTCCAATAATTATGTCTCTTAAAAACATTAGCCCGTGCAGGAGCATGGGTTGATGGACTTGTACCATTGATTCGTTTGCATCCTTAGATTAATGTAAGATGTTATAAATAGTTGTGCGCCAGAACCTACCATCAATGCCAACAGATTCTATCGCAGAATGCATGTGACATCCAAGGTTAAAAAGTCACACATGCTGCATAAATGGGTTTATCTTGGCAATTTCATCAATATGATCTAACAAACACAATTTGTTGTCCTACTGAGCATTAAGCACCATTATTTCTACTGACTCATATTCCATAAAAAAGGTAACTTTGAAAATTATCTGAAAATAACTAAAATATCCATATGCAACCAGTTCTGAAAACAGATAGTAAATACGAAACAAATATCCATAAAAAAGGTAACCTTCACTACTACACAAACCACCTATCACAGCCGTTTTGGCAAAACCGGCTGTGATAAGGCATCACAGCCGGTTTTTTAGCCGATGGAGGCCGATGACATAGCAACCGGCTGTGAGCGGCACATCACAGCCGGTTTTTTACAAAAACCGTTTGTGATAGTTGGCCGGCACATCACAGCCGGTTTTTTAAAAAACCGTTTGTGAAAGTTGGCCGGCACATCACAGCCGGTTTTTTACAAAACCGTTTGTGATGTGCACTATCACAACCGGTTTTTGTTAAAAACCGTTTGTGATGAGGTGTGTTAACTAGGGCTCGGTAAAAAAGGTCATAACTCTTAGCTTCGATGTCCAAAATAGGTGATCTTGGACTTTATAAAAAGCTTGTTTAGAGGACTACACATCCAAATTGAATGCTTTACTCCAAACATGTTGGATCAAAGCAAAACTACAATCCAAGACCCACCTCAAACCATCATCATCAACAATTTGCAATGCGACTTTTGCAAATTAACCATTTTCTTGCCAAGGCTAGTATTGTAAGACCCCAGATTTTTCTCAAAATCCGGAGGCTACCAAAAATGTAAAAAAAACACACACACACAAGTCTAGAATTTAAGGAAAAATTCGAAAGAGTCTCCCTTGTAATAGGACATACTGGACAGACAATTCACATAACAAACTATGTAAGCAAGGTAAATATGCATCCCAACCATGCAACGGGACTATGTAACAAAACCATTACTGAACCCATCCAACCATGCCACCAACTCAAGCACGGCATAAAATAGAATCACCAACTTCAACTAGTTACAATTTGAATGAAAGAACGTGGTTAGCTAAATGTGGGCATAATCAAATGTGTGCATGAATGGGTTAACGCTACTCCCTCTTCCTAGGTATGCCGCAATCATTTGGTACCTAAAAACCAGATAAACACAAGGGTGAGTAAAAATACTCAATAAGTACAATTAAAACAAGAAGAGCATATAGAAACCATAGTCCATGAATAATGGGTGAGACAACACCATGAAACAGCAGTTTCCATCTGAAACGGACGGTACCAGAATAACTCCTTTGCATTTACCGGTAAAGCCGAGTAAGTGGGGCCAGCACTTACTCACATGAACCTGAATAAAAGAACCAGATTGCACTCCGAATCCACCGGTACTTGAATTGAATTTAAATATGAAAGAATTACTTCAAACTTGAATCACATAACCAGAACTTGTATGGTCTGTTGCATAGGAGTTCAGAATATCCTGAATCCAGAGTGGTTTAACCATTGATTGTAGTTGAATGTGCAATAGGTGAGCAACTCGTGATAATGCATCTGCAACTTTGTTGTCTTTTCCTTGCTTGTAAACAATTTTGAATTGTAATCCCATGAGTCTAATCATTGCCTTTTTCTGCAGATCAGATTGGAGATGTTGCTCTGCCAGATAACACAGACTTGTATGGTCTGTATTGATGATAAATTCCTTCCTTTGTAAATAAGGCCTCCACCTTTCCACTGCCATGATGAGTGCAAGGAACTCTTTTTCATAAATGGATAGCTGCTGATGTGCCTGGGCTAAAGGCTTGCTAAGATAACTAATGGGACGACCTTGCTGCATCAGGACAGCTCCAATACCAGTATCACAAGCATCTGTTTCTAGCTGGAAGGTTTGTGAAAAATCTGGTTAGGCTAACACAGGTGTGGTGGCCATTGCTTGTTTGAGGGCCTTGAAAGAATTGTCAGCTGCTGAATCCCACATGAACTGCTTTTTCCTCAGTAGGTTGGTTAATGGTTTAGCTAGAATACCATAATGCCTGACAAACTTTCTCTAGTAGCCAGTTAATCCCAAGAATCCTCTGAGTTCAGTAATATTTGTAGGTATAGGCCACTTTTGCATAGCCTCTATCTTTGCTGGATCAGTTGCCACTCCCTCCTTTGAGATGATATGACCCAAATAATGTAGTTGCTCCAGAGCAAAAGCCATTTCCTCATCTGGTGATAGATCCTCATCTTCTTCTGGCTCAAATCCCTTTTTCATGCACTTGAATGGTTTGATGAAGAATTTGTTGTTTCTGAGTGTGGTAAGAATCACTCTCAGGTGAATCAGATGGGACTGCAAGTCTTTGCTGAAAATCAATATGTCATCTAGGAAGACCAGTGCAAACTTTCTGAGATATGGAGCTAGAATAGTGTTCATGATACACTGGAATGTTGCTGGTGCATTTGTCAATCCAAATGGCATTACTTTCAATTGATAATGCCCATGGTGTGTCTTGAAAGCTGTTTTGAACTCATCCTCTTGTTTCATCCTCACTTGGTGGTATCCTGATCTCATGTCCAGTGTTGTGAAATATCTTGTTCCAGCTAGTTCATCCAAAATTTCATATATGATTTGTAATGGAAACCTATTCTTAATAGTCATTGAGTTCAGTTTTCTATAATCTATGCACATTCTCCATGTTCCATCCTTCTTCTGTACCAGCAATACTAGAGAGGCAAATGGGCTGGTACTTGGTGTGATAAATCCAGCTGCTAATAATTCCTGGACTTGCTGCTCAATTTCATCTTATGATGTGGGGCATATCTGTATGGTCTTGAGTTAACTGGTAGAGCATCAGGTAGTAAAGGAATAGTATGATCATGGCTTCTATGTGGTGGCAGCTGAGTAGGCTTATCAAAAACATCCTTGAATTCCTGTAACAGTTTCTTTAGAGCTTCTGCAACAGGTGGTACTTGTTGTTGTTGTTCCACAATTACACAAGCCCAAATGTCATTACCCCCTTGGACCATTTAACCAATTGCTCCACTGTCATGTGCTTGATTTCTGTTGTTGGTGTTGAAACAATGCCTTGCAGTTTGATGTGAATATCATTCTCATCCCATTCCATAGTCTTGTTCTTCCAGTGACAGCTCATTGTGCTTCTAGGCTCCAACCAGTCATAACCCAAGATAGCATCATAAACTTCCAAATCAAGGACTCTCATGTCAGTTCTAAATGTATAACCTTGTATCCACCACTCCATGTTGGGTATACATGAGTTGCTGAGGAGAACTGAACCATCTGCCACTTTCACTTGAGCAGGTGGTGCTGGTATAGGCTGGAGTCCTAATTTCTTAACAAAGGCAGCACTGATAAAACAGTGTGAGCTTCCAGAGTCCACTAAAGTCAACATTACCTGATTTTTTACTAAGGCTCTCAGTCTAATTGTATTGTCATTGGTCTTGCTGGATATGGCATTCAGTGATAAATGAAGCATGTCTTGCTGGATTGCATCTTCCTATTCCAAATGAAGGAGGATATCATCGTTCAGCTCCTGCTGATTCAGCTCTTCCATTGTGAGTGTGTTCAGTTGTGGCTTTGGTCTCTTCTCACAGACATCTAAATCAGTCGGGGTAAAAGGTGCAGCGCAGTAGTAGCAAAGATTGTTGGCTTTACTGAAGTCCCTAGCCTGTCTGGCCTTCCAGAGTTCACTTGATTGTGTAAAGCCTTTTTGTTCTCTTGGTGCAGTATTAAAAGACCTGGGAGTAGGATAGTTCCTGGATGCTCTACCTTTTGCTTTTTCCCCTATTTCTTCCTGGATAAGGGCTTGAAGTAAGGCTTTTTCCACTTTTCTGGGCATTTGTGCTTGAACAACATATCTGATATCCTCCTTGAGTCCCTGAACAAACTGGGTGGCAAAGAACATATCATCAAGTCCAGTGTTATGCATGGCCAGCTGGAACCTTGCTTCCTTAAATTGCTGATGGTATTCAGTCATTGTGCCAGTTTGCTTGAGACCCATCATCACAGTCATGGGTCTCCCATAATCATAACAGCCAAATTTTTCTTCTATTGCAGCAGTGAATTCTTCCCAAGATCCCAAATCATGTTGCTGTTTATATGCTCTCAATCACCTTGATGCATTGCCTTCAAAATTCATAGTTGCTGAAGGTACCCATAGGTATCTAGGGATATCAAAAATTTTGAAATAATCCCTACATTTGTCTATCCAGACCTTGGGGTTGGTACCATCAAACTGAAGGAAATTCATTTTGGGTAAGGTATTCTTAAATCCTTTGTGCCCTTGCTCAGAACTATCAAGTCTGTTCCTATTCATGCCAAAGCTATGATTCTGTGGTGGTTCCTCTCTATGACTGTCAAATTGCTGCGTGTTTGCTTGGGATCTATGTGGGTGTACTGTGTCACTATCATTCCCAGAATTGAAATTTCTATGGTGAAATTAGTTACCTTGATGCTGCATGCGTGGGTGCACGATTTCCACATCATCATCATCATCAAATCTTGGTGGTCTATTGAAATCTACCACGAGTTGACCCACTACTCAACCAGTCCCGACTAGCTGCATGGTCATTGTTGCCTGATCTTTGACTGATTGATCTAGGACTTGAGCAGTGAGATCCATTTGTGCCTTCATCTGATCTTGCTTGTCTTGCATGGAGCTTAGGTGATTCTCCACAGCACCCATCTTGCAAAACAGCAAATCAAGATTCTGTTGCAGATGTTCTCAATGCTCTGCCTCAATCTCTTCATGTAAATCCATCTCATCCAGCACAAGCTAAGTTTGCACCGATGGCTTCGCGCCTGTCGCTGCGTTACGGTACCGAGACTTCCCAATTGAGTCTGCTGAAGAGGACCCCGCCGCCGCAATCCCCACCGAAATCCGAGCCAGCGTACTCAAGGCAAGTATGCTGCTCACGAGCTCGACTCCTAAGATGCAGATTTGGCTCCGGAATTTTACGCAGAAACAAGTGTTCTGCAACCCTCACCAAAGAGCATCTTCCACCGTCGCCTCCACAGAATCGAATTCGACACAAGTGCTCGGAATTTTACACGGAGACAGATGCTCTGCAACCCTTGCTCGTGACGAATCTTCCGCTAACTTTGGGTAAATTGGGGTTGTTCTTCACGGGTCCGAGCTTAGAGAATGGATTTCACCTGGGTGAGCCAGAACTTCTCTTTGCTACGCCGATCGAACTGAATTCGGAAGATTGGCTATGGATTGTGGGTAGGATCGAAGGAATCGCGAAATTTTATGAATCCTAACCCGATAACCTGTCTCTGATACCACTGTAATCACCCTTAGCTCATCGGCTAGATCAAACCGAGAGCGTGAGCTAAATCATAGACGGAAATCAGAAGTGGGTTTTTATCTGCGAGGAACGGGAGGAAGAACACCTTCCTTTACCCAAGTTCATGTTTCAAGTTCAGAGATAATAGATAGCATTCTGTTTCGCTTATAGAGCATGGCTTATAGCCGCTCGTTGACGGCCACGCACGGCCAACCTGTCGGCGACTACTATCAGGCGCTTGTCATGTTTCCGCCTTCGGTCACTGTTGGCGTATTCGTTGTTGACGTCTCCTCTTGACGATGCTCCCCAGCTGTGACACGGGACCAGCGGGTCCGCGCTGCCATCCACAACCCTGGACGGCCGGGCCGCCGCCTGCACCGGGGTCGTGACCGGCGGGTCCACGTTGCCGCTCGTGCCGGGGCCTGCGGGTCCGCGCTGGCCGCTTCGGCCGCCCCCGCCCGCCCTCATGCCTGTACCCGACGCCGCCGCCAGGGCTGGGGCCTGGGGGAGCTCGCCTGCGAGAGAGGAGAGAAAGAGGATAAGGCCTCGGTGGATATGAGCGAAAGGAAAAGAAAACTAGAGAGAAGAGGGAGAAGGAAGAGAAACAGATAAAGTTGGGAAGTGAAAGAGAAGGGAGAAGTGACGGAGATAAATGTCTTGATGGTCAATTTAGTACCGGATTTTTGACAACTGGGACTAAATGACTAGGGACCAAAGGTCGTTTCTCTAGTAGTGCACTGACGGCACATATGACTAGGGACCAAAGGTCGTTTCTCTAGCATGGCGGTTAGGCTTGATGATGTCACATAAGGTGATTGGCTTGATGATATTTTTGTGTTATATATTAGGTTGATTGAATTAAACTTAACTTGAACTTACATACCTAAAATCTGTAAGGAATCTGAGGTTCATATTGCAATATTGAAAAATTAAAATAAGCATTAGCTTCTGCAGTTATGTACACATCCAATGCAAGACGTTATATATGCAGCTACGAAAGTGTTTTCTTCGTGTAGACGACCTATGTTCTTCTCTTTTGTGAAAGGATAGATGGCCTCTGCTGGTTAATGATGAGATAAATTTTACAACACAAGAACTTAAGCTATTTTCTCTCTGTTCTTCTCTTTTGTGAAAGGATAGATGGCCTCTGCTGGTTAATGATGAGATAAACACGTGTTAAGTGAGATCAGATTCAGCTTCCTGTTCTACAAAGTTCAAAAAGAAGCATAAACTCGCACACGCCTTGATTCCAACTCTTTACACAATAAATAGCCGATAATTTCCGAACCAGGTTTTTCAAGTACTGGGACTGTTGTGGGTATCCATCGATCTCCTTTATAACAGGCATAGTAGCTGTCCAATTTTAAAGAGACAAAGCATGTGTGCTCGAGCCCTTTTTTTCGGTAATGCTAGGAACCTGATGTCTGGACGCGCATACCCCCGTGAGACAGCTACGTGGCACGATATTGTCCTAGCGTTACTCTCCCAACGATATTTATCTTCTTCCACCGTTTCATCCCAACCAGACTCCATATTTCCACGCCGACCAGATTTCCTCTCTTCTCCAGTCTCTCCCTTTCAACTCCGAATCACCATGCCGGCCACCGCCACCCTCTAATCGCCGACCGACCCTCTCTCCCGAGCCTCGTCGCCGCCCAGCCACATCTTCTCCCTGGAGTCGTCATCACCTGGCCATCCCTTTTCCCGGAGCTATTGTCAAACAACAATTTCCCTTCCACAACCGAGGGGGGGAGGGGGGGCACGACGTACCCACGGGAGGTGGCGCCGCGGCTGTTGGGCGGAGGGGCAGCCGTCGAGGGCACGACATCCCCATGGGAGGCGGTGCCCGGCCGCCCTGAACCCTGACGCTACCCTGCGCCCCTACCGTCCCTCTCGTGAAGCATGTCTCCATCCAGACTTCACTCCCTTGGGTCCCGTTGCCGGTCGTCCCCTTCCCTTTCCCAGGGCCTATCGTCGGTCGACCCTTCCCTCCCCTGGAGCCGTGCAAGGCTGCCGGCGAGCTCTAGGCTGGCGGTGAGAAATTCGGGGCGGCGAGGCCCCATGTTGTTATACTAGAATTTTTTTGATGTTTCAGCTGCATGATTTCGATGTTGCAGTAGCTTTATTTCGATGTTGCATGAATTGATTGGATGTTACATGAAACAGAGCTCAACGCAATATTGTAGTACAATTTTTTCAATGTTGCAACTTCATGATTTTGGTGTTGCAATAGTCTTGTTTTGATATTGCATGAATTTGATTGGATGTTTCATGTGAATTTGATTGGATGTTTCATGAAACAACACGGAAACATCACTTTGATGTTGCTTTACTCAACTCCCGCGGCCGGATGATGTTGGATGGATGGTATTCGATGGCATTTCTGTGCGCATTCTCGATGTTGCAATTATTGACTTCTCATATTACAAACACGCATTCTTGGTGTTGCAGATGCACTTTTTTTATGTTCAGGCCCGGCCCTGAGGGGGGGCAAGAGGGGCGGCCGCCCAGGGCCCCCAAAACCAAGGGGCCCCAAAATTATTATATCGTGTATATGTTAACTGGTATTTGGCTCAGTGGAAGATAACGAGTGCAGGACGCCATGCCGAGTCGATCGCGTGGGGAGGATTGCTCTCCTCATACCTTGCATGTCGATCTTTTTCTTTTCCATTCCATGGCCCCATCCAAGACTCCAGTTTTATTCGGCTGTTCGGCAATCGGCGTCTCACTCAGCTTCCTGCCGCCTCCGAGAGATCAAGCTGTGCTGCCCTTCATTAGGTGCTCTTTCTTGCCTTTGGAATCGTGTAGCTGTACTGCGTTTATATGCTTGGTATTAGACTCTTGGTGCAACCATTTGACTGATGGATGATCTCCTTCTTGTTGCCAATAATGCTGTTGCCTAGCACATCTCCAATTTCGTTTGATTGCTTCATTACCCAGCTCTTGTATAGGAAGCCGATCAAAAGTTCTACTAGTCTTTACGGAAGTATCTTGAGTTCATTTTTTTTTCTCCATCTTGAGGGGAGCTTTTATTCTTTATTATATATTCTCATATATATTTGAGATTAATAAGTTCTACAAAACAATCCCTAAGATCCTGTTAAGTTCATCCATCTTTGCAGATCTGCGATAATTTTAAATCACTAGTTGGGAAAAAAAGAAAATAGGTAGATGATGGGTTGATAGAATCACATTAGTCTAGATTAATAACTTGTTTTCACTGCTAATATGGTGTCTGCATTAAGGGCCCCTTTTTTTAATTTTGCCCTGGGCCCCCAAAATCCCAGGGCCGGCCCTGTTTATGTTGTAAAAAAATTTATATGTTTCATGCAACAATACCCGATGTTACGGCGGGAATTTTCACTGCTACTGTGTCGTCCAATCCCGTCGGACGTCCAGGCGCTAGCATCTCCCTTATTTTTTTCCTTGCAGCCCAATATAATGTCAAACTGGGGTAGGCCTGGAGCATTGTCATGTTGGAGGCGGACCATTTCCCGGAAGCTCTTTATCCTTGTTAGCAACTAGTATGGTATCCATGGACCATGGCACAGTTTTGTTTGCTCACATGCAAGTATGGGATCGGAAGTCATCTGGAATTTGCAAAGTGGAGAGCTCTGTTTGTCAGGTATACGTGTGATCCGCCCCTTCTGCGTTTATGTTCTAACGCATTGCATTGCAAAGTAGAGAAGCACTTCAAGATCTGAGGGACGTGCGAGGAGGTTCTTTTGGCTTCTCTGCTTGTGTTCGTCGCCGGCGAACTCAGCTCCGCTCCTCTCGAGGAGCTTGTTGTAATCTAGCCTTCTTTAGAGGACTTGCTTGTAATGTGGCCGCGCTAATATAATACATATATATGCTTTTCTTTAAAAAAATATCTGAGAGACGCATAGGGGCACGGCGTTTTAGAGGGCGGCGTGCTACCGCCGCGCCTGTTAGAATTACTTGTTATCGTCGTGGTTGGCTTTTTATTTCATCTATTTTTTAATTTTTGTAATCACTAAGAGCACAAAATGCTTACATGGATGAAACAAAACACACACATATTGAATGAAGTAGACAATATGCATGGAATGTACGTACATAGTAGCAATCATGAACAGTGATGGTTTCATGCTGGCATGACTCCTCAACAAACTCGATGGCGGTAAGGCATATGTTATCGACCATAGAGAGCATGATTGTCTTGACATAGAGTGCACAGTTAGGAGGGCCTTTTGCCATTACTGCGCTAGAGCTCGTAGGAACTGAGGACTGAAGCGGCGCGATGTGACGTTGTTGGCCTGCTGGCCGACGAATAAGAAAGAGAGGGGAGAGGACAACTTGAGGACAGGAACTACGGTTCGGCGAACTCGTCTCACGAAAAACGGTGGTCGTGAGCTTCACATGTAAGGTCGGTAAGCCCGTGGTGGACGGTATGTCCCTCCGAGGCAGATGCACCACCTCTGATCCAAACTGGGGCTCAAGAGCATGGAAAAAGGTGGCGAGTTGACACGTGATGTGAGAGATTGTGCGAGCAGCCGAGGAGCGCAATATTTGTGTCACATTCTAAACTTCGTGAGGAGGCAACGACAGCTCTAATGCATGAAGGGCACCACAATTTCATTTGGAATCATGTGGCGAGGACGCACCGACTCTGGTTGGACGCATTTTTTTACCGGTATGGATGCATAACGGTGGTCGTTAGCTTCACATGTAAGGTCGGTAAGCCCGTGGTGGATGGTATGTCCCTCCGAGGCAGCTGCACCACCTCTGATCCAAACTGGGGCTCAACAGCAGGGAAAAGGTGGCGAGTTGACACGTGATGCGAGAGATTGTGCGAGCAGCCGAGGAGCGCAATATTTGTGTCACGTTCTAAACTTCGTGAGGAGGCAACGACATCTCTAATGCATGAAGGGCACAACAATTTCATTTGGAATCATGTGGCGAGGACGCACCGACTCTGATTGGATGCATTTTTTTTACCGGTATGGATGCATGTATTTCTTCTAGAGATAATACTGAGGTACCACCAGACGTGATACTCGTTTGAAAAAAATAGACATACTGTAGCGAAAGAAATATGTTGTAAAAAAAGTTTTAAAAGGCAAAAAAAAATAGTGCACTATAGCGCACTATAGCTGACTGCAGCGCTATAGTGCGCTACAGTGCCAGAGGCGCTGGGGAGTGCGCAAACCTCCCCGCGCTATAGAGATACTTACTCTTTCGGCGACATGGATATACCTATTTCTTCTGGAGATAATGCCAAGAAGCAACACGTAAAGTGCAACGTTGAAAGTTTGAAACCACGTGGCAGGCAAGGATGTGCCAACTATAGGTGACGATGCTTTTTTTGACATAGATGTACTTATTTTTGCTAGTGACAAAATTAAAGATGTACTCATATATGAAAAGAAAAAAATAAAAAAATAAAAAATGAAAAAAATAAAAGAAAAATAAAAAATAGAAAAAGAAAAAATATTTGCTACAATGCCACGATCGCTGGGAGGACGCCAAACCTCCCAGCGATATAGAGTTACTTATATACTTACTCTTTCGGCGACATGGATGTACATATTCTTCTAAAGACAATGCCAAAAAGCAATACGTAAAGCGCAACGTTGAAAGTTTGAAACCACGTGGCAGGCAAGGATGTACCAACTATAGATGACGATGCATTTTTTGACATAGATGTACTTATTTTTGCTGGAGACAAAATTAAAGTAGTACTCATATATGAGAAGGAAAAAACCAAAAAAAGAAATGAAAAAAAAAGAAAAGAAAAAAATATGAAAAAAGAAAAAAAAATTGCTACAGTGCTCGACTCGCCGGGAGGGCGCCAATCCTCCCGGCGTTATAGAGTTACTTATAAGAGCAACTCCAACCGGTACCTCATCCCACCTCTCATCTGGATTTTGAGAGCCGAACAGTGAAAATGCGTCTCCAACCGATGCCTCATCCAAACCCCGCGCTCTCATCTGGACTCTCATCCGTCACCGCGGACTCTCACTTGGAGGAGCTCCTACTCGAGCTCTCATCCAGGCACAGGACCAACCGCCCTCTCTCGCGCCATGGCTGGGAAACTTCCGGATCGAGGCCACACCACGCCGCCGGCCACCACCCGTCCTTCTCCACCATGGAATCGAGCAAAGAGAGGGAAAGAGCACCATGGAACCAAGCAGAGAGGGAAAAAGAGCACCATGGAACCAAGCAGAGAGGGAAAGAGAAGTACAACACGCAACCGACCATGCCCGCACCTGCAGCTCCGCGTCCAGCCCGTGCCGCTGACCACGCCCGTGCCCGCGAGGGGCCGCGCGGCTGCTGCTAGGAGCCCGGCTCTTGGGAGCAGCGGCACCTAGCCTTGCCCCCAGCTGCCGGCTGCCGCAGTTTGAGCTCCTCCACATGTCAACAAGAGAGAGGGAGGGGATAAACGGAGGGAGACCGAGCGAAGAAGACGAGCTGAACTCGCCTGCCCATGTGCCGATGTGTGCTGTGCATCAGAAAGTTCAGGAAGGGTAGTGGCGTGGGTTGGCCTATTTATTTTTCAATTTTATTTTCCCAAATATCTCATGACAATTTAGTCAATTGATATTTAGATTGATTTTTCAATACCATAGTCCTTTTTATTAGTCTTTATTATGTATCCATTATTGATATTTGTAAACAATACAGTAGACCTGGTAGTTACAAAATAAGAATAAAAATAGAGGTAGGTGGGAAGTAAGGAGGCATATGAGAGATCGGTTGGAGTGCGTAAAGAAGTAGGAGGTTGAAAAGTGGATGAGAGATCCTCATGTGAAGTAGGGGTCTAAATTTGAGAGATCGGTTGGAGTTGCTCTAAGTGAGCAACCCGTATTTGTTATTGCATCTTCAAGAAGCGTCTGAGAAGCTTGACTCTTGTGGCTTCGCTAATATAATACATATTTGCTATTAATATGGCTACGCTAATATAATACATATATACTTGTCTATCGACCGCCTGAAGATCATGAATTAACTATTGCATCTTGTGGCTGATATGGTCGCATACAAATACGATAAAACAATAATGATACCGACTGAAATATAGTTCAATCGAACTACTCGTGTAACATATGCCCAGACAACAAATTAATGTGCTTGATAAAAATATCCGATCAATATGTCATATAGAGTATATTCATGATCGAAAAGATCACGCAACACTGTACGGCAGCATAGGAACATCAAGTCCAACGCTTGTCGCTTCATCATCATGATCCAACACATTGCTATTGCTTCTTCAGCGGAGCCTTGATCCCAAGCAGTCATTACTTTATAAAAACAAAAAAAGGTTGATTTGGAAGTACTGATGCACATAAAAAAAATTACTTGTGGAACATTTGCCAATAGAACAATGGGAAAAGTCTTATTTTCAACCTCCAACTATAGCATAAGGCCGATTTTCAACCTACAACTATAAACCCGGATACGAAGGAGTGAAGGACCACCCAAGTATCAAAACCGTGCAAATTTAACCCTTTGAGTGGTTTTGTATTTTTTTTAAAAAAATAAAAAGTTTTGATTTAATAAAAATTTCATAACCAATTCATTTCAAATCTCAAAATATGAAATTGGTACCCAACTTTTTCTAAAAATGTAGGTTGCCACTCTACTTGAAGTTATTTACATATTATATTTTATTATTTTTAATTTTTATTAGTCATAATAAAATATAAGAAATATGACCAAATAAGATTCAAATAACATCAAATAGAGTATCAACAAATACATTACATTTCAAATAATTTTTTGGTACCAATATGATATGTTTTTTATTTTAAATGAATGAGTTCTAAATTTCTTATTAAATTAAAACCTTTTGAATTTCTGGACAAATGCAAAACCGCTCTCAAAAACCACTTAAAAGGGCCAAATCTGCCGTGTTTTGACAGTTGGATAGCCTTTCATATCGGTTTTGTAGTTGTAGGTTGAAAATAAGACTTTTGACATAGTTGACGGTTGAAAATTGAACTTTTCCCTAGAACAATTAGAGCCTGGTTGGTTGAGTGATTTTGGCATGCCAAAGTCTAGGCAAGCCAAATGTTGGGCGCAAAAAGGTACCAATGTTTTGGCCAAAAAAATATGAGATGTGAACAACATTTTAATAGTAAATCAAATAGCGGTAAAAAAATTGGTAACTTTTGTCTGGCTAAAACTTGAGCATGCCAGTTTGACACCCAACCAATCAGTCCTAGGCCTTCTCCAGCGGTGGTACTGATTCCTGGAGACGTCGTCAGCCAAGTAAATATTTTTTAATCGCATCCTGGACTCATGGGTCCCATAAGCTAATAAAGAATCTGTTGCATGACAATTCGCTTGCTTTACTAGGCAACCTGGGTCCCGCATGCCATGAAATAGCCTCTCATGGCCCAATGGATGATGGCCACCTCGATTCTATGGGAGAATCTACTGCATGCTAATTTTTTAGTCTGCGATTTTTAGGCAGCGAGGAACCTAAGCCTACTTTGGGTGCGATGCTCTTCTCTCTCCACGAAGTTTCGCCTGGTCAGCTGAGGATGCGGCCACTCGAGAAGGCTTTAACATGCTTGATAAAAATTTTCGCTCAAAGACACGAACTGAGTTTGACCTCTACAACCCGATCTAGGATTGGCAGGCAGTGACTTGACGGCCAAAGCCATCACTGCAGATTCACGATGGCCATGGCAACTCATCAACGTCATATTCTCAGACTCTGCATCTACCACAACACCTGCATCGAGCAGGTTCTCAAAAAAAACCCACAACACCTGCATCGAGCAGGCATGGGGTCGACAGCGGCCTCAAAGGCACCTTCATTCATGAGGACAGTAATGTTTGATAAGTGTGTTCATATTATTTAGGCTATGAGATCCTGAATCCTGTGGATTACTCATTTTCAGTTTCCTAATCATATAGAGTATAGTCATCAAACACTGTATGCTACTATAGGAATTCAGTCCAACACATTATCATGATCTCAGCACATCTTTGTGATCTTTATCTTATAATGCTTCAAAATTCAAATTCCGACTGAAGTCCGCATTGTTATCGCTACTTTAGTAGCACCTTATCCAAGCAGTGACAAGTTATATAAAGACAACAAGGTCCATTTGGACGTACAGATTCGTCACTATAGACTTGACTTATGAGATGCGTTACTGAAATGGGCTACAAACTGTGCGTACTAAGCCCATGTCCTGGATATATGTGGGGCATCTGGATCCAAAACTAATGTTCACCCTATAATTCGCATTTGAGATATAATATATCCCAAAATTATAACACGTCAAAATTGTATGTCTAACCTTCCATCTTGTCTAAAATGCAATGCATTTATGACTGGAGGGAATAAAATATTAAGAACGATACCATCACCTGCTAAACCACACATCACAGCTGCTATCCATTCCTCAAACAAATTCACCCAGCTATTCACATACAACGGGAATTGGGAAGAGCTAAACTACAGAAAACAGCATTCAACTCTACGGGTCATCACAACAGTTCCAATTTTACAAATCATACACATAACACATACTAGTAGATCAAGAAAAACCTTAGCTTCGATGTTCTACCGATGATCTAATGAAAGACCTTCTCCACCATACCTGGAAAGATCTAATGAGGTTCGGACACTCAGCTCCTTTAGTTGCGTAGAACTGGAACCATTCCTCAAACAAACTCTGCTGCTGCCTGAGAGGCAGGGTTAGAAGGCCTCGCCCTAAATTATCCTCCAGTGATCTGATATCTAGACCTTTGGAACAGCGCTGAAGCCAGCCAAAATCCAACAGCATCGTGCTGAACCACCCATGAAAGAGAAGGCTTCGTACTTCACCACGGCATTGCACTTTTCCTCTGCCAAGCGCAATGAACACACAGGCTGATATCCGGCTTAGCTCATACCTGATCATCGGTGATGCTTGCTCGTGCATACTGATGAGCCTGTCTTGCTTCGCCCACAGTTCTACAAATTCCTCTGCCATGTCATTGTTCACAAGAATGTCTAAAAGCCAGTTGAGGTTCTCTGCTTGGCTAGAGACTCGCTCGATCAGTGGTTTACTCCCTCTAACTACCAGAGTCTGACTTGTGTAATCTTTTGATTCTGTGGCCTCCTCAAAGAGATCAACAAGTGAATCCAAACATGAATAACAGACTTGGTACAGGCTCTCCTTGCTTAGCCCTGAGGAGTCCTTTTGATAGACTGAACTTTTGCTTAGAAGACCATTTACCAAAGACTGCATATCTTTTCTCGCCGCGCTGTTGGTGCTGCTAGTAACGGATTGAATAAGCTGCACCGTGAGGTCATCTGAGCTTTTCCAGCTGTGCGGACGCAATCTTGCCAGTATATCCTGGGATATCGCTTCATCAAATGTGAATCTTGCAAAGAGACTCTTCAGCTTCTCTTCCTTCATTCTCGCTCCAGGGAACAGCTTCTATGTATGTCAAACACGATTTTATTCCTCTGTTGAACATGATTGAGGAACATACCTGCAATTTAAATAATAGAGCTGTTTAGCAATGTAATAGAGAATTGGCATGATTACAAAAGATAAGTAGACAGAAAAAAAGCTGATGCCAAAGCTGACATACTGATAACCATTTAGTCCCCTGCTTATATTATACTTAAGAGCTGGCATGACCCAAATCTCAATTTAATATCAGTATACATAAATTAGACCCATCTTAGCTGAAATTCACGCCGCCAGCAGCAATTGTATGTAAATAACAAAACATTAGTTAAATAGATGATTGTCATTCAAATTACTCCTACAGCCCAATTGAGTTTACCACTTCAATATATCAATATATAAATAAGCTTGGAAATGGAAACAATACATTATAATCAATGCAAGAAGCATTACCATCATATTAGAAATATCAACTATCACAGAGGGAAAAAATTATCCACAATGGGAACTATGGTTCTATAATAGCAGAGAAATAGCAATGGCAACAACTAATTAGTACGCCAGATTAGATGATATTAATTACATTAAACAGGTGTTGCATAGAGCCATCAACATAGGGAAAAAAGTGGATGCTTAATGAGCTATTTTTCTCTTGAACCGGCAAGACCTGCACGTCAGTATATTAAGGACAAAAAAGGAAGCAACAAAAACAGTATAACTGTCTACTGTGGTCGGAAAGACATGCAACACACTCAGCTAGCAACCAAAAGACTGCACACTAAAGCTCTCTTCAATAAGCAGTGCTAGATGACGGCCGTGTTTAGTTCTGGTGAGAGGGTGAAAAGTTTTCACCTAAAAAACCGTGTCAGTTCATTTCTTCTCTCTGTGCACGCAGCTCAATGCAAAAAAATCACATTTTCACCCCTTTTCACCGGATCTAAACACCCCCGTATCTAGGTGCCAGGCCACACAGCAAACCTAGGCATTTTGTCTAGGCATTGTTGTGCCTAGAGTGGTATAGGACTCGATTATGTACGAAAGTGTGACAAATTCGAGATGAGTGAAGATGAATTATGGTCACTTAACTCATGGATGCATGACAATGTCAAATTCTTTGTAGTAATATGCCATATTCCATTAATTTAACAATGCACTAGTCCAACTGAACAGAAAAGGTACAGCCGCTGAGGCCAAGGAGCTAGATGGAGCCTAAGCACCTGCTTAGCACTTACCCCTTTCTGAAAACATTACGCCAAACACAGAACGATGTTTCATCCCATAACCAAAGAGGCTCCTAACCCTTCAGCGCCAGCCCAAACACAACCATGGAAAACTGAAAACATTTACTTTCACACTGCGAACCAAGATTTCAACTGAGTAAAAAATAAATAAATAACACCCAGCAGGTTGAGGCCCACAGCTTAAAATTGCAACATAGTTGTCATAAGGTGGAATTGAAAGTTTCAATTACAATTGCTTCAGATGGCATTACTATCTTATCCATCTTTCAAAGTACAAATGTTCATAACAAAATTATACATGTGGTAATTAACTCATTCACACTGCACGATCGATTAACATAAAAAAGTGTGCGCAGATGAGCAATCTAAATCCTTTAATGTTACAAAATGCACAACTCGTTTAGGAAAACATGACGGAAGTATTTAGGATGCAATCTATCAATGCCAATAGCCTGCGAGGGTTACATTAACAAAAGCATCTATGACTTCATTTATGCTAATATAATGTGCAAATGGCTCGTAATGCAACACCAAGGTTGGGGAATTTATGCCAACTTGGCGACAGTTACTCCAGGGTCCAGGCACTACTCCCACCCTCCTTCCCTGCCTATGTGAGGAGACTCCAAGCAGTACTGATAACACATGCATTTCTAAGAAAATCGCGAAATTGTCCCAATTCTATGATAGTGAAATGTCAATGGTCAGACAAGTCAGTACCAAATCACAGACACTATCCGACTGGCAGAGTTGCAACAAGAAGTCTTTTCCAACCCACATTACTTAAAATCTAATAGATGCTCCCAATTCCTCTTCCTCACCTCCAGCACATCGATGGCCTGCGACACGCTGGCAGCCGCAAGCCACCGCATCGGATCAGCCTCGTACATAAGCTCGACCGCAGCCCTGAAAGCATCCAAATTGTCCACCCCATCGACTTCAATCCTCTTCCCGCCACCACCACCAGCTCCACCACCGGCCACGGCATCCTCAGCCGGCGCCATGGCGGCGAAGAATGCGCTGCATCCGCACAGCACCCTGGAGTCGAGCTCCATCTGCACGCACCTCCCGTCCCTCCCCCGCAGGAGAAGCCTCAGATCCAGCGCCGCACCGCCGGGTTCCCCCTCCTCCCGCGCGGCCACCACGGCGGACGCCGACACCGCCGCCGCCGGCCGCCCAGCAGGGACCGCCACCACGGCGACGGCCGTGTTCTCGGCCGCGCAAGCCGCCGCCGCCGCGGCCGGCGAGGGAAGCGGGGGGAGGGGGAGCGGGAGCGGCGGCGGGGGGACGGCACCGTCGGGGTCGATAGGGGAGACGCGGCCCGGCGAGAGGATGCGACGCGGGTCGATGAGGCCGCCGAGGCCCGCGAGCCTGGACGAGGTCGGCGAGCCGTGGAACGACGGCGCTGAGGGAGACTTGGGCGGCAGCTTCCTCCCCGCCGCTGGGGACGCCGCCGCGGCGGCGGAGGGTGGGAGCTGCGGGCGGAGGTCCGGGCTGTCCGGCGCGCCGGCGAAGGAGCAACACCAGGCGCGCGGGCGCACCCGGGCGGCACCCCCGCCGCCGCCGCCGCCTCCTCCGCCTGCGGCGCGCCGCCGGTGGCCGCTGCGCGGGCCCCGCGCCGCGTCCGCCGCCATGTGACCCGACGCGACGCGACGGCGAGAGATCTGGAGTGCGCGCAGCTCGTGGCGGTGGTCCGCGGCGCTAGGGTTGGGATGGGGCGGAGGAGGAGGAGGGGGTGGCGGCCATGGGAGGTTGGGAGGAGGTGGGGCGAGGGATTCGAGGAGTGAGGAGCTCGCAATCCAGTGACAGGCCTCTAGCTTCCCTTGGCCGTGTTTAGATTGTTTGTGAAAAGTTTTTAAGGGTAATAAATGTACCTTTGACCAATAATTAGGGGTATTAATTAAAGTCAGTTTACAAAACTATCTCCACAACCCTAGGTAAATTCTCGAGACGAATCTAATGAGGTCTTTGACCACATGATTAGAGGATAATTACTGTAGAGTTATTGTACCAAATCATAGATTAATTATGCTCATTAGATTCGTCGCGCAAAGTTGCACCCATCTGTGAAAAGGTTTTACAAATAAACTTCATTTAGTGCTTCATGCATACAAGATTCTTTACATTTAATGTCTCCAAAATTTTTTTCGAGGGCATCTAAACGCGGCCCTTGTGGCACTGGCAGTGACAGGCCTCTGCCAGCCTGGCGCCGCGGTCCTGGGAGGTGAGCGAGTGGACCGGGTCCATGGACCGTTACCTTATGGGGGCCCACATGGAGGTGGAACGGTGTGCGCGCCTCGGATACCCCCCGTGAGCCCGTGACTGGTGGGTCGCGGGCAGGAGACGGTTGGGATCTTCTGTGGCGTGGCACGGCGTCTCGTCGCTTGGCAACGCGACACGTGTGATCGGCGCACGTGGGGGTTGGGAGCAACGGAGGTGGTGGACGCGACGAGAGGCGGCAGATGGCTGGTACTGGTGGCAGCGGGACCAGCGTCATTTCTCCTACGCTAATTTCATTACCCTCCTCTGTTCTCCGTCCGTTCAAAAGAAGAAAATTTTTTAATGAATTAATGCTGCCACTGCCTCCAGAGTCCAGATAGATGGAACTTTTGTTTTGAAGTATGGAATAGGGGTTTTTGTTTGGATCAAACCATTTCCAATCCTTCAAGATATATATGGATTCGAGGAATTATTCTGTTTCAAGTGAGTCATTAGGTCTTTATTCTGTTTCCAAATTCATTGTGCACATTTCGCACATAACAAAAGAAACTAAAGCATGTATACATTTATAACGGAAAAACAGAAAAAGGCCAATAGATGGCAGTAGCACTGGCACAGCTCCAACCTTGGAACCTTGGGTGCTTTTGTGCTGCTCCGTGGTAAAATCATGCGGAACATTCTCTGAGGAGACCTTACAAGTTTTAATATTGGATTAACTCTGTCTTCTTCTTCTTCTCCATTTAAAAAATAAAGTAGTGAGTGTTCATCAATTTAAAAATGGGAAGAAACATGTGACTAATGTAGGGAGCGTGCACAATATAGTTCCTCCTCTCCAAAGAGAAATAAAGGAAAGGTAAGCTGAGGTTCCAACAAAGGGAGACAGCTAACAAACAACTGGCAAAGCATGTGACCCGTGTAGAGGACTCGCTCTAGCCTGGATGTGGACACACATACTATATTGCTGCGAGTACCATCGCATGGGTTAATTGCAAAATCATATGAATATCCTACTCCTCACAAAATTACCCATTTACCAGCACTAGATTACATCTCCTTCCTTGACACTGTCGTAGCTGCCTCTGTTTGCTACCGTCACAGACACTGACATGGCATACATGTAAATTCATCCAGTTTGATTGTTGAATCTAGTCACTTTCGGTGCACCTCCAGACTCCGTCCGGTGCCTCACTGGCATGATCATTGAACTTGAACAGGCCCAGTCCTACAGAGAGCCATCGCCCTCTCCAGACAACAACCCACCGCCACGGCTTCAGTGCGCTGCTCCAGCTTGGGGAAGCACTGGGATAATTGCAACGAACACAAAAGAAATTGCAATTCACTCATATGGTTGAAAAGGCAATATATATGCTTCTGGGTCCCAAGAAGGCAAGAACCAGGCAGGAAATAGGGGAATCCACATGGCATAATAATAGACGCTCTTGTTGGCGCCTCTGGTCTAGCTTTCATCATGGCCCCGAGAGGCGAAGCTTGTCTTGACAAAATCTGGCAAATTTCATTGAATTCTCCTCCCATTTGGGGCATCGACTATGGATGCAGGGAGAAGGCCTTCCGAAAATTCCTGCAGAATTGCAGATCACTTGGAATAAGTTGGAAAAGTTCCAGATTTAACCATTTGTTCTCTGATGGAGAATCTAAGCTTACCTCATGTGCTGGCCACAATTTGCTCTAAAGGCTGTCACAGCATGGTCCAAGCTACACATGAGAAAACAGAAGAAGTACCACTGCAGGTAGTTGAGGAGCACCCAGCACTGTGATACTCTTTGGGTAGTTGAACATGAAGTGATGCTCCTGGGTTCCAGCATATATGAGTACCATTATTTATGGGACCAGAAGACAGCAACTGCGTTCAGAAATCTAACATGTCAACTGAACTACTGGGCACATGGAGTATTTATAAGTTTGTTCCGGAGAATCGTACAGACTTCAAGATCAACGTTCCTCGTGAACAAACTGGATCAACCTCACCAAAATAAGATTTGCTCAACAGCTGTGGCATCAGGTACTCAATTCTATCTAAATCACTAAATGCTTGTGGTTACCTGATTGTATCAAATTGAAGATCCTGATTAGTAATTTAAAGGTATCAGAAACTATATGCCATCTTTTGCAGGAAAAAGATATATGCTTTGAAATGCAAAGCACATTCAAGGCTCACAAAGTAACTGCTTTTTCTAGACTGGACTTGCTAATATTATTGTGAATCTCATAATACTCTGTTCTGAAGCAAAAACAAGTAATTTATTAATGTCAGACTGCCATCACTGATGATTAAAGTGATAAGGGAGCAAAGTGAAAAGGCTGGAGAGTCGGAAAGACAGGAAAGAGGATGATCCAATATGGATGGCTTCCTCTCTAGAGACAAAAAAGCTGTGATACCAAAAAACTCAAATCTTCTCGAATCAGAACAACATAGAAAATGAACATCTTCTGGAATCAGAACAACATAGAAAATGATGTTGGTGTTTCAAAGTTTGGTAATAAAAAGTTGTAAAGGCAGGGGAGCATAGCCGTAACTTATGATTCAAACATTAGACTAAACATTTAATCTTAAAATAGTGAACAAGTAACTTTTTATGACAGAAAGTGGTAGTCATCACTCATCACTGGGTACTGGGTAAACTGTTTTACGTAGAGATTCAATGTAAACCAAATTGAAGCAAATTATACCAGCAAGACAACAAATCGAAACAAAAAATCAAACAGAACGGATGCAAACTGAAGTCTTTTGTCTTCACCCTGAAACTGGGCTTCTCTATATATGAATATATAATAAAGAAGACTATTCTATGTGAATGGCTTTCTGTACTTACTGAAATATCTAAGATGGCAATTGGGCTCCTTTTGAAGATCAGCATAAGCTCGGCTCATGTCAATGGCATCCTTCAGAAATCTTTTACTAAAAAATAAAAAAGGAGTTCAGTTTTAATTGCCAATCTGGTACTTGCTGCAGAAGTGCCTACTGTTTTCATTCAAAATGAAAATGGCTAGCCAACTTACAACTGAAATCCATTAGAGGTCCCCAGGTTCACAATATTACAGACCACTGACGACAGCTGAATCAGCCTTTCTTCACATGTCGAGTGCATAGAACACAACCAACCTAGCAATATCACAAGTACTCAACCTATCAAAGAACTGTCCTCTATCCATCAACTGTCGGTCTAATCACAATCTTGGATACAAAGTTCACAAGCCCCAATTGCCTATTCAAAACAAGGCCTCCATCAAAATCCAGTCTGGAACTTACTCTTTACTAGTAAGATGGCAAATACTCAGAAAAAGTTCCTATTACTAGAGTGCGCTGCAATAACTTATCCAAGGTGTCTGCTCTGAATGTTGGATGATGGCTATCAAACCATCCAGAGTTTCATATATCTCTTTTATTTTTTGGTGCCTTGTGTCTTTAGCCAAAAACTCATGGACTTCACTTCCTACCTGGATCAAGCTACTACCAGGTGTTTTCTCAACTCCACAATCACGCATTGTTTTGCGTGCATCCATCACACTCGCCCACCTTCCCATTAGGGCACTGCAATTGGAAACCAACACTTGATAACTGGAATTTAATGGTTCTATTTCAACTATCTTTGTGCTGACATACTCTGTCAACTCTGCATCACCATGTGCAATGCAAGAACTAAGCAAAGTTACCCAAATGACAGCCCCAGGCTTATGAGGCATGCTTTCAATAAAACGAACTGCCTCTTGTAACTTACCAGCTCGACCAAGTAGATCCACTATGCATCCATAGTGCTCCATTCTTGGTACAATCCCATAGTGCTCAACCATTTGCTTAAAGATGCTCCAACCTTCTTGCAATAAACCTCCATGAGCACAAGCAGCAAGTGCAGCAATAAAGACTGTGTCATCCAGTTCGACTCCTTCTCTGCACATTTCATTGTAGACCAACAGTGCTTCCGTAAACCGTCCATTGTAAGCAAAACCAGAAATCATTGTTGTCCACGTAATGATGCATCTTGTTTTCATTTTGTCAAAAATTGACCGTGCTCTGCCTACATCTCCGCATTTTGCAAACATGTCTATGAGAGCATTCCCTAGTGCAACAGTTATATTTGCATTCCTTTTACTAATATAAGAACTGAGCCAGTTGCAATATTCAGAACTGCCCACCTGAGCACAGGCAGAGGCAACACTTACTAATGTAGCTTCATCAGGCACGAATCCCCCCTCAATCATCATCTTCTGAAATGTGCGCAGTGCCTCATCATACCTTGAGTTGTGATTGTACGCTGTTATCATCGCATTCCAGGAGATCAAGTTCTTAACAGGCATCTGGTCAAACAACGCTTTTGCTGAATCTATATCCCCGATCTTTGCATAAGCTGACACCATCGCTGTCCATGAAACCACATCCTTCTGATCCATCTCGTCAAAAAGCGACCGAGCAGCCTTCACATCACCACTCGTTGCATACCCTGAGATCATCAGGTTCCAAGAAATGGGGTCCCTGATTGGCATCCTGTCAAAAACGGAACGTGCTGACACCATGTCCCCAGCCCTCGTGAACCCAGCAACAACCGTGTTCCATGACACGACATTCCTCTCCGGCATGGCCTCAAACAGCTCCATCGCCCCCGCAGCATCGCCACTGGACATGTACACCCCAACTATGGAGTTCCACGAAACCACGTCCCTCTCAGGCATTCCTTCGAACACTTCTCGAGCAGCCCCAACATCCCCCGGATCACCGCACTTGTAGTACACGTTCAGGAGCGCGTTCTGCACGACGACGTCGGAGCCGAACCCACACCGCACGATCTGGCCGTGCACGCACCGGCACGGCGGCAGCCGGCCCAGGGACTCGCACGCGCGGAGCAGGAAGGTGAAGGTGAACCCGTTGGGGACCACCCCCGCCGCGCGCATGGCGGTGTAGGCAGCGAGCGCGTCCTCCGGGGCGCATCCGCCGCCGCGGCGGCGGCGCCCGGCGAGGCGCTCGATTAGGGTGTTGTGCGCGACGGCGGAGGCGGCGGCTCCAGCGGCGCGGAGGATCGCGGCGGCGTGGCGCGGGGAAGATGAGGGGCCGGCGGAGGCGGAGAGCGCGGCGGAGACGAGCGCCGGGAGGAGGCGCGGGCTCGAGGCGAGGCCGCGGGCGAGGAGTTGGGCGTGGATCTGCAGCAGGTGGCGCGGAGACTTGAGGCTCCGCAGGATCCGCAGCAGCTCTTGCTCCATTGGTGTCCTGGAGGTTGGGGACTTGCTTACCCACTGGATGCCGGAAGCTGTTTCCCGCGGCTTTTTAATTTGAAAGGTCTGCCTACCGTTCGGGTGTTCAAATCCTTACATGGGACTGTTCAATTTATTTTTAATAGTAGATTCACAAGGGAGAAGAATTGAACTGTGGAAAAGAGAATAGAGAAATTAGATGAAAAAAACAACAACCCTAAACTGAAACGATTCGCATTGTCAAATTCTGAAAGGTATGCAAATTAGATGTCCATTTCTGAAAGGCACTGCGAATTGAGACCCAAATAATAAAATCTCTACGGGTCGTGTGTTGTTTTAAAACTTTACAGGTGCCTGCGCAAGTTTAAAGATATAGGTGTATTCACAGTGGAGAAGAATCGAACTGTGCACAAAAAAGACCGAACATAGAACACAACGAGAGTCAAAATGTATGTATGCAAACATAGCACAATATGAGAGTTTGGAGGTTAATCTAGCGATGGTGAAACTTGATTTGGAATTCTTGAACAAGGGCAAAAAAAATGTGTTAGCTCCATAAAGGGGGGAAATATTTCCATTTACTACGACAAAGTAAAGCATTTTAAATGATTTATTTTATTTCCTAGATCAAGATATTTTGAGTTTCTATTAACTTTTGGCGTGTCCAACGACATTTTGAATACAGAGATATAAAGCAACAAGTGTAGTAGTTCATGGTGGTTTTACTAGCTGAGGCAATGGAGGATCTATTATCTTCTTTTTTAGAAACATGAGCGGTTGCCCCTAGTGATTATATATTTATAATTAAGCAAACAGAATCAGTCCACAAAAAGGAGTTCAAGACACAAAGAAAATGAGCAAGACTGCAATATCTAGCCATAAGGACATATCTGGTTGATCAATCTCCTTTCATTTGCTCTTAGGATAACTAGAGCAAATTCTCTTTTGAAATAGCTTATGACAGACTCTGGACTTGGTTGAATTCCTTTGAATATCAAGTAATTTCGTGTCATCCAGATACATAAGCAAAATTGCAAAACTGACAACTAAATGCAAGTTTCTTGTAAACTCTGATATGACAAACCATGTGAAGATAGAGAGCATGATGATATATGGTTGTGCTGTGCATGCTATGCATTTGCAAAAACAACAGAAAGACAGAATTCCATTTGATGATAATGGTAACTTGTGTAACCACCTTCCAAACTAAAGTTTAATCGTCAGGCAACTCTCTGAACGATGCTGTTTCAGCATTTTCTGTTCATTTTTGTAGTAATATGACAACATGAAACTTAGTAGAATGTAAACAAGTTTGTTAGTGCAGAAATATGTACTATAGCATGCCAGATGTTAAGAGGAGTATTGTCGGGATGATGTAGACTAGCAATTTCGTTATAATTAGCATACCAGAATAACATGCTTGTTTGCCGTTGATTCACTGCTGGTTGGTTGCAGTAATATGAGATTTAAAAGTCAGTGTATCTCAAAACAAATAAATATAACATGCCACAAAATTGAACCATCTTAAAGCACATCATGCCAGCAAGACAAAATCCAAGCAGTGTTTGCAGATGAAAACTGGCTAAATACTTGTCTTGACTCTTGATCTTTAATCATACTAACAAAATTGCAAGTTACTCATAGCTATCCAGAATCAGAAGCTGTCCATAGCTCTCCACACAACCTTTTGTTAAGATTCCTGGAAGTTAAACTAAATAAATTTTGGAAGAGTAGACACCTCATATATTCCCCACATATAAACCTGCAAATGTATTAAAATGTTGAAAAGAAGAAATATCATTGATTTGATGGTACGAGATGCAATGAGCCCCGATTGATCATCAATAGAAAATAATTCTCAATATTTTTTCTGTTACTACTTAGAAAAGGCTGAAGCTGAGCTTCTTTATATATGATAATATAATAAAGAAGACTATTCTATGTGAATGACTTTTTGTGCTTATTGAAATATCTAAGGTGCTAAGTGGGCTCCTCTTGAAGACCAGCATAAGCTCGGGTCATGTCAATCCTCAGAAATCTTTATTTGTAAAAACAGTTCAGTTGTAACTTGTCATTGCCAATCTGGTGCTTGCTGCATAAGTGCCTACTATTTTCATTCAAAATGAAAATGGCTGGCTAACTTTTTCTACAACTGCAATCCATGAGAGGTCCCCAGTTCCATAACATTGCAGATCACTGGCAAAAGCTGAATCATCTTTTCTGTCACATGTCAAGTGCACAGCACACAATCAACCTGGAAATATCATCAGTACTCAACCTACCCAAGAATTGCCCCCTACTGGTCATGGATAATCCATCAACTGTTGATCTAACAACAATCTTGGATACGAAGCTCACAACCCCATATTACCTATTCAAAACAAGGCCTCCCACAGGATCCAATCTGGAGCTTACTATTACTTGTAAGATGGCAAATACTCAAAGAAAAAGTTCTTATTACTAGAGTGTGCTGCAGTAACTTATCCAAGGTGTGTGCTCTGAATGTCGGATGATGGCTATCAAACCATCCAGAGTTTCATATGTCTCTTTCCTTTTTTGGAGTCTTGTGTCTTTAGCCAAAAAAAACTAGTGAACTTCACTTCCTATCTGGATCAAGCTACCACTAGGTGTTTTCTCAACTGTCCAGTCACGCGTTGTTTTGTGTGCATCCAGCACACTGCCCCACCTTTCCTTTAGGGCGCTACAATTGGAAATCAACACTTGAAACCCGGGATTGAATGGTTCTATTTCAACTATCTTTGTGCTGACATATTCTATCAACTCTGCATCACCATGTGCAATGCAAGAACTAAGCAAAGTTACCCAAATAACAGCCCCAGGCTTAAGTGGCATCTTTTCAATAATTCGAACTGCCTCTTGTAGCTTACCAGTTCGACCAAATAGATCCACCATGCATCTATAGTGCTCCATTCTTGGCACAATCCCATAGTGCTCAACCATTTGCTTAAAGATCCTCCGACCACGTCGCAATAAACCTCCACGAGCACAAGCAGCAAGTGCAGCAATAAAGACTGCATCATCCGGTTCGACTCCTTGTCCACACATTTCTTTGTAGATCAACAGTGCATCTCGAAACCGTCCATTGTAAGCAAAACCAGAAATCATTGTTGTCCATGTAATGTTGGATCTAGTTTTCATTTTACGAAAAACTGACCGTGCTCTTCCAACTTGTCCACATTTCGCAAACATGTCTATGAGAGCATTGCCTAGTGCAACAGTTGTATGAGTATTGCTTTTACTAATGTAAGAATTGAGCCAGCTGCAATATTCAGAACTGCGCAGCTGAGTACAGGCCGAGGCAACACTTACTAATGTAGCTTCATCAGGCATGAATCCTCCCTCAATCATCATTTGCTGAAATGTGCGCACTGCCTCACCATACCTCGACTTGTGATTGTACGCTGCTATCATCGCATTCCATGAAACCAAGTTCTTGACAGGCATTTGATCAAACAACACCTTGGCTGAATCTATATCCCCGATCTTTACATAGGCAGACACCATCGTCGTCCACGAAACCACATCCTTGAAGTCCATCTTGTCGAAAAGCGATCGTGCAGCCTCGACATATCCATTCGTTGCGTACCCCGAGATCATCAAATTCCAAGAATAGTCGTCTTTGATTGGGATCCTGTCAAAAACAAAACGTGCTGACACTGTGGCCCCAATCCTCGTGAACCCGGCAACAACCGTGTTCCATGACACGACATTCCTCTCCGGCATAACCTCAAACAACTCAATCCCCGCTACAGCATTGTTGCTCGCCATGTACACACCAAGCATGGAGTTCCAGGAGACCACGTCCCTCTCAGGCATTCCGTCGAACACTTTCCGAGCAGCCCCAACATCCCCCGGATCGCCACACTTGTAGTACACATTCAGAAGCGCGTTCTGCACGGCGACATCGGAGCCGAACCCGCACCGCACGATCTGGCCGTGGACGCACCCGCACGGCGGCAGCCGCCGCAGGGCCTCGCACGCGCGGAGCAGGAAGGTGAAGGTGTACCCGTTGGGGTCCACCCCCGCGTCGCGCATGGCTCCGTAGGCCCCGAGCGCGCCCTCCGGGAAGCATCCGCGGCCGCTGCGCCCGGCGAGGCGGTCGATGAGGGTGTTGTGCGCGACGATGGCGGCGGCGGCGCCGGCGTGGCGCGGGGACGAGGAGGAGGGGGCGGCGGAGATGGAGAGCGCGGCGAAGACGAGGGCCTGGAGGAGGCGCGGGCTCGAGGCGAGGCCGCGGGCGTGGAGCTGAGCGTGGATCTGCAGGTGCCGCGGTGAGTTGAGGCTGCGCAGGATCCGCAGCAGCTCTTCTTGCTCCATTGCTGTGGTGGCGTGGTGGCAGGTCTCCCGCCGGTTTTTCAAACTGAAATGAACCGTCCACCAGTTCGGGTATTATGGAGCCTGCGCAATCTTTTTTATGGAGCCGACGCAGTCCAGTTCGGGGGGTATTTGTAAGATCGACTTCGTTTCAAATGTATTCACATTCTGAATTGTTTGACATTTTTGACTTCATATTTGACCGTTTGTCTTATTTTAAAAAAATTATACAAACATAGTCGAAATTAAATCATTCTTCAAAAACTTTTTTAGTAATAGAGCAAACCATAACAAAAAAAATGTGATATTTTGCAAATAAGACAACTTTTAGGGGCAAAACAAACGCTGTGTTTAGCAGTGGCAGGATTATAATAATGGGTATCATAACGTGTGGCTAAGTTACGGTGTTAAAATACACTTTTTTTGCATGTTCAATAAGCATGGTATAGTATGCAGAAGGATGAAACTTAAATGGATTCCTTCGTTCGTCGCCGAGTGCCCTTTTGCTCGCTCGAGTATATCCTCCGAGATCATCTTCCGAAATGAAAGTTGTTGTTTTTTTTTACTTATAATTATGCGATTTTTCAGTGTGCTGAACTATGTTATAAAACGGTTCTGATTCTCGCTCTACCCATTTTTGGATTAAGGACACAAGGAACCTGATCCAAACACAATCAATGATGGCTCCACAAAACAAAGAAACCCTAAAGAGCCAATTGTATTAAGAGATGAATCGCACCCTTGCAACGAGGAGAAGGAGCTCCTCTTATAGCCCTCAGGCCCTGATTTCCGGGTCTCCATTTTGCTGCCTATGGCGTATTTTCAAGCCGTGCACCTTGGATTGCTTTTCCGATACGTACGTCTCCTCTTGTTCCTTCGGCTTCGGGTCCTCCCAAATATGCACCTTGGGCTTTGCTCTCTTCATCGGGAACTTTGTGCTTACTCTGGGACTCGATGAGCCTCACGTCCTGCTTGAAGCTGCTTTGGGCTTCTCCTGTTTTCCTGGGGCTTCGTTCAGCCTTCATGCACCCTCTCGAGGTTTTCTGGGCTTCGCGTGCTTGTCCCGGGCTTCGCCTTGCTCCTCCAAAGGTCCATGTTCCGACGACTTTTTCCTCAACTTGGTTTGAAGTTTCCCAGCTTTATAAGTTAGACAAAACGTCCCGCTCCGCGTGAAGGCTTCGAAGCGTTTCTCCAATTCCCAACACCCACAAAGATCAAACTTCCACCATAGAATCGCCTTCTCTTGTAAAATTATTTCTCAAAAGAAAATTATACTTTTTTTCTTAGAGGAAAAGAAAACGGAATTTACATCTTTTTCTCTAGGAATTCACCACCCTTTATTGATTCACTGAAGAAACCAAGGTACATATGCCTTCTGGCGGTGACAAGAACCAAACTCTTCTTACTATCTCAAAATACAAAGAACTTGTAGCTAAACTATGGGCATCCACGTTGGAGGCTCTCCCTTCGTGAACAATATCTACCTCTGCAAAATCACCTTTCCTGGCTTGGATTTCATGGACGACCTGCCCATAAACGACGGAATTTACATCTAGACGCTCTTAATAAAAAAAAACAGTGTCTGAGGAGGAAAGGCCCCGCGGCCCGTGAAAAACGTAACGAGAAAATTCAGGCCCATCTGTTTTCAACCAGCTGGGAAAGCCCCTACGGCCCACGCCTTGTCTCTAATCTTCTGTACCCCACATTTGGCCATTTGCCCATTTCCCCTCTCCCCTCGTCGGTCCACCCGTGGCCGCGCCGCCAGCCGGCCGCCGCCCTCACCCCCTCTCTCAGCAGAGCGGATTCCCCATCTTGCGGCGGCGCGCCGCTTCCCCGGCCGGCTGAGAGGCCCGCCCGCGCGCTCCGGCCACTAGGTAAGCTCAGCCCTCCCCATTCCTCGCACCAGCCTCAGTTCCCCCACCAATTCGCGCATCCGATTTCAATTTCGGGACATCCGCAGATCCGTTACGCGTCACCGATGGCGTCGCCGGGGCCGTCCTCCCCTCCGCCCATCCGATCCACGCGCCGGCGGGCGCCCTTCGACGCCTCCTCCAACGCCGGCGCGCTGCCCGCGGACGTGCTGTTCGACGTCCTGCTGCGGCTCCCCGCCAAGGAGCTCTGCCGCCTCCGCGCCGTCTGCCATGCCTGGCGCGCCCTCACCGCCGACCCGCTCTTCGCCGGCGCGCACGCGGCGCGGCACCGGGGCCCCTGCCCCTCCCTCCTCGCCAAGTTCCGGGACGACGAGGCGCGGATCCACGTCGTGGATCTCCATGGCGGCGTGCTCAAGCGGATGGCCTGCCCGGGCGACGGCCACGAGCTCCTCTGCACGCGCCTCGACCTGGTCTGTGTGGCTTCCAAAGATAACAGCTGCCACGTGCTCAATCCGGCGACGGGAGCTGCTTATGCGCTGCCGGAGAGCCCCGCGCCGGAGCACGTTGGCCGCGAGAACTCGCGTGACCCCTACACCTTCTTCGCATCCGGGCGGGTCGCTGTGACGGGGGAGTGCAAGGTGCTCCGGGTGTTCAATCGCACTGAGTTTGATGCCTTTGACCAGCAGCAGCTCTTTGAGGTGTTCACCATTAACGGCGGTGCTGGCGATGCCCGGTGGAGGGCGAGGGAGAGTCACTATCTCTTTCTTGAGGCTAACAATGCTAATGCTGCTGTTGTTGGTGGGGTGGTGTACTTCCTGACGGACTGCGCCTACGATCTTAAGCTGTTCTTTGGCGTGAACGCTGGCGTTCATCCGGACTGTATCGCTTCGTTCGACCTTGGGACAGAGGAGTGGAGGAGCAGCTGTAAGAATGCCTTCACTGCATTGCCCAGTCATTTTGCCAAGAGCACATGTGTTTTGCATATTTCCATATTCAATTTGTTTGGATCCAATGCACACTGCTCGTACGCCTCCGCCGCGGACGCGTCCTGCACCCTCAGAATGGTTGCCGAGGACGAGGACGCGCACGGCTTGTCGTCCCGCCGCACCGCGAGGCCGGGGACAGCTTGGGCGTCCGCCCGCGCCGCTGCCTGCGCAAGGCCGCCGCTGCTGTCCGTTCCTGCTGTGCGCGGCCGCCGCCACCCGCGCCGCCGCACGACCGCTGTCCTCTTACATGTGCTAGCTCTACCGAAGCCAAGCCCGCGTCCTCTGTCTTCACCTGCGACATGCCGAGAGCAGCAGACAGCTCAATCGTGCCAAGATTTTCCGCCTCCTCAATCTCACCCCTTCTCGATTCAGCTCATTCCTCTCACGAATTTACGAATATTAATAGTCAAATTGGATCGCATGACGTCAATGAAGCTTCGATTGCGACCAATTGAGCTAGAATTCACTGAGGAGGACGAATTTCATCGGAAAGCTGATGGTGCAGGCTCAGACACAATATAGACTCCAGGCCGACAGACAAGCACCACAAGTACGGTGGCAGCCATGCTGACAGGGAACGAGCTCCACGTGCGGCGCGTCCCCAGCGGGGCGAGCTCCGTCAGCAAGGCCGGCGAGAGCGGAGCTCCAGGTGCGGCCCGAGAAGGGCCGGTGGGGAACGAGCTCCGCGGCCGGGGCGGCAAGCTTATCTGCTGCTTCTGGTTTCGAGTTTGAACTCGATAATGAGAAGGCGAGGCGTGTGCCACAGGCCGAGCTCCGCCATCAGCTCGCGCGCCTGCTCCGCTACGGCTGCCCCGCCACAGGTCCACGTCAACGCGCACTCATCATAGCTAGTTTAACACGAGTTTAGAGATTTGGACCTCCCCTGGATCGATTAACAACCGATTAACAAGTTTAGGAACTTCAATATATATTTTAGAAGTTCGTGGACCTAGATGACACACCGAGACAAGTTGATGTACTGCCCGTGCATTTTACTCTTGATTTTTCTTCAAAATATGTCCTTGCCACGCATACATCTTTGTTATAAATATAAAATTATTATTTATTAGATATTTTTATGAACATAAAAATATTGTTTACTAGATTTTTTTTGAAAACATGTGCACTATACTAGGTTTTTTATGATACATTCTTGCCCTATATACATCTTTGCTATAAATATAAACTTATTGTTTAATATATTTTTAAAATAAAAAATCTTGTTTACCACTCCCTCTGTTTCAAAATATAGTTGTGTTTAGATTTTTTTGGACAGATTAATGGACCTGTTGGAAGCATTACATTATCCTCAGTTGATCTCCATGGTTGCTTAATTATGCACTAATCACACGTTCATTTATCGGTTGCGCTAGCCACGCTAATCATGGCTGTTGTGCATCTAGGGCTACGTTTCTGCCCTGTTTCCTTCTTGTTACATTAGCACTAGATATGCATCAGGCTTAGCGGCGGAGCCAACGTGGGGGCAGCCCCCCCCCCCCCCCCCCCCCCCCCCCCCCCCAAATTGAGCGCCCCCGAACTCCATTGAAACTATGAGGAGGAGGAGAGAGAAGGAAGGAGGAAGGAAGGGGGGGGGGGGTGCTGGAGGAAGGAGAAGGGGAACAAGCCCCCCCAGCTTTTCAAATCCCGCCTCGGCCACTGATCAGGCTTACAATCAGCTCTTGCCAATCTGGTTCATTTGATTGAACGCCAGTGCTCCATGCAAAAAAGGCTACTATCATGATTTTTTTTTACTGTGCAAAAACTTACAGCCAAATTAGTTGTGCACCAAAACTAGCATGCGTAGAGGGTTTAGGGGATGATGTGTATTTTTGTCAGTTCACATGTTTGGAACTCAAAATGTAGTTATATTACGAATAAATTTTAAATCTTAACATAGCTATATTATAGAACGAAGGGAGTACGTACTTTAAAAACATGTCTATATGGCACGTGCATCTCTACTAGCACTCTGATACGCTGAACGATTGATCGGCCAATGCAAATACTGAAACGGTAGCGATGGCCGATGGTTTGTCTGTGAAGCTAGTTTATGTAGTTTGTGAGAACTCATCTAGGTTCGCTTTTGTTTTTAGTTTCGTTTATGCATACGGCTTTTATGTGGGAAAGGGAACAGATCTACCAGCTAAGCTTGCGTGCAACCCATCTGACCATGATGGTCATGCCCCCTTCCTTTCCTCTGTTCACTCCTTTCTTGCGTGGCAATGTGACACAGCCGGCGCTCATATGGATGCTTTATGCAAGAGAAAAGTAGCTTTCGTGAAAGGCATATAAGTTTGGTATGGTTCAGTCTCAAAGGAACGGTATTTGTGCACAGGTTTTAGGCACCTTCTCGTACGCACTAGCACTAGAGAAAAATCTCACGTTCATCCGCGTACATCAGTACCGGTCGCGCAGAGCCGGTACTAAAACACATATTTAGTACCGGCTCGTAAGAATAGTGCCCACGGAGCCGCTTTAGTACCAGTCAGGGAAACCAGTCCGTACTAACCGGCGCCATTTAGTACCGGCCACTAGTGCAGAAGTGAGCATTGGTCCATGCACGTTAGTCCTAGTTGTGCTCGAGCCGGTACTAAACTTTAGTACCGGTTTGTAAACACAGTGCCCTCGAAGACACTTTTAGTATCGGCTGGAGACACCAGCCGGTACTAAAGTGCGTCTCGGGCGTCGAGAGGCAATGGCCCGACAGCCTTTTAGTACCGGCTGGTGTTGCTAGCCGGTATTAAATTGCCCCGAGACAATTTAGTACCGGCTCACACCACCAGCCGGTACTAATATCATAACCCACACGCAAAAAAATCTAAGGCACAGCGTGCGGGAATTCTGCACAGCCCACTCTCCCTCCCCCGGCCCTCTCTCCTTTCCTCTTTCCTTATCTCCCAGCTCTTCCGTTTTCCCTTCTCCTCCAACCTTATCTCCTCTTCCCTTTCTCTCTAATTTCTATCCCTTATCTCCTCTAACCTCTCCTCTCTCTACAGATTGCGGGCAGTGATAGCACGGCCGGGTGTGCCCCTGGCCGCGGCGGCGCGGGCACGCATGCCCCGGTGGCGGCCCCGCGCGCGGGTGGCGCGAGGCTCCAGGCGCGGCCATGCGGGCGCGGGCGGGCGGCACGAGGCTCCCGGCCGGCCCCGGTGTTGGTGCGCCGAACGCGCACCAAGATCCACCGCAAGCGCACGGATCTGTTGTACCTCTTCCCTCAAGAGAGTACTCCCCCAAGGCTATCAATCCGTGGACACAAGGTCACAAACCCTAGATTAACTATGCATCGAAAAGCATTGTTCAAGTTGCAAGATGATTCTGAATATGTAAATATGATCAAGCATAAGCGCATATGAACAAGAGGTAACTCATCTAGGATAAAGCCTAGACTATGCATATGTTGTAGTTCTAGCTAGATTGGCAAGCAAAACATGGTTCTCATTCAATGCATCTTTAAATCTCTACCCTCCGGTCCAACTCTCGAGAACGCCACCTTACACGGGCCACACCCTGTCACGATGCTCCCTATCGGCATGGTTAGTTACAAGGGCACGAACATAAGTTCGTGTCATACTACTCGATAGATCCGGTATGCACCTCTAGCCACCATGACTACAAGAACACCCTATTCAATCTATGCGCGCCATAGATTGGAATAAGCAAACTCGAGAGAGTATGAAATCGTAGAAGGAGGCAACAAGATCGCAAAAGAATCGGAACACATCTATTACTTTACCATGAATGATTGTACATCACAAGACGTCAAACGTGGCCATACCTTCTTGTGACTCCTAGCTCCAGAACTCCGGCGTGATCTTCCTCGCAGGGTGATCCCGCCGGCTAGAGCCTAGCCTAGGCTAGCCTCAAGACAACTGAACGGCCCTCAGCTCTCCGTAGATGGTTGTCCCTCAAGTTCCTCGGCTTCTGCATCGAATGATGATGTGCCGGCCGAAAGGTGAACTATTTATAGCCCAGGGAAACCCTAGGTCAAAGGGGAAGGTGAGGCGGCGCAGGAATGCCCTAGGGCGCGCGGCCAAAGGGGTCTTGGGCCGCGCGGCATGGGCCATTCCTTGCCCCTCTTGTGCTCAACTTTCTCCCCACGCTTGCTTGATGCTTCTAGAGTCTTCCTTTCGCTGCATGTGGGTCCTAGACGTCGTTTGCTTCGGGATAAAATTGCCTCTTGATAGACTTCCATTTGAATTGTCTTCATCCCGAAGTAATTTGATCTTATCTTCAATTGCTTAGTCCATAAACATTCTTGGAGATTGGTGGGCTGAATCCAGGCATGAGGGGGCTTCAAGTCCGTGGCTTGGGTGCCTGGGCCTAGTAGGCCTGCTTCATCTGGGCTTCCGGCCTTCGTCTTTCGCTTATTTCAAATTTAGCTCATATTCATCTCTGAATTTATCATTTATCCTACATAAACCAAAATCCTCCAAAAACACATGCATATACGAGAACGTACCGGTTATGAAGTATGATCAATTGTTTAGACATTAAATTCATGCAAATATCGAAGTTAAACAGGGTAAAAGCGTGTCATTTAAGAGCGTCAACAATCCCCCATGCTCAAACCTTGCTCGTCCTCGAGTAAATCTTCGACAGAAATCAGCGTTGCCCTCCGATGTCCAATCCCTGCACTTGGTCATACACGAGAAAACACAATGCTCTCGAAAAATTTTTCGATTAAGGTTCAAGTTGTAACCAACTCTTTCTAGTATGGAGGGTAGATATGAATTAAGTGCAACCCATATAATTTAAATCCACAAGCTCTCAAATTTAAACAAGTCGCAGGTAAAGGAATTTTATTTCAAAAAAAGAATAACTGAACCAAGATCAATAATTTAAACCTTGCAAATTGCTCATGGGAACTCTCAGCTCATCTTATCTCTCAAACCTGCTAGCACTCTTCATCCTTTCTTTCTCTCATGTATATAAATGTAAGGCTTATCTGGAGGTTAGAAAGGTTAGTCCTAACAAAGATATTATAATCAAGATATTATCAAGACAAGCAAAGCATCTTACGGATTTTCCGAGACTCATAAAAAAGGCCATGAGAAAATAATGTCTTTGTAGAGAGGGAGAAGATGGACACACACTTTTTAGATGGTGGACATGTGCAAATGGCAAAGGGTGATCCCGAGGCACAAATGAAGCCCTCGTTATCGGATTGCACATGGTTGGAATAATTGAGTATGGAGTATGTCTTCTAGGCACCAAGAATTGAAACAAAAAGAACTAAGGAGCATTTATTTTCTTTCTTTCTTCTTTTTTTTTTCCTTTTTCTCTCTTCTTTTTTTCTTTCTTCACACATTTTTTTATTTCTGCTTCTTAGAACCTTTTGTAACATGATACTTGCTCAGCATTGGTCAGAGATAATGCGATGACTCTCCCCCCATGCTTGAACGACTGGTCGTCCTCGAGGAAAGAAGTGAGAAATTAAATGACCGCTGAGCAGAGTATGAATTCTTTCCTTACAGAGAACAACTTGAATCTTCAGGGGAGACCTCCACAAAAAATTTCAAAGCAGGCAGAGGTGAAAACACCTCAGGCCGCGCGGCCCAGGGGTGCTCTGGCCGCACGGCACATGCCCTTTGTGCCTCTGTTTCTTTTGATTTTTCTCCTGCGCACTTGTAGATGCCTCCCAAATTTATTTTCCTTCAATGATGGCTTTGTTCTTTCTGAAACTCTGTCAAAATAAATTTTCCATACTCAATAAATGGGTTGTGGTCAAGGTGGTAGTCACAAAAAGATAATTTGGGTTTTTTGATGGATATCCAGCGAGGTTTGCTAAATTCTCGATGTGAAAACAAGCAATGCATGAATAGAAAAGGCTAGCAAAAAGAAGGTACGCAAAAACGGAATGGCCGGCTTCTTAGTCTCGTACCGAAGAAACGAATCTTGAATCAATTCACTTGAAAATAATTCTTGCACAACTATGGTTCATTATGCTATAAATTTTAGGCTTTGGATAGGTAGAGCATTTGCAAAGGTATTAATGACAAGATCAGCATGAATGTATTTCAATAGAAAGAGAAGGCCGCCCATTTGCATATTAAAACGACCTTTGAATTATTTAAAAGAGAGAGCAAGAATAATACATATGGGTTTATATATTATCATAACCTCCACAAAAGATTGAGCCGGTATTTATATCAATTTTCAGATCATATTAGGGAGAACATTAGTTTAATCATGGATATATCAAGTGCGAAGAAAAGTACTCATCATTTTTCAATATTGCAAGAACAACATCATAAACATTGACCATATGAAATTAAGCTCCTTGTGATGATCACTTTATTTGACACACACTAAATAAAATAGAAAATATGCTACACATGACAAAACGTATTCACATGAAAACAGGGGAGGAAGAGATGCAAACTGTGTGTAAATTTATTTATTTATTTATTCCATCATCTTCTTCCTTCAATGGTCGTCTTGTTCGTTGCTTGGCTATTGTTTTTCCTCGTGTCCTTGCGTCAATCTTGAAGTGTGGTTAGCGCTTGTCCTCCTCCCGAAGACTTTCTTGACGTGCTCTTTGAACTTGTTCTTCGCTTTGTTTATTATCTTTTTCATCGTTCCTGCAAGAGAGCACAAAACAAAAAACACGTCGGGGTTTCTTGCCGACGCGAAGGAGCAAAACGAAACACAAAATCCATGGCACAAAAATGATTTATGCTTGGTCGTGGTTTCAACGTTCTCAACAAGAAAATTCAAATATGATTTTCTAAAAGTTAAACCATGCTCAGTGCAATCACCGAGACATTTTGTAGATCAGAGATGGATTTTATCGTCGAAAACGAATGTAGATCAAGAATTATTGACCACATTAATTTAGGTTAAATCAAAGGTACTTAGTCTATTAAATTAGACTAAATAAACTTCGATCTTTACCATGCGGGGTGTGGGATTAGGTTCTAGTTTTGGCTAAAAAGAGAGAGAATTTTGAAGAAAATAAAAAAAAGGGTTTAGAAAACTCTAACAAGAAAAACTAGGATTTTCAATAAGCATGAACCAAAAGAGATTTTTATCCTTAAGTTTCGCGAGTCGAGCATGCGTATCCTATATAAAAATAAATCATGAAAAATACAACGCAGGCTCTACTCGAAGATGGGCTCTGGAAGGCAAAAAAGGGGGTCAGGCCGCCTGGCCTGTGGGAACTCAGGCCGCGCGGCCTGAGGGGTTTCAGGCTCCTCTGGTTCTGGTTTTTCACGGGTGGGAAAAAGAAATAAAAACAGGTGGGCATATGTCAATCCGTGGAAACAAGTTTACAAACCCTAGATTAACTATGCATCGGAAAGCATTGTTCAAGTTGCAAGATGATTGTGAATATGTAAACATGATCAAGCATAAGCACATATGAACAAGAGATAACTCATTTAGGATAAAGGCTAGACTATGCATATGTTGTAGTTCTAGCTAGATTGGCAAGCAAAACATAGTTCTCATTCAATGCATCTTTAAATCTCTACCCTCCAGTCCAACTCTCGAGAACGCTACCTTACACGGGCCACACCCTGTCACGATGCTCCCTATCGGCATGGTTAGTTACAAGGGCACGAACATAAGTTCGTGTCATACTACTCGATAGATCCGGTATGCACCTCTAGCCACCATGACTACAAGAACACCCTATTCAATCCATGCACGCTATAGATTGGAATAAGCAAACTCGAGAGAGTATGAAATCGTAGAAGGAGGCAACAAGATCGCAAAAGAATCGGAACACATCTATTACTTTACCATGAATGATTGTACATCACAAGACCTCAACCGTGGCCATACCTTCTTGTGACTCCTAGCTCCAGAACTCCGGCGTGATCTTCCTCGCAGGGTGATCCCGCCGGCTAGAGCCTAGCCTAGGCTAGCCTCAAGACAACTGAACGGCCCTCAGCTCTCCGTAGATGGTTGTCCCTCAAGTTCCTCGGCTTCTGCATCGAATGATGATGTGCCGGCCGAAAGGTGAACTATTTATAGCCCAGGGAAACCCTAGGTCAAAGGGGAAGGTGAGGCGGCGCAGGAATGCCCTAGAGCGCGCGGCCAGAGGGGTCTTGGGCCGCGCGGCATGGGCCATTCCTTGCCCCTCTCGTGCTCAACTTTCTCCCCATGCTTGCTTGATGCTTTTAGAGTCTTCCTTTCGCTGCATGTGGGTCCTGGACATCGTTTGCTTCGGGATAAAATTGCCTCTTGATAGACTTCCATTTGAATTATCTTCATCCCGAAGTAATTTGATCTTATCTTCAATTGCTTAGTCCTTAAACATTCTTGGAGGTTGGTGGGCTGAATCCGGGCATGAGTGGGCTTCAAGTCCGTGGCTTGGGCGCCTGGGCCTAGTAGGCCTGCTTCATCCGGGTTTCCGGGCTTCGTCTTTCTCTTATCTCGAATTTAGCCCTTATTCGTCTTTGAATTTATCATTTATCCTGCATAAACCAAAATCCTCCAAAAACACATGCATATACGAAAACGTACCGGTTATGAAGTATGATCAATAGTTTAGACATTAAATTCATGCAAATATCAAAGTTAAACAGGGGTAAAAGCGTGTCATTTAAGAGCGCCAACACCCGGCGGTGCATGGGTTCCCTGCCAGCCTCTCGGAGGGTGCGCCCCCTGCCGCTGGCGGGCGGTGGCACACGGCGCGGTCCCGGGCACGGGTGCGGCCCGGCCGGTGCGGCGGCGGAGGCGCGCTCGGGCGCGGGCGCGTCCCCGGCGGCGGTGGAGGCCTCGGCGGCAGAAGGCATGTAGTTGATTTTTTTTCATTGTCAGATTGACTTGTAGAATGAATCTTTTCTCTTTGAATCTGTCTTATTATATAATTATTCTTGAAATGTTAGGTCTTTGTAAATCTGAGCTTGAATTATTATAATCCAAGTGAAGTTTTTCCTCCTCATCATTTCTTTTTTCTCTCAGTTTTTTTCTCACCACCAATTATCATCTTTTTTTCTCTGTTCTTGAACATGAAGAACACAAGAATAGAAGAACATGATGCAGCGTGGTGGTGGAAAGAGAAACTGAGAGGAAAGAGAAAGAGATGAGAAGCTGGATTAAGCTTTTTTTTCGCCCAAAATTTGTTTAGTATCGGTTTGTGTTATTGCCCAGTACTAAACTACCCTGTTTCGTACCAGTTGCAGGACAGGTACTAAACTGCGTGCAATTTAGTCTCGACACTGTAGTACCGGTTCTGTAACCGGTACTAAACCTGGCATCCTGACCGGTACTGATGCTCACTTCTCTCCTTGTAGGCTGGTGTCTTGGCCCGGTACTAAAGTGGCGCCCCCATTTAGTACCTGCCAATAACACCGGCCGGTTCTAAAGGGTGACATTTAGTACTGACCTGTGTATTGGCCCAGTATTAAATGGGCCTCCACGAGTTACTTTAAAAGGAAAGCATCTCTCACTTAGTTACATGTGATGCATATGTGGGATGGTAAGAAAGCAACGCGCGAGGCCAGAGGTCGTGGGTTCGAATCCTCACAGCCGCGTACGCGCATTTACACATAAAAAATTCGCGTGACTTGTGTCTTGCGACGTTGCGCGCATGCGGGCCTCCCGGAGTGCGCAATATTTTTTTTATTTTTTTGGACGCAAAACCGTTTAGTACAGGTTGGTGTAACTGCACACTTTAGTACCGGCCGTCATGACCGATACTAAAGTGCGGCACGTTAGTGTCCCAGCTCGGCTGACCGACACAACCACGCCATGTAACCAGTACTGATAAGCAGTTTTTCAGCCGTTTGGGCACCATAAATCCTAGATCCACGCCGCTTCCTCCCGGCTGTGTCACGCCGGTGAGGGCGAGGTCTGGGGTGTTTTGACTTAGTTTAGTGGGGCGATTTGTTTACTCACCCCCCTGAGCCCACCCTGAGCGCTCACACCCCGCCTCCCCCACTCTCACACACACACGATGGTTTGTCTGTGAAGCTAGTTTATGTAGTTTGTGAGAACTCATCTAGATTTACTTTTGTTTTTAGTTTCATTTATGCATACGGCTTTTATGTGGCAAAGGGAACAGATCTAGCAGCTAAGCTTGTGTGCAACCCATGTGACGATGATGGTCATGCCCCCTTCCTTTTCTCTGTTTACTCCTTTCATGCGTGGCAATGTGACACGGCCGGTGCTCATAAAAGGACGGCCTTTTGGGAATGAACAGGGAGATCTGGTTTCCTTGCTCGCTGTTTGACTTTGTGGCGGGTCCCTGTACCCGCAACCCAACAACCAGCTATGCTTGCGTGCAACCCATGTGACGATGATGGTCATGCCCCCTTCCTTTTCTCTGTTCACTCCTTTCTTGCGTGGTAAATGTGACGCTGATATGGATGCTTTATGCAAGAGAAAAGATGCTTTCGTGAAAGGCATATAAGTTGCTTTCGTGAAAGGCATATAAGTTTGGCATATAAGTTTTAGGCACCATAAATATCCTAGATCGACGCCGCTTCCTCCGGATCGGAGCCGGTGAGGGCGAGGGAAAGCTCACAGGATGGATCGAGCAGGAGCTGAGGAGGAGGGATACATGTCCCAGCGAGGGGACAAGGGCGAGGGGCATGCGAGGAAACTCGGCCGGTCCAACTGCTTCGGCGGCCACCGTGGACGCGGCGGCCCCTCCAGCCAGCGATCTCCCCTCTCTTCGAACTGGAGGTATGGCGGCGCGTGCTACAACCTATATGTGCCTCTTGATATTGATTTGGGTAGGATTCGGGGCTTTGATCTCGATTATTGCAGCTTCTGGAGGCCTGTCAATGCCCACGGCGGGCACCAGCAGCAGGTCCACCAGCCAGAGCATGTGCCGGTCCCTGTGCCACGACCCCCGCACCATGGTCAGTCGGATTATAATTTCTCTTTTTATTTTAAACTGGAACGCACTCAGGCAACTCCAGGGTATTTGGACACACACATCTTTGCTTAATTAGTCGTTGTCATTTTAGTTACTAGGATCATGCCCGTGCATTGCTATGGGTGAGATAAGGTGCACGGACACGATAATATCGATCTTAACAACTTGTTCTTTGAGGCAAGCATAAATATAGCACACATAAAAGTCTCATAGCACTCTATAATAACATATCCATTTTTTTATGCCCGGTGCTGTTATGTCGTTGTCCATATTTTATTTTTGACTTTCCTTTACATTAAAGTCCATTTTTTATTTTTGACTTTCCTTTACATTAAAGAAAATTCCGTGCCCTAAGCATGAGATAGCATAGTCCAATGAGAAAGAAGAATATCACATGGTGGCGTATATATTCACTAACTTGTTTTCCCCTAAATCAATTTACGCTTCGGAATAGATATCTGGAATAGAAAATTGTCACCATGGCGGTCACACTTGAACATAGTTTCTGCTTTAAATAAAAAGTAATTGGAATCTCTACTACTACAAAGCTTGGCATGTTACATGCATGCGTCAGCTTGGCACAGAAGTGTCTCTTCTTATTAATAATAAGGAAAAAGTCCAAATTACTCCCCTCAAGTATAAGAGAAGTCCGGATAACCCCCTAAAGTATGTTTTGGTTCAATTTAACCCCTAAACTATGACATTTGGTTCAACTTACCCCTTAATACAATTTGTCTTTTTTGTTTCTCTATGTACAAATGGAATTTTAAGCTCAAATTTTGTGAGATGATAATAAACATAATAACACATATTAAAAAAATATGTCATGAAATTTTTATCATTATTTTCATATGGTAGGATATTTGATAATAAATTAATCATTGAGATACAAAATTATGTGAAAAATAATCATAAAAAATTATAATATATTTTTTTGACATACATTGTGATGTCGACTACCATCCAGTAAATTTTGAACTCAAGATTCTACTTACGTATGGAGAAACAAAAAAGAAAAATCGTATTTGGGGTAATTTGAACCAAATGCCATAGTTTAGGTGTGAAATGAACCAAAACATACTTTAGGGGGTTATCCGGACTTTGCTTATACTTGAGGGGAGTAATTTGGACTTTTTCCTTAATAATATGCAAGAGCATGCGTGGATATTTACATTAATTTGCAATGCATGTAGGTATATATGGAGCTCACACACTTGGTAGCTTGTTTCTTTTCTCTTCCTGCGAAGAAAAAATCATCAAAATACTTCTATTCATAGCTTAAAAAACATAAAAAGCTTTCCACCGCTAGGTTAAAAAATTACAGTTGTTTTCTTTCGGGAACAGTTCAATCATAGCTCACAATAATATTAATGCATGAGAATTACTGGAATCAAGATGCGTCGACCATGTACCCTGGAATATATGGCAATATAAAACCACTCACGACCTTCAAAAAAACTCCTGATTTATCTATCAACAGTAAGGCAAGATGATAAGAGCATCATATATTTAAATGGTTTAAGACCATTCTATATTTAAGGATTTTGATAAGCAAATAAAGATGTGTAGTATACGTCTTTTATGGCGTTAGGACCTCCTTATATACAATGTTCTTCTCCCTTGCACAACAACATATGACAGGCTTCAGGCCCAAAATTGAAATCAGCAATCTATTAACTACATATGACTACATATATTATTATTATTATTATTATTATTATTATTATTATTATTATTATTATTATTATTATTATGCCAGATTATGTGTTCTTATCCCTTGCACAACAACATATGACTAAGGCTTCAGGCCCTAAACTGAAATCAGCAATCTATTAACTGGAAAATTAAACTGCAATGAAGCTACACCAAGTGACACACTGCCATAATGTCTTTATAAATCTCAACTCATGGATTGCTTGCATTAATTCAGAAACACAGCTGAATCTTTCAGGTAATGGCAATGCCAATTGAATGTGGAGTTATTCACTGTCCGACATCTTAATGTGATTGATGATGGCAATATAAAAATTGCCACTTTGTCTTTACAAACTGAGTGCAATGCACCTATGTCAGTTTTCTTCCTCACCCATGCAAATCCCCTTGGCCCATTGAAACTGAATTATAATGGTCCAGTCAGAGCCCTGATGCTCCCACTGAAAATTATGATGCTGGGAAAATACCGAGTTCCTTATTGGTAACCATGAATCTCTATTATCTTAATAGACGCATTTTGTCGAGCACGTGGAGGGCAAGCGGTACTAATATTTTAGCACTGATAATAAAAGAGCTACTCTATATCCAGAGCATTATCACACATTTTATTAAGTTCCTTTCCTATTTATAGACTCATACCCAAGTAGACATTTTTTTGAACTACTTATAAACATATCAATTATCAAGAAATGTTACTCTAGATGAGTCATGCATCCACACGTAACTCAAAACATTCCAATCACTACAATTTTTGTCTAGCTGCTAACTACTACAAGCGTTCAGAGTTACAGAAATATGCTCCATTCTGGTAACTACATCAAAAGTGCTTCTTGCAGCTTACCATATTAAGCTTACCATATTAATTTTATCAGAAGCATGACATTAGGCTTGTGATCCTTCACTCAAGCATCCTTTTGCCTTGATTTATTTTAGCACGTGAGTGCCTGGGGAATTGGTCAATAGGCAATACATGATCACGCACAGCCCTAAATACATGTTCATGTTCATGCATACATGAATCTTATAAGTAGGGTAGTGATTATGCAGTGCGTGATCTCTCAATACACGACCTTAAGTACTCACCCATGCAAATCCGCTTGTCCCATCAAAAACTGAATTTTTATGGTCATACCAGGTGCTAGAGGGATAAGGTGCCATGCACCGTCATTATATTGCCGACCGTAAAGCTGTAGAAGTGTAGATCAGATCAGCACAACTCATTGAGCCGTCGCCTTGCCTCATCAACTGTAGAAACAAATCAGGCGTGAGGGCGGCCGCTGGATATTGGACGAGATTAATCACGGTGAGGACAAGCAGTAGGGAGCAAGGATGGGTGACCTGCAACACGTACCTGGACTGGCTGCCAGCTTGCCGTGCTGTTCCTCGGTGGAGCCGTGGAGGACGTCGCAGCGGAGACGACGTGACGTCCGTCGCCTCCATAGGTTCGCTACATGTCACGAGCAAGTCTCCTCACGTGCGGGGGAGTGGTTGCAGGCACGGGGGGGCCGACGACGGTGCGATTTAGGTCAGAGAGGGGAATGGGAAATCAGATGGGACGATATATGATCAGGGATCGGGCAATGGGAAAAACATCCCCCAAGTACGTACCTGGCAACGATGACGGCCAGGCAGGGTTCAAATTTCGTCAAAATTTCCAAAATCTTTTCTCTCGCTCTCAGGAGGTCCCCAGTTTGATTCACGCTAGAGCTATTAATTTTTCGCATTTTTCTCTCGCTGACATGTGGGTCCACTCGTGTGCACTAAAGAGAAAAAATAAAAGTGCTTCGCAGTTGCTTTGGACTCAGGACGCGCCAGCTCACAGAAACAAGCCGAACCATTGCGCTGTAGACCAAGTAGTGATCTCAATTGGTGTACAGTTCTAAATAAACTTTTAAACATTCAAATTTAATTAAATTTGACTGAAAATTTTTGAATTTTGCAAAATTTTGGGAATTTCGCTCGGAGGGTACCGAAAATTTTTGGAAAACGAAATTGAAAACCCTGACGGGGAGTTACAAGGCGACTTAATGTCGCACGAAAAACCTTCGTCCAATTAGTCTTTTTAGCTGTAATATCAGATACATGCTGCTGCCATACGTGCTGCCAGGGCTAACTGCTTATAGTGTTTTTGTTTGATTTTGCTTCTTAGGTGAACCGTCCAAGGGATTTAGCAGGCAATTTTATAGTATGAACCTGGAAGGCATTCCGGTAGGCTTCTGTTATTCCCTTTTCCCCCTTGAAGCTTGCTACATGTAATTCGTTTTTATAATAAATTGCTTTCTCTCTTTAAACCAATCAGCTAATTTGGTTCAACTCTACTCAACTATAGCAGTTTCCTACTAGGACAAGCACAGCTAATCCGGGCTTGGATGGGCACAAATATAATCAGGTATCTTGCCCTTCCTGCGCGGAGTTGTTACTCTGATCTTTGCTAATTATATTATTGTTGGTGCGTGTTAGCTCGTAACTGGTTTTTTAAAATGTTCTTGTTAGAAAATACAGAAATCTACCATCATCAGATTCAGACAAGTTCTTTTTACTTATAGAAATATTGTTGATATTGTTTCGATAGGCATTCTTAACTTTCGATTTTCAAACTAAAAGATCTATAATCATGTCGTCCTTCTATATGCTTTCAGGCACTTTCAGAAGAACATAAGGTTGCACCTTCCACGCCTGTGCAACTAGATCTAAAACAGCAGCAGTTGCCGCATCAACCGAATAAATTTGTTGGTCGTCGTCTGAAGAATACTGTTGAAATTACTCATGCAGAAGCTCATGAAGAGCTGAAACTCGATAAGAGGATGGAGCCTTCTCCAATTACACCTATGCAAATAATGCACAAAGCAAAGGAAAAATACGTTGTTGGCAAAGTTTCTCACCAGGAAGAGGTGAAGCTGAGGCAGCTGAATGCCATTCTTAACAAGGTGACCCAGCAAAACTTTCTGAAACTATCAAAAGAAGTGGAGGAGATTAACATTGATAACGTGGCAATTCTTACATGGTTCGTTTCAAATATATATTGCCGAGTTTTGGTGGAACCAACTTTCTGTCAGGTGTATGCAAATTTCTGTTCGCAATTGGTTTTGTCCTTGCCGGGCTTCAGTGAGGACAATGAGAGCATTACATTCAAGAGAGTACTTTTGAACATATGCCAAATGGAGTTTGAGAGGAGTGAAAGGAAAGAAGCTGAAGCTGATAAAAGAGAGGAGGAAGGTGCGATCAATCAAACCAAAGAGGAGAGGGAGGAGAAGAGAATAGATGCTCGTAAGCGTATGCTGGGACACATAAGGTTTATTGGAGAATTGTACAAAAAGAGGATGTTGACAGAACGCATTATGCATGAATGCATTAAAAAACTGATTGGAGATTTCCAGAATCCCGATGAAAAAAATATTGAAGGGCTATGCACACTGATGAGTACAATTGGTGAGAATATAGATCATCGAAAATCTAAGGAACACATGGATGCCTATTTTGGCATTATGCAGAAGCTGTCAACAAGTCAAGAGTTGTCCTTTCGTGTTAGATTTCTCTTGAGAGATGCAATTGATCTCAGGAATAATAAATGGCAGCAGAGATGCAAACTGATCTCGTCTTAGATTATCGTTCTTATTTTGTTTTCTTTATAATTTCAAGGATTCTCTTGCGTGAAGTAATAAGCATATTATGCTATATCAGTGGTGCTTTGCTATCCGACTTATCTATGCAGAGCAAGCATGCAAATTATGTCCTCGTCATTATTGCGATGTAGCTTATCTGCTGTTTGGTTATCAACCTGTGATATACGTTTTCCTTATCAGATGATTAGTAGAATGCAAATGTTTCTCTGCGCGATCGACAAAGCATGTCAAACTATGGAAGGGAGCCACATTTTATCAGTCCTGTTCAACAATTGTCATGGCAACTGAGAAAATAACGGAAGATAAAGCAATTTTTTGATAGGAAAGGCATTTATCCATATGCGTGAAGTACTCCTTCCATTTTAGATATACAAAAAATTGCTTTCATGACACCGAAAAATCACAGTTTAAAAATTACTTGTGAAGTGGAGCTAGAGATCGCCATCTTCGTCATCCTCTCCGCCAAGCGCTGCCGCTTGGCCTCAACAGGCCTCTACCACCCATTCTTCTCCACCACCCGTTCGTCGACGCCCTATTTGCTCCTCGGTCATCACCCGTTCTCCACAGCTCTAGGCACTCACTACTGGACGATTAACTTTTAGTATCGGTCAGGAAACCATCTTTAATACCAGTTTTCTGACCACAACCATTTAGTATGGGTTCATCCACCCGGTACTAAATAGTCAAGATAACACCAACCGATACTAAATTGAGCACCACGCCGCACGTACGTGAGGCCAGTTTAGTACCAGTTGTTGTTTACAACTAGAGTTAGGACTTAGCCGTGCCATTTGTGGGCCACCCGAAGCACGACATTTTGGCACGACTTAAAGCACGGCATGACACGATAAATTTTGGGCCGTGCCGTGCCTAGGATCTCAGCATGATGGGTGGCACGGCACGACACGTATCTTGAACCGTGCTTGGACCAGCATGGCATGAAAATGGCCCATCAACACATCTATAGTATGTCGTCCTTATATCATTTATTCTATCTTTCATAGAGTCTAACATAACTGCTATGAAGGGAGAAAATCACAGAATCTACCTTTTGAGCATGGAATCGGAGCAATGAACATTCATAAAATGAATAATATTGCATTTGTATGGCTACTCAAAATCCTAACATCCACCTACAATATCTTCATAATAAAATTTATTTTCTTTGTTAATATTAAAATTTTATTTTCTATCCTATAGATGTATAACTATGTGCCAAAAAATGAGTACGAATAGAAAACAAGCGCAGTATTCCGAGGGCCGTGCTTGGGCTAGTACGGCACGAAGACGTGCCGGCGTGCCATGGGTCGTGCTTGGACCGAGCAGAAGACTTGTCGTGCCATGTTGGCACGGCACGACGTGCCTAGCGTGCCTAGAAGTCCCGGCCCGATGCGGCACGCGGCACGAGAGGGCCGGGCCATGCCAGCACGGCACGGCCCAAGTCCCGGCTCTATTTACAACATGTACTAAATGACTTTATTTTAATTAAAATTTTCCTTTTGTTTTAATTTGTATTTTTATTTATATTTGTATCCTTTGTGTATATTAGTGCTATACGTCAATATATATTATTCTAGCATATTAAATATTAAATATTATTTATGTACATTTCAAATATTACATCTATTCCGAATATGAACTACAACATTTTTAACTATTCTAAATCAGAGTCCAGATGAAGATCCAGGTTTGTTCCATCATAAAAAAAATTGCCCTTGAGATCTACAACTTCTTCCAAAAGAAATTCACACGGTTGTTCTTGAATTGCCCAGGCTCGTTCTGCCTTGAGGAGTGCCCTTTCCACGTGTAATCTGTCAAGTGTAAACATCATTATAATAATTCAATGGATCTTCACAATTAGAAATAAAAAATGTTAAGAACTGTGTCTACATGCTCCGAATCCGGAACTCGTCGATGAACTCACATACATAGTATCCACATAAATTGGTTCCCCCTCCTGTCTCATATATATATGAAACCTATACGGCGAGTATACTCCGTGGCTGGCCACAGAATAGTTATTCTGTAGCCAGGACACGTGGTGCGTTAGTATTGGCCATCCATCTGGGTCCGCATCCTCCTGCCCACCCGGCCTAATTAATAGGCGAGCCCGCCGAGCGAGCTGGACGCCGAGCCAAGCAACTGTAGGCTGTAGCTCCCGGCCGGTAGCCATGGTAATTAATGAATCGTAATTGCTCTCGTTGATTAATCCACGGTAATTTTGGGAAATCGAATTCACGTAGCGGTCTGCACGTTAACAGGTAGACCATGGAGAGGGGTTACGAGAATACGTTAGCATGCTTTTTTATCGTATACAGGTGCATGCAAGTATATATTTTACTATAGTTCAGTAATGTCCATTACAATTGTTACGATAGTTTACCACAATCTGACGATAAACTAGAACTGCCATAAAATCGTTTCGATAATCTGAATTATTCGAGATGGTAATTATGATTTAGAGTTACCACAATTTGGTACGACAGTCGAAAACCAGTTACTATACTGACGGGATTGATTTACCATAAAATGGTTACAATATTTGGGTTGACTAGCTAGTTACTATAATCTGAATGGGAGTCACCACTATTAACGATATTTTAGAATCAGATTTACCATGAAAATTGCTATGAGAATTCCTATGGCTCAAGATTAGAATTAGGATGCATAGTTAAGAAACCTGTTACTGTAATGACATGACACAGTTACCATGGAATATCTAACAGACTGAATTTCTCAAGCTCAAGTCAGTAATTACGATGAAGCGAAAACATTATTGAAATTATATAATCTGAATTGCTTTGCTTGCACATACATTCTATCTAGCCTTGCATCACATACACTCTGTCATTTAGGTGCACATCACAGAACCAGCAATTTTGAAGATCTTTCGTGTGTTTTTCTGCAGGCATTCGTCATCCTCACTTTAGTTGGCCTTCTTTAGACAGTCTATGTGATCTAACTAGCAGCCCCAATGCTCCTGTGTGCTCAGTAAATTAAATGATTTTAGTCTCCACAGCAGTTGCCAAGAGAACATCATCTCCTAAAAATCATCATGAAAGGAACAACAGTAAATGATATGAGAAATTTACTAAGCTTCCACGATACAAAGAAATCTGTCAGAATAATTCTCAACTCCAAGCTAACATAATAATTAGGATAGAGCTAACGTAAGAAACCAGTTACTATCATGTGGTGCCCATTCACGGATGACCTGAACTGAGGCATGGTTCGCTGAATACATTCCAGTAATTGTTATCACTTTGGTTTGGCTTCCCTGATGGCTCTGCAGACAGCATCATTAGTGCAGCCTCGTCATGTCTGGTCCAATACTTCTATTACCTTTCTGGACCTGATGCGGATTGTGCTGTGGCATTAGAATCTCCAGATTACTGGAAGCTGGTGGTTGATTGAAACCTCTCCTGCATTTCCAAAGGGAGCCTCACCTCCTGAAAAAAAAATTAGATTAAACTATTTGGCACTCTTATAAGAAGGTCCATTCCATTTTGTCATTGACCAGTGGGGTAAATCGTTTGATGTATTTACAATCATGAAGGGTCGCTGGATGCCAAGTGATCTGAAGGAACACTTTTTCCTTGACATCCAGTATGTTAATGCTGCAGAAGACTAACATTACTCATCTATAAGCAGTGACTTTAAACTAATGGCCCACAAAATCTGTCAGACAACGTACAACACCAATATATGTCGATACTAAAGAAATAGCACGCGATATGCAAATTCAGTTCATATCAGAATGTTATTAGGACACGGCTGGAAAACTCCACATTCATCCCTGCACTTTAGTGCTGGTCACGCGGGGCCGATACTAAAGCACGCATTTAGTACCGGCTCGTAGGAACAGTAGCCCTGACACCAATTTAGTACCCGCTGGGCATAGCAGCCGATACTAACGTGCGCCCCTGGACCACCGAGTAACGGTCTGATGCTGTGTTAGTACCGGCTGGGAACGCCGGCAACTTAGTGCTGGCTTGGGGTTTAAGCCGACACTAAACTTTGGCACTTAGTGCCGGCTGTAGCCACCAGCTGGCACAAAACTCACTTCTATATATCTGGCCCCTTCTTCTTCTCCGAGACTGTCGGTGATATTATCTCCGGCAGTCTTCCACGGGGTAGCCCACGGAAGTGATTTGTAATGTAGGAAAGATCGCAAAGATCGGAAGCAAGATGGTTAGGATGGACAGACACAAGGGTTTATACAGGTTCGGGCCGTCGACTCGACGTAATACCCTACGTCCTGTTTTGGGGTGTTGTATTGTGTGTTTTGGTGATTCGAGTTGGCTCGAGTCGTGGTTCAGATGTGGTGTAGTTGTTTTTGAGGGGGTCCCTGCCCGCCTTATATATCGGGGGGCAGGGTTACAAGTCGGTTTGTATCTGATCCTATCTCTAAGAATCCTTTCCTTCTTTACAATAATTCCTATTCCAACTAGGACTTCTCCTTCCAGATCCTTCCTCCGTGCGCCGACTTGTCCCGCACGTCTTCAGGTCCAGAACGATGAGGTGGGCCGCCCCCTTTTGGTGGGCTGCCAAGCTTGCTCGTGAGGTACCCAGGTACTATATCCCCCACAGTAGCCCCCGAGCACTTCTTGGCCGATCGTTGGCTGTAATTGTTCCATCTTTTCTTATATGATTCGAGTGCTCCAAGTTGTCTAAGATCTCATCCGAGTGGTTTCGAAGAAGATCCGAGTGGTTTCGAGGAAGATCCGAGTGCCTGCTCAAACGTCCCTGAAAACAATTCTTCAATTACAGTCAAAGTGAGGGGAAGGAGTGCTCTTTTTTCACGACGCGACAGCGAAGTGAATACACTTAGCCCCCGGGCTTTGATCAATTTTAGTATGAAATTGGCCAAAGGTCTTCAACTTTTATCCATCTGTATCTTGATCTTCAATGGTGTGCACCTCCAGGTGCACCCATTGGGTGTAGCCCCCGAGCCTTGAGCAGAATAGAATATTCTGGTCGAGGGTCAAAAATAAATATTATGAATCTCTTTTTGAACTTGATCCATCAATGGTGTGCACCTCCAGGTGCACCCATTGGGTGTAGCCCCCGAGTCTTGTTACGACTCAGCATGATCGTGTCAAGACTCTGAAAGCCATGAATTCCGACTGATTTTTTCAGCCCCCATGCCTCTGGACATGGATTTTAGATAATTTTTTCCTTCAGAGGCTTTTTTATTTCCCCTTTATAAGGATTTTGTCCTCAAGTTCTTTGAACTCGGCATGACCTCCAAGTCGTGTCCCACGACTCAGCTTGACCATATGGTAAGCCATCTTCTCACAAGATTTATACTTGTCAGCATTTGACCCAGATTTCTGAGTCAATTTAGCGATAGTATCGCATGCCTTACGTAAAAATCAGTTGCGAGGATGCAATATTAATTGCAAAATCAAGTCTGGCCGTCGACTAATTTTAGCCTCACGACCGAGTGGTTTCTGCCCCTGAACCCTAGCTCAGGAACCCACAAATTTATTATCGTAACAGAACCGAAAGGTCGTGCTATATTTCAGCCCATTTAGGCCCATTATTCCTTAAAGTCCGTTGCGTCCCTAACGGTCGCTTTACGGAAGGCGAGATATCGCGACTCCCTACCGCATCTTTGAATTCAAAGCGACGGGACGTGCCTGCGTCGGTTGAGTTCCCGAGACAAGCGCCGCGCCGCGCGCGGGAGGAACGGTTTATTCCTTTATAAGCCATCCCCGCCGCATTCTTCTTCCTTTACTTGCCATTTGCCTTCCCCGACGCTCCAGTTCTCTTTGCGCCAGAGCAAACCCTAGATCTGCTCCCGCAGCTTTCTTCCTCGCTCTTCAGCACCACTCGTTGCCATGGCGCCCAAGAGGAAGGAAGCCTCGAAGCGGAAGGAGAAGTCGTCGGCAAGGGCCCGGTCGTCCAAGGCCAAGGCCACCGCCGAGGTCGCCGTAGATCGCGCCGCCGTGTGGAGGGAGTCCATCACCACCACCAAGCGCCTCGAGCAGCACGTCGTCGACGGCGTCCTCCCTGACCAGCAAACCGCCGAGTGGCGCGCCGCCGCCGATGAGTCTTTCCCCACCCCAAACTCCTCTGATTTGGTGGTATTCGAATCTTTCTTTCTTCGTGGCTTTGGCGTGCCCGCGCATTCTTTCCTCCGCGGGCTGCTGCATTACTATGGGATCTGCCTCTGCGCATTGAATCCCAACTCCATCCTTCACATCGCCATTTTCATCAACCTCTGTGAGGCCTATCTTGGGATAGAGCCTCACTTCAATCTTTTCATTCATCTTTTTCTTCTTAAGCCTTATCCCCGAACCGACTGCCCACAAGTAGTCGGGGGCGCCGGACTCCAACTCCGCGAGGGTCGAACTCGGGAGTATTTTGATATCCCTTTCCTTACCTCCAATAAAGGGTGGCAGTCTGAGTGGTTTTACGTAGGAAACCACTCGCCTGCCATCTCTCCAGAAATTGACTCTCGTCCTATTCCCTCCCAATCCTGGACCGCTCTTCCCAAGGAGAGTGAAATGGATCAGGTTCGGGAGCTCCTGGGTCTTATTTCCCAGTTGAAGGACAATGGGTTGTCTGCCGTCGGTGTGGCAGCCAACTTCGTTCTGCGCCGGGTCCAGCCACTCAAGCAGCGGGCTCACCCGGCGTATGAATATTACGCCGAGGGGGGCAACACGCGCGAAGCCCCCGAGCGCGTCGACAAAGTCCAAGCCGCCGCTCGGCTTGGCAAATTCTTCGCGACTGGAACCTCCCTGAGGACCACTGACTGTCCTCCGGCGTTCAATTTGGGAAATCCACGCCCTGAGGTATTTAGTCAATCTGTTGTTGTTTTTATTTCAATTCCACCCATTGGGTGTAATCTCAGAACTGAACCCAATTTTTGCAGGGTCGAGTTGCCTTTGTATCCCTCCCTCCTTTGCCTGAGATGCCAAAGGGAGTGGATCAACCGGCTCGACGCAGGGCCGTTGGATCTGAAGAAGCAGTCAGGGAAAGTGAGAGTGATCTGCGCGACTCGGATATCACTCTGTCATCCTCTCCTTCTCCCGATGTGCAATCTCCGAGTGGTGGGAAGGCTGCTCCTGCTCTGAAGAAGCGGAAGATCTCCACTGGGATCGTGTTTAGGGATGCGCCAAGCCGCCGCCAACTCCTTATCTCTGAGTCGTCTGACTCGGAAAAAGATGAAGCTGGCGCCGCCGAGTCGTCACTCCACCCGCCAATCACGAGCTCGGAGCAGTCTCCCCTGGCAGTATTGCCTCTGAGTGCTGCAAGTCCGAGGGACCTCCCTTCCCCTACTCGGAAAGGAAAGCGCCTGAGAATGCGCATTTCTACTCTGTAAGTATCCTTATCATCTCTTGATTTCCTTTATGTTCTTCTATTAGTGATCTATGTATGCTTTAACCTGTAGCACGCCGTCTGAGGTCCCTTTCTCGGGTCCTCCGCCTCAGTCGGCGGTTGAGACCGAAGCCCCATCAATCCAAACTCCAGAGGTGCCGATCCACTCGGCTGATCTTCTCAGCGATCAGCCTGCGGGTCCGCCACCAGAGTCGCAGCGGGAGCCAACCCCGCCACCGCCGAGTCCTACACCGGCGTTGCCGACCCCGCCGTCAGTTCCTCAAGGCAGCCCCCAGCATGTTCCTGCGGTTGAACCGACTGCAGCAGTGGAGGAGCCCCAGACTGCGGCAGTCGAGATTGCTTCTGCGGCGGTCGGCATTATGAGTGGTGGTGCTCCCCTGACTCCTCTGGAGGAGTTCCTGTCACTCCATCGTCGCATGGGCCACATAGCCAAGGTACTTCCCGAGCTACTTATCTTGTTGATATCAAATACCGAGTGGTACATTGATTCATATTGTCATCTGACTTGTTTTTGCAGAACTTAGCTGCTGATGCCGAGGCCAAAGCCTCGGTTATTCAAGAATTATCTTCTGCAGTTGCTAAGGCCGACTCTTTGGTGGCCCGAGTGGCTGAGCTCGAGGCTGCTGCGGTCGAGCGCCAGGCTGAGTTGGAGGAAGCCCAGCGTACCACCCGCGATTTATGCGGGGAGGTAGAGCAGGCCAAGCTCAACGAGGCCCAGGCCGTGCACGAGCTCAGAGGTATGTTCTTCCTTATTTATTTTACTGTCAGACGTGAAAATATTATTCAGATCTAACCTTCTTTAGATTATCGATATCGGACTATGTCCCAATTCGCAGAGCTCACTGCCAAGGTGGCCCGGCTGCAAGGTGAGGCTGAGGCGCTGCGCACTGAGAAGATAGCGCTGGAGGATGCTATCCGAGTGGTGGCGGAGGAGATCGAGCCAGAGGCGTCATCGTCTTCAGCTTCCATCCTCGACCGCGTTCGGGCGCTCCCACGCTACTTCTGGCGGCAGCTCTGCTCCATCAGCCAGGCCAGCTGTGGCCATGTCCTGGCGGTGCTCAAGTCGCTGTTCCCGGCGTCAGACCTGGAGCCACTCGGCCGCGGGTATGCTGCCGGCACCTCTGAAGACGATGTGGGCAGACTGCTCCATGAAGTCGAGCCCATCGCCAATGTCCTGTCCAAGGATGTTGTTGATGACTCGGATGAAGCGGCCCCGTCTGGTGCTGGTGACCCTGCAATGTAAACAAAGTATTTGTAGTATTTGGTCGAACCAGTATTGTTTGAACAATTTTTGAATTGTCACTATTGTATATAAGTTTTTATTGGTCTACAACTCCCTTTCTTTCTGCGCTAGCCTTAATTTCTGAGTGGTTGACCTGTTACGGAGTAGATTAGCCTCGTTGGTCTGAGTCTCATGCCGCAGAGTCTTTGTCGTACGTTTAGAGCTTTGACTTGGCGAGTACTTTCCCTCTCGATTTAAGGTTTGTTCCACTCATACTTTATGTGCGTGACGCGAAAGAGGAAATGCGAGTAGTAGAAATAGATGAAGGATGAAATCAACTTTATTGATAACTCATTGTGAACATGCCGAGTCGTAACTGGGGGTGACTACCCTCCAAAATCACTCGGAAAAAATAAATCTAAAAATAAAAAAGATAAATACATAACTGGATTAGGCGTAGAAACGCTGTAAGTGCTCGATGTTCCATGGATTTGGGATGTCTACGCCGTCTTCCGTCATGAGGCGATATGAACCTGGGCGACTTACTGACTTGATGATATATGGACCTTCCCAGGGGGACGCAAGCTTGTGCGCGCCCTTGGTGTCTTGCTTCCTTCTCAGAACCAAATCGCCTGCTTCAAAGGACCTCTGCTTAACTGATCGATCGTGATAGCGTCGCGGGACCTGAGCGTAACGCGCGGCTTGGATCTGGGCAGCCAATCTCTTTTCCTCGATGCTGTCGAGGTCTTCGATGCGCGCCACTTGCGCATCGTATTCATCATAGAACTCCACTCGGGGGGAGCCGTATGTGAGGTCCGTTGGTAGGATAGCTTCTGAGCCGTAAACCAGAAAGAACGGAGTTTGCTTCGTGGCACGACTCGGCTGTGTGCGCAGCCCCCAGACTACAGCCGGCAACTCCTTGATCCATCGTCCGTCATGTTGCTTCAGCTGCTTGAATATCCGGGCCCTGAGCGCCTTGATTATTTCGCCATTGGCTCTTTCGACTTGGCCATTGGCCCTTGGGTGTGCCACGGATGCGGGGCATAGCTTGATGCTCCTCTCGCTGCACCAGTCTTTAAACTCCTGTGCCACGAAGTTCGTACCATTATCTGTGATGATACGATTTGGGACTCCGAAGCGGTGGGTGATGTCGGTGAAGAACTCGATGGTCTTGGCTGCCGTGTGCTTTCTGACTGGTTTCACCTCAATCCACTTGGTAAACTTGTCAATAGCTACGAGGACATGATCAAAACCACCAGGAGCCTTCTTAAATGGACCAATCATATCCAAGCACCAACAAGCGAAGGGCCAGGACGCTGGTATGGTTTGCAGCTGTTGTGCGGGTGCATGTATTTGCCTTGCAAAATACTGACACCCTTTGCAGTGCCGCACAATGTTCTCTGAGTCTGCTACAGCAGTCGGCCAGTAGAAACCAGACCGGAAAGCTTTACCAACAATGGTTCTAGCCCCGGCGTGATTGCCACAAATTCCTTTATGTATGTCAGTCAAGAGCTCTATACCCTCAGTGCGACTCACGCACTTTTGTAGGATTTGGGAAGCTCCAGATCGACGATACAGCTTGTCTCCGATGATGACGTAGTTTTTGCTGCGCCGCACGATTTGTTCGTGGAGCGAGTTTAGATCTTTGTCTTCCGCGACCTCTGCGGGTAATATGCCGCTATCCAGATAATCGATGATCTGTGTCCTCCAGTCCAACGGTTCGTCTACCACTAATGTGGCCGTCTCTGGGGATTCTCCGACTTGTTGCTCCGCGACAGTGCCATCCGGGTTCATCTTGATAGATGGTTTGATAAGATCTTGTATGAAAACTCCGGGTGGGACGCCTTCACGGGTGGACCCCATCTTAGCGAGCTCATCTGCTGCCTTGTTATGGTCGCGCACCACGTGATGGAACTCCAAGCCATAGAATTTCCCTTCCAGCTTCCTAATTTCCTCGCAGTATGCGTCCATCTTTTCGTTGGTCCTGGACCAGTCCTTGTTTACCTGGTTTATGACCAGGGCAGAGTCCCCGCGTACCATCAGGCGTTTGATACCCAAAGATACTGCAATGCGGAGACCGTGCAAGGCTGCTTCATACTCAGCTGCGTTGTTGGATACTGGAAACATGATTTGAAGGACGTATTTTAGTTCCTGTCCACTTGGGGAGATCAGGAGTACGCCTGCGCCGCCTCCTTTTATCTGGAGGGAGCCATCAAAGTACATCTCCCAGTACTCAACTACCTCGTCGTCAGCCGGAGCTTGGTTTTCTGTCCAGTCTGCTACGAAGTCGGCCAAGACCTGAGACTTGATAGCAGTACATGGAACAAAGTTTATGTGATGGGCAGCCAATTCTATTGACCACTTGACGATTCGGCCGCTGGCATCTCGGTTATGGAGAATTTCCCCTAAAGGATTTTCGCTCACCACCGAGATTGGATGGGCCTCAAAGTAGTGCTTCAGCTTTCTTGCTGAGATAAGAACTCCATATAATAATTTCTGCACATGGGGGTAGCGTACCTTAGATATGGTCAGAACCTCGCTGATGAAGTAGACTGGTCGCTGAACTCCATATGCGTGTCCTTCTTCAGGACGCTCGACCACTAGTACCGTGCTAACCACTCGGGGAGTAGCAGAGATGTAGAGGTAGAGCTGTTCTCTTGGTTGAGGTGAGACGAGGATGGGAGGACTCTGCAGGTAATCTTTGAGTTCCTGGAAAGATCGCTTCGCCTCGTCATCCCACACGAACTTGTCCTGCTTCTTGAGCAGTTTGAAAAACGGCAATCCGCGAACGCCGAGTCGTGATATGAAACGACCGAGCGCTGCCATGCATCCAGTAAGCTTCTGCACATCCTTTTGACAGGTTGGTGGTAGCATCTTGGTGATGGCCGTGATCTTCTCGCGATTTGCCTCGATCCCGCGGTTGCTGACCATGAAGCCGAGTAGTTTACCTGAGGGTACTCCGAAGACACACTTTTCCGGGTTGAGCTTCCACCGGAATACGCGTAGGCGTTCGAAGACCTTTGTCAGATTCCCTATCATGTCCTCGGGGTTCATGATCTTGACCACGATGTCGTCGATGTAAGCTTCTACTATGTCTGGGATCAATTGATCCAGACATGCTTGAATTGTCCTTTGATAGGTTGCACCTGCGTTCTTCAGACCGAAGGCCATTGTGTTGTAACAAAAAGCACCGAACGGCGTGATGAACGCGGTCTTTATCTGGTCTTCCAGCTTCAGGCCTATCTGGTGATATCCTGAGTAGCAATCGAGAAAGCAGAGCAGGGCGGAACCTGCCGTGGAGTCAACGACTTGATCGATGCGGGGGGGGGGGGGGGGGAACGAAGGGGTCTTTAGGGCAAGCTTTGTTGAGATCTGTATAATCAACGCACATTCTCCAATCATTATTATTCTTTTTTCTTACAAGAACTGGATTAGCTAACCAGTCGGGGTGGAACACCTCCTGAATAAACCCGGCTGCTAACAGCTTTGTAATTTCTGCCCTAATTGCCTCCTTGCGGTCCTGCGCGAATCGACGAAGCCTCTGCTTGATCGGTTTGGCAGTCGGATTGACCTTCAAGGAGTGCTTGGCAAGTTCCCTTGGGACACCTGGCATATCGGATGGTTTCCACGCGAATATGTCGGCGTTTTCCCTTAGGAATTTGACGAGCACTTCTTCCTATTTGGGGTCCAATTCTGCCCCGATGATGGCCGTCTTCTTCGGGTCGTCCAGGTCCAAAGAGATCCTCTTCAGCTCCGTCTCCTTGCTTGGCGCGATGGCTTCTCTTGCTGGCTTCTTGGTGGAGATCTCTAGAGTGTCCTTGTCCACCTCCTGTGATGCAGCCAGTACTTGTTCCATGCGCTTGGACATGTCCAGGGCGGCTGCCGCGTTGAGAGTTTCCTGCTCGCATGTGTATGCGACTCGGACGTCTCCCAAGACGGTGATTATGCCTTTAGGTCCTGGCATCTTGACCTGCAAGTAGACGTAGTGAGGAATCGCCATGAACTTGGCAAGTGCCGGCCTCCCAAGGATGGCGTGGTATGCAGTTTCAAAGTTCGCCACCGTGAACTGCATGTGCTCGGTCCGGTAATTATTCCGGTCTCCGAAGGTGACGGGCAGCGTGATGTGCCCGAGTGGTTCTGCCCCCTCTCCCGGTATCAAACCGTAGAATGCGGATTGGGGGGGACTCAGGTCGAGAGTAGTCAGGCCGAGCTCCTTCAATGTGTTAGCAAAAAGGATGTTCAGGCCACTGCCACCGTCGACTAGTACCTTGGTGAGCCGAACGTTGCGGATCGTCGGGGCTACCACCAAGGCATGGGACCCGGGCTTCGGTATGAAGTTTGGATGATCTTCCCGAGTGAATGTGATCGGAACTTCCGACCACTTGAGGTACTCAGGTACCGGTGGCTCCCTCGCGTGCATGACCTGGCGATGGGTGAGCTTCTGCTGGCGCTTCGACTCGAACTCTGGTCCGCCATAGATCATGCGGACCACTCGGTCGGCTTCCTGAAAGTCATCGCCGGGCTCGTCGTTTCGCCTGTCGTCTCGCGGGGAACCATCGTTCCTCTTTCTGTATGGGGGGCCTCTGTTGCCCCCGGTGAAGGCTCGCTTGAGCCCGTAGCACTCTCGCGCCGAGTGCTTGTGTTTGTGGTAAGGGCATTGCTCATCGAGCATGCGCTGGAAGTCCTCTGGAGTTACCCGGCCACTGGACCGGTCCAGGGCGGCGACCATGTCTCCCTCGCTCTTCTTCTTGCGAGGTTGGCTGTCATTGCGTCGATGGTCGTCGTGTCGGTCTTCGTCCTCGCGGCGGTCGCGTTTGCGAGTCGTCTTGTTCTCTTCTTCCCAGCGACTTCTGATCTCGCTGAGCTGTTCTCTTTCCGCGATCTCGACGTCCGCCCACGTGCTAGCGACCCGGAACATGTCATTGACAGTCGCGGGTGGCTTCCGAGTCCACTTATGGATCAGTCTCCCGTCGGAGATGCCGCGCTGGAAAGCTGACATCACCTCCTGATCCGTGACGTCCGTGATGGAGTTGCGCTTTTCTGAGAACCTGCGCACGAAGTCGTGCAGGGTCTCGTTCTTGCGCTGCCTGATCTGACCGAGGAGCCGCTTGCTCCCGGGCCTTTCCCAGGTACCGAGATAGTTACCGATGAAGAGTTCGGTAAGCTGCTCCCAGTTGTCGATGGCGTCCTGCGGGAGTCCTGCCAGCCAGTTGCGGCAGTCCTTGGTGAGCATGATGGGAAGATAGTTTGCCATCACGTCCTCGTCGCCGCCGGCCGCTTGTACGGCGGTGTAGTAGATCTGAAGCCATTGAGATGGGTCAGATTTCCCGTCGTACTTGTCGATATCCGACAGCTTGAAGCCTCTGGGCCACGTCACGCTTCTCAAGCGCTCGGTGAACGACTGGAATCCGCCGATCCGACCTCTAGGGCGGGAATCGCTCGGTCCCGATCCGTCAGCCGCTCTTGGGGGTGTGCTGTCCCTCCTGCGATCCCGGTCCCTGGGCGGGGAACGGGTCCTCCGATAGTTCCGAGTCCTGGGTGGAGTTCGGTCCTGCCGGTAGGTTCTGCTGCGCGGTGGAGTTCGATCTCTTGGTGGAGTCGGTCGCCTGGGTGGTGGAAGCACTCGTCGTCGACCGCCATTGTTGCCGCGCCTCGGGCTACCGGAGAGGTCAGAGTAGTCTGACTCTGTCGAGTAGCCGCTCCTGTTGGGGTTACGACGGGGATTTCCATGATCCCGATCGTACTCTTCGCGCCGTCGGATTTCCTCACGGTGGCGCTCTTCGGTGCTGTTGGTGATGATGTCCCTCGCATCTCGATCTCTGTTGATCGTGGTGCGGAGGTCTTCATCACGACCCGATCCGCCGCTGGCCCGGTGTCGAGATGGACCGGGTTCAGGAGCGTCCGTGGTCGTCCTGCCTTGCATCTGGTGAACCTGGACGGAGGCGGCCTGCACGAGAGCCCTTACCTTTTCCAGGCCCGGAGTGTTAGGTGGCAGCCGATTGATTTCCTCGTTGATAGTAACGAGGTTCTGGACTGGTGTCTCGTAGACCTCGTGTCCGTTGAACTCGAACATGCCGTCGCGCATCAAGTTCCGGGTGCTCCTCCGTTCGTGTTGATCCCGTTGGCGACGATGATCTTCAGAGTGAGGTTCTTGGAGTCGAGCAGTGCCAGATCCTGACGCGGTGGCTCCGTGCGGTCGTGCGGCTCTGCGAGTCGCCCGACTGGCATTGCGTCCTCGACGCTGGTTCCTGGCTTCAGTCGTCTCCTCAGCAGGAGTGACCTCATCTTCTGAGACAGGATTGGTTGGCGTCGCTGGCGCCACCATGTAGCAATATGATCCGACCCCCTCTTGCGCGAGGTAGTCTTCCTCGGACTCGGAGAAGTCGGATGTGGGCGTGTAACGCTCCAAACTACTCGGAGTCAATTCTCCGAGTGATCCTAGTAGTTCCGGCTCTGTAGAGGCATCGGACACTGTGTATCCTTCCGGCAGATCGTCCAGGATTGAGGGTCCCAGTAGATCTAACCCGTAGGAGTCGCTCCCAGAGAAGTAATCATCCGATTGGACGATGTCCTTCTTCTTCTGCTTCCGAGCAAGCGCGCAAAAGCCAGGGGTCTGAACAGTAATGACCTCAGGGCTCTGGACGCGTGTTGGTTGAGCGTTTACGCTCTGCGATGATTCGGCGACGCGACTCTCAGGAGTCGGATCGGAACCGAGTGATTGTAGATCTGTTCCCGACTGGTCTGGCCTCGCGTTCTGCGATGGACTCAGCGGGGTAGATCCGGCACGATCAGATGCGATCGGACCGGATTGGGCCGTGATGGCCGAAGTCGGCGCCAGAGAGGAGACCTCCGTGGCGACCGTAGCTCCTGCCGCTTGGGTATCCAAGGCGGCGGTGATGACATCCCCGAACTGAATCTCGACTTCGTCGACGTCCGGGAGGTTGCAGCTGTCCAAGATCTTGACGCGATCCATCGAGCTTGCCAGATTGATCTTGGCGATACCCCCTACCTGGCGCGCCACTGTCGGTGATATTATCTCCGGCAGTCTTCCACGGGGTAGCCCACGGAAGTGATTTGTAATGTAGGGAAGATCGCAAAGATCGGAAGCAAGATGGTTAGGATGGACAGACACAAGGGTTTATACAGGTTCGGGCCGTCGACTCGACGTAATACCCTACGTCCTGTTTTGGGGTGTTGTATTGTGTGTTTTGGTGATTCGAGTTGGCTCGAGTCGTGGTTCAGATGTGGTGTAGTTGTTTTTGAGGGGGTCCCTGCCCGCCTTATATATCGGGGGGCAGGGTTACAAGTCGGTTTGTATCTGATCCTATCTCTAAGAATCCTTTCCTTCTTTACAATAATTCCTATTCCAACTAGGACTTCTCCTTCCAGATCCTTCCTCCGTGCGCCGACTTGTCCCGCACGTCTTTAGGTCCAGAACGATGAGGTGGGCCGCCCCCTTTTGGTGGGCTGCCAAGCTTGCTCGTGAGGTACCCAGGTACTATATCCCCCACAGAGACCGAGCCAACCATTTCACTTGAGCTCGGGCCTCTTCTCTCTCCCATGGCGTGTTAGAGGGGAGGTGCTACCCATTTTCCCAAGATTTGTAGGGATTTCACTAATCCGAGAGCGCCAATGGTTAGCAACTTCATCCTCTCTTCTTTCACGGTGTTTGTTCTTCGTTTCATGCTTTCTAGATAGAGAAATTAGTGATTTTTAGGATGAGGGGAATGAGCATGATTTTTTGATTTGTACATTAATTTGAGATATGTAGAATCGATTAGTTGATTTTTAGGGAAGGTTTACTAGATAGTTTGCATATGGCACATTTAGTGTGATTTTTTGCATTATTTCATAGTGACATGTGTATGTATTGTTATGCCAATTTTTTCTTTTAAGAAATGTTATGTAAATTTTTAGGATGAGAGAGATTGGGCATGATTTTTTATTAGTACATTAATTTGAGATATGTAGAATCGATTAGTTGATTTTTAGATTTTAGAGAAGGTTTACTAGATAGTTTGCATATGGCACATTTAGAGTATTTTTTTTTTGAATTATTTCCTAGTGACGTGTGTATCTATCATCATGCCATAATTGCAGATAGACCGGCAATGGATGTACGGCAGCCGGAGCACTTCGGCGTGGATTAGTAGCCTATAATCTTTTCTCAATGCAGTAGTAGCTAACCGGTCACCAAAGGGTTTCATGTGCTGTCCATGCAGTATTTGCCAAAATAAAAAGGAATACTCGAAAAGAGATACTCTATTTATCCACATCTATGAAAAAGGTGTCATGAATAACTATACTGTTTGGACTAAGCACGGTGAATTTGGAGTTATAATGGAAGACAATGAAGAAGATGATGATGGTGATAACAACATTCCAGACTGGGCATGGGCTCATGAAGCCGGTGCCTTTGAAGATGAACCAATGGACAAGGGTGAAGCAAATGTTGCACAAGATCAGCCACCTGACAAGCTAGGTCAGGTGTTGCTCGATGTACAGAAAGACAGTGAAACTGCGAAAGAGTCATTAAAGTTCAAGAAGATGCTGGAGAATTACAAAAAGCTGTCATACCCTAGTTGCAAACCGGAGCAGAAGAAGTTGGGTATCGCGCTGGAGATGCTGCAATGGAAGGCAACCAATGGTGTCACCGATAAGGGATTTGGTGAGCTATTAAAACTTGTGAAGAACATACTTCCTGAGGATAACGAACTGCCATCGACAACATACGAAGCTAAAAAGATGGTTTGTCCTCTTGGATTGGAGGTACATAAGATTCATGCATGTCCTAACGATTGTATCATGTATCGTGGCGTTGAAAATGAGAAATTGGATGCACTAGCCGTCAACCCGCGCATTCGCACCGGCTAGACAAAGAATTTATGAAGGAATCTTATTATGAATGACATTATTGTGTACATCAATATCTTATTTTATTGTGATTTACTCAGGTTTGATGAGTTTTGCAGGTAGGAAGTCTGAATTTTGCAACTGAATTGCATGTTGGTCCTTAAGCTATTATGTTCTTTTTAATAAAATTCACTAGTGAATTGGTGATCATCCTTCCTATATAAAGACACGCTATCTATATATTTGCAACAAAACATAGTAGCTCAAGTTCAAATTTGCACATGGAAACATAATAGTTCAAATTTGTTTAATAAAACTCACCACTATTATTTATATCCTTGCTATAAAAATAAATATTTATCTATGAATGGCACAGGTGATCATCCTTCCTATAAAAAGACATGCTATGTATATATTTGAAACCTGATATCTTAACCACATCAATTATAAACCTAAAGCACATGCGTGTATATGTTAGGAGTATACCTTGATCGATGTCTTCAGACAAAGCTTCTTGATACATTTCCCCCCAATACATCAATTATCCCCTGTAGTTATGCATTGAAGCACAAAAGTATTTCTGTTGCGCAAATTGATCACTACATTTTTGGCTGGCTCACTGTATGTTTGTTGCCTGCTAATAATACTATTCCTTGAACTGATTTACTGCTCCATACCACTACTGTATAACAGGAACCTCGCAGAGTTGCAGATAAGACGATAGTGTAGAAACTCCACCACATCATAGCTTGCTGGGCATGGCCTCTGCATGGTGAAGCTGCGACCTCTAGATGGCAGGTAGCCTATAAATTGGTGCAATTCTACCTCCTGGAATGACTACTATACTGCAGTAGATGCAATCCTTCTTGATATGAGGAAGCAAGGTCGCCGGCTAAAACGACATTGTGAGATCTTCTTGCAGTTGCAGGCGGATCAGTCTTGGCCACAACTTGACACGCTCCTGCCTGTTGAAGCTGCATCCTGACGTCAGGGACTCAAGCTTAGTTGCTACTTGCTAGCAGTAGCTTGGTGACCTTCCTGCAGAGAAAATCATGTGCTAGACCGCCAGGTGAACTATTACTATCTTCCTGACAGAAAGATCACACTATCAGCAAAAATCATCTTGGGTTCTTGGATTTCTTTGCATGACTGCATGGTAATAGCCGGTACTGCAAAATCAAACGTCAAACATACTGGTGACGACCCAAATCAAGAAGTACGTCTATCTAGAGGGAACAAAACAAATCCAATCTCGCATGTTTGGTCTGCCCAACTAAAACTTAATGCCATGCTCGATTCTGATGCCCAGGAAGAAGCATTGCAGAATAATAAAATGGAAAGGTTGTCGAGACGATGGGCAGAAGGGGCATGTACGCGGCTGATGATGCAGATTTCTTTATGGGGATTTGAGAAAAGGAACTATAGGAAAGAAGCAGGGGAACTAAATGTAGATAGAATCAGGAGAGGGTTGGGACTTTCGTTGTCCTTGAGCTGCACGACTTGGAGAGATGTGGACCAACAAAACTACAAAAGAGATCTCAACGCACGCAAACTTTTCTGCTAAAAATTTCTAATAACCAGAGGAGGCTGCCGTGTGGAGTCGTGGACTATGTTTCCTTTTTCCTTTTTCTATTTATCGGCACATCTTTCCTTTTCAACTTATTTCAATCCGAACCATTAAAAAGGAGCCCACTCTATAATTTTTCAAGGTAAAACACTTCGGGAAACTGCGACTTCACCGTGTGCCGCTATCTTTGTTGTGTGTAGGAAGTCGGGCACACGGCAAACGGCTTGTTTGCCGTGTGGCATAACTAGGGCACACGGCAAAGTTCCCACGCACGGCAACGATGGTAGTTGCCGTGGGCCCCAGACACTAGCACACGGCAAAGGTGCAGCACATGGCAAATGTAGCTGTTTGCCGTGCGCCAGCGGTGCGGCACACGGCGAAGACAACGCCCCCCGACAACCGTTATCGTTTGCCGTGTGCCAACAGCCAGGCCCATGGCAAAAAGGTGTCACGTGCGATGCACGCGCATCGACCGTTGAACGGCCGTCGGGGAGAGCGACGGCGTTATCTCTTTGCCGTGTGCCATAGATGCGCACACGGCAAAGAGGCTAGTTTGCCGTGTGCTTGTCCTAGGCACACGGCAAAGAGGCTACTTTGCCGTGTGTTTGTCCTAGGCACACGGCAAAGATGCTAAAAAAACTTATTATTTGCCATCGAACTTTTTTTAGTTCACATACATTGTTTAGTACTCTATGTTTCAATTTAGTACACTTCTCGATCATTTTGTTATATTTAGCAATTTTATTTGTTTTAAAGGATTTTTTCGTATAAATCAAATTTAAACGGCAAGTGCATGAAATAATAGAGAAAATTGTGTGGAAAAATGACATTGAGCATACTAAGTGCAGTGCAAGGCCGTATCCAGTAGTTGAAATGAATGTTCGAAAATCTTGGTCATGAAACATTAGCACGAACGGGGGACCGAATAGTGTTTAAATTAAAAAAAATCAAACGAGGTCCGAAAATCATGAGATTTTGCAGTATGTCATGGTATCATACAATACATGTGTGGTAAAAACCTGAGTAAGTTTCAGAGTTATTTTTATGTACAATGCTTTAAAACGGAAGCTTCACCGGACAATGTCCTTAGAGAATAGAATGATGTGGTTACGTTTGTCGCCGTAGTTACTTTCGAATTTGAGTTTGAGTTTGAAACTTTTTGTATAGGCAAGAACCAATATATATTGTATCAAGTTAAATTTTAGTATTTTTCCAGTTGTTTTTTATAATTTTAATGTATTAATTGCAGTTATAACATTTTAATAGACATAAATTGGATTTCACATACAAAAGCATTAAAATAATAAAATAGACTGAGTGTAAAAGTATATTGCTATTATTGAGTTTAGTAGGCAATGTTTTCAAGAACAAATTATATTTCTATTATAGATAGTTTGATCTCAACTTGAAATTACATGAAATAATGGTGCGCTTTGCCGTGTGCCCCGCCTCATGGCTCACGGCAAAGGACGAGTTTGCCGTGCGCCGAAGCTCCGGGCGCACGGCAAAGCGCCCCACACTTAGCCATTGTGCGCCCTGGTTGAGGTCACGACCTTTGCCGTGTGCCCAAGATCTGGGCACACGGCAAAGGCAGCACCTTTGCCGTGTGCCTCGATTTGGGGCACACGGCAAAGGCCGTGACCCCACCAACTCCCCTCACTCGCACGCGCCCTCTCTCAGTCGATCTCACTCTCCTCGCTCCCCGTAGCCGCTCCCCCACTCCGCCGCACCACTCCCCCACTCCGCCGCGCCGCTCCACCGCCGGCCGTCGTGCTCCCTCTCACCCGCCGGGCCCCCCTCTCCCCCGGCGGCCGCCATGCTCCCTCTCCCCTGAGAGAGCCGGCCGTCGGGCCCCCTCTCCCCCACGTGTGCCGCCGTGGGAGGAGGAGGAGAGGAGCAGAAGGAGGGGGAAGAGGAGCAGAAGGAGGGGGAAGAGGAGGAGAGGAGGGGGCGCCGCTCCGCCGCCGCGCCACTCCGCCGCTCCACCGCCGGCCGTCGTGCCCCCTCTCCCCCGCCGGCCGCCATGCTCCCTCTCCCCTGAGAGAGCCGGCCGCCGGGCCCCCTCTCCCCCATGTGTGCCGCTGTAGGAGGAGGAGAGGAGCAGAAGGAGGGGGAAGAGGAGCAGAAGGAGGGGAAGAGGAGGAGAGGAGGAGACGGCTCGACCCTCGGCTGTCACACTCTAGGTGAGCTCGTAGTTCGGTTTTTTTAGAAATGTTAGCAATTTAGTTTGACTTAGAAAGTTTCTTAGTTAGTTTGTTGAGAAATGATAGCAATTTAGCTAGGATCAGTAATTTCATATATGGCTATGTTTGACTTAGAAAGTTTCTTGGTAGTTAGAATTGATAAGTAATTTCATATATGGCGTAGTTTGACTTAGAAAGTTTCTTAATTAGTTTGTTTAAAAATCATGTGACATATGTGACGGACGGTCATCGTGCCAGTCTTATTTGTGGTGGTGTTTTGGTTGTCGGCCATCGTGTTGTTCCTTTGTTGCAGGTTTTGGAAACCCTCCCGTGCAGGGGAGGTGCTGCCAAAATTTTTAATTTTTGACACTATTAGAAATGCAAAGATTAAATTATACCAATGCTTTTGATGATATATTTGTCGGCTATGTCACTGTTTTGTCCTTGTGCAGGATAGGAGGAGTAGGACGTGAGGAGGAGGAGGAGGAGGAGGAGGAGAAGGACGCCGGGCCTCGCTGTCTTACTGGCCCCGACTAGTCACTTTGCAGGATAGCAAGGTGAGACAAAAGATCCATGTTTATGATGGGGACGATGGAGATGAGGTTTATGATGCGAACGACTTAAAATTACTGGAGAATTTACAATTAGGGCTTGATGATAACGACGACATTCCTCCATCGGATCACGGGGTTGATCTCGAGATGCGTGATAGTGATGATGAAACACCAGAACCAGTGCATCCCGTTGATGATGATTATTTCTAATACATGTAAGTTTCTATTTGTTGCTAAATATGTCTTATTTTTTTAATATCATGTTAGTTTCTATTTTGCATCATGTCTTATTTTTTCAATATCATGTTAGTTTATATGTACTAATTGGTTTGTTGTTTTTAATTGCAGGTGACTGACAGAGATGGTGGGCGGCATTCCACGGAGGTGCGTGTCCGTGTTCAGACGTGCCTCCACTTCCGATGAACCGGAGGGGCCGTACGGTGTCTTCGCCCGAGGCAAGGGTCGAGGGAAGGGTGGCCCCAGGCGTCAGAGGAGGAGTGCACCGCCTGCGCCTATAGAGCCGCCTTCGCCTGAGGAGCACTCAGAGGAGGACGAGCACGAGCAGGAGGAGGCGTCGGGTGCTGAGGAGGAGGGGGAGGACGAGGACGGGGTACCTACGCCGGCGGTGTGGTTGCGAGGTCCGTCACGACTACTAGATAGGCCGATACCTTTCGACCAGCGCCCGGTGATTCAACCTGTTGGTTCTATGTAAGTAACTAATATTTCATCACTACATTTCGAAAGTTCAAAATCACAACAAACCATGATATTTTATCTTATTCACTTTTGTCATGCAGGAGCTGGGCGGTAGTCACTCCAGGAGGTCACAAACGCAGGGTCAACGGGATCCTGGGTCTTTTGTGCAGGGAGCACTTCCCAGGCCTCGTCCACTACGAAGGGAAACATGAGCCGGCCTGGACGTGGGACCACTACATCGCCGCCCCCGACCAGTACGATCGACAAGGCAGGTTGTTCAATAACATTGCGGAGCGGGTGAAGGAGGAGCTGTGGGTAAGTCTTTCTCGGACTACTTGGTCAATATCTCTCATTTTTTCATCATTTTTTATAACAGTGACCCGATACATCGTGTTTGTTTTGCAAGATTTCTACACATGTCAGGCAGGCCAGGAGGCACGAGCAGCAACTGTGTCTTACGCTCGGTGCGTTAAGCTGGTTTAGGACACGCATTACGAGGCACAAGTCCAGTGTGTCGTGAACTATGGCGCAAAGCACCTTGGCCGGAAGATCAAGAAAAAAGAAGCAAGAACTCTCAAGCTGCGGGAGGATCAGTACTTGGAGGTAAGTTCAGATTTATTGTCATATTTAGTATATTGCTTTATTTTGAATTTTACTTGTCATTCACTTGATACCGTGTAGGTTCCGGTGTGGTGGTGCCGCAATGACCTTCCGTGCTGGCGTCAGATAGTGGCCAAGTGGTTCACACCTGAGTGGGAGGAGTTGCACAACGCTGGCCGAGAGCGGCGTCTGCTGGTGTCCGGAGGAACACACCATCAAGGACCTCTTAGCAACGAGGAGTACAGGGCTAGATGGGTACGTTGATTCATTTATTTATTGTAACATTCAGTTTTGTATAGTTTCTAATCAACTTGCTTTTTTTGCAGTCTCAGTCACATGAAGGCGCCCAGTGCAGCGAGTTCATGGGATGGGCTATGGGCCGGAAGGGGAAGGCGTCTGAGGTCACCTACAACCCGGAGGATGGGCCTGAGGCGTACAACACTCCCTCCGTCCACACTCGCATAGCTGCGTACACAGAGGCGGGGAGGCAGGTCCATGGGCCAGAGTGGGATCCGGCGAATGAGCCTCTCGATGGAGATATCATCATGAGGGTGGGAGGAGGCAAGAAGCACGGCCGATACGCTATAGGCGACGGCATTCTAGACACGGCCACGACTCCTACTCTCGCCCAGGTTCGAGCGCAGAGCACGGACACGTCCGTGCCCATACGCCAATGTTATCCTAAACTCTAAACGGTAAACAGTCGGTCACCCTTTGTTTAGCGTTTAGTCCGTTTAAACAATTTTGCATAGTAACACTAAAATATACATATTTGTGTACATAAAAGTCAAACTTGTTAGAAGTTCTATATATTTGCACATCTAAAAAGTAAGTATTCTACCAAATAATATTTTGGGAGAAATCTATATCCTACAACACTTCGTATACTTACGATTTTAATTACTTCGAAGCTCATTATGGTAGTTGTAATCATTCTATTGACTAAATTATGAATTTAATGGCCATTTAACTTATGTAATCACGATTAACTCGAGTGCGTTTAGACGGTTTAGATGATTTTAAACGGTTTAAACGGGTTTAAACGGTCCAACAGTTTAATCCACCGTTTAGGGCCTAAACGACACAGTCGACCTCTGTTTACCGTTTAAACGGTGTTTAAACGGACTAAACAGCCGTTTAGGCGAACAGAGCCATACGCCCACGGCTTTCCCTGGCGGAGATGAGAGTACATGAACTTCAGGTTATTTCTGATTTATTTATCCTTTATTAAATTTGTGCATGTATCTGCTTTGCATTGTAACAATAATTGGGATGAAAAATTGTAGGCCCAGCTGGCGGCGCAAGCGGAAGCACACGAGGCCGCGCTAGCCGCAGAGAGGAGGTTACGGGAGGAGGAGGCGGCGAAGATGCGGATGGAGGTCCAGCAGCAGCTTGCCCAGATGTACACTTACATGTCCGGTGGCTTTGCTCAGTTGGGGCAGTCCGTACCACCGATGATGTTCCCACTGGCTATGGGTTTCGATCCAATGAATCCTTTGGTGAGCCACTTGACTATCTGTTTGATTTGAGTTCTGAAAGGACCAACACTAGGCCTAGAGGGGGGGTGAATAGGGCCTCTTAAAAAATCCTGAAAATTCTTCACGAAACTGTCAGATGGTCGGATGATCCGACGCAGTCTCGGATCTTCCGGGCTCCCGGACGATCTGACACTGTGTAGGATCTTCCGACACAGAGAGGAGACTAACTTCGAGATTCAAAATCTAACAAGCTATTCAAGATTCTATTTGAATACAAAGTTGCTAAATGAAGTAACTAAGCACCTAAGTATGATCTCTAAGGTCGAACAACACCTAGCACATAGATCGGGCACAAATATAGTGATGAACAACAAGAACAATAGCAAGAACAATGAGACACAAGATTTGTTCCCGAGGTTCACTCCACAAAGGAGCTACGTCCTCGTTGAGGGGTTCACAAAGAACCGGGTTGTCACTAACCCCTTGCCTCCCTCAACCAACCACAAAGGAAAGTCGAGTCACTTACTATTGCTCTCACAAAGAGAGGGGAAATACAAACTTTCCGGTGCTCAAACCACAGAGGAATGGGAGCTACCGGCGACGCCTAACCGTCTAGGAGCAAAGCTCCAAGAGTAACAAACGAGGATGACGAATCGAGCTTGCTTCAAGTGCTTCTTGAGATGAACGAATCAAAGCTCACACGTGCTCAAAGCTCTCACACTCAATCTTTTCCTCTCACTCAAACCCTAGATGAATCAAGGCAAGAATCAAGCTTTTGGGTGGAGTAGAGGAGTGCAATGAATGCTCTTGGAGTGTTTATGGGCGTAGGAGCAGCAACCTTCAATGTGGGGGGTGAGGGGGTATAAATACCCAACCCCCAAAAACTAGCCGTTATGTGTTCTGCGAAGGGGTACCGGATCTTCCGGCCTAGGGCCGGATCTTCCGAGATTTGAATTTCGCAAGGCTGAAACACTGAAATATGGCTAAGTCATGAAAGTTCCGATACAAGGTCCGGATGATCCGGTGAAAAAAATAATAGAGACAGAGCCGCCCGGAACTTCTGGGTCGGATCTTCCGGTGGAAGTTCCGACGCCTGAGGGAGAAACACAGAAATGGCTAAGTGTTGGAAGTTCCGGTGTATGTGCCGGATCTTCCGGTGAAAAATAATTTCAGACAGAGCCGCCCGGAACTTCCGGGTCGGATCTTCCGGCCTAAGTTCCGGTGCCTGGAGAGAAGACACAAAATCTGTCTAAGTGTTGGAAGTTCCGGTGTATGGGTCGGATCTTCCGGTGGAAAATTAATTCCAGACAGAGCCGCCCGGAACTTCCGAGCCGGATCTTCCGGCCTAAGTTCCGACGCACTGAAAACTTGTGAATGGGAGGTTTTTGTGCGTTTGTGTCTCTCGTGTGTATATGTCATCTCAAGTATAAGCACTTTAACAATCTAAACTCGTCAAGCACGTCCCCCTTGATAGTACGGTGATCCTATACTCAAATTCGAAATATAAAATAAATTTAAATCGTCCGATAAACTTCGTCACCATACGAATAAGAATTGGGGACCTTCCTTTCACCTTTCTTTTCTTTTCTTTTGATTTTATTCCTGCACAACTCATGCAAAGCATTATATCCAAATTTACATTGTCATTAATTACCAAAACTAGATTAAGTGCCTAGATGCAATTTCAATCTCCCCCTTTTTGGTAATTGATGACAACACAAATTTGGCTCAAATGATAGAAATAAAATTCATATTTTTCATCCAAATAGAATTGGCGAAGCTCCCCCTAGACATGAGCATGTATAACACAAATGGCCTCAAATGCCAATGCTCATGTTCATGTAAGAACTCCCCCTTAATCATTGCATACATGTGCATAAGTGTGATAAAAACAACGTGATGCATATGACAAGATATTCACTTCAACAAAAGTGAGAAATAACAATTCACCAAACATAAGCATCACAACCAAATATTTAACCAAGTTCAACATCACACTAACATCACAACCACGATTAAGTCTTACAAATAAAAGTTCTCGCTTGGCACACATCAAACATAACACAAATCACAAATAAGTTCTTACATGTCCATTAACCAAGGCATGAATAAAGATAAAAGATGGTGAGGGTCTCCCAAAGGCCAAATTCACTCCCCCTTTGTCATCAAAGACCAAAAAGGGAGCTACTCGTCGTCTTCATCACCATCGTCCTCCTCATCATCGTCGTCCTCATCATCCTCTTCCTCTTCTTCCTCGGCTTCTTCTTCGGCTTCTTCTTCTTCCTCTTCCTCTTCCTCATCTTGCTCTTCTTCTTCCTCAACTTGAGAAGCTCCAAAGGTATATCCTTGAGACGATCCCTCCCAAGGGGTATAGAAAGATGGTGGTGGAGGAAACTCTCTAGGTGCACGAACGGGAGAATGTGGGAGATTGTCCTTAGTCATGATCTCCTTTTGCCTACGCTCAAACTTAATCATTTCTTCATCCAAGAATTGACGAGTGTCACGAATGTCTTGAGCATTTTGCTTGCACATATTGAAGCAAGCAAAGACTCCCTGAAGAATAGAGTCAAGCTTCCCTTTCTTCCCGGTGCCACTGGAAGATGGAGCAAAGGAAGGAGATGGGGCCGGTGGTGCTTGTGCTTGAGCTTGTGAAGATGAAGCTCCACGAGATGGTGAGGATGGGGCTTGAACCGGCACATAGGGCTTGTTCTTGAGCTTTAGGAGTTGTGCAATCTTGCCCGGGGAGGAATGATAAGGTGAATGCACTCGATCGGCTAGGATGTTGACACCACTAACATTCTTGATCATATGGAAGATGTAGGGTGCATAGTGGCAACCGCTAGTGGCATCATGAGAGCAATAGATGATTTCGTTCCAAATGAAGTTGAATACCTTGAACTTGGGCTTGCCGGGAGCCATTTGGAAGAGCAAATTCTTGGCCCTCTTGGAAATGTTATCCGCATCTCCGGCTCTAGGATACAAAGTGCCTCTGAAGAGTTGGTTAAGCAACTTGTAAAAGGGTGAAAGACCATGATATTTTCCAAGTTGCACATCTCCATAATCTCCATCATACATGAACATCATCTTTGTTTCCGCAAGCTCCAAGCCACGGTGAAGATCCACTTTGGTACGGTCATTCCTAGTATGAGCATAAGCGGTCTCCTCCGCTAATCCAAACAATCCGGCAAACTCAAACAAAGTCACTGAGAACCGTTTGCCGTTGGTCGTCCAATGCATCTCATCTCTAGCCTGATCAATCCAAAGAGTGGCATAGAATTGAGCCACTACCTCCTCATTGTACGGACACTGAAATCCCATGATGTTTGCCACATCCATCTCAACACATCTCCTATGCACATCCCTTATCACCGGTTCAAGGGGACCGGTGATGCCATCCATATAGTGCCAGTCAACCCACTTCATGGGTGTGCAAATGTGACCAATGTGGAGAATCACTGACTCATACCAGTCTGCCTGATGCGGAAGCCAAAATCTAGGATCCCCCTTAAGCTGCTTGTGTGGAATGGATCTGGGGTCCTCATGCTCACTGAACCTCAGGGGCTTCATGCTATTTGCCGCTAGCCGAAAATTGACCAAGGGTGGATCATCATGTGCACGGCTGGGAATCCCAACACTGATAATGTTTTGAACAAGAAAAGACAGATCAATGTTGTCATTGTATAGCGACCCTTCTTGTCTACGCTGAGTGCCTGATTTGGTTCGGCTATAGGTACGGAGCTCCTTGCTCTTTCCCTTAGCGGCACCCCTGCCGCGTACACTCCGAGAAGAGGATCCCTCAGAGGCTCTCTTGCTCTTCCCAACCTCCCTAATCTCCTCGTCGGACTCGGTCTCCGACTCTTGGGTGTTGTGCTTCTTCAAAGCTGCGGGAGGTGGTGGCTTCTTGCCGGAAACCTTGGTACGACCCATCTTTGAGATTTCCCGCGAAAACTCCGGAAGATCCGATGGGAATCGAACCTCCGATGCTTGGGGAGTCCAAAGGTGCTTGAAGATCGAGATTCCATTGGGTGGAACTCAAAATCGCCTCGAACAGTGCTAGGGAGAGAGGAGCGGGCGCGTCGGTGGAAGAAAGGAGGGCTCTGGCGCTGAACCGTTAAGTCCCAGTATTTATAGTCGACGCACTTGCCGGATGATCCGACGTAGGGTCGGATCTTCCGACGGGACAGGAATTTCCGGAAGATGCCGCATAAGATCCGGCGGGCTGAAACTGACCGGATGATCCGGCCATGGGCCGGATGATCCGGCGAGGTGAATTTCGCCGGAAGATGCTGGGTAAGATCCGGCTGGCTTATATGGACCGGATGATCCAGCTAAGGGCCGGAAGATCCGGTGGACAGGAAAACAGAAACTTTCTAGATGAGATTCGAACTATGATTTTGAGAGATTTAGCTTATGGACATATAAGAACACTTGCCCCAAATTGATCAGCCACAATCATCATTACATAAACATGACCAATTTGAGACAAGAAATGATCCAACGATCACAAATCCAAATATTTTGAAGAACTCACACAAAAATCCGTTTTAATTCTATTTTAGGCAACAATTAAGGTGCATGAAACATGTCAAGCCAAGTAAGGAGAATCCAAGATATTTAGCTCACTCCTTAGAGAACAAAACCTTTGCTCATCAAGAGGCTTTGTGAAAATATCGGCTAGTTGACTTTCGGTCCCTACATGGCTTAGGGCGATATCTCCTTTGGCTTCATGATCTCTAAGGAAATGGTGTCTAATGTCAATGTGCTTGGTTCTTGAATGTTGGACGGGATTGTTGGCTAGTTTTATGGCACTCTCATTGTCACACAAGAGTGGAATATTTGTGAACTCACAACCAAAGTCTCTCAAGTTTGTCTCATCCATAGGAGTTGGGCACAACAAGCACCGGCCGCAACATACTCGGCCTCGGCGGTGGATAGCGCAACGAAATTTTGTTTCTTAGAGCTCCATGACACCAAGGATCGACCAAGAAATTGGCAAGTCCCGGTAGTACTCTTTCGATCTACCTTGCAACCGGCATAATCCGAATCGGAATAGCCAAGTAAATCAAAAGTGGAGCCCTTGGGATACCACAAGCCAAGATTAGGAGTATGCACTAAGTATCTAAAAATTCTCTTTACGGCCATTAAATGACATTCCTTAGGATTGGCTTGAAATCTTGCACACATGCACACACTAAGCATTATATCGGGCCTAGATGCACAAAGATAAAGCAAAGAGCCAATCATGGAGCGATATACCTTTTGATCAACTGATTTTCCTTCTTCATTGAGATCAAGATGTCCATTCACCGGCATTGGAGTTTTGATAGCTTTAGCTTCGGCCATGTCAAACTTCTTGAGCATATCACTTGTATATTTAGTTTGACATATGAAAGTTCCGTTCTTCAATTGTTTGATTTGAAATCCAAGAAAGAACTTTAATTCACCCATCATAGACATCCCAAATCTTTTTGTCATGATCCTACTAAACTCTTCACAAAACTTTTCATTAGTAGAACCAAAGATAATATCATCAACATATATTTGACATACAAACAAATCTTTGTCTACTTTTTGAGTAAAGAGAGTAGAATCGGCTTTGCCCATTACAAATCCGTTCTTGAGAAGAAAATCCTTAAGGCATTCATACCATGCTCTAGGAGCTTGCTTGAGCCCATAGAGCGCCTTATGGAGCTTGTACACATAGTCGGGGTGGTCAAGATCCTCAAATCCCGGCGGTTGCTCCACATATACTAATTCCGATAGAGGCCCATTCAAGAATGCACTCTTGACAACCATTTGATAAAGCTTGAAGTCATGATGTGTGGCATAGGCTAGAAGAATGCGAATGGACTCAAGCCTTGCTACGGGAGCATAAGTTTCACCAAAATCTAGGCCTTCAATTTGAGTATACCCTTGAGCAACCAATCTAGCCTTGTTTCTTGTGACAATGCCATGTTCATCTTGCTTGTTCCGGAAAACCCACTTGGTGCCAATCACATTTTGCTTGGGCCTTGGAACTAACTCCCAAACTTCATTTCTTGTGAAATTGTTTAGTTCTTCTTGCATGGCCACAATCCAATCCGCATCACCAAGAGCATCTTCTACCTTAAGAGGTTCCAAGGAGGAAACAAACGAGTAACATGCACAAAAATTTGCTAAACGAGAATGAGTGGTTACCCCTCTTCGGATACTCCCAAGGATATTGTCAACGGGATGATCCCGTTGTATACTTTGATGTACTCTTGGGTGTGAGGATGTTGATTGGCGTTGAATGAATCCATCATCATCTTGGTCATGAGAATCATCAACTTGAGCTTCATCACCTTGAACTCCCCCTTGATCATTGCCATGATCATGATCGTCACCATGAACTTGATCTTGATCTTGAAGAGAGCTTGGTGCTTCAACTCTTGTTGATGATGATGGATCAACATTTGTATTTGCCGGAACTTGATCCTTGTCTTGAGCTTCTTGAGGTCGCACTTCACCTATACCCATTCTCATAATAGATTCGCTTGGAGGCTCTTCATTTTCTACAAAGTCATTCTCAACTTGCTCTACTTGAGAGCCGTTTGTTTCATCAAATTTCACATCTACCGTGACCTCAACACAACCGGAGGTTTTGTTGAAGACACGATAGGCGTGTTCATGAGTTCCATAACCAAGTAAGAAACCTTCATCTACTTTAGGTGCAAATTTAGAGCTCTTGGTTTTCTTATTAAGAATATAGCATTTGCATCCAAAAACTCTAAAGTAATGCACTTTGGGTTTGTTACCGGTGAGTGCTTCATATGGAGTCTTGCTCAAGTACTTGTTTAGAAAGAGACGGTTAGAGGCATGGCAAGCCGTGTTAACCGCCTCGGCCCAAAATATATCCGGAGTCTTGTATTCATCAAGCATTGTTCTTGCCATCTCAATCAATGTCCGATTCTTCCTCTCAACAATGCCATTTTGTTGAGGGGTATATGGAGCAGAAAGTTCATGCTTGATCCCTTCTTCATCAAGTAGTTCTTCAACATTTGTATTTCTAAACTCCGAACCATTGTCACTTCTTATGTGCTTGACCGTCAACTCAAATTCATTTTGAGCTCTTCTAATAAATTTCTTGATAATCCCTTGAGCTTCACTCTTCTCCCTCAAGAAAAATACCCAAGTGAATTTTGAGTAATCATCCACAATCACTAGACCATATTTGTTTCCACCAATACTAATATAAGCAATTGGTCCAAATAAATCCATATGAATCAACTTCAATGGTCTAGAAGTGGTCAAAGTCTTGGGTGGATGAGAAGCACCAACTTGTTTCCCGGCTTGACAAGCGCTACACAACCTATCTTTCTCAAACAAAACATTTGTTAATCCTAGAATGTGTTCATCCTTTTGAAGTTTGGCCAAGTTCCTCATGCCAACATGAGCTAGCCGGCGATGCCAAAGCCAACCCAAGCTAGATTTTGCCACTAAACAAGTCTTCGGTTCCACTTTAGTGGTTGTGAAATCAACCAAATAAAGCTTTCCCTTAAGTTGACCCGTAAAAGCAATAGAGGAATCCTCCCTTCTAAGAATGTTCACACCCTCATTAGTAAAGAGACAATTGTAGCCTTTCTCACAAAGTTGTGAAACCGACAACAAGTTGTATCCCAAAGAATCAACTAAATAAACATTTGAAAGAGATGAATCGTTTGAGATAGCAATGTCACCTTGACCAACAACATCTCCATGATTGTTATCACCAAATGTAATTCTTTCAATGGGTGAGTCATATTCTTCTAACTTGGTAAACATACTCTTCTCTCCGGTCATATGGTTTGAACAACCACTATCAAGCAACCATGAAGAACCACCGGAGGAATATGCCTACAAAACAAGTTAAGCTTTGTGTTTAGGTACCCAAATGAGCTTGGGTCCTTGGGTGTTAGAACTAGGCAACTTTGGCACCCAAACACTCTTCATCATCTTCTTGGCATGAATACCAACATACTTGACCACCATTTTCCCATTGTGGTCCCACATGACCGAATAATCAATAGTGTAGTTGGGAGATGGCTTGTGCTCATTGATCTTCTCACTTGTCTTCCCCAAAGTTGAGCCCTTCGCACCCTTGCTAGGGGTCACAACAACGGGCTTTGCTATTGGGGTGGTCTCCCTTGACACACCATGAGCAAAGTTCATCAAATCACAAAGGTTTGCACCTTGAGTGAACAATGGCACATCTTTTCCTTGGATCCTTTTCGTGCCATTTGCTTTTCCTCCTCTAGAGTATCCAAGTCCATCCTTGATATTAGGATATCTCTCGGCATGATAAGCCGGATGGGACTCAAATACACTTTTCTCTTGAGCCTTTCCTTTGCCCTTGCCAATAACCTTGTTCAACTCTTTGAGTTGAATGTCTTTTGCCTTGATCTCCTTCTCTAGCTTGGCAAGGTTAGCAACACAAGAATCCACATTTATTTTATAACATCTTGAGCAACCTTTGCTAGTGGAGGCATCGGAGTCAAGAGTGACTTTGGAGTCGGTCTTGATGCTTTTCCGAAGAATATCATATTTAGCTTCACGGTCTTTGTACTTGACCTCAAGGCTTGAATGCCTTTGTTGAAGCTCACTATGAACATTCTTTAGATTAGCTAGAGAGTCATTTGCCTTGGTCATTTCCTTAGACATCCTCTCATTTGAGTCCTTAGCCAATGACAAGTCAACGGCCAATTTCTCCACCTTAACCTTCTCCTCATCTAAAGCTTTCTCAAGAGCAAGGTTTCTCTCCTTTTCAAGGATGAGCAAGTCTTCTTGCCTATCGAGAGTAGCTTCCCTCTTATCCAATTTCTCCATAAGCTTTTTAATATGCTTAGCACCTTTCTTGCCAAAAGCATTTACTAAGTTTTTATCATGTTTAGCTTCTTCCTCGTCTAGGTTTTCTATGTCACTAGATGTTGGGGGAGTAGATGATGGAGGAGTAGAATCGATTAGTACCTTAGTCCCTTGTGCCATGAGACACATGGGAGCTTCATCATCATCATCACTATCAAGGTTCTTGAAGAGTCTTGGTGTTGGTGAAGAATCATGAATGGCAAGAGTTGCCACACCTTCATTGTCGGAGTCATCACTAGAATCCCAACCTTCACCAACATGAGCATGTCCACTTTTCTTCTTGTAGTCTTTGCTCTTCTCCTTGTACTTCTTGTCATAGGACTTGTCCTTTGACCTCTTGTCTTCCTTGCCTTTCTTCTTGTGAGGGCAATCCGCAATGTAATGCCCTCTCTCACCACACTCATAGCATCTTCGTTGTGAGACCGGCTTCTTAACACCTTTTCTCTTGATGAAGTTCTTGTACTCTCTCACCATCATAGCGGTTTCTTCATCGGTGGTTGCTTCATCACTAGAGTCTTCCTTCTTGCGAGACTTGGAGGGCTTTGAAGATTTGTCCTTGATATCACTCCTCTTGCTAGGCTCGGCCTTGAATGCAATGGCCTTGACTTCTTGAGGCTCACTAGGCTTGGTCTTGACTTTCTCCACTCTATGTGACTCATGATATTGCAACTTGTTGTATAGGTTAATGGGAGTCATGAGCTTGAACTTCCTCTTGTCTCTAATCATGGTAGCAAGATGTGGGTCTCTTGGGGCATATGCTCTAAGCATTTTCTTTGTGACCTTGTGCTCATCCCAATCATCACTACCAAGAAGTCTAATTGCGGACACAAGAAGCTTCAACCGATTGTACATGGCTTCCAAGTCTTCATCATCTTTCATTGTGAAAGCCTCAAGTTCTCCTTGAAGTGCATCCATCTTTCCTTCCTTGATGATCTCATCACCTTCATGTGACCTTCTAAGCTCATCCCAAATTTCCTTGGCCACCTCAATTCCCCTAACCTTGTTGTACTCATATGTGCTCAAGCAACTCCTAAGAATGATGACGGCTTGAGCATTGCGGTAGTTGTCATGTTCTTGTTCTCTTGTGAGGAGTGGCTTGGCTTTCTTGTCGATGCCCACACATGTCACGGTCCAAAGATGTGGATGAAGACCATGCAAGTACATCTTCATGTCATCCTTCCATCGGGAATAATCATTGCCATCAAAGTGCGGAAACTTGCCCAATTGAACCGATGAGAATGAAAGTGAATCCGGATCTTTCTTGGATGAGGATGATGAAGTATCATCATACTTGTGAGGAACATTGTGAAAGCTTGCAAGAACTTCCTTTTCTTTCATCTTCTCTTTCACCATCTTGAGAGCTCTTCTTTCAACTTTTTCATCAAACTTCTTCTTAAGCTTCTCTTTTCTCTTCTTGTTCTTCTCGACCTCATCCAAGGTCTCTTCAACATCACTCACATCAAAATCATCGTCGCTTGACACGATCACTTCATGAGTGTCTTCCTTGTTTGAACCGCCAACACCGGAACCATCCCCGGAAGGAGCCATAGTGTTTTCTCTTAGGTGATTAAACCTTAATCAAGAGAACCAGCTCTGATACCAATTGAAAGGACCAACACTAAGCCTAGAGGGGGGGGGGTGAATAGGGCCTGTTAAAAAATCCTGAAAATTCTTCACGAAACTGTCAGATGGTCGGATGATCCGACGCAGTCTCGGATCTTCCGGGCTCCCGGACGATCCGACACTGTGTAGGATCTTCCGACACGGAGAGGAGACTAACTTCGAGATTCAAAATCTAACAAGCTATTCAAGATTCTATTTGAATACAAAGTTGCTAAATGAAGTAACTAAGCACCTAAGTATGATCTCTAAGGTCGAACAACACCTAGCACATAGATCGGGCACAAATATAGTGATGAACAACAAGAACAATAGCAAGAACAATGAGACACAAGATTTGTTCCCGAGGTTCACTCCACAAAGGAGCTACGTCCTCGTTGAGGGGTTCACAAAGAACCGGGTTGTCACTAACCCCTTGCCTCCCTCAACCAACCACAAAGGAAAGTCGAGTCACTTACTATTGCTCTCACAAAGAGAGGGGAAATACAAACTTTCCGGTGCTCAAACCACAGAGGAATGGGAGCTACCGGCGACGCCTAACCGTCTAGGAGCAAAGCTCCAAGAGTAACAAACGAGGATGACGAATCGAGCTTGCTTCAAGTGCTTCTTGAGATGAACGAATCAAAGCTCACACGTGCTCAAAGCTCTCACACTCAATCTTTTCCTCTCACTCAAACCCTAGATGAATCAAGGCAAGAATCAAGCTTTTGGGTGGAGTAGAGGAGTGCAATGAATGCTCTTGGAGTGTTTATGGGCGTAGGAGCAGCAGCCTTCAATGTGGGGGGTGAGGGGGTATAAATACCCAACCCCCAAAAACTAGCCGTTATGTGTTCTGCGAAGGGGTACCGGATCTTCCGGCCTAGGGCCGGATCTTCCGAGATTTGAATTTTGCAAGGCTGAAACACTGAAATATGGCTAAGTCATGAAAGTTCCGATACAAGGTCCGGATGATCCGGTGAAAAAAATAATAGAGACAGAACCGCCCGGAACTTCTGGGTCGGATCTTCCGGTGGAATTGATAAGTAATTTCATATATGGCGTAGTTTGACTTAGAAAGTTTCTTAATTAGTTTGTTTAAAAATCATGTGACATATGTGACGGACGGTCATCGTGCCAGTCTTATTTGTGGTGGTGTTTTGGTTGTCGGCCATCGTGTTGTTCCTTTGTTGCAGGTTTTGGAAACCCTCCCGTGCAGGGGAGGTGCTGCCAAAATTTTTAATTTTTGACACTATTAGAAATGCAAAGATTAAATTATACCAATGCTTTTGATGATATATTTGTCGGCTATGTCACTGTTTTGTCCTTGTGCAGGATAGGAGGAGTAGGACGTGAGGAGGAGGAGGAGGAGGAGGAGAAGGACGCCGGGCCTCGCTGTCTTACTGGCCCCGACTAGTCACTTTGCAGGATAGCAAGGTGAGACAAAAGATCCATGTTTATGATGGGGACGATGGAGATGAGGTTTATGATGCGAACGACTTAAAATTACTGGAGAATTTACAATTAGGGCTTGATGATAACGACGACATTCCTCCATCGGATCACGGGGTTGATCTCGAGATGCGTGATAGTGATGATGAAACACCAGAACCAGTGCATCCCGTTGATGATGATTATTTCTAATACATGTAAGTTTCTATTTGTTGCTAAATATGTCTTATTTTTTTAATATCATGTTAGTTTCTATTTTGCATCATGTCTTATTTTTTCAATATCATGTTAGTTTATATGTACTAATTGGTTTGTTGTTTTTAATTGCAGGTGACTGACAGAGATGGTGGGCGGCATTCCACGGAGGTGCGTGTCCGTGTTCAGACGTGCCTCCACTTCCGATGAACCGGAGGGGCCGTACGGTGTCTTCGCCCGAGGCAAGGGTCGAGGGAAGGGTGGCCCCAGGCGTCAGAGGAGGAGTGCACCGCCTGCGCCTATAGAGCCGCCTTCGCCTGAGGAGCACTCAGAGGAGGACGAGCACGAGCAGGAGGAGGCGTCGGGTGTTGAGGAGGAGGGGGAGGACGAGGACGGGGTACCTATGCCGGCGGTGTGGTTGCGAGGTCCGTCACGACTACTAGATAGGCCGATACCTTTCGACCAGCGCCAGGTGATTCAACCTGTTGGTTCTATGTAAGTAACTAATATTTCATCACTACATTTCGAAAGTTCAAAATCACAACAAACCATGATATTTTATCTTATTCACTTTTGTCATGCAGGAGCTGGGCGGTAGTCACTCCAGGAGGTCACAAACGCAGGGTCAACGGGATCCTGGGTCTTTTGTGCAGGGAGCACTTCCCAGGCCTCGTCCACTACGAAGGGAAACACGAGCCGGCCTGGACGTGGGACCACTACATCGCTGCCCCCGACCAGTACGATCGACAAGGCAGGTTGTTCAATAACATTGCGGAGCGGGTGAAGGAGGAGCTGTGGGTAAGTCTTTCTCGGACTACTTGGTCAATATCTCTCATTTTTTCATCATTTTTTATAACAGTGACCCGATACATCGTGTTTGTTTTGCAAGATTTCTACACATGTCAGGCAGGCCAGGAGGCACGAGCAGCAACTGTGTCTTACGCTCGGTGCGTTAAGCTGGTTTAGGACACGCATTACGAGGCACAAGTCCAGTGTGTCGTGAACTATGGCGCAAAGCACCTTGGCCGGAAGATCAAGAAAAAAGAAGCAAGAACTCTCAAGCTGCGGGAGGATCAGTACTTGGAGGTAAGTTCAGATTTATTGTCATATTTAGTATATTGCTTTATTTTGAATTTTACTTGTCATTCACTTGATACCGTGTAGGTTCCGGTGTGGTGGTGCCGCAATGACCTTCCGTGCTGGCGTCAGATAGTGGCCAAGTGGTTCACACCTGAGTGGGAGGAGTTGCACAACGCTGGCCGAGAGCGGCGTCTGCTGGTGTCCGGAGGAACACACCATCAAGGACCTCTTAGCAACGAGGAGTACAGGGCTAGATGGGTACGTTGATTCATTTATTTATTGTAACATTCAGTTTTGTATAGTTTCTAATCAACTTGCTTTTTTTTGCAGTCTCAGTCACATGAAGGCGCCCAGTGCAGCGAGTTCATGGGATGGGCTATGGGCCGGAAGGGGAAGGCGTCTGAGGTCACCTACAACCCGGAGGATGGGCCTGAGGCGTACAACACTCCCTCTGTCCGCACTCGCATAGCTGCGTACACAGAGGCGGGGAGGCAGGTCCATGGGCCAGAGTGGGATCCGGCGAATGAGCCTCTCGATGGAGATATCATCATGAGGGTGGGAGGAGGCAAGAAGCACGGCCGATACGCTATAGGCGACGGCATTCTAGACACGGCCACGACTCCTACTCTCGCCCAGGTTCGAGCGCAGAGCACGGACACGTCCGTGCCCATACGCCAATGTTATCCTAAACTCTAAACGGTAAACAGTCGGTCACCCTTTGTTTAGCGTTTAGTCCGTTTAAACAATTTTGCATAGTAACACTGAAATATACATATTTGTGTACATAAAAGTCAAACTTGTTAGAAGTTCTATATATTTGCACATCTAAAAAGTAAGTATTCTACCAAATAATATTTTTGGGAGAAATCTATATCCTACAACACTTCGTATACTTACGATTTTAATTACTTCGAAGCTCATTATGGTAGTTGTAATCATTCTATTGACTAAATTATGAATTTAATGGCCATTTAACTTATGTAATCACGATTAACTCGAGTGCGTTTAGACGGTTTAGATGATTTTAAACGGTTTAAACGGGTTTAAACGGTCCAACAGTTTAATCCACCGTTTAGGGCCTAAACGACACAGTCGACCTCTGTTTACCTTTTAAACGGTGTTTAAACGGACTAAACGGCCGTTTAGGCGAACAGAGCCATACGCCCACGGCTTTCCCTGGCGGAGATGAGAGTACATGAACTTCAGGTTATTTCTGATTTATTTATCCTTTATTAAATTTGTGCATGTATCTGCTTTGCATTGTAACAATAATTGGGATGAAAAATTGTAGGCCCAGCTGGCGGCGCAAGCGGAAGCACACGAGGCCGCGCTAGCCGCAGAGAGGAGGTTACGGGAGGAGGAGGCGGCGAAGATGCGGATGGAGGTCCAGCAGCAGCTTGTCCAGATGTACACTTACATGTCCGGTGGCTTTGCTCAGTTGGGGCAGTCCGTACCACCGATGATGTTCCCACCGGCTATGGGTTTCGATCCAATGACTCCTTTGGTGAGCCACTTGACTATCTGTTTGATTCAGTTCTGAAAGGACCAACACTAGGCCTAGAGGGGGGGTGAATAGGGCCTCTTAAAAAATCCTGAAAATTCTTCACGAAACTGTCAGATGGTCGGATGATCCGACGCAGTCTCGGATCTTCCGGGCTCCCGGACGATCCGACACTGTGTAGGATCTTCCGACACAGAGAGGAGACTAACTTCGAGATTCAAAATCTAACAAGCTATTCAAGATTCTATTTGAATACAAAGTTGCTAAATGAAGTAACTAAGCACCTAAGTATGATCTCTAAGGTCGAACAACACCTAGCACATAGATCGGGCACAAATATAGTGATGAACAACAAGAACAATAACAAGAACAATGAGACACAAGATTTGTTCCCGAGGTTCACTCCACAAAGGTGCTACGTCCTCGTTGAGGGGTTCACAAAGAACCGGGTTGTCACTAACCCCTTGCCTCCCTCAACCAACCACAAAGGAAAGTCGAGTCACTTACTATTGCTCTCACAAAGAGAGGGGAAATACAAACTTTCCGGTGCTCAAACCACAGAGGAATGGGAGCTACCGGCGACGCCTAACCGTCTAGGAGCAAAGCTCCAAGAGTAACAAACGAGGATGACGAATCGAGCTTGCTTCAAGTGCTTCTTGAGATGAACGAATCAAAGCTCACACGTGCTCAAAGCTCTCACACTCAATCTTTTCCTCTCACTCAAACCCTAGATGAATCAAGGCAAGAATCAAGCTTTTGGGTGGAGTAGAGGAGTGCAATGAATGCTCTTGGAGTGTTTATGGGCGTAGGAGCAGCAGCCTTCAATGTGGGGGGTGAGGGGGTATAAATACCCAACCCCCAAAAACTAGCCGTTATGTGTTCTGCGAAGGGGTACCGGATCTTCCGGCCTAGGGCCGGATCTTCCGAGATTTGAATTTCGCAAGGCTGAAACACTGAAATATGGCTAAGTCATGAAAGTTCCGATACAAGGTCCGGATGATCCGGTGAAAAAAATAATAGAGACAGAGCCGCCCGGAACTTCTGGGTCGGATCTTCCGGTGGAAGTTCCGACGCCTGAGGGAGAAACACAGAAATGGCTAAGTGTTGGAAGTTCCGGTGTATGTGCCGGATCTTCCGGTGAAAAATAATTTCAGACAGAGCCGCCCGGAACTTCCGGGTCGGATCTTCCGGCCTAAGTTCCGGTGCCTGGAGAGAAGACACAAAATCTGTCTAAGTGTTGGAAGTTCCGGTGTATGGGTCGGATCTTCCGGTGGAAAATTAATTCCAGACAGAGCCGCCCGGAACTTCCGAGCCGGATCTTCCGGCCTAAGTTCCGACGCACAAAAAACTTGTGAATGGGAGGTTTTTGTGCGTTTGTGTCTCTCGTGTGTATATGTCATCTCAAATATAAGCACTTTAACAATCTAAACTCGTCAAGCACGTCCCCCTTGATAGTACGGTGATCCTATACTCAAATTCGAAATATAAAATAAATTTAAATCGTCCGATAAACTTCGTCACCATACGAATAAGAATTGGGGACCTTCCTTTCACCTTTCTTTTCTTTTCTTTTGATTTTATTCCTGCACAACTCATGCAAAGCATTATATCCAAATTTACATTGTCATTAATTACCAAAACTAGATTAAGTGCCTAGATGCACTTTCAAGTTCCCGTACTTACAAACTCAGAGAACGTAGAGAGTTAGAATGAATTAGAGACTTAGAATTTATTATTTTCTGATATCAAGTCTCTTACATTTTCTGCAGAATCCGTCGGCGGCATCGAATACGCTGGACTTGTCACCGGGAGTGTCACCGACGTTGCCTCCACAACAGTTGTTCCCACCACCACCTTCGCAGCCATAGCGTCACTTTGTTTGCATTTGTCAACTTGTGACCGTCGTTAAACTCTTTTGCTTGTGGCACTTTGCATTTGAAAACTTTTGGATGCTTGTTGTGGTCACTCGTACGTTTTGTTTGTGAACTGTGAACTAGTGGATTATCGTTGTGATATATTATATGTCTGTGATGCTTGTTGTGATGTATGAATGATATCTATGATGTTTGTTTGAGTTGGGACCTTTAAAAACAATAAACAAATAAAGTAGTGGTGGCGCGACCACTTTGCCGTGTGCCCCAGACTCTAGCACACGGCAAAGTGACCATTCTTTGCCGTGAGCCAGAGGGCGGCACACGGCAAAGTGACCATTCTTTGCCGTGCGCCGCACACTTGGGCGCACGGCAAAGTTTGACACTTCGCCGTGTGCGCCAGATCTGGGCACACGATAAAGTTTGCAACTTCGCCGTGCGCGCCAGATCTGGGCACACGGTAAAGTTTGAAACTTCGCCGTGTGCTCAATTTTGGGGCACACGGCGAACTTGTGTCATCGCGCCATTTATAGACGCGGTTACGGTGCGCCGTTTGGGAACGCACCGTTATGCACTTTATTTTGCCGTGTGCTTAAATAGACACACGGCAAAGGCTTTGCCGTGTGTCCGTGCGATTGCTCACGGCGAAGTCGGCTTTGCCGTCGTGGGCGCTGCCGTCGGCGGCGCACGGCAAAGCCTTCGCCGTGTGCGACAGCGTCTTTGCGGTACGCAGTACACCGTAGCCTAGACGCAACCAGGTCAACGCCGCTGCCGGCGCCAACCGTCATCCGCTGCTAACACCCCAACAACAACATCTACGGCTATCAAATCTTACATGTTACTTTTACACCCAGAGGCGGGCCCACTTGGTATGCAAAGGGTATTCATTGAATACCCATTGTTTTTAAAAAATTTCAAGTATATATATTATGTACATGTATATGTGTATTCAAACAATGAGAAAATGATAAGATCTCAAAGTATTTCTTGCCATGTTGATCATTGAGTACATTTTTAAGGCTTTATGGTGTATTTTAGGCTTGTTTAGACTATCAAAAAAATATTGTTTTGCACCCTTTTGAAATTATGAATACCCAAAGTCCAAATCTTGGGCCCGCCCCTACTTACACCTTCTACACTATTGGATTTTATAATGATCGGACGCTGTAAATTAATCTAAAGAGTCCATGTTAATTACTTCCTCCGTTCTAAATTATAGGTCGTTTTGGATTTTCTAGAATCATAGGTTTTGCTATAATCTAGACATAGCGTTTATCTAGATACATAACAAAGATAATAAACCTAGAAAAACTAAAACGACCTATAATTTGGAACGGGGTAGTACATCTCTTCGCCCACCACCCAGCCTTACCCATGTTACTATTGTTTTACATACCTATCCTGGTCAAAAACAAAAAAAAAGTCCTGGTCAGACGCACGTAACACAACAGCTTATTTGAGGCAATAAGGCCCAGCATGCTAGCCGCCTGATGCCCAGACGTAGAAACAATCCGTTCTTGACACCGCCGGCGATCGCATCTGATCCTCCATCCACGTCCGTGATATCTAAAGGAGATTAGCGAATCAATCGGCAGCAACTATGGGACTACAGGAGCAACACCGCCGCAATAGATTTCGGCAGCCAATCGTGGCGCATCGCCTTCTACCCCGACGACGGGAAGCTCACCGGCACCTCCATGTTCATGTCCCCTTCGTTCTACTCGATGACACCAGCGGCGGCGGCGGTGGCAACGAGGACAAGGACGTCCATGTTAGGTTCGCGATGCACGAGGTACTTCAGTTAGTATAAACGCGGTTATTTGTTGAGTGTATAAAATGCTCGAAAATCCATAGCATTCATTTACAAGCAAATATTCACGATCGCTTCACGCAAAAGCTCGTCACAAACATTATAGACTTTAAGCAAATAATTTTACAAGAAGCGGATTATTATAACCATAACATGATTCACCTCAATTATAAAATACAAACTTTTTATTCAGTAAATTTTTTAGAACACGTGCCTGCGGCACGTGCCCTTCTGCTAGTATCAATACCCCCTAATATATATCAATATTCCCCTCTCAAGAAGCCACCACGTTAACAAGAAAGATCCAACCATCCATTGTAAAATCAACGCTCCATCTATCCCAATAAACCTCACGTAGAAGCTCCTACCTTTTAATTTCCATGCGGACTCCACCAAAACTCTCTTTCCATACGCTTCCTTTTTTTCATGATGCATATATAGAGTCCGTTTCCTATCCTTTTTGGCACCATGGACGGCTCCTCTAATATATCTGTTACTTTTACACGTATTCTTTCCCTGCCTAGGGACGAATAGCGCTACTGCACGAGAGCCGACGGCTCTATCTTCGATTCTGAGCCCGCCCGATGTAGCGCGTGTAGCGCGATGGCAAGTGACTCCAGTTGGGAGCGCGGCCGCTCGAGTTCGACTCCCGTCGGGAGCGGACTGGGTGTCGCACGGGGGGTTTTCCTCAGAGGGGACTGAGCAGGGTGTGTGTGCGTGAGTCAGTGTGTGTGCATGAGTAGCTCAGTAGGAGCGTTCCGAGACTGCCCGGGCAGGCTCACCTGCATTTGAGCGTGCGGTCAGCGTGGGTGCCCACTTGAGTTCTTACATGACGGGCCAGCGCTCCTGGCAAACTAAAAAAAAAGATGGACGAGTTTTAAGGCGTGGCTCACCCGGTTTGCTCATGAGTCATGATCGTTCTCCAAGATGATTCTGATAGGGTGTTCCTGCTTCCTGATCGGCAGTACATGATCTGAAATTCTGCGGCATTATGGTATTGTCCAAAAATCAAGTATCTAGCTTGCGGCCAGTCAGAACCTTTCAGACATGGCCGATGGGATTTCTGATCATGAAAAGGCGATGACAACTAATTAAAAGAGGCGACGTCAATGGCTGCTTGCCAACGCAGAAGCCCACCTAGGATCACGCGATTATGCCAACAATGCAGATCACACGTGATCATCATCACATCATTCATACGAATTTGCATGAAGGACGTCAGTAATCTCTTTGTAGTTAGAGCCAAGCACTGCATGTCGTGTACGGGACCAAGAGATGGAGTTCGTGAACAACTGATTCTCTCCAAGCTTCCATCCTATCAGCGTGGATCTACATTCTCTCTGGGGTATGAATCTTCTTTCTCTGTTACTAATCACTCAATATTTATTATTTTTTATTTTTCATTTTAAGTCACATGGTATACTGGTATAGGGCAGGTTCAGTGTACTGGGCTGGAGGCCGGTGCCATGACATAGGGTGTAAGAGAAAGGAGAAAGGGGAGTGAACAGAGGAGGAAGAAGATGACGGCTAGGTGGGCTGGGCTATAGCTGTCGAGCTGTTTGTTGGGCCGCGTGCGAGGTTGCTGCTGGGATGAGGATGAGGAGATCAGTTTGTGGGGAAAGATCGGCTACTTCCTCTACACCGACTCGCGACTGATTGGATCACATCTACTCCAACTCTTATTCTGCTGTGCTGCACGTCTAGTGGTAAGTGATAATGATCCAAATAAATGTGGGGTTCAAATCATTTGGTCAAAGCCTCTTTGCATTAATGTTATAAAAAGATTTATCCTTAAGATCAAGAACATACAATCTATTCACCAATGGACAATGAACATAGAAAATATTATTATAATAAATTGAACAACATTTATTGTCTATTATAATCTTATAACAATCAACTTCTTCTAAATATAAAGAAGAAACAATGTTCTTGCTCAAAGCAAGAATGCAATAACAATTATTTAATTTCTAAACTAATCCCATTGGGCTGGTTGCAAGGCCATGTGCGAGGTTGCTGCTGGGATGAGAATAAGGAGATCGGTTCATGAGATGAGTTCAACTACATTCTCTACACCAATGTGTGACTATATTGGACTGGATCTGCTCCAACTCTTCTCACGTTGTGCTACGCATCTAGTGTTAATGATCCAAATAAATGTGGGGTTCAAATCATTTGGTCAATGCCTCTTTGCATTAATGTTATAGAAAGATTTATGCCCAAGATCAAGAACATACAATCCATTAGCCAACAGGCAATGAGCATAGAAAATGTTATTATAATAAATTGTACAACATTTGTTCTCTATAATAATCTTATAACAATCCACTTCTTCTAAACATGAAGAAGAAATAATATTCTTGATCATGTTAGGAATGCAATTAAAATTATTTAATTTCAAAGCTAATACTAAGGGTAATGACAAGTGATAAGTGTCAATAGCCAAGACCGCAACATTTGCACCATTGTCAACACGAACATCAAACTCACCTCTGGCAAACCTTCTCATCCTTCTTAACCCGGACAACAATTTACAAGTGTGAATCTTTGATCCGGTATCAAATATCTAAGATTCATTAGAAGATAAAGTGTCGGTGTTCGAACCACCGGCTAGTAAATTTCTAGGATTGCGCACGTCACCCGGATGGCTAAGAAGGGGGACCCAAGAAAGTATACCGGTTCAGGCAACCTGCCCTACATCCAGTGCGAGCCACTCGTGTTGCTTGCCTGAGTTTGCAATAGGGGGGGGGGGGTACAAACAGGCAAGAGAGGAAGAACGGCTTCCAAGTCTTAGGAGGAAGAAGGCGAGTCGTGAGTGTGAAATTGGCTAAGGAGTGAATGGATGTGCCTAGAGTCGAGAGAGCGAGAGGTGGGTGCTGGCTCCCCCTTTTATAGCTCAAGGAGGAGTGCAGTGGATTACAGAAGGAGAGCGACGAAAGGAGGCGTCGGTCTCCTTTTTCTTCCCGCCGTGGACCCTGTTGATCCTGTAGATGACGTTCGATCCGTGCGGTCCCTCAGCGAGCCACTATTCCTGTAGCACTCACTGTGCTACGTATGGCCACGTTTCCCACCGACCACCCCCTGTCGTGAGAGGGGCGGTCAATGGAGCAGGTGATACAGTATGCCACTGTGCCGATGCGCAGAACAGGCATCCAGTCCGTGGTATGGATGTCCTGTTCGAGGCATGGTTGTCTCGATTGGTCTGTATGTTCTTGGACCCCATGTCCAACGGCTGTCCGACCCTTAGGGACGAGGGTTGGGCGAGGCGGAGGAGTCTGGGTGACGTGTCGTCTCCCCGAGCCTTGGCGGAGGGGTCGGGAGAGGTGAAGTGTAGGCTCAAGGGTCGTGTCCTCTCCCCAAGCCTTATTGAACATGGGATGATTGTGGAGGGAGAACTAATCCAAATTGCTTCAGAAAAGTATTCCTCTCCGTTTGACCATTTTCCCTTCATCTCCTCCTGGAGAAATCCTTCATTGGGAGGATTGGGAAGAGAAAGATGTATCGTAGGCCCTAGGGAAGGTTCTGTTAAGGGATTGGATTGAGGAAAATGGACAAAAGAGTGTTGCTTCCCTAACTGGACATCGGGCTTCCCTAAAGTTGGGGCATCTAAGGGAAAATTCTCTATATAGTATGTCCGATCAAGATATCGAAGTCTTGGACTTCGAAGACATGAATGTCTAGGGTAACATTGACATCTCCAAGTCCTATAGACACATTCTGCAAGGTCCCTATCCCTTCTAGGATATCCCCTGAGGTGCTATAGAAGGTTTTGTCAATTGTGGCCAACACATCATCGAAGTATGACAATGCATAGTTTTCGGAAATGATGTTGGCCTTGACAGTAGGATTGTAAAGAGCATCTACCTCTAACCCTCATATGGTGCATTGAATGGTTAAGGAAGCGGGCTTATCCAGAGAATTTCTGACGATAGCTCCCACATCCTTAATTGTTCATTGCTCCTAACGGTGATTGGCTCGAGCATGGTTTCTCTAAAGAAACTAGCTTCTAAAGGATCTAGAGGAGTAGCAAGGATCGATGGCTCTTTCCCTAAGTTGTGGTTTAGGCTCCCATGTGATGATTTTTGTGGGAAAAGTTCCTCCAATGGGTGGCCTAAGAGGAGACCAAAAACGATGATGGGATAGACATAGAGGTCTAAGCACACCTCGATTTTATCTATGATGATCGGCATGGCCCTTGCAATCTCTCGACATTCATAGAAAAATCCTGATGGATCTTTGAAGAATTTGTCGTTCGGGTCTAGAGGATTGTTCCCCACAAGAGTCTCCATGAGATACTCGGATATGATGTAGGCATTAATAGTGGGGTCATGTAGGGCTTCTACGGCAGTTCCCCGCATAGAACAAGGGATGGTCATGGAAGGTGAGCTAATCCGAAGTGCTTCAGACGTGCATTTTACCTCCTTCGACCAATCCATCATAGTGGCACAAGGGAGTACTTCTTCGAGAGCCTCATAAGGACACATCAATGTCGTAGGCTTCTCGTGCCAAAGATGATTCGAGGTGTTTCTAAGGTTTTCTGAAGGATCATCCTCAAATTGGAAAGCGAACTTCGAAGGTTGAATTTCTTCTTCCTTCGGTGTTCGTGGTTCGGGTGAGGGTTGACGAGCCGAAAAAGTGGATAGAAAAGGTGTGGATTCAGATTCGGCTAATGAGGATCCCTCATATCTCAACATGGCTTCCTCTTGGAGGGATTTAGGTTCTAAGATGGAAGAAGTGTGGTTTTCTAGGATGTAGTCTAGGATTTCCCTTCCATCCATCATGGTTTTGCTTGCAAAAGAACCTCCAGCGGCTATGTCGAGACATAGGGCGGAGGTCATGTCTAAACCCACGTAAAAGATGTGCAAAGATTCATCATCGGGTATAGACAAACCTGGGCTGGATGCAAAAAGGTGTGAAAACCTAACCCATGCTACACCTATGGACTCCTTCTCTAATTGCCCAAATGCGAGGATTTCACTCCGTGGAGAGCCTACGTGGGATAGAGGATAGAACGAGAGACAAAAGTCATCTCGGAGCTTTTCCCAATCACCATTCATACTCTCTACATTGTGGATGTACCATTGTTCCGCACTCTCTGTGAGAGAGTAAGGAAACAACTTCCGCCGTAGAGTATCCTGTGTCATCTCTGGGATAACTAGGAATGACCTTGTTTCCACAGAAACAACTTCCTGCCGTAAACAATGCTTTCTGATGCATAGCTAATCTAGGGTTTGTGACCTTGTTTCCATGGATTAATAACCTTGGGGGAGTACTCTCTTGAGGGAAAAGCTACAACTGATCCGTGTGCTGCGGTGGATTTTGGTGTGCGTTTGCGCCGCCAACAAGCTTTTCTGGCATCCTTGCTAGGGAAACAAGTGATCAAATTTTAGATTAATTTTTTGCATCTGTAAATATTTTTCTTGTTCATAATTTTTCTGGGAATATTTTTCTTGTATATTCTTGATCTTGTATAGTTCTTGTATATGTTTTTCTTTTGACAAACCCTAATATGAGATGGACTTCTGCCTCTCAGAAAAACAAAAATATTTTCTTTTGTCTTTGTGCATGAAAAAAAATAAAATTGCAGGCACAATCAAGCGAGTAGCTGCAACAAGAAACATCGGAAGTAAAGGCCATAGAACCACCACTTAGCACTCCAAGAAGAAGCCCAGTCGAACATCAACCACAAGTAGCAATGGGAGAACAGCCTGAGCGCAAGATTAGCGAGCTCTGGACCTCGAACGTCGATGATCTACCGATCTTCAAGCGAACTGAAGTTGGAGGCCCATTCCAGATCAAGACTTCAATCATCAAGATGGTGCAAGAAAACATGTTCACGGTAAGGAGGATCCCAATTCCCACTTGCGGTCCTTCCTACAATTGTGCAGCACTTTCAAGATCGAAGAGGTCGATGACAATCAGCTACGTGCAAGACTTTTCCTGTTCTCGTTGATGGACAAGGCACTTCAATGGTTCTACACGCTGGAGGTATCGACGATCGAGAACTGGGAGAGCCTAGTGAAAGCATTCATCGCCAAGTTCTACTCGCCAGGGAAGACGCAGACTCTTCGTAGCCGGATCACGAGCTTCGCCCAGAGCACCACGGAGACCATCACCGAGGCGTTCAAGCGCTTCAGCGACTATGTCCTCGCTTGTCCACATCACAAGTTTTCAAAAGCGGACCTAGTTATGAAGTTCTATGGTGGCTTGCAAGCATCGTCACGAGCAATCATGGATGCATCCGCTGGAGGTTCCATCATTGACCTCACTCCCGTCGAGGCTTATGCATTATTCAAGAAGGTGGCCGATAACGACGCTTGGGCATCAGTTGGACGCACTCAACTCATTCCGTCCATGGGCAAAGCAAAGAGCGTGCAAGAGAAGAAGTGCAATGAGGACATGGAGGCCAAGATCAACTTTCTAATGAGAAGAATTGAAGAACTAGAGATGAGAAGCCAGCTATATAGCTCGAAGGAGGACGCAAGCCTGTAGAAAAAGAAGAATAGAAGGCTGCAGCACCATCACGGGACGCTGGTCAGAGCTGCAACCCAAAGGTCCAGCTATAGACGATAAACGAAGTGCTTTGCAGGAGGCAACCCGAATGTCGGGTTAGGTAATAAGCTTTTGGGAGGACAACCTATTTTTCTTTTAATTTTCAGAGAGTCATTTGAGTCTTAGAGTTTTGCTACACAAGAAACTTCTTGATCTTTTGGACGTTTTTGTTGAACACTTTGCTAGAACTACAACATATGCATAGGCTAGGCGTTATCCTAGATGAGTTACCTCTTGTTCATATGTGTTTATGCTTGATCTTGTTTATCTATTCGCAATCATCTTGCAACTTGAACAATGCTTTCCGATGCATAGTTAATCTAGGGTTTGTGACCTTGTTTCCACGGATTAATAACCTTGGGGGAGTACTCTCTTGAGGGAAAAGCTACAACTGATTCGTGCACTTGCAGTGGATCTTGGTGTCCATTTGCGCCACCAACATCAAGCGCTTCGCGAAAGCGACCGGAAACGAGCACCTATATCGCCCAAAGGAGGAGTAGTTTAGGCTAGCATAGGTGGAATAGGATTGGGTGCTGAATTTTATTTCATCAATTTGTTTGTTCTTCAAATTTCCCTTTTGTAATCAGCAGCACCCCCACTTTGCTTTGAATGAATAAAATAAAGTTTTCATTAAATGAACCCCTGGAAAAATAAATAAGTGGTTGAGGCACACTTGTGTGCCAACCACACCCCTGGTCTAATCCCTGATCAAGTGCACAGGAAAATACGTTACACATAAGGATCACAGGCCACTGCGTGAACCAGAGAGCGAATGAGCACAGAGCCAGGCCGGCCGACCTAACTCGGGCCGATCGGCCCCCTACTGTCTTACCTGAAGCAAACTCCATGCAGGATATGTATAACTAAAGAAAACACATACACAGGAACCTGAACCAACGTAAATGGCTGCGAAGGCAGGCCGGCCGGCCTGATCAAGGCCGATCGGCCCCTTCCTGAGCGTCCGGTCGTGCAACCAAATTCTACACTGAGGTTTGAAACTTTAAACTTCCATCCTTTTATGCTTTTGATCCAAATTCATTCACATGTGCTTCAAAGATAAAATTTGATTAGAATTCATAACAGTAAACCCTGTTGCAAGTTGTCAGGTTTACACCAGTGATATTTCCCTGCAAGTATTTCAATACCTTTGGAACTATTTAGTAGGAGCACTTGAGCTTTTGCTTATTGGTCCGTAAGATATGATGACATGAGAAGCTAATTCTTTTCCTGATTCAAAGCCTTGGAGATTTTATTTTGAAAGCATAAATTTGAAGCTACTCGTATTACCATTAACTTGACAAATCTTATCCAAAGCCATAAGAAATTCCAAGTTGAACTTCCACATAGCCATCTTTTGAATTTTGAGCTTGCTCAAGTATCTTGCCTCTATATTTCTTGCCACTTTATATTTCCTGGTCATTCACGTACACAATCATCAATAAAATCCACTACTATAGCTCTTAATCCCCCTGAAAAAAAAGAGAGAAAAGAAGAGAAGAGTGAAGTACACTCATGATCTTCAGTGAATAAAAGAGAGAGAAAGAAGAAGGGGAAAGATGAAAGGTGCTAAGTGAAAGGACATTATCATAAAGATACACATGCACATGACCAAGATGTATGATTGGCTTGAGTGTTTAGACAAGTTGTTTAATCTTGCAATATAAATGATGAAGATTGAGCAATATTTACCTACACCCAAAGCTCCTCATATCAGCCTAGGAGTAAGAGAGGTTTATTCCAAGCCTAATTGAGATCCAAACACTTTGAGTGATTGAGAGTGTTGAGAAATAATAAGGGTATGCCTCACTTTCTTTGAAAAGTACCAAAAAAAAACTCCAAGTGCTGAGATGAGGGAGAGTATTCAGCTGATTATCGATTTATTCTAAGGCTCAATCGGTGAAAGTGAAGGTTTTAGCCACCGGAATCCAAGGTATGAAAGAAAGCTAAGAAATATTACTTGTTTATATATTGACTTCATGGCTCTAATTTTGTTAAGACCTCAGGATTTAATTCTATCTTTGCTAAGGGACTAGCAAAGTTTAGGTAGGGGGGCGTGTTGGTGGCCACTATCATAAGGGTTTGCCACCAACATTCCATAGTAATTCAGGCTCATAATACCCTTTTCAAAGTATATTTGCTTATTACTAATGAGTTCCACAAGTTTTGGATGATTTGTGAGTGAAAGAGGATACAGGTGAAAGAAGGGCTAAATTGGGCTCAAGCCCAGGCCCCCTCTTCTGGCCACCTCACTGATCCAGGCAATAACAAACACATCATGGAGTACCTTGAGACGTGAGATTAAGGTCGGCTTAATCCAAGGACCCGAAAGGCCTAAGCCAAGGAATGAAGAGCCCACCTATCGAGGATACTCTCGTGACTTCAATCCAACGCAACTGGAACCAACCTTAGGAGACCATCTGAGCCATCCCTGCAAAAGGCGGTGCCAAGTGGCACCAGGCCCAGGCCGACTGGCCTAGGTGAGGCCGGCCGGCCCCCCTCTGAGGTCGCCACGTGCCCCCCTTCGCGTGATGGTTAAGCAGAGGCTTAGCTTGACAATGACGTCGGGAACCGACCCTGAAGACTATAAAACGCAACCCCAGTCACCTTGAGAAGAGACACCATCTTTGGAGAGAAGAGAAGCTTAGTGACAAGTGCTCTCATTCTTAGAGTAGAGTAGAGAAAGTAGTGGGTGAGTGCTTGGGTGACAGCCAAGCTTGTAGAGGGAGTTCGGGAATTTATCTCGGCCTTCTCTCAACATTGTTCCTGTCGGTGATATTATCTCCGGCAGTCTTCCACGGGGTAGCCCACGGAAGTGATTTGTAATGCAGGGAAGATCGCAAAGATCGGAAGCAGGATGGTTAGGATGGACAGACGCAAGGGTTTATACAGGTTCGGGCCGTCGACTCGACGTAATACCCTACGTCCTGTTTTGGGGTGTTGTATTGCGTAGATTGTGAGTTGTTGTCTTGAGACTTCCTCATTTGGAGGGGGTCCCTGCCCGCCTTATATATCGGGGGGCAGGGTTACAAGTCGGTTTGTATCCGATCCTATCTCTAAGAATCCTTTCCTTCTTTACAATAATTCCTATTCCAACTAGGACTTCTCTTTCCAGATCCTTCCTCCGTGCGCCGACTTGTCCCGCACGTCTTCAGGTCCAGAACGGTGGGCTGGGCCGCCCCCTTTTGGTGGGCTGCCAGGCTTGCTCGTGAGGCACCCGGGTACTATATCCCCCACAGTAGCCCCCGAGCACTTCTTGGCCGATCGTTGGCTGTAATTGTTCCATCTTTTCTTGCATGATTCGAGTGCTCCAAGTTGTCTAAGATCTCATCCGAGTGGTTTCGAAGAAGATCCGAGTGGTTTCGAGGAAGATCCGAGTGCTTTCGAGGAAGATCCGAGTGCCTGCTCAGACGTTCCTGAAAACAATTCTTCAATTACAGTCAAAATGAGGGGAAGGAGTGCTCTTTTTCACGACGCGACAGCGAAGTGAATACACTTAGCCCCCGGGCTTTGGGCAATTTTAGTATGAAATTGGCCAAAGGTCTTCAATTTTTACACATCTGTATCTTGATCTTCAATGGTGTGCACCTCCAGGTGCACCCATTGGGTGTAGCCCCCGAGCCTTGAGCAGAATAGAATATTCTGGTCGAGGGTCAAAAAGCAAAATATCATGAATCTCTTTTTAAACTTAATCCATCAATGGTGTGCACCTCCAGGTGCACCCATTGGGTGTAGCCCCCGAGTCTTGTTACGATTCAGCATGATCGTGTCAAGACTCTGAAAGCCATGAATTCCGACTGATTTTTCAGCCCCCATGCCTCTGGGTATGGATTTTGGATAAACTTTTCCTTCAGAGGCTTTTTTATTTCCCCTTTATAAGGATTTTGTCCTCAAGTTCTTTGAACTCGGCATGACTTCCGAGTCGTGTCCCACGACCCAGCTTGACCATATGGTAAGCCATCTTCTCACAAGATTTATACTTGTCGGCATTTGACCCAGATTTCTGAGTCAATTTAGCGATAGTATCGCATGCCTTACGTAAAAATCAGCTGCAAGGATGCAATATTAATTGCAAAATCAAGTCTGGCCGTCGACTAATTTTAGCCTCACGACCGAGTGGTTTCTGCCCCTGAACCCTAGCTCAAGAACCCACAAATTTATTATCGTAACAGAACCGAAAGGTCGTGCTATATTTCAGCCCATTTAGGCCCATTATTCCTCAAAGTCCGTTGCGTCCCTAACGGTCGCTTTACGGAAGGCGAGATATCGCGAGATATCGCGACTCCCTACCGCATCTTTGAATTCAAAGCGACGGGACGTGCCTGCGTCGGTTGAGTTCCCGAGACAAGCGCCGCGCCGCGCGCGGGAGGAACGGTTTATTCCTTTATAAGCCATCCCCGCCGCATTCTTCTTCCTTTACTTGCCATTTGCCTTCCCCGACGCTCCAGTTCTCTTCGCGCCAGAGCAAACCCTAGATCTGCTCCCGCAGCTTTCTTCCTCGCTCTTCAGCCCCGCTCGTTGCCATGGCGCCCAAGAGGAAGGAAGCCTCGAAGCGGAAGGAGAAGTCGCCGGCAAGAGCCCGGTCGTCCAAGGCCAAGGCCACCGCCGAGGTCGCCGTAGATCGCGCCGCCGAGTGGAGGGAGTCCATCACCACCACCAGGCGCCTCGAGCAGCACGTCGTCGACGGCGTCCTCCCTGACCAGCAAACCGCCGAGTGGCGCGCCGCTGCCGGTAAGTCTTTCCCCACCCCAAACTCCTCTGATTTGGTGGTGTTCGAATCTTTCTTTCTCCGTGGCTTTGGCGTGCCCGCGCATTCTTTCCTCCGCGGGCTGCTGCATTACTATGGGATCTGCCTCTGCGCACTGAATCCCAACTCCATCCTTCACATCGCCATTTTCATCAATCTCTGTGAGGCCTATCTTGGGATAGAGCCTCACTTCAATCTTTTTATTCATCTTTTTCTTCTTAAACCTTATCCCCGAACCGACTGCCCACAAGTAGTCGAGGGCGCCGGACTCCAACTCCGCGAGGGTCGAACTCGGGAGTATTTTGATATCCCTTTCCTTACCTCCAATAAAGGGTGGCAGTCCGAGTGGTTTTACGTAGGAAACCACTCGCCTGCCATCTCTCCAGAAATTGATTCTCGTCCTGTTCCCTCTCAATCCTGGACCGCTCTTCCCAAGGAGAGTGAAATGGATCAGGTTCGGGAGCTCCTGGGTCTTATTTCCCAGTTGAAGGACAATGGGTTGTCTGCCGTCGGTGTGGCAGCCAACTTCGTTCTGCGCCGGGTCCAGCCACTCAAGCAGCGGGCTCACCCGGCGTATGAGTATTACGCCGAGGGGGACAACACGCGCGAAGCCCCCGAGCGCGTCGACAAAGTCCAAGCCGCCGCTCGGCTTGGCAAATTCTTCGCGACTGGAACCTCCCTGAGGACCACTGACTGTCCTCCAGCGTTCAACTTGGGAAATCCACGCCCTGAGGTATTTAGTCAATCTGTTGTTGTTTTTATTTCAATTCCACCCATTGGGTGTAATCTCAGAACTGAACCCAATTTTTGCAGGGTCGAGTTGCCTTTGTATCCCTCCCTCCTTTGCCTGAGATGCCAAAGGGAGTGGATCAACCGGCTCGACGCAGGGCCGTTGGATCTGAAGAAGCAGTCGGGGAAAGTGAGAGTGATCTGCGCGACTCGGATATCATTCTGTCATCCTCTCCTTCTCCCGATGTGCTATCTCCGAGTGGTGGGAAGGCTGCTCCTGCTCTGAAGAAGCGGAAGATCTCCACTGGGATCGTGTTTAGGGATGCGCCAAGCCGCCGCCAACTCCTTATCTCTGAGTCGTCTGACTCGGAAAAAGATGAAGCTGGCGTCGCCGAGTCGTCACTCCACCCGCCAATCACAAGCTCGGAGCAGTCTCCCCTTGCAGTAATGCCTCTGAGTGCTGCAAGTCCGAGGGACCTCCCTTCCCCTACTCGGAGAGGAAAGCGCCTGAGAATGCGCATTTCTACTCTGTAAGTATCATTATCATCTCTTGATTTCCTTTATGTTCTTATATTAGTGATCCATATATGCTTTATCCTGTAGCACGCCGTCTGAGGTCCCCTTCTCGGGTCCTCCGCCTCAGTCGGCGGTCGAGACCGAAGCCCCATCAATCCAAACTCCAGAGGTGCCGATCCACTCGGCTGATCTTCTCAGCGATCAGCCTGTGGGTCCGCCACCAGAGTCGCAGCGGGAGCCAACCCCGCCACCACCGAGTCCTACACCGGCGTCGCCGACCCCGCCGCCAGTTCCTCAAGGCAGCCCCCAGCATGCTCCTGCGGTTGAACCGACTGCAGCAGTGGAGGAACCCCAGACTGCAGCGGTCGAGATTGCTTCTGCGGCGGTGGGCGTTATGAGTGGTGGTGCTCCCCTGACTCCTCTGGAGGAGTTCATGTCACTCCATCGTCGCATGGGCCACATAGCCAAGGTACTTCCCGAGCTACTTATCTTGTTGATATCAAATACCGAGTGGTACATTGATTCATATTGTCATCTGACTTGTTTTTGCAGAACTTAGCTGCTGATGCCGAGGCCAAAGCCTCGGTTATTCAAGAATTATCTTCTGCAGTTGCTAAGGCCGACTCTTTGGTGGCCCGAGTGGCTGAGCTCGAAGCTGCTGCGGTAGAGCGCCAGGCTGAGTTGGAGGAAGCCCAGCGTACCACCCGCGATTTATGCGGGGAGGTAGAGCAGGCTAAGCTCAACGAGGCCCAGGCCGTGCACGAGCTCAGAGGTATGTTCTTCCTTGTTTGTTTTTCTGTCAGACGTGAAAATATTATTCAGATCTAACCTTCTTTAGATTATCGATATCGGACTATGTCCCAATTCGCAGAGCTCACTGCCAAGGTGGCCCGGCTGCAAGGTGAAGCTGAGGCGCTGCGCACTGAGAAGATAGCGCTGGAGGATGCTATCCGAGTGGTGGCGGAGGAGATCGAGCCGGAGGCGTCATCGTCTTCAGCTTCTATCCTCGACCGCGTTCGGGCGCTCCCGCGCTACTTCCGGCGGCAGCTCTGCTCCATCAGCCAGGCCAGCTGTGGCCATGTCCTGGCGGTTCTCAAATCGCTGTTCCCGGCGTCAGACCTGGAGCCACTCGGCCGCGGGTATGCTGCCGGCACCTCTGAAGACGACGTGGGCAGACTACTCCATGAAGTCGAGCCCATCGCCAATGTCCTGTCCAAGGATGTTGTTGATGACTCGGATGAAGCGGCCCCGTCTGGTGCTGGTGACCCTGCAATGTAAATAAAGTATTTGTAGTATTTGGTCGAACCAGTATTGTTTGAACAATGTTTGAATTGTCACTATTGTATATAAGTTTTTATTGGTCTACAACTCCCTTTCTTTCTGCGCTAGCCTTAATTTCTGAGTGGTTGACCTGTTACGGAGTAGATTAGCCTCGTTGGTCTCAGTCTCATGCCGCAGAGTCTTTGTCGTACGTTTAGAGCTTTGACTTGGCGAGTACTTTCCCTCTCGATTTAAGGTTTATTCCACTCATACTTTATGTGCGTGACGCGAAAGAGGAAATGCGAGTAGTAGAAATAGATGAAAGATGAAATCAACTTTATTGATAACTCATTGTGAACATGCCGAGTCGTAACTGGGGGTGACTACCCTCCAAAATCACTCGGAAAAGATAAATCTAAAGTAAAAAAGATAAATACATAGCTGATTCAGGCGTAGAAACGTTGTAGGTGCTCGATGTTCCATGGATTTATTGATGCAGGCGTTCTACTGTGTCCAGGGTCAATTGATCCATACGCGCTTGAATTGTCCTCTGGTAGATCGCGCCGACGTTTTTCAGACCGAAGGCTAAAGAAACACCGAACGGCGTGATGAACGAGGTCTTTATCTGATCCTTAGGCTTTGGTCCTGTCTGGTAATGGCCTGGATAACTATCGAGAAAGCAGAGCGGGGCGGGGCCTGCCGTGGAGTCTAACTCTGCCCCGATGGTGGCCGTCTTCTTCGGGTCGTCCAGGTCCAGAGAGATCCTCTTCAGCTCCGTCTCCTTGCTTGGCGCGATGGCTTCTATCGCTGGCTTCTTGGTGGGGATCTCTAGAGCGTCCTTGTCCACCTCTTGTGATGCAGCCAGTACTTGTTCCATACGCTTGGACATGTCCAGGGCGGCTGCCGCGTTGAGAGTTTCCTGCTCGCATGTGTATGCGACTCGGACGTCTCCCAAGACGGTGATTACGCCTTTAGGTCCTGGCATTTTGACCTGCAAGTAGACGTAGTGAGGAATCGCCATGAACTTGGCGAGCGCCGGCCTCCCAAGGATGGCGTGGTATGCAGTTTCAAAGTTCGCCACCGTGAACTGCATGTGCTCGGTCCGGTAATTGTTCCGGTCTCCGAAGGTGACGGGCAGCGTGATGTGCCCGAGTGGTTCTGCCCCCTCTCCCGGTATCAAACCGTAGAATGCGGATTGGGGGGGACTCAGGTCGAGAGTAGTCAGGCCGAGCTCCTTCAATGTGTTAGCAAAGAGGATGTTCAGGCCACTGCCACCGTCGACTAGTACCTTGGTATGAAGTTTGGATGATCCTCCCGGGTGAATGTGATCGGAACTTCCGACCACTTGAGGTACTCAGGTACCGGTGGCTCCCTCGCGTGCATGACCTGGCGATGGGTGAGCTTCTGCTGGCGCTTCGACTCGAACTCTGGTCCGCCATAGATCATGCGGACCACTCGGTCGGCTTCCTGAAAGTCATCGCCGGGCTCGTCGTTTCGCCTTTCGTCTCGCGGGGAACCATCGTTCCTCTTTCTGTATGGAGGGCCTCTGTTGCCCCCGGTGAAGGCTCGCTTGAGCCCGTAGCACTCTCGCGCCGAGTGCTTGTGTTTGTGGTAAGGGCATTGCTCATCAAGCATGCGCTGGAAGTCCTCTGGAGTTACCCGGCCTCTGGACCGGTCCAGGGCGGCGACCATGTCTCCCTCACTCTTCTTCTTGCGAGGTTGGCTGTCATTGCGTCGATGGTCGTCGTGTCGGTCTTCGTCCTCGCGGCGGTCGCGTTTGCGAGTCGTCTTGTTCTCTTCTTCCCAGCGACTTCTGATCTCGTTGAGCTGTTCTCTTTCCGCGATCTCGGCGTCCGCCCACGTGCTAGCGACCCGGAACATGTCATTGACAGTCGCGGGTGGCTTCCGAGTCCACTTATGGATCAGTCTCCCGTCGGAGATGCCGCGCTGGAAAGCTGACATCACCTCCTGATCCGTGACGTCCGTGATGGAGTTGCGCTTTTCTGAGAACCTGCGCACGAAGTCGTGCAGGGTCTCGTTCTTGCGCTGCCTGATCTGACTGAGGAGCCGCTTGCTCCCGGGCCTTTCCCAGGTACCGAGATAGTTACCGGTGAAGAGTTCGGTAAGCTGCTCCCAGTTGTCGATGGCGTCCTGCGGGAGTCCTGCCAGCCAGTTGCGGCAGTCCTTGGTGAGCATGATGGGAAGATAGTTTGCCATCAAGTCCTCGTCGCCGCCGGCCGCTTGTACGGCGGTGTAGTAGATCTGAAGCCATTGAGATGGGTCAGATTTCCCGTCGTACTTGTCAATATCCGACAGCTTGAAGCCTCTGGGCCACGTCACGCTTCTCAAGCGCTCGGTGAACGACTGGAATCCGCCGATCCGACCTCTAGGGCGGGAATCGCTCGGTCCCGATCCGTCAGCTGCTGGGGGTGTGTTGTCCCTCCTGCGATCCCGGTCCCTGGGCGGGGAACGGGTCCTCCGATAGTTCCGAGTCCTGGGTGGAGTTCGGTCCTGCCGGTAGGTTCTGCTGCGCGGTGGAGTTCGATCTCTTGGTCGAGTCGGTCGCCTGGGTGGTGGAAGCACTCGTCGTCGTGGCGGAGTGCGACCGCCATTGTTGCCGCGCCTTGGGCTACCGGAGAGGTCAGAGTAGTCTGACTCCGTCGAGTAGCCGCTCCTGTTGGGGTTACGACGGGGATTTCCATGATCCCGATCGTACTCTTCGCGCCGTCGGATTTCCTCACGGTGGCGCTCTTCGGTGCTGTTGGCGATGATGTCCCTCGCATCTCGATCTCTGTTGATCGTGGTGCGGAGGTCTTCATCACGACCCGATCCGCCGCCGGCCCGGTGTCGAGATGGACCGGGTTCAGGAGCGTCCGTGGTCGTTCTTCCTTGCATCTGGTGAACCTGGACGGAGACGGCCTGCACGAGAGCCCTTACCTTTTCCAGGCCCGGAGTGTTAGGTGGCAGCCGATTGATTTCCTCGTTGATAGTAACGAGGTTCTGGACCGGTGTCTCGTAGACGTCGTATCCATTGAACTCAAACATGCTGTCGCGCATCAAGTTCCAGGTGCTCCTCCATTCGTGTTGATCCCGTTGGCGACGATGATCTTCAGAGTGAGGCTCTTGGAGTCGAGCAGTGCCAGATCCTGACGCGGTGGCTCCGTGCGGTCGTGCGGCTCTGCGAGTCGCCCGACTGGCATTGCGTCCTCGACGCTGGTTCCTGGCTTCAGTCGTCTCCTCAGCAGGAGTGACCTCATCTTCTGAGACAGGATTGGTTGGCGTTGCTGGCGCCACCATGTAGCAATATGATCCGACTCCCTCTTGCGCGAGGTAGTCTTCCTCGGACTCGGAGAAGTCGGATGTGGGCGTATAACGCTCCAAACTACTCGGAGTCAATTCTCCGAGTGATCCTAGTAGTTCCGGCTCTGTAGAGGCATCGGACACTGTGTATCCTTCCGGCAGATCGTCCAGGATTGAGGGTCCCAGTAGATCTAACCCGTAGGAGTCGCTCCCAGAGAAGTAATCATCCGACTGGACGATGTCCTTCTTCTTCTGCTTCCGAGCAAGCGCGCAAAAGCCAGGGGTCTGAACAGTAATGACCTCAGGGCTCTGGACGCGTGTTGGTTGAGCGTTTACGCTCTGCGATGATTCGGCGACGCGACTCTCAGGAGTCGGATCGGAACCAAGTGATTGTAGATCTGTTCCCGACTGGTCTGGCCTCGCGTTCTGCGATGGACTCAGCGGGGTAGATCCGGCATGATCAGATGCGATCGGACCGGATTGGGCCATGATGGCCGAAGTCGGCGCCAGAGAGGAGACCTCCGTGGCGACCGTAGCTCCTGCCGCTTGGGTATCCAAAGCGGCGGTGATGACGTCCCCGAACTGGATCTCGACTTCGTCGACGTCCGGGAGGTTGCAGCTGTCCAAGATCTTGACGCGATCCATCGAGCTTGCCAGATTGATCTCGGCGATATCCCCTACCTGGCGCGCCACTGTCGGTGATATTATCTCTGGCAGTCTTCCACGAGGTAGCCCACGGAAGTGATTTGTAATGCAGGGAAGATCGCAAAGATCGGAAGCAGGATGGTTAGGATGGACAGACGCAAGGGTTTATACAGGTTCGGGCCGTCGACTCGACGTAATACCCTACGTCCTGTTTTGGGGTGTTGTATTGCGTAGATTGTGAGTTGTTGTCTTGAGACTTCCTCATTTGGAGGGGGTCCCTGCCCGCCTTATATATCGGGGGGCAGGGTTACAAGTCGGTTTGTATCCGATCCTATCTCTAAGAATCCTTTCCTTCTTTACAATAATTCCTATTCCAACTGTCGGTGATATTATCTCCGGCAGTCTTCCACGGGGTAGCCCACGGAAGTGATTTGTAATGTAGGGAAGATCGCAAAGATCGGAAGCAAGATGGTTAGGATGGACAGACACAGGGGTTTATACAGGTTCGGGCCGTCGACTCGACGTAATACCCTACGTCCTGTTTGGGGTGTTGTATTGCTTGTTTTGGTGATTCGAGTTGGCTCGAGTCGTGGTTCGTATGTGTATCTAGATGTCGTGAGTTGAGATGTGATGTGTTCCGTCCTTTTGGAGGGGGTCCCTGCTCGCCTTATATATCGGGGGGCAGGGTTACAAGTCGGTTTGTATCCGATCCTATCTCTAAGAATCCTTTCCTTCTTTACAATAACTCCTATTCCAACTAGAACTTCTCCTTCCAGATCCTTCTTCCGTGCGCCGACTTGTCCCGCACGTCTTCAGGTCCGGAACGATGAGATGGGCCGCCCCCCCACGGTGGGCTGCCAGGCTTGCTCGTGAGGTACCCTGGTACTATATCCCCCACAGTAGCCCCCGAGCACTTCTTGGCCGATCGTTGGCTGTAATTGTTCCATCTTTTCTTGCATGATTCGAATGCTCCAAGTTGTCTAAAATCTCATCCGAGTGGTTTCGAAGAAGATCCGAGTGGTTTCAAGGAAGATCCGAGTGGTTTCTCAGACGTTCCTGAAAACAATTCTTCAATTACAGTCAAAGTGAGGGGAAGGAGTGCTCTTTTTCACGACGCGACAGCGAAGTGAATACACTTAGCCCCCGAGCTTTAGACAATTTTAGTATGAAATTGGCCAAAGGTCTTCAACTTTCTACACATCTGTGTCTCGATCTTCAATGGTGTGCACCTCCAGGTGCACCCATTGGGTGTAGCCCCCGAGCCTTGAGTAGAATAGAATATTCTGGTCGAGGGTCAAAAATAAATATTATGAATCTCTTTTTGAACTTAATCCATCAATGGTGTGCACCTCCAGGTGCACCCATTGGGTGTAGCCCCCGAGTCTTGTTACGACTCAGCATGATCGTGTCAAGACTCTGAAAGCCATGAATTCCGACTGATTTTTTCAGCCCCCATGCCTCTGGACATGGATTTTAGATAATCTTTTCCTTCAGAGGCTTTTTTGTTTCCCCTTTATAAGAATTTTGTCCTCGAGTTCTTTGAACTCGGCATGACTCCCGAGTCGTGTCCCACAACTCAGCTTGACCATATGGTAAGCCATCTTCTCACAAGATTTATACTTATCAGCATTTGACCCAGATTTCTGAGTCAATTTAGCGATAGTATCGCATGCCTTACGTAAAAAATCAGTTGCGAGGTCGCAATATTAATTGCAAAATCAAGTCTGGTCGTCGACTAATTTTAGCCTCACGACCGAGTGGTTTCTGCCCCTGAACCCTAGCTCAGGAACCCACAGATTTATTATCGTAACAGAACCGAAAGGTCGTGCTATATTTCAGCCCATTAGGCCCATTATTCCTAAAAGTCCGTTGCGTCCCTAACGGTTGCCTTACGGAAGGCGAGATATCGCGAGATATCGCGATTCCCTATCGCATCTTTGAATTCAAAGCGACGGGACGTGCCTGCGTCGGTTGAGTTCCCGAGACAAGCGCCGCGCCGCGCGCGGGAGGAACGGTTCCTTCCTTTATAAGCCATCCCCGCCGCATTCTTCTTCCTTTACTTGCCATTTGCCTTCCCCGACGCTCCAGTTCCCTTTGCGCCAGAGCAAAACCCTAGATCTGCTCCCGCACTCTTCTTCCTCGCTCTCCAGCACCAATCGCTGCCATAGCGCCCAAGAGGAAGGAAGCCTCGAAGCGGAAGGAGAAGTCACCAGCGAGGGCCCGGTCGTCAAAGGGCAAGGCCGTCGCCGAGGTCGCCGTGGATCGGGCCGCCGAGTGGAGGGAATCCATCACCTCCACCAGGCGCCTCGAGCAGCACGTCATGGATGGCGTCCTCCCCGACCAGCAAACTGCCGAGTGGCGTGCCGCCGCCGGTGAGTCTTTCCCCACCCCAAACTCCTCAGATTTGGTGGTGTTTGAATCTTTCTTTCTCCGTGGTCTTGGCTTGCCCGCGCATTCTTTCCTCCGCGGGCTGCTGCATTACTATGGGATCTGCCTCTGCGCATTGAATCCCAACTCTATCCTCCACATCGCCATCTTCATCAACCTCTGTGAGGCCTATCTTGGGATAGAGCCTCACTTCAATCTTTTCATTCATCTTTTTCTCCTTAAGCCTTATCCCCGAACCGACTGCCCACTAGTAGTCGGGGGCGCCGGACTCCAACTCCGCGAGGGTCGAACTCGGGAGTATTTTGACATCCCTTTCCTTACCTCCAATAAGGGGTGGCAGTCCGAGTGGTTTTACGTGGGAAACCACTCGCCTGCCATCTCTCCAGAAATCGATTCTCGTCCTGTCCCCTCCCAATCCTGGACCGCTCTTCCCAAGGATAGTGAAATGGACCAGGTTCGGGAGCTCCTGGGTCTTATTACCCAGTTGAAGGACAGAGGGTTGTCTGCCGTCGGAGTGGCAGCCAACTTCGTTCTACGCCGGGTCCAGCCCCTCAAGCAGCGGGCTCACCCGGCGTATGAATATTACGCCGAGGGGGACAACACGCGCGAAGCCCCCGAGCGCGTCGACAAAGTCCAAGCCGCCGCTCGGCTTGGCAAATTCTTCGCACCTGGAACGTCGCTGAGGACTACTGACTGTCCTCCGGCGTTCAACTTGGGAAATCCACGCCCTGAGGTATTTAGCCAGTTTGTTCTTGTTTTTATTTCAATTCCACCCATTGGGTGTAATCTCAAAACTGAATCCAATATTTGCAGGATCGAGTTGCCTTTGTATCCATCCCTCCTTTGCCTGAAATGCCAAAGGGAGTGGATCAGCCTCGTCGGCGCAGGGCCGTTGGATCTGAAGAAGCAGTCGGGGAAAGTGAGAGTGATCTGCATGACTCAGATATCACTCTATCATCCTCTCCTTCCCCCGATGTGCAATCTCCGAGTGGTGGGAAGGCTGCTCCTGCTCTGAAGAAGCGGAAGATCTCCACAGGGATCGTGTTCAGGGATGCGCCCAGCCGCCGGCAGCTCCTTATATCTGAGTCATCTGACTCGGAGAAGGATGAAGCTGGCATCGCCGAGCCGTCTCTCCAGCCGCCAATCACAAGCTCGGAGCAGTCTCCCCTTGCAGTGATGCCTCTGAGCGCTGCAAGTCCGAGGGACCTCCCTTCCCCAACTCGGAAAGGAAAGCGCCTGAGAATGCGCGTTTCTACTCTGTAAGTATTCTTGTCTTGTCTTGATCTCCTTTATGCTTTTTGTTAGTGATCCATAAATTCTTTATGTTGTAGCACGCCGTCTGAGGTCCCCTTCTCGGGTCCTCCGCCTCAGTCGGCGATTGAGACCGCAGCCCCAACAATCCAAACTCCAGAGGTGCCGATCCACTCGGCTGATCTTCTCAGCGATCAGCCTGTGGGTCCGCTACCCGAGTCGCAGCGGGAGCCAATCCCGCCACCGCCGAGTCCTGTACCAGCGTCACCGACTCCTCCGCCAGTCCCACAAGGCAGCCCCCAGCATGCTCCTGCAGTTGAACCGACTGCAGCAGTGGAGGAGCCCCGGACTGCGACGGTCGAAATAGCTTCTGCGGCGGTCGGCGTCCTAGGTGGTGGTGCTCCCCTGACTCCTCTGGAGGAGTTCCTGTCCCTTCATCGTCGCATGGGCCACATAGCCAAGGTACTTCCCGAACTTCTTATCTTGTTGATATCAAATACCATTGGCATATTGATTCATATTGTCTTCTGACCTGTTTTTGCAGGACTTAGCTGCTGAAGCTGAGGCTAAAGCCTTGGTTATCCAAGAATTAACTTCTGCAGTTGCTAAGGCCGACTCCTTGGTGGCCCGAGTGGCTGAGCTCGAAGCTGATGCAGTCGAGCGACAGGCTGAGTTGGAGGAAGCCCAGCGTACCACCCGCGATTTATGCGGGGAGGTAGAGCAGGCTAAGCTCAACGAAGCCCAGGCCGTGCACGAGCTCAGAGGTATGTTCTTCCTTATTTGTTTTTCTGTCAGACATGAAAATTTATTCAGATCTAACCTTTTTTAGATTATCGATATCGGACTATGTCCCAATTCGCAGAGCTCACTGCCAAGGTGGCCCAGCTGCAAGGTGAGGCTGAGGCGCTGCGCGCTGAGAAGACAGCGCTGGAGGATGCTATCCGAGTGGTGGCGGAGGAGATCGAGCCGGAGGCGTCATCGTCTTCAGCTTCCATCCTCGACCGCGTTCGGGCGCTCCCGCGCTACTTCCGGCGACAGCTCTGCTCCATCAGCCAAGCTAGCTGTGGCCATGTCCTGGCAGTGCTCAAGTCGCTGTTCCCGGCGTCAGACCTGGAGCCACTCGGCCACGGGTATGCTGCCGGTACCTCTGAGGACGACGTGGGCAGACTGCTCCATGAAGTCGAGCCCATCGCCAACGCCCTGTCCAAGGACGTTGTTGACGACTCGGATGAAGCGGCCCCGTCTGGTGCTGGCGACCCTGCAGAGTAAACAAAAATATTTGTAGTATGTGGTCGAACCAGTACTGTTTTTGAACAATGTATGAATTATCACTGTTGTATATAAGTTTTTGTTGGTCTACAACTCCCTTTCTTTCTGCGCTAGCCTTAATTTCTGAGTGGTTGACCTGTTACGGAGTAGATTAGCCTCGTTGGTCTCAGTCTCATGCCGTAGAGTCTTTGTCGTACGTTTAGAGCTTTGACTTGGCGAGTACTTTCCCTCTCGATTTAAGGTTTGTTCCCCTCATACTTTATGTGCGTGACGCGAAAGAGGAAATGCGAGTAGTAGAAATAGATGAAAGATGAAATCAACTTTATTGATAACTCATTGTAAACAAGCCGAGTCGTAACTGGGGGTGACTACCCTCCAAAATCACTCGGAGCAAATAAATCTAAAAAATAAAAAAGACAAATACATAACTGATTCAGGCGTAGAAGCGTTGTAAGTGCTCGATGTTCCATGGATTTGGGATGTCTACGCCATCTTCGGTCATGAGTCGATATGAGCCTGGGCGACTGACTGACTTGATAATATATGGACCTTCCCAGGGGGACGCAAGCTTGTGCGCGCCCTTGGTGTCTTGCTTCCTTCTCAGAACCAAGTCGCCTGCTTCAAAGGACCTCTGCTTAACTGATCGATCATGATAGCGTCGCAGGACCTGAGCGTAACGCGCGGCTTGGATCTGGGCAGCGAATCTCTTCTCCTCGATGCTATCGAGGTCTTCAATGCGCGCCACTTGCGCGTCGTATTCATCATAGAACTCCACTCGGGGGGAGCCGTATGTGAGGTCCGTTGGTAGGATAGCTTCCGAGCCGTAAACCAGAAAGAACGGAGTTTGCTTCGTGGCACGACTCGGCTGTGTGCGCAGCCCCCAGACTACAGCCGGCAACTCCTTGATCCATCGTCCGTCATGTTGCTTCAGCTGCTTGAATATCCGGGCCCTGAGCGCTTTGATTATTTCGCCATTGGCTCTTTCGACTTGGCCATTGGCCCTTGGGTGTGCGACGGAAGCGGGACATAGCTTGATGCTCCGATCGCTGCACCAATCTTTAAACTCCTGCGCTACGAAGTTCGTACCATTATCTGTGATGATACGATTTGGGACTCCGAAGCGGTGGGTGATGTCGGTGAAGAACTCGATGGTCTTGGCTGCCGTGTGCTTTCTGACTGGTTTTACCTCAATCCATTTGGTAAACTTGTCGATAGCTACAAGGACATGGTCAAAACCACCAGGAGCCTTCTTAAACGGACCGATCATATCCAAGCACCAACAAGCGAAGGGCCAGGACGCTGGTATGGTTTGCAGCTGTTGTGTAGGTGCATGTATTTGCCTTGCAAAATACTGACACCCTTTGCAATGCCGCACGATATTCTCTGAGTCTGCTACAGCAGTCGGCCAGTAGAAACCAGACCGGAAAGCTTTACCAACAATGGTTCTAGCTCCGGCGTGATTTCCACAAATTCCTTTGTGTATGTCGGTCAAGAGTTCTATACCCTCAGTGCGACTCACGCACTTTTGTAGGATTTGGGAAGCTCCAGATCGACGATACAACTTGTCTCCGATGATGACGTAGTTTTTGCTGCGCCGCACGATTTGTTCGTGTAGCGAGTTTAGATCTTTGTCTTCTGCGACCTCTGCGGGTAGTATGCCGCTGTCCAGATAATCGATGATCTGTGTCCTCCAGTCCAACGCTTCATCTGCCACTAATGTGGCTGACTCTGGGGATTCTCCGACTTGTTGCTCCGTGACAGTGCCATCCGGGTTTATCTTGATAGAAGGTTTGATAAGATCTTGTATAAAAACTCCGGGTGGGACGCCTTCACGGGTGGACCCCATCTTAGCGAGCTCATCTGCTGCCTTGTTATGGTCGCGCACCACGTGATGGAACTCTAAGCCATAGAATTTCCCTTCTAGCTTCCTAATTTCCTCGCAATATGCGTCCATCTTTTCGTTGGTCCTGGACCAGTCCTTGTTTACCTGGTTTATGACCAGGGCAGAGTCCCCGCGTACCATCAGGCGTTTGATACCCAGAGATACTGCGATGCGGAGGCCGTGCAGGGCTGCTTCATACTCAGCTGCGTTGTTGGATACTGGAAACATGATTTGAAGGACGTATTTTAGTTCCTGTCCACTTGGGGAAATCAGGATCACGCCTGCGCCGCCTCCTTTTATCTGGAGGGAGCCATCAAAGTACATCTCCCAGTATTCAACTATCTCGTCGTCAGCCGGAGCTTGGTTTTCTGTCCAGTCTGCTACGAAGTCGGCCAAGACCTGAGACTTGATAGCAGTACGTGGAACAAAGTTTATGTGATGAGCGGCCAATTCTATTGACCACTTGACAATTCGGCCGCTGGCATCTCGGTTATGGAGAATTTCCCCTAACGGATTTTCGCTCACCACCGAGATTGGATGGGCCTCAAAGTAGTGTTTCAGCTTTCTTGCTGAGATAAGAACTCCATATAATAATTTCTGCACATGGGGGTAGCGTACCTTAGATATGGTCAGAACCTCGCTGATGAAGTAGACTGGTCGCTGAACTCCATATGCGTGTCCTTCTTCAGGACGCTCGACCACTAGTACCGTGCTGACCACTCGGGGAGTAGCAGAGATGTAGAGGTAGAGCTGTTCTCTTGGTTGAGGTGGGACGAGGATGGGAGGATTCTGCAGGTAATCTTTGAGTTCCTGAAAAGATCGCTTCGCCTCTTCATCCCACACGAACTTGTCCTGCTTCTTGAGCAGTTTGAAAAACGGCAATCCACGAACGCCGAGTCGTGATATAAAACGACCGAGCGCTGCCATGCATCCAGTAAGCTTCTGCACATCCTTTTGACAGGTTGGTGGTAGCATCTTGGTGATGGCCGTGATCTTCTCGCGATTTGCCTCGATCCCGCGGTTGCTGACCATGAAGCCGAGTAGTTTACCTGAGGGTACTCCGAAGACACACTTTTCCGGGTTGAGCTTCCACCGGAATACGCGTAGGCGTTCGAAGACCTTTGTCAGATTCCCTATCATGTCCTCAGGGTTCATGATCTTGACCACGATGTCGTCGATGTAAGCTTCTACTATGTCTGGGATCAATTGATCCAGACATGCTTGAATTGTCCTCTGGTAGGTTGCACCTGCGTTCTTCAGACCGAAGGCCATTGTGTTGTAACAAAAGGCACCGAACGGCGTGATGAACGCGGTTTTTATCTGGTCTTCCAGCTTCAGGCCTATCTGGTGATATCCTGAGTAACAATCGAGAAAGCAGAGCAGGGCGGAACCTGCCGTGGAATCAACAACTTGATCGATGCGGGGGGGAACGAAGGGGTCTTTAGGGCAAGCTTTGTTGAGATCTGTATAATCAACGCACATTCTCCAATCATTATTATTCTTTTTTCTTACAAGAACTGGATTAGCTAACCAGTCGGGGTGGAACACCTCCTGAATGAATCCGGCTGCTAACAGCTTTGTAATTTCTGCCCTAATTGCCTCCTTGCGGTCCTGCGCGAATCGACGAAGCCTTTGCTTGATCGGTTTGGCAGTCGGATTGACCTTCAAGGAGTGCTCGGCAAGTTCCCTTGGGACACCTGGCATATCGGATGGTTTCCACGCGAATATGTCGGCGTTTTCCCTTAGGAATTTGACGAGCACTTCTTCCTATTTGGGGTCCAACCCTGCCCCGATGACGGCCGTCTTCTTTGGGTCGTCCAGGTCCAGAGAGATTCTCTTCAGCTCCATCTCCTTGCTTGGCGCGATGGCTTCTCTCGCTGGCTTCTTGGTGGGGATTTCTAGAGCGTCCTTGTCCACCTCCTGTGATGCAGCCAGTACTTGTTCCATGCGCTTGGACATGTCCAGGGCGGCTGCCGCGTTGAGAGTTTCCTGCTCGCATGTGTATGCGACTCGGACGTCTCCCAAGACGGTGATTACGCCTTTCGGTCCCGGCATCTTGACCTGCAGGTAGACGTAGTGAGGAATCGCCATGAACTTGGCGAGCGCCGGCCTCCCAAGGATGGCGTGGTATGCAGTTTCAAAGTTCGCCACCGTGAACTGCATATGCTCAGTCCGGTAATTATTCCGGTCTCCGAAAGTGACGGGCAGCGTGATGTGCCCGAGTGCTTCTGCCCCCTCTCCCGGTATCAAACCATAGAATGCGGATTGGGGGGGACTCAGATCGAGAGTAGTCAGGCCGAGCTCCTTCAATGTGTTAGCAAAGAGGATGTTCAGGCCACTGCCACCGTCGACTAGTACCTTGGTGAGCCGAACGTTGCGGATCGTCGGGGCTACTACCAAGGCATGGGACCCGGGCTTCGGTATGAAGTTTGGATGATCCTCCCGGGTGAATGTGATCGGAACTTCCGACCACTTGAGGTACTCAGGTACCGGTGGCTCCCTCGCATGCATGACCTGGCGATGGGTGAGCTTCTGCTGGCGTCTTGACTCGAACTCTGGTCCGCCGTAAATCATGCGGACCACTCGGTCGGCTTCCTGAAAGTCATTATCAGGCTCGTCGTTTCGCCTGTCGTCTCGCGGGGAACCATCGTTCCTCTTTCTGTATGGGGGGCCTCTGTTGCCCCCGGTGAAGGCTCGCTTGAGCCCATAGCACTCTCGCGCCGAGTGCTTGTGCTTGTGGTATGGGCATTGCTCATCGAGCATACGCTGGAAGTCCTCTGGAGTTACCCGGCCTCTGGACCGGTCCAGGGCGGCGACCATGTCTCCCTCGCTCTTCTTCTTGCGAGGTTGGCTGTCATTGCGTCGATGATCGTCGTGTCGTTCTTCGTCGTCACGGCGGTCGCGTTTGTGAGTCGTCTTATTCTCTTCTTCCCAGCGGCTTCTAATCTCGCTGAGTTGTTCTCTTTCCGCGATCTCGGCGTCCGCCCACGTGCTAGCGACCCGGAACATGTCATTGACAGTCGTGGGTGGCTTCCGAGTCCATTTATGAATCAGTCTTCCATCGGAGATGCCACGCTGAAAAGCTGACATCACCTCCTGATCCGTGACGTCCGTGATGGAGTTGCGCTTTTCCGAGAACCTGCGGACGAAGTCGTGCAGAGTCTCGTTCTTGCGTTGCCTGATCTGACCGAGGAGCCGCTTGCTCCCGGGCCTTTCCCAGGTACCGAGATAGTTACCGATGAAGAGTTCGGTAAGCTGCTCCCAGTTGTCAATGGCGTCCTGCGGGAGTCCTGCCAGCCAATTGCGGCAGTCCTTGGTGAGCATGATGGGAAGATAGTTCGCCATCACGTCCTCGTCGCCGCCGGCTGCTTGTACGGCGGTGTAGTAGATCCGAAGCCATTGAGATGGGTCAGATTTCCCGTCGTACTTGTCGATGTCCGACAGCTTGAAGCCTCTGGGCCACGTCACGCTTCTTAAGCGCTCGGTGAACGACTGGAATCCGCCGATCCGACCTCTAGGGTGGGAATCGCTCGGACCCGATCCGTCAACCGCTCTTGGGGGTGTGCTGTCCCTCCTGCGATCCCGGTCCCTAGGTGGGGAACGGGTCCTCCGATAGTTCCGAGTCCTGGGTGGAGTTCGGTCCTGTCGGTAGGTTCTGTTGCGCGGTGGAGTTCGATCTCTTGGTGGAGTCGGCCGCCTGGGTGGCGGAAGCACTCGTCGTCGACCACCATTGTTGCCGCGCCTTGGGCTACCGGAGAGGTCAGAGTAGTCTGACTCTGTCGAGTAACCGCTTCTGTTGGGGTTATGACGGGGATTTCCATGATCCCGATCATACTCTTGGCGCCGTCGGAGTTCTTCGCGATGGCGCTCTTCAGCGCTATTGGTGATGATGTCCCTTGCATCTCGATCTCTGTTGATCGTGGTGCGGAGGTCTTCATCACGACCCGATCCGCCGCCGGCCCGGTGTCGAGATGGACCGGGCTCAGGAGCGTCCGTGGTCGTTCTGCCTTGCATCTGGTGAACCTGGACGGAGGCGGCCTGCACGAGAGCCCTTACCTTTTCCAGGCCCGGAGTGTTAGGCGGTAGCCGATTGATTTCCTCGTTGATAGTAACGAGGTTCTGGACCGGTGTTTCATAGACTTCGTGTCCGTTGAACTCGAACGTGCCGTCGCGCATCAAGTTCCGGGCGCTCCTCCGCTCGTGTTGATCCCGTTGGCGACGGTGATCTTCAGAGCGAGGCTCCTGGAGTCGAGCAGTACCAGATCCTGACGCGGCGGCTCCGTGTGGTCGTGCGGCTCTGCGAGTCGCCCGACTGGCATTGCGTCCTCGACGCTGGTTCCTGGCTTCGGTCGTCTCCTCAGCAGGAGTGACCTCATCTTCTGAGACGGGATTGGTCGGCGTTGCTGGCGCCACCATGTAACAATATGATCCGACTCCTTCTTGCGCGAGGTAGTCTTCCTCGGACTCGGAGAAGTCGGATGTGGGCGTGTAACGCTCCAAACTACTCGGAGTCAATTCTCCGAGTGATCCTAGTAGTTCCGGCTCTGTAGAGGCATCGGACACCGTGTATCCTTCCGGCAGATCGTCTAGGATTGAGGGTCCCAGAAGATCTAGCCCGTAGGAGTCGCTCCCAGAGAAGTAATCATCCGACTGGACGATGTCCTTCATCTTTTGCTTCCGAGCAAGCGCGCAAAAGCCAGGGGTCTGAACAGCAATGACCTCAGGGCTCTGGACGTGTGTGGGTTGAGCGTTTACGCTCTGCGATGATTCGGCGACGCGACTCTCAGGAGTCGGATCGGAACCGAGTGATTGTAGATCTGTTCCCGACTGGTCTGGCCTTGCGTTCTGCGAGGGACTCAGCGGGGTAGATCTGGTACGTTCAGAGGCGATCGAACCGGATTGGGCCGTGATGGCCGAAGTCGGCGCCAGAGAGGAGACCTCCGTGGCGTCCGTCGCATCCGCCGCCTGGGTATCCAAGGCGGTGGTGGTGATGTCCCCGAACTGGATCTCGACTTCGTCGACGTCCGGGAGGTTGCAGCTGTCCAAGATCTTGACGCGATCCATCGAGCTTACCAGATTGATCTCGGCGATATCCCCTACCTGGCGCGCCACTGTCGGTGATATTATCTCCGGCAGTCTTCCACGGGGTAGCCCACGGAAGTGATTTGTAATGTAGGGAAGATCGCAAAGATCGGAAGCAAGATGGTTAGGATGGACAGACACAGGGGTTTATACAGGTTCGGGCCGTCGACTCGACGTAATACCCTACGTCCTGTTTGGGGTGTTGTATTGCTTGTTTTGGTGATTCGAGTTGGCTCGAGTCGTGGTTCGTATGTGTATCTAGATGTCGTGAGTTGAGATGTGATGTGTTCCGTCCTTTTGGAGGGGGTCCCTGCTCGCCTTATATATCGGGGGGCAGGGTTACAAGTCGGTTTGTATCCGATCCTATCTCTAAGAATCCTTTCCTTCTTTACAATAACTCCTATTCCAACTAGAACTTCTCCTTCCAGATCCTTCTTCCGTGCGCCGACTTGTCCCGCACGTCTTCAGGTCCGGAACGATGAGATGGGCCGCCCCCCCACGGTGGGCTGCCAGGCTTGCTCGTGAGGTACCCTGGTACTATATCCCCCACACCAACTAGGACTTCTCTTTCCAGATCCTTCCTCCGTGCGCCGACTTGTCCCGCACGTCTTCAGGTCCAGAACGGTGGGCTGGGCCGCCCCCTTTTGGTGGGCTGCCAGGCTTGCTCGTGAGGCACCCGGGTACTATATCCCCCACAGTTCCGCCCCCGAGGAAATAAAGTTTCGGAGATATCTTCAGTGAGTTCCTCGGTCTCTTGCCTTAGTACCTCGCTAGTTTTACTTATTACTTTCAGCAACTTATCTTTTCTATCTTTGGTCTGCGGGATCCCTTGTCTGCGTGGGTGACAGCGACACCCATTTGGGATTTCCTCATAAGCCCTTCACGTTGGGTGGAGGTTAGTAGCTGATAGCTTAGGCGTGGTGCCTATGCTGGCTAGCTACCTTGGGTTGTGTTCCACCCCATGGTACTGTTGTGGTAGGCGGCAAGTGGTGACAGCCTTGTCTGTCCTTTGTAGCCCACCATGTTCGGGTGTTTTCATAACAGTAGTGCCGAGCCTGGAGGATCCCCTCTCTCATCCTATTCTGAGCTCCTCCCGCTCTAGCCGTCGAAGCAGATCGGGTTAGACAAAGTTAGGTTGTCTAGGGTAACGAGTGGCTAACTAAGGTTAAGCTCTCTACCCTCTTTATCCTTTTGCTCCTCAATGGGTCCGATTAGAAATTCTAGGCTAGTCGAGTCTGCCGTCCCTTGGATTTGACATCCAGGTTTTACTCCCCTGGTGAAAGGCTACAGCAGTCTTCGTGCACTTGTGGATTCATTAGGCTAAGGAGTGCCAACAGGGATCACAAGCCTAATGCCATGCTTCTGATAAAATTAATATGTTAAGCTGCAATAAGCACCTTTGAAGTAGTTACCAGAATGGAGCATATTTCTGTAACTCTGAATGCCTGGAGTAGTTAGCAGCTATACAAGAACTGTAGTCGTTGGAATGTTTTATGTGTGGACGCAGGGGGGAGGGGGCGACATGCGCCCCTGACACCACGGGTTGTCAACAATAGGGCCCTATTATTAGAGGGCAGGACTAGCCTGGGTCTCGGGACGCAAAGGCTGCACGTAGGGCAGCAGCCGTAGGATTGTCGCCTTCCTGCCTAAGGCGACAAACGGAGAAATAATTAAGAAAGGCCCTTTCCCTGTTCGAGATTGGGTATAAATAGAATATATAGACATCATGTAATGGGAGATTGAATCCTCTGAAGAGGGCATAAGTTATTGAGTCAATTCTGTATATGCCACTGGAAAATGTAACTCATCCCCTATGTGCTATTGAAAATTAACACATCCCTTCTATGCCATTGTTTGTAATTTTTCGTCCTTTATGTGCCATTGCAGTTAGGTTCAACCGTAAGCTCTGTGAGGCACTATAGCAGGCCCCACGCGTCAGTGGCTGGGAGTCCTCTTTCACCGAATCGTGTTGCCTGCTATTCCCTTCCCACCGAATCGCGCTGCCCGCTGGAGCCCCATCCGACCAAGCTGCTCCGCCCCCTGACCCGTCGTCGCCCGCGCAAGGGGGCAGCGCCGACTGCTCGTCCTCCGTGGCCCTCGGGGCTCGTGCGAGCGATGCAGCCTCGCCGTCCAGTGAATGGGAGCGCCGATGACCGGGGCACGCGGATGGCAGCGCCGACGGCCGGGGCTCGCCCCTCCCACAGATGGGAGCACCGGCGACCGGGGCACGCGGATGGGAGCACCGACGGCCGGGGCTCGCCCCTCCCCCAAATGGGAGCGCTGGCGGTCGGGAGCGCCGCCGGCGACTCCGGCGCTGCTCTAGCCGGGCGGAGAAGGAGGGTGACGGCGTCACTCGGACCGAGCAGAGCAGGGAGTCGCAAAGGATGTTCGGGGACGAAGGGGAAGTGGGAAAAGGGAGAAGAGGACTCCCAGCCACTGACACGTGGGGTCCGCTACAGTGCCTAACAGTGGTGACAGTTGAACCTAACGGCAATGGCACAGAAGGGACGAGAAATTAAAAACAATGGCATAGAAGGGATGTGTTAATTTTCAATGGCATATAAGGGATGAGTTACATTTTCCAGTGACATATACGGAATTGACTCTAAGATATTAAGCCTCAAGGTGACTTGAAGCTGCCTAAAAATTACGGGGAACGAGCCGTAGCTCGGTTGGCATGAGCTCCGAGTGTGGAGGCTGTCGGTCCTGAGTTCGAGCGCCTCACGTGTGGATGCGCCACAATAGTTGTCGGTGATATTATCTCCGGCAGTCTTCCACGGGGTAGCCCACGGAAGTGATTTGTATTGCAGGGAAGATCGCAAAGATCGGAAGCAAGATGGTTAGGATGGACAGACACGGGGGTTTATACAGGTTCGGGCCGTCGACTCGACGTAATACCCTACGTCCTGTTTTGGGGTGTTGTATTGCGTGGATTTCGCTATGAGTTGAGATGTGGTGAGTTTCGATGTTTTTGAGGGGGTCCTTGCCCGCCTTATATATCGGGGGGGCAGGGTTACAAGTCGGTTTGTAGCCGATCCTATCTCTAAGGATCCTTTCCTTCTTTACAATAATTCCTATTCCAACTAGAACTTCTCCTTCCAGATCCTTCCTTCGTGCGCCGACTTGTCCCGCACGTCATCAGGTCCAGAACGGTGGGCTGGGCCGCCCCCTTTTGGTGGGCTGCCAGGCTTGCTCGTGAGGTACCCGGGTACTATATCCTCCACAGTAGCCCCCGAGCACTTCTTGGCCGATCGTTGGCTGTAATTGATCTGTCTTTTCTTGCATGATCCGAGTGCTCTCAAGTTGTTTAAGATCTCATCCGAGTGGTTTCGAAGAAGATCCGAGTGGTTTCGAAGAAGATCTGAGTGCATGATCAGACGTTCCTGAAAATAATTCTTCAATTATAGCCATAGTGAGGGGAAGAAGTGCTCTTCGCAACAGCGAAGTGAATACACTTAGCCCCCGAGCTTTGGCAATTTTAGTATGATATTAGCCAAAGGTCTTCAACTTTTCTCCGTCGATATCTTGATCTTCATTGGTGTGCACCTCCAGGTGCACCCATTGGGTGTAGCCCCCGAGCCTTGAGCAGAATAGAATATTCTGGTCGAGGGTCAAAAATAAAATATTATGAATCTCTTTTTGAACTTAGTCCTTCAATGGTGTGCACCTCCAGGTGCACCCATTGGGTGTAGCCCCCGAGTCTTGATTCGACTCGGCACGATCGTGTCAAGACTCTGAAAGCCGTGGATCCTGATTGAATTTTTCAGCCCCCATGCCTCTGGGCATGGGTTTCGGATAATCTTCTCCTTCTAGGGCTTTTTTGTTTCCCCTTCTTTAAGGATTCTGTTCTCAAGTTCCTTGAACTCGGCATGACTCCCGAGTCGTGTCCCACGACCCAGCTTGACCATATGGTAAGCCACCTTCTCACAAGATTTATACTTATCAGCACTTGACACAGACTTCTGAGCGAATTTAGCGATAGTATCGCATGCCTTACGTAAAAATCAATTGCAAGGAAACAATATTAATTGCAAATGCAAGTCTGGCCGTCGACTAATTTTAGCCTCACGACCGAGTGGTTTCTGCCCCTGAACACTAGCTCAGGAACCCACAAATTTGTTAATGTAACAGAACCAAGAAGGTCGTGCTATATTTCAGCCCATTTAGGCCCATTAATCCCGTAAAGTCCGTTGTTTCCTAGGGAAACTAAGGGTTGCCTTATTGAAGCCAAAATATCGCGAGATATCGCGACTCCTTACCGTATCTTTGAATTCAAAGCGACGGGACGTGCCTGCGTCGGTTGAGTTCCCGAGACACGCATCGCGCCGCGCGCGGGAGGAACGGTTCTTTCCATTATAAGCCATCCCCGCCGCAATCTTCTTCCTTTACTCGCCATTTGCCTTCCCAGCGCTCAAGTTTTCCTCCGCGCGCGACAGCAAACCCTAGATCCATTCCCGCAGCTTCCATCCTCAATCCTCAGCCTCCGCTCGTCGCCATGGCGCCAAAAAGGAGAGAAGCCCCGAAGCGGAAGGAGAGGTCGCCGGGAAGGGCCCGGTCGGTCAAGGCCAAGACCGCCGCCGAAGTCGCCGTGGACCGCTCCGCCGAGTGGAGGGAGTCCATCACCACCACCAGGCGCCTCGAGCAGCACGTCGTCGACGGCATCCTCCCAGACCAGCAAACCGTCGAGTGGCGCGCAGCCTCCGGTGAGTCTTTCCCCACCCCAAATTCCTCTGATTTGGTGGTGTTCGAGTCTTTCTTTCTGCGCGGCTTTGGCGTGCCCGCGCATTCTTTCCTCCGCGGGCTGCTGCATTTCTATGGGATCAGTCTTTGCGCACTGAATCCCAACTCCATTCTTCACATCGCCATCTTCATCAACCTCTGTGAGGCCTATCTTGGGATAGAGCCTCACTTCAATCTCTTTCTTCACCTTTTTCTGTTGAAACCTTACCCTGGAACCGAGTGCCCGCGAGTAGTCGGAGGCGCCGGATTCCAACTCCGCGAGGGTCGAACCCGGGAGTATTTTGATATTCCTTTTCTTACCTCCAACAAGGGGTGGCAGTCCGAGTGGTTTTACGTAGGAAACCACTCGCCTGCCATTTCTCCTGAAATCGATTCACGTCCTGTTCCCTCCCAGTCCTGGACTGCTCTTCCCAAGGAGAGTGAGATGGACGAGGTTTGGGAACTGCTGGGTCTCATAGCCCAGTTGAAGGACAGAGGGTTGTCTGCCGTAGGAGTGGCAGCCAACTTCGTGCTGCGCCGGATCCAGCCCCTTAAGCAGCGGGCTCATCCGGCGTATGAATACTACGCCGAGGGGGACAACACGCGTGAAGCCCCTGAGCATGTTGACAAGGTCCAAGCCGCAGGTCGGCTTAGCAAATTCTTCGTGTCAGGGACTTCCCTGCGGACTACTGATTGTCCTCCGGCGTACAACTTATCGAATCCACGCCCCGAGGTATTTAACCAGTCTGTTGCTGTTTTATGTTTCAATTCCACCCATTGGGTGTAATCTCAGTAAAAAACTGAACCCAACTTTTGCAGGGTCGAGCTGCCTTTGTATCTCTCCCTCCTTTGCCTGAGATGCCAAAGGGAGTGGATCAACCGGCTCGGCGCAGAGCCGGTGGTGTTGAAGAAGCAGTCAGAGGAAGTGAAAGTGACCTGCATGACTCTGATTTCACTCTGTCGTCCTCACCTTCTCCAGATGTGCTATCTCCGAGTGGTGGGAAGGCTGCCCCTGTCCCGAAGAAGCGGAAGATTTCAACGGGTATCGTGATTGGGGATGCGCCGAGCCGCCGCCAACTCCTCCTTTCCGAGTCATCTGACTCGGAAGAAGACGAAGCTGGCAGTGCCGAGTCATCAATCCCGCCCCCAATTATCAGCTCGGAGCAGTCGCCCCTTGCAATAGTACCTCTGAGTGCTGCAAGTCCGAGGGACCTTCCTTCCCCCACTCGGAAAGGAAAGCGCCCGAGAATGCGTGTATCTACTCTGTAAGTATCACTGTCATCCTTTGATTGTCCTTTATGTTTTTCTTTGATTAATCCATATGTGCTATATCCTGAAGCACGCCGTCTGAGACAGAGATCCCGCCAATCCAAATGCAAGAGGTTTTGACCCACTCGACTGATCTTCTCAGCGATCAGCCTGTGGGTCCGCCACCAGAGTCGCTGCGAGAACCAACCCCGCCTCCGCCGAGTCCTGTACCAGCATCGCCGACCACACTGCCTATTCCTCAAGGCAGCCCCCAGCCTGCTCCTGTAGTTGAACAGACTGCTTCGATGGAGGAGCCCCAGGCTGCGGAGGTCGAAGTCGCTTCTGCGGTGGTCGGCGCTCCGGGTGGTGGTGCTCCCATGACTCCTCTGGCGGAGTTCATGTCGCTCCATCTTCGTATGGGCCAGATAGCCAAGGTATTTCCTGAGCCACTTTTCTTATTGAGGTTGAGTACCGAGTGGTACACCTATTTGTTTTGTCATCTGACTTGTCTTTGCAGGACTTAGCTGCTGATGCCGAGGCAAAATCCTCGGTGATTCAAGAACTTTCTTCTGCAGTCGCTAAGGCCGACTCCTTGGTGGCCCGAGTGACTGAGCTTGAAGCTGCTGCAGCCCAACACCAGGCCGAGTTGGAGGAAGCCCAACGCACCAATCGCGATCTTCGCGGAGAGGTGGAGCAGGCTAAACTCAACGAAGCCCAGGCCGTGCATGAGCTTAGAGGTATGTTATTCCCTGTATGTTTTCTTGTCAGACGTGGATATATTATCCAGATCTAACTTTCTATAGATTACCGGTATCGGATTATGTCCCAATTTTCAGAGCTCACTGCTAAGGTGGCTCGGCTGCAAGGCGAGGCGGAGGCACTGCGCACCGAGAGGGTCGCGCTGGAAGACGCTATCCGAGTGGTGGCGGAGGAGATCGAGCCGGAGGCATCATCATCTTCGGCTTCTATCCTCGACCGCGTTCGGGCGCTTCCATGCTTCTTCCGGCGACAGCTTTGCTCCATCAGCCAGGCCAGCTGTGGTCATGTCCTGGCGGTGCTCGAGTCTCTGTTCCCGGCATCGGACCTGGAGCCACTCGGCCGCGGATACGCTGCTGGCACCTCTGAAGATGACGTGAGCAGACTGCTCCTTGAAGTCGAGCCTATCGCCAATGTCCTGTCCAAGGATGTTGTTGATGACTCTGATGAAGCAGCCCCGTCTGGTGTTGGTGATCCTGCAGTGTAATTTACATAGAATATTTGTAGTATTTGGTAGAAGAAGTACTTTTGAACAATGTTTAAGCTTCTGCTATTGTACATAAGTTTTTATGGGACTACTACTCCCTTTCTTTCTGCGCTGGCCTTAATTTCTGAGTGGTTGACCTGTTACGGAGTAGATTAGCCTCGTTGGTCTCAGTCTCATGCCGCAGAGTCTTTGTCGTACGTTTAGAGCTTTGACTTGGCGAGTACTTTCCCTCTCGATTTAAAGTTTGTTCCACTCATACTTTATGTGCGTGACGCGAAAGAGGAATTTTGAGTAGTAGATATAGATGAAAGATGAAATCAACTTTATTGATAACTCATTATAAATCTGCCGAGTCGTGAATGGGGGTGAATACCCTCCAAAATCACTCGGAAAAACAAATCTAAACAAAAAAGATGAATACATAACTGATTCAGGCGTAGAAACGCTGTAAGTGCTCGATGCTCCATGGATTTGGGACGTCTACGCCGTCTTCCGTCATGAGGTGATATGAGCCTGGGCGACTCACTGACTTGATGATGTATGGCCCCTCCCAAGGGGACGCAAGCTTGTGCGCGCCCTTGGTGTCTTGCTTCCTCCTCAGAACCAATTCACCTGCTTCAAAGGATCTCTGCTTAACTGATCGATCGTGGTAACGTCGCAGGACCTGAGCGTAACGCGCGGCTTGGATCTGGGCAGCCAATCTCTTTTCCTCGATGCTGTCGAGGTCTTCAATGCGTGCCACTTGCGCGTCGTATTCGTCATAGAACTCCACTCGGGGGGAGCCGTATGCGAGATCCGTTGGTAGGATAGCTTCCGAGCCGTAAACCAGAAAGAACGGGGTTTGCTTCGTGGCACGACTCGGCTGGGTGCGCAGCCCCCAGACTACAGCTGGTAATTCCTTGATCCATCGTCCATCATGTTGCTTCAGCTGCTTGAATATCCGAGCCCTGAGTGCCTTGATTATTTCGCCATTGGCTCTTTCAACCTGACCATTGGCCCTTAGGTGCGCCACGGATGCAGGGCATAGCTTGATGCTCCTCTCGCTGCACCAGTCTTTAAACTCCTGCGCCACGAAGTTCGTACCATTATCTGTGATGATACGATTTGGGACTCCGAAGCGGTGGGTGATGTCTGTGAAGAACTCGATGGTCTTGGCTACCGTGTGCTTTCTGACTGGTTTCACCTCGATCCACTTGGTGAACTTGTCAATAGCTACTAGGACATGGTCAAAACCACCAGGAGCCTTCTTGAACGAACCAATCATGTCCAAGCACCAACAAGCGAAGGGCCAGGACGCTGGTATGGTTTGCAGCTGTTGTGCGGGTGCGTGTATTTGCCTTGCAAAATACTAACACCCTTTGCAGCGCTGCACGATGTTTTCTGAGTCTGCTACAGCAGTCGGCCAGTAGAAACCAGACCGGAAGGCTTTACCTACGATGGTTCTAGCCCCGGCGTGATTACCACAGATTCCTTTATGTATGTCTGTCAAGAGCTCAACACCTTCTGCGCGACTTACGCACTTTTGGAGAATTTGAGAAGCTCCAGATCGACGATACAACTTGTCTCCGATAATGACGTAGCTTTTGCTGCGCCGCACGATTTGTTCGTGGAGCGAATTTAGATCTTTGTCTTCCGCGGCCTTTGTGGGCAATATACCGCTATCAAGATAGTCGATGATCTGGGTCCTCCAGTCTAACGCTTCGTCTACCACTAATGTGGCTGACTCCAGGGATTCTCTGACTTGTTGCTCCGCGACAGTACCATCCGAGTTTATCTTGATAGATGGTTTGACAAGATCTTGTATGAAAACTCCGGGTGGGACGCCTTCACGGGTGGACCCCATCTTAGCAAGCTCATCTGCTGCCTTGTTATGGTCGCGCACCACGTGATGGAACTCTAAGCCATAGAATTTCCCTTCCAGCTTCCTAATTTCCTCGCAGTAAGCGTCCATCTTCTCGTTGGTCCTGGACCAATCCTTGTTTACCTGGTTTATGACCAGGGCAGAGTCCCCGCGTACCATCAGTCGTTTTATACCCAAAGATACTGCGATGCGGAGACCGTGCAAGGCTGCTTCATACTCGGCTGCATTGTTGGATACTGGGAACATGATTTGGAGGACGTATTTTAATTCCTGTCCACTTGGAGAGATCAGGAGTACGCCTGCACCGCCTCCTTTGATCTGGAGGGAGCCATCAAAGTACATCTCCCAGTACTCAACTACCTCGTCGTCAGCCGGGGCTTGATTTTCTGTCCAGTCTGCTACGAAGTCGGCCAAGACCTGAGACTTGATAGCAGTACGTGGAACGAAGGTTATGTGGTGGGCGGCCAATTCTATTGACCACTTGACGATTCGGCCGCTGGCGTCTCGGTTATGGAGAATTTCCCCTAAAGGATTTTCGCTCACAACCGAGATTGGATGGGCCTCAAAGTAGTGCTTCAGCTTTCTTGCTAAGATGAGAACTCCGTAGAGTAATTTCTGCACATGGGGATAGCGTACCTTAGATACGGTCAGGACCTCGCTGACGAAGTAGACTGGTCGCTGAACTCCATATGCGTGTCCTTCTTCAGGACGCTCGACCACTAGTACCGTGCTAACCACTCGGGGAGTAGCAGAGATGTAGAGGTAGAGCTGTTCTCTTGGTTGAGGTGGGACGAGGATGGGCAGACTCTGCAGGTAATCTTTGAGTTCCTGGAAAGATTGCTTCGCCTCGTCATCCCACACGAACTTGTCATGCTTCTTGAGCAGCTTGAAAAACGGCAATCCGCGAACGCCGAGTCGTGATATGAAACGACCGAGCGCTGCCATGCATCCAGTAAGCTTCTGCATATCCTTTTGACAGGTTGGTGGTAGCATCTTGGTGATGGCCGTGATCTTCTCGCGATTTGCCTCGATCCCGCGGTTGCTAACCATGAAGCCGAGTAGTTTACCTGAGGGTACTCCGAAGACACACTTTTCCGGGTTGAGCTTCCACCGGAATACGCGTAGGCGTTCGAAGACCTTTGTCAGATTCCCTATCATGTCCTCGGGGTTCATGATCTTGACCACGATGTCGTCGATGTAGGCTTCTACTATGTCCGGGATCAATTGATCCAGACATGCTTGAATCGTCCTCTGGTAGGTTGCGCCTGCGTTCTTCAGACCGAAGGCCATTGTGTTGTAACAAAAGGCACCGAACGGCGTGATGAACGCGGTCTTTATCTGATCTTCCAGCTTTAGGCCTATCTGGTGATAGCCTGAGTAGCAATCGAGAAAGCAGAGCAGGGCGGAGCCTGCCGTGGAGTCAACGACTTGATCGATGTGGGGAGGAATGAAGGGGTCTTTAGGGCAAGCTTTGTTGAGATCTGTATAATCGACGCACATTCTCCAATCATTATTATTCTTTTTTCTTACAAGAACTGGATTAGCTAACCAGTCGGGGTGGAACACCTCCTGAATAAAACTAGCCGCTAACAGCTTTGTAATCTCTGCCCTAATTGCCTCCTTGCGGTCCTGCGCGAATCGACGAAGCCTCTGCTTGATCGGTTTGGCAGTCGGATTGACCTTCAAGGAGTGCTCGGCAAGTTCCCTTGGGACACCTGGCATATCGGATGGTTTCCACGCGAATATGTCGGCGTTTTCCCTTAGTAATTTGACGAGCACTTCTTCCTATTTGGGGTCTAATTCTGCCTCGATGATGGCCGTCTTCTTCGGGTCATCCAAGTCCAGAGAGATCCTCTTCAGCTCCGTCTCCTTGCTTGGCGCGATGGCTTCTCTTGCTGGCTTCTTGGTGGGGATCTCCAGAGAGTCCTTGTCCACCTCCTGTGATGCAGCCAGTACTTGCTCCATGCGCTTGGACATGTCCAGGGCAGCTGCCGCGTTGAGGGTTTCCTGTTCGCATGTGTAAGCGACTCGGATGTCCCCCAAGACGGTGATTACGCCTTTAGGTCCTGGCATCTTGACCTGCAAGTAGACGTAGTGAGGAACCGCCATGAACTTGGCGAGAGCCGGCCTCCCGAGGATGGCGTGGTATGCAGTTTCAAAGTTCGCCACCGTGAACTGCATATGCTCGGTCCGGTAGTTGTTCCGGTCTCCGAAGGTAACGGGCAATGTGATGTGCCCGAGTGGTTCCGCCCCCTCTCCCGGTATCAAACCGTAGAATGCGGATTGGGGAGGACTTAGGTCGAGAGTAGTCAGGCCGAGCTCCTTCAATGTGTTAGCAAAGAGGATGTTCAGGCCACTGCCACCGTCAACTAGTACCTTGGTGAGCCGAACGTTGCGAATCGTCGGAGCTACTACCAAGGCGTGGGACCCGGGCTTCGGTATGAAGTTTGGGTGATCCTCCCGGGTGAAGGTGATCGGAACTTCCGACCACTTAAGGTACTCAGGTACCGGTGGTTCCCTCGCGTGCATGACTTGGCGATGGGTGAGCTTCTGCTGGCGCTTCGACTCGAACTCTGGTCTGCCATAGATCATGCGAACCACTCGGTCGGCTTCCTGGACATCGTCGCCGGGCTCGTCATTCCGCCTGTCGTCTCGCGGGGAACCATCGTTCCTCTTTCTGTAAGGAGGGCCTCTGTTGCCCCCAGTAAAGGCTCGCTTGAGCCCGTAGCAATCTCGTGCCGAGTGCTTGTGCTTGTGGTAAGGACATTGCTCATCGAGCATGCGCTGGAAATCCTCTGGGGTTACCCAGCCTCTGGACCGGTCCAGGGCGGCGACCATATCTCCCTCGCTCTTCTTCTTGCGAGGGTGACTGTCGGTGCGACGATGGTCGTCGTGTCGGTCTTCGTCTTCGCGGCGGTCGCGCTTGCGAGTTGTCTTGTTCTCTTCTTCCCAGTGGCTCCTGAGCTCGCTGAGTTGTTCCTTTTCCACGATCTCTGCGTCCGCCCACGTGCTAGCGATCCGGAACATGTCATTGACAATCGCGGGTGGCTTCCGAGTCCACTTGTGAATCAGTCTCCCGTCGGAGATGCCGTGCTGGAAGGCTGACATAACCTCCTGATCCGTCACGTCCGTGATGGAGTTGCGCTTCTCCGAGAACCTGCGCACGAAGTCGTGCAGGGTCTCGTTCTTGCGCTGCCTGATCTGACCGAGGAGCCGCTTGCTCCCGGGCCTTTCCCAGGTACCAAGATAGTTACCGACAAAGAGTTCGGTAAGCTGATCCCAGTTGTCGATGGTGTCCTGCGGGAGTCCTGCCAGCCAGTTGCGGCAGTCCTTGGTGAGCATGATGGGAAGGTAATTCGCCATCACGTCCTCGTCGCCGCCGGCCGCTTGTACGGCGGTGTATTAGCTCTGAAGCCATTGAGATGGATCAGACTCCCCGTCGTACTTGTCGATATCCGACAGCTTGAAGCCTCTGGGCCACGTCACGCTTCTCAAGCGCTCGGTGAACGACTGGAATCCGCCGATCCGACCTCTAGGGCGGGAACCGCTCGGACCCGATCCGTCTGTTGTTCTTGGGGGAGTGCTATCCCTCCTGCGATCCCGGTTCCTGGGCGGGGAACGGGTCCTCCGATAGTTCCGAGTCCTGGGTGGAGTTCGGTCCCGTCGGTATGTTCTGCTGCGCTGTGGAGTTCGCTCCCTTGGCGGAGTCGGTCGCCTGGGTGGTGGAAGGCCTCGTCCTCGTGGCGGAGTGCGACCGCCGTCGTTGCCGCGCCTTGGACTACCGGAGGGGTCAGAGTAGTCTGACTCCGTCGAGTAGCCGCTCCTGTTGGAGTTACGACGGGGATTTCCATGATCCCGATCGTATTCTTCGCGCCGTCGGATTTCCTCACGATGGCGCTCTTCGGTGCTGTTGCGGATGACATCCCTCGCGTCTCGATCTCTGTTGATCGTGGTGCGAAGGTCCTCGTCACGATCCGATCCGCCGCTGGCCCGGTGTCGAGACGGACCGGGCTCAGGAGCGTCCGTGGTTGCTCTGCCCTGCATCTGGTGAACCTGGACGGAGGCGGCCTGCACGAGAGCCCTTACCTTTTCCAGGCCTGGAGTGCTGGGTGGCAGCCGACTGATTTCCTCGTTGATGGTGACGAGGTTCTGGACTGGCGTCTCGTAGACGTCGTATCCGTTGAACTCGAACATGTCGTCGCGCATCAAGTTCTGGGTGCTCCTCCTGTCGTGCCGATCCCGTTGACGACGATGATCTTCAGAGCGTGGTTCCTGGAGTCGAGCGGTGCCAGATCCTGATGCGGCGGCTCCGTGTGGTCGTGCGGCTCTGCGAGTCGCCCGACTGGCGTTGCGTCCTCGACGCTGGTCCCTGGCTTCAGTCGTCTCCTCAGCTGGAGTGACCTCGTCTTCTGAGACAGGGTTGGGTGGCGTCGCTGGCGCCACCATATAGCAGTATGACCCAACTCCTTCTTGCGCGAGGTAGTCTTCCTCGGACTCGGAGAAGTCGGATGTGGGCGTATAACGCTCCAAGCTACTCGGAGTTAGTTCTCCGAGTGATCCTAGCCATTCCGGCTCTGTAGAGGCGTCGGACACTGTGTATCCTTCCGGCAGGTCGTCCAGGATTGAGGGTCCCTGTGGGTTTAGCTCATAGGAGTCGCTCCCAGAGAGGGAATCATCCGCCTGGACGATGTCCTTCATCTTCTGCTTCTGAGCAAGCGCGCAAAAGCCAGGGGTCTGGACGGCGATGACCTCAGGGCTCTGGACGCGCGTCGGTTGAGCGTTTACGCTATGAGATGACTCGGCGACGCGACTCTCAGGAGCCGGATCGGAACCGAGTAATTGTAGATCTGTTCCCGACTGGTTGGGCCTCGCGTTTTGCGATGGACTCAGCGGGGTAGAACCGGCACGATCAGATGCGATCGGACCGGATTGGGCCGTGACGGCCGAAGTCGGCGCCAGAGAGGAGACCTCCGTGGCGACCGTAGCTCCTGCCGCTTGGGTATCCAATGCGGCGGTGGTGACGTCCCCGAACTGGATCTCGAATCCGTCGACGTCCGGGAGATTGCAGCTGTCCAAGATCTTGACACGATCCATCAAGCTTACCAGATTGATCTCGGCGGTATCCCCTACCTGGCGCGCCACTGTCGGTGATATTATCTCCGGCAGTCTTCCACGGGGTAGCCCACGGAAGTGATTTGTATTGCAGGGAAGATCACAAAGATCGGAAGCAAGATGGTTAGGATGGACAGACACAGGGGTTTATACAGGTTCGGGCCGTCGACTCGACGTAATACCCTACGTCCTGTTTTGGGGTGTTGTATTGCGTGGATTTCGCTATAAGTTGAGATGTGGTGAGTTTCGATGTTTTTTAGGGGGTCCCTGCCCGCCTTATATATCGGGGGGCAGGGTTACAAGTCGGTTTGTAGCCGATCCTATCTCTAAGGATCCTTTCCTTCTTTACAATAATTCCTATTTCAACTAGAACTTCTCCTTCCAGATCCTTCCTTCGTGCGCCGACTTGTCCCGCACGTCATCAGGTCCAGAACGGTGGACTGGGCCGCCCCCTTTTGGTGGGCTGCCAGGCTTGCTCGTGAGGTACCCGGGTACTATATCCCCCACAATAGTCAAGGTGATGTGCCTGTCACGAGCAAATCCTAGTGTTTACTTCGGATACCTCTCAGCCACGTGAAGTTTCCTAGGTATAGGTTGTAGATCTAGCTTGCGTGCAGTGTGGGTACGTGTGTAGGTGTGAGTGTGGTGGTGTGAGTTTGTGCACGAGTTCAGATACTACAGCTTGTACTCGAAGGGTTGATGCATCAAAAAAAATTCTTGAGTCCAAAGCATCCCAAAATACTCCACTTAGCGACAGCAAAGCGTCGCTATTGACAGTCGTTAAGTACCAAATATGACCGTCAATATTCTCAAGAATAAAGGAGAACTCACATTTCTTACACGTATATTTAGTTTGGAATAATAAAGTTTCACGTGTCCTTGTGATTATTTGAGTGTAGGTGAAATAACACAAAAAAAGGAGAAAACACACTCTCATGGTGGAGAAACACAACTCCAACCAATGAGAGATCGCCACAAGGGCAGCACATGGATCCATGAGCCCACAAGAGAGCAAGGAAACACACTCTCAACCAATCAGGTGTAACCACACGTTTTTATTGGGGGCCTATCTCGGGGGGTTAAACCGCGTAGAAACACTCAAGGCATCCCCATTCCCACTTGAGGACCCACCTGGCAGTCTCCCAAATGAAGGTGGTACGAGGGTGACCCACAAGGGGTCGGCTGAACCCCTGGTTCGGTCGAACCACTCTGGTGGCCTCCCATGCTCGTCTTTCACGTGTCGGCTCCTCATTCTGTCCCAATGGCGATTGTGGATGATTCCCCGAATATTCCTCTCGGGAACTGACCTTCAAAGGATAGTGGAGTTAGACTAGAGTAGCTCTACTTCAGGTTCCAGATCTCCTTGGAGTCTAGGGTATGGCTCTTGTATCTTTTATTCCTAGAAAGACTTTATTCTACTTCAGTGACATACCTTCTCTATATAATGTTTGTCTTAGTCATGATGTGTGTGAGCTATATTTGTGTTCTTGCTATCGTGTGTTGCTAGGTTTATATGCTCATAAGTTAGTCATATACCCTTATTTTGGTAGTATAGAACCTTATACCCACATGTGTGTTAGACTTTGCTCTAGTTCGTGTAAAGTATGGTTTCATGTCATATATAGTCCTTATGATCTATACCACAGCATCGGTCTAATGATCTTTATGTTAGATGGCTCTAGCTCTGTGCTTGTCCATCCGAAGGGTGGGAGTCCTATAAGGAGGTTAGACCATTGTTCATCAATTTAATTATGGTGTTTGGATTTTTGGCTCCATTGGATATGAGCTTGCCCCACGATTTGGCCCGGGTAGGCCGCAGGTGGTGACATCCCTGTCGGTCCTCTGAATTTCCCCACGTTTGGGTATAGCTGTGCGAGTTTGTAAATGAGTAGTCACTTCGCCATGAATTCCTGCACGTTTGGGTATAGCTGTGCGAGTTTGTAAATGAGTAGTCACTTCGCCATGCATAAGTAGCGAGGGAGACTATCTCCCCGTGTGTGCCTGAATTCATAGTCTTAGACTATATCATGTGTATGTATATCATACTTGTATGTTCTGTGCAGTATATAGAAAGTACATTAGAACCTAGAGATAACTTTTAGTCTTTCTCTCTAACTTTAGACTATCCTATCTTGAGTTTGATTCTCTTTGAGTTTGATTCTCTTGTACGCTACACTACATTGCTATTATTCTTAACCCGGTTAAGATTTGGTTTACCATATCAAGATATAACTCATGAACATAGTAGATCCTCTTGACCAACCCGCTTTCCTTTGAGAAATACGATACTCTTAGAAATACTTATGGGTGAAGTGCTGCAATGGTATATCCGTGCGCTTGCGGATTTATTCGTATTCATTTGAATATCACTAGGCATCTTCTTGCGGCGTTGTCGGATACACCAATCTAGTAGCGACGTTAAGAAATATCAAACTAAGCCCAAGCCGAATCTCTAAATAGGATTTTATTGGATCCTCGCTCCCTATGCTCCACACTGTGCATTGCGAGCTTTTTGCTAAAATAAAACTAACCCTTGCTCATGGGATCCGATACTTCTATAGTTTTACTTGCTGCGGCATGTAGCCATTAAAAATTAAAATGAAAGTTGTTTTAACATGAATAATTATGTGATTTTTATCGTGAGATGAACTGTATTTTGAAATAATTTTGATTCCCATAACCACTTCCTCTATTAATCTATTATATAAAATTATTCTCCGCCACTCATTAAAAATATTTCTCAAAAGAAAATTTGTTCTAGGAGGAATGCCCTGAGTGGGTTGGCCCATAGAAAACGTAACAAGAAAATCCAGGCCCATATGTGTTCTCGATCTGGGAGGCCCAAACTCTGTCTTTCGTCTTCTGTACCCATTCCCCTGTACGGTCTGTACCCCGTCCATCCCTCAGTCGCACCGCCGCCCGCTGCCATCACCCTCCCTCTCGTCGCGCCCCAGAGCGGTCCCTCCACCCCCACCCCCCCCCCCCCCCCCCCCCCCCCCACATGCGACGGCGCGCCGCTCCTCCGGCCGGCTGAGAGGCACGCCCGCGCGCTCCGGTCACCAGGTAAGCCCCGCCCTCTTCATTCCTCGCACCAGCCTCACTTCTCCACCAATTCCCGCAGCCGATTTCGATTTCGGTCGCCCGTAGATCCGCAGGCCTCACCGATGGCGCCGCCGGGGCCGTCCTGTCCTCCGCTCAGCCAATCCACGCGTCAACGGGTGCCCGCCTCCAACGCCGGAGCGCTGCCCGCGGACGTCCTGTTCGACGTCCTGCTTCGCCTCCCCGCCAAGGAGCTCTGCCGCCTCCGCGCCGTGTGCCGCTCCTGGCGCGCCCTCACTGCCGACCCGCTCTTCGCCGGCGCGCACGCCGCCGCCCACCGGGGCCCCTCTCTCCTCGCCAAGTTCCGGGACGACGAGGCGGGGATCCACGTCGTGGATCTGCGCGGCGGCGTGCTCAAGCGGATCGACGGCCCCGGCGGCGGCCACGAGCTGCTCTGCACGCGCCTCGACCTGGCGTGCGTGGCCACCAAGGGGAACAGCTGCCACGTGCTCAACCCGGCGACGGGGGCCGCGTACGCGCTTCCCGAGAGCCCCGCGCCGGAGCACGCGGGCCACGAGAACTCGCGCGACCCTTACACCTTTTTCGCATCCGGGCGGGTCGCGGCGACCGGGGAGTGTAAGGTGCTCCGGGTGTTCAACCGCACCGAGTTCGACGCCTTCGATCAGCAGCAGCTCTTTGAGGTGTTTACAGTCAATGGCGGCGCCAGCAATGCAAGGTGGAGGGCGAGGGAGAGCCACTATCTCTTTCTCGAGGCCATCAATGCTGCTGTTGTTGGTGGGGTGGTGTACTTCCTGACGGACTGCGCCTATGATCTTATGCTGTTCTTCGGCGTCAACACTGGCGTTCACCCGGACTGTATTGCTTCGTTCGACCTTGGGACAGAGGAGTGGAGGAGGGATATACAAGGGCCGATAAGCAGAAGCCTTTCGATAGATGATGCTAATGCGACAGAGGAGTACCGTTCGATCTGGCATAAGCTTACTTTATCTGAGCTGAAAGGCTCTCTAGTCCTAGCATACCACCGTCGCCACCTGTCCTTGGATCTCTGGCTTCTGACAGACTATGAGAATGGTCTCTGGGTGAAAGAATATAGCATCCGGACTGAATCAGCTATCCCTACTGATGAGTACTTTGTAAAACCTTTGTTGGTGTCAGATGATAGGAGGTTGGTCATCCTACTAGCATCGACAGGGATTTTGCTTATTTATGATCCAAGCACTAATACTTTTGCAGAGGTTGAGATGAGACGTCTTGATGCAGTTGGTATATACGCAGGAAATCTGTTGAGTTTACAAGGTGGTGACATGGTGTAGTTTTGTAATTTCCTCCTAGTTGCTACCCAATATAGCTTGTGAATAATAAACTTACAGTTGGTAATGCTGTCCTGGAATCTTTCTCGGATTGCATCCATTCCTGCGATTTTGTTGTCAATTGATGGAAGTGCTTAACGTTTCCATTTGCATACTATCTTTGTTAGTATTGAAGACATGCTTGTGTGCAGACATTTGAGTATTCGCTTGCTATTGTCTGGATAGTATTGCTGCATGTTTCTGCAAATAGTGAGTTTGGTCAGAATTCTTAACTGCCTATCTGAAGTATGACATGTGAATATGTGATTTTTTATGTATCTGCCTTGTGTTTGAAACAACCTATATGCTGTTGCTTTCGAACCCGCCTTACAAGACCTAATTTGACCAGTATTTAGTGATATATATCTGATGTAAAAAGTGAGCTTGCTATTTTAAGAAAACGCATGCTCACATCGACTTAGGACCTCAGTTGTAAGAATGCCTTCACTGCATTGCCCAGTCATTTTGCCAAGAGCACATGTTTTGCATATTTCCATGTTCAATTTGTTTGAAAATTTGGATCCAATGCACCCTTGTTTGAAGCAATATTTTTTTATTGATGTAATACATTTAATGCTTGTATAGTAGCGTGTTTTTTCTGTACTTTTGGTCTGTAACATTTCTGGAATTAGCTTTTTGTTATATTAAAAAAGAGACTGACTGAAACAACTAGAAGTAGATGCTTTTGGAGGAATTAAATGTCTTTTGGATTTTGCAGATTAAATCAAGTTCTCGTCTTAGTTCTGTTGCCACTTAGCTGAAGATCTATCTTGTTAGCGCCAGACAGGCAGGTTTTTTTTTTTGTCATTTTTATTCTGTTTGATTTTAATATGCACATGTGGATTTGTTCTCTTTAATTTTTAACATGCACAGCTGGATGCTATGATATGGTTGCCATGGGCTTGAGGATAGCTTCTTTGCTTTTAGTCATTCTTCACATACATGAGTTCCTTCCCCTGGTCTTTGGTGCTTAATTTAGCATTACACTGTGTTATGGAAGCTGCAATCCATCCAGTATCATGAAGGATGGGCTAATTTAAGGTGCCCATATTCCATTGTGTTTATTTCAAGAGAATGTAACCAGTATGTTCATATCCAATGTTTGATCAGTTATCACTGCTGTCCCGCCCATTAATCAATCCTAGCATTACAGATAACAAGGAGCTTGTTATATCTTTAGTGTTAAATTGTTGGGTGTGTAACTAGTGTGTCTTTTATGTTTATCTGCCTGGGATGGATGTTGTACCTTTTGAACTGTTTTCTCTCAATGAATAAATCTCCTGCCATCCATTTTGGGAAAGTTTTGTGTGGAAAGAAAAGGTCCTCATACGCATAGTTTTTTTTTTTTTTTTTTTTTTTTGATACTTTCATCCGCATAGATTGTGGTGTGGAGATGGATGCTGTTGTGGAAACAGGTTTAGGCAAAATGATGGCGACGCTGCTGAAGATAGCGTTGCCCTTAGCTGTCCTGCTGGCTAGTGCTCTATCTCAAAAGCTCTGCATGTGTTAAAGGTGAGACAGAAGACTCTGCAGCTTGAGAGATTCTCTAGGACGGGCTTACCATCCGTAATCTATGAGTTTGCTGTTGCTGCCATGACTTCTGAAGGTGGGCGTCAAAGGAGAAGCGTCAATTTGGGCGTTTACAGGAGAGTCTTTTTGTAGGGTTGCTGGGTTGGTGTCAGTTTTGGAGGAATTCACGAAATACAATTAGTCTTTCGTCTTCTCCATGCACAGATTGAATTTTAATTTAAATTTCTGTAGGGAGGTAGTGGACTTCACAAATATATGTCAAAAAATATATTACAAACTTTTCATTATTATTTAACAAATAGTTATGTATCCCAATGATTAATTTATTATTAAACTTCTATCCTGACAAAATAATCATAAAAAATTATGATGTCTATTATCATCTAGTAAAAATTAACTTAAGGCACCCACTTATGCATATAGAGAAACAAAAAGGATAAATTATATTAGGGGGTAAATTAGTGTAAGCTAAGCTAAGAAATTGAGAAAGTATTCTGGACTTTTTCTTGTCAAAAAATGACCTTCAAACACTTGATTGACACATTATCGTAGATGGCTGGACGAGCTGGATGCTGTGTTCAAAATTGTTATCTGCGCAGCATTTTTCATGGGAAAAAAAAACACCCCTTTCCCTTTCCGCTAATCCGCTCCCACCTCCCATTCTCTTCCGCCGCCCTGCGCCCCTTCCGTCCCGCCGGCGCTGCCCGCCGCCCCCCTCCCCCATCGTGGTCTTCCCGCGCCAGCCCCTCGCCACTGCAGATGGCGGCGCCGCCCAACCAAGCCAGGCGCAGGGGCGCTCTCTCTCCGGACATCCTGTTCGACGTCCTGCTGCGGTTCCCGGCCAAGGAGCTCTGCCGCCTCCGCGCCGTCTGCCGCGCCTGGTTCTCCCTCACCACCGATCCGCTCTTCGTCAGGGCGCACGCCGCCCGCCACCGGAGCCCGCTCCTCGTGGCCAGATTCCGCGACGACGACGGCGAGGTCCACGTCCACGTCGTGGATCTGTCGGGCACCACCGTCAAGCGGATCGCCGGCGCCGGCTCTGACCACCAGCTGCTCTGCACCAACCTGGATCTGGCGTGCTTGGCCACGAGATGGAACACCTGCCTCGTTCTCGATCCGGCAACCGCTGCCACCCACGCCCTGCCCAGGTATCCTGTATTGGGGGATCCCAACCGCGAGGAGTTGTACAAGCCTGCCACTTACTTCGCGTTCGGCCGGGCCCCTGCCACTGGGGAGTACAAGGTGCTCCGGATGTTCAACCGGCCTGAGCCTTACAGCGGCGACACCGATCAGCTTCTCGATATGTTTACCATCAATGGCAGCGGCAATGCGCAGTGGAGAGTGATGAGCCGTGATTTCTTCGTCGAGGCGAGGAGCGCTGTCGTCGTAGGTGGGGCGGTGTATTTCTTGATGAATGGTGTGTACTTTCCCAAGAAGCGTGCTACTGTCAATTCCGGCATTCCTCCAGACTATGTTGCTTCGCTTGACATTGAAACAGAGGAGTGGAGGAGAGAGCTTCAGGGGCCGATAAGCGGCAGCCTTGATACCAATGATGCTGATGACCGAAAAGAGTACATTTCCTTGTGGTATCAGCTTGCTTTGGGTGAGCTGAAAGGTGCTCTTGTTCTTGCAAACCACCGTGGCTGTCAGTTCATCCTGGACCTCTGGTTTTTGATAGACTTTGAGAAAGGCCTTTGGGTGAAGGAGTATAGCATTGAGACTGAGTCGATTGTCCAAAGTCCTTCTGACGAGTACCGTATGAAACCGTTGTTGGTGTTAGGTGATGGGAGGCTGGTCATTTATGAAGAACTTACAGGACGATTGCTCATATGTGATCCGGAAACCGACACTTGTACATTTGTGGAGATGAGACAGCTTGATTCAATTGCTATTTACACAGGAAGTCTGTTGAGCTTGCCGAGAGGGTGACATGCTGTGGGACTCATATGTATGTTCCGCCTCTTAGGAACCACTGTCCTGCCTTTGGAGACGGAAATTTATATGGATATTGCTAATGTTAGCTAGGATTCTTGTCTAGATGCATCAGGTTCCGCAGGGCTTTCCCAAGTTCTATGTTGTGGTTGAAGCAAACACACCAATAACACCTCTGCACTTTGTGAGGCCCAATTCGGCTGGGGCATATCTTACTTTGCAAACGATGTACATAGCATAGTGGCATCATCATAGATGTAAGACTGTAAATAGACGCTTGTTTTCCTTTTTCCATGGATGTAGATGATAAGTAATGATAGTTTGTTTGATCGCAGGGTGTCGTTTTAAGGCCCTGTTTAGATACATAAAAAGTGTCTCCTTTTCGCGAAAAGTTATCCATCTAAAGAACCGTGTCAGTCCATTTCTCTCTCTATGCACGTTTTCATATAAACAATACTTTTCCGTATTTTTTTACCCTTTTTTCCATCTAAACACGGCGTTAAATGATTCATAACAGGTATTCACATGTAATTTAATGCCTTCTGCGGTTCTGCTGCCAGGCACTGACTGATGCTTTCATATGACAGCTTGTTTATTTTCCATTATGTACTAAGTACTAAAATGTTCAAAGCAACTATTACTATGATAGTTTCAATGAATTCTTTTTGCCTTCAGTATGGTGGCAGCACGGATAGAGATGCGTGTGCTTATTGTGGTCAACTGATCCCTAAAAACTCATACGACCCCTGAACAAATTAGTAGATTTAATTTAAACATGTCCTGGCTGGTTTCTGCTTGTCTTTATCATTAATCAGCAGGAGCAGTGGAGAGTCTAGACACTGGTGAAGTCGTGTAAATGGTGCCTGATGTCACCTGGCAAGGGTAATACTTCATACTTTGACTATAGCATTGTGTGCTTACACTGGGATAGAAAACCTCAGCTTAAAAAATGGCGATACAAATTTCATTTATTTCTAATTTGAAATAACTAGACATAAATATTTTTTATTGAATCAAAAGTTTATATTTTTTATTTAAAAATTTTAGTAGGAGGAACCAAACTGGGCCTAAGACAAAGAGCAGCGCTGCGGAACCCCGTGGTCTGATGTTAGCGCAGAGCCATGGCACCGATACGCATGGGACTACTAAAAACATCAATACATGATATGGGAGTTCGAAGTTTGGTTAGGGTGGAAGCAAGCAAGGGGCTTAGGACATGACACACACTGGTTAACTGTGATGCTAGCTCTGCATGGGTGTTCAAGTGACACCAAACACCCAATTTTTAATTTATTTTTGGAAAACTCCTGTCATGTTAGACGCATAGTTGGTATGCACAGAATGCGCTAGTTGCATCACACGCGGTACAGTAACGAAAATGCTCATATGGCTTGAGATCATTGTGAAGGAAGGATCCATTTGTGAACACCACTCCTGCTATTGTTAAATTGCTCCTGAACAATGAATATCGTCGTCGCTGGTTTTCTTCTAAAAGAAAAAAAGGGGGAAGACAATTGAAGTGTGTATGTTGCAGAAGGTGATGAGAAGCAGAGCAAAACAAAACTGATTTTTATCGCCCCTAAAGGTTAGGTTTGTGTTGCATTTTCTAACTTTGTGGCGAAGCAAAGTGTTTGATTGGACAGCACATAAAGCGAAGCTGATGATTTTCGCCACTAGTTTTGGGGCCAAGCAATGTGTTTTCTTCTGTAGTTGCTGAAAATTTCGCTGGCTGCAATTCCTACCACATGACATCTTGGGGATGTTTACCAAGATTATGTGGCAAACCAAGTTTCGGTTTGTAGCCAAATTTGGATGCAGTCGCTAGCGCAAAGACCTTATAAAAAAGTTTGGCCGGCCGGTGATCTTTTGGCGAACCCTATACACTTCTTTTTTGGAAGAAGGGGCGTTGCCCCAGCAGCAGGTTCGCACACTGCCCGGCTGGCTCCCAAAATATTTTTCTTATAATAGTCAAATAAAATATGCAATGCAGTGAGTCAATTCTAGTTGAATATCTTGCCTCGTAAAAAGAAAAGGTTGAATTTCTCTAGAATCCTCCGTTTTAGGAACTTTGAACTAAGCTTTTATGCCAACAACTTGCAACTGCACGTAAACTACTGATCTGGACTAGCGGTGAATAAAGGTACGATGTTCTACAGCGAAATTGTGGCAAATCGGAGCTTACTCATTTCGTTCAGATGGCATATCAATAACATATACTCCATTCACAAGCATTGAATCACTCGTATTCGTATTTGTATTCGAATTCTATTATCATAAGAAATGCAAGGGCAAAAGTAGGAGGCTCCTATATGTCTACCGCAAGATGGTTAAGAGATCCATCTATAATGCCCACTAAGACACAGCTGATGAGGCTCATTTAATATTTCACTAAAGAGTATTGGATAAAAAATGTTGACCAACATTTTCTTAGAAAAAAGTTAGACCAATATTTTTTTTACAAAAACTTGAACAAGCATTTTTTTAAAAAAAATTGAGTCATTTTTTAAAACGTTGAACCAAAAATTTCTTAGAAAAAGTTGAACCAACATTTTTTTCCAAAAAAAGTTGAATCAATATTTTATCAAAAAATTGAACCAACATTTCTTCAGATGAATCCATCATTTTTTTTCCGAAAATGTGACCAAAATTTTTCCAAAAAAGATGATCCAACACTTATTGAAAAAAGTTGGTTCAACATTTTTTTGGAAAATGTTGGATTTAACATTTCAACTTTTCATCTAGCTTATTAAAAAATGTTGAGTCATAATTTTTCATACATTGTACATTTTTAAAAAATTGTTGTTAATAAATTTTTTTTAAAAAAACTTTGCCGTTGTTGTGCTATCTTCTTGGGCTCCGCCAGCCGGTGGCGTGGGGCTGGCGACGGCGGGAGTGGAGGGGTGGCATGGCCGAGGTGTGTTAGGGTTGCTTGTGAGTTGTGACGATCCAACATTGCAAATCAGTTTCGATAACTCGAATCTGCTGGGGCAAGATGCATGATAGCTAGAACCACGATTTGATTTATGATTGACCGAAAACAATATATTGAATGCGTCCATATAATGCCTCAGCTACTGAAAATAAATAAATAGTCTTAACTGCAAGGTAACAGATTGACATGATAATTTTTAGACCATTGTGTATATATACCAAGCCACCCCTTTCATCCAAAGTGAATACCGCACCGAATCACGTTGGCATGTCACAAAAAACTTCTGGTGTATACCAATACAATTTTCTGAGTATTTTTTTTCAAGTTTGTGTGAAGTAGAATAATGCATGCATTGGAGCTGACAGAAATGGGAGGCATGAGGAAACAAATTAGCACGTTACTTTCTTGCCAGCCTCTACCGAAAACGTTCTGATGAACGGGGTAGTAGTCAAAGCTGTGCGGAAAGACGTCATCGCTCCGGAAAAAGTAAAAACTTGCTGAGTCCAGACAAGCCCATAGCCAATCGTTCTCTCTATGAATCTGCAGCTCTAGCCTTCGCGTGGCAGCTCTGTTCTCGCGACGATGCGAACAGCGGTTCCGGTTGCGGCAGCTCTGCTCTCACCCATGTATACGTTGTTGCGGCGGCAACATGCACCACGAGCCCCGGCGATTGAGGGGATTAGCGTGGCTGCCGTTCTCCGACGATTCAAGTGGCCATATCCCACTCAATGACTCAAACCCATTCACAAACTGAATCACTCGTATTCGTATTTGAATTCCAGTATAATAAGAAATGCAAGGGCAAAAGTGGGGCTCCTCTATGACTACTAGAAGATGGTTAAGAGATCCATTTATAATGTCCACTAAGACCCAACTGGTGATGGCCAACAATTTTTATAAAAAAGTTGGACCAATATTTTTTAACAAGCATTTTTTTAAAAATTGAACCAACAATTTCAAATAAACTATTTTTTTAAAAAAAATTGAACCAACATATTTCAAAAAAGTTAAAGCAATATTTTTAAAAAAACTGAACCAACTTTTTTTAAGAAAAAAATCGAACCAACATTCTTAGAAAAAGTTAAATCCATCATTTTTTTTAGAAAATGTTGAACCAACATTTTTTCAAAACACATAATCCAACATTTATTGAAAAAAGTTGGTTTGACATTTTTTTAAAAAAAAGTTGGATTAAACATTTCAACTTTTGTATAGCTTATTTTTTTATAAAAAAGTTGAACCAACATTTTCGTACACTCACAATTTTTTTTAAAAAACAACATTTTAGAAAAATGTTGTCAATGCCGTCACTGCGTCATCTTCTTCAGCTTTGGTGGCTGGTGGCAGTGGGGACGGACGGCGGCTGGAGTGGAGGGGGCAGATGCAGGGAGTGTTATGGCTGCTTGTGAGTTGTGACGATCCAACATTGCAAATCAGTTTCGATAACTTGAATCTGCTTTATGATTGACCGAAAACAATATATTGAATGCACCCATATAATGCCTCACCTACTAAAAATAAATATGTGAGTAGTCTTAACTGCAAGGTAACAGATTGACATGAAAATTTTCTGACCAGTGTGTATATATACCAAGCCACCCCTTCCATCCAATGTGTATACCGCACCAAATCAACGCTGACATGTCGCAAAGAACCTCGGGTATCTGCTGAAAGTAGATAACAATACAATTCCGGGTAACTTTTTTTAAGTTTCTGCGTAGTAGAAGAATGCATGGATCGGAGCTGACAGAAATGAGAGGCATCAGGAAACAAATTAACACGTTGCGGTTTATCCACACTCTGCATAAAATGTGCTGATGAGCGTAGTCAAAGCTGTCCGGATCGGAAGATCGATACGCAGCACTAGCTGGTATTATGGAGCTAAATGCGAATAGTTCGAGTCTCCGGCTCTCCGCACGTCACCGTCCACAACCAGCGCACTGATAAGAGCAAGTATTATGATGGGCGTTTCGCTTGCCTCGTCAGCTTCTACGCTGAGGTGGAAGAGAGAAGGAGAGAAAGATTCCCTGCACAGCCGACTCGTGAAACGCTCGCATGAGGCCGGCGTATGCCTCTGTTTTGCTGCCTTTTGCATCCCATTGGTTCCCACCCCACTTGAAAATGTGCAGAGCATTAATTGACAGCGGACCCGCCACTACAGGTTAGCAGCAATGATGAGCTGGAAGCTTGAGTCGCCCGCTAGCAGGCGTATCCATTGCCCCTGCTCTAAGACTATCTCCAACAATGGGAACCCAAACATGAGACCCATTCATCTGTTTAGGTCTCGCACAGGGAATGGGTCGCTACCCAAAATCTTGCCTTCTCCAACAGCCAACCCAAAAAAGACCCGCGAGCTGCTAGTGCCGCCGCCGCTGCCGCCGGAGCCGGAGAGCGTCAAGAGCCGCAGCAAGAGGGCAAGGGTCTCCGCCGGCCGGCCGTGGTGGTCTCCGCCCGCCGTCGCCGTGGTCCCGGCACAGCCGCCACCAGCTCCCGCCGAGGCTGCGCCCGGCGCGCCGGCACCGGCGACGCCTCCTCCTCCGCCACACCCCGCCCCCGCGCCTCCCCTCCTCCTCCTGCTGCGCCCCGCGCCGCGCCCCTTCTGCTGTGTCCTCTCCCGCCGCCGGTGCCCTCGCCGCGCGGCGCTACTGCTGCCCGCCGCCGGCGCCGAACGCCGACACGCCCATCAGCGTCCCCAGCGTGGTGCTCCGGTCGGGGAAGAAGGACCCCGTCGACTGCTCCCAGCATCCCCAACAAGCCAAAACGTTATCCACACACACCATGTCAGCTATAGATTCAAGAAATTAAACACAAGAGGATCGGAATGCCGTTGACCAGGCAGCCATTTACCTCGGTGTCGAGGTCGGAGGAGGAGGGGGAGGTGGGGATCATGTCGGCGTCGAGCTCCATCAATTATATCGATGGCCCCGCCCAGCGAGCCGAGCAGCCGGTCCGCTGCAGGCCTGCAGCCCGCTAGCCCGCCGTTCGCGGGTCCCGTCGCAGCTCACCGCGCAAGCTCCAACGCCGGCGGCGCTCGATTCGCGACAGCTCGAGCTCCTTACGCCCACAGGCGGCGAATCCCGCGCGCCCGGGATGAGCAGCCGGGGCGGATGGCTGGGAAGAGTGGTGGCCGGCGGCGAGTGAGCGGATGGGAATCGGATGGGACGGGCGGAAAGGAACAAGCCGAGGCCGAGGGACGGGGACGAACAGCCGGAGCGGATGGGTCGAGGAGAGAGAGAGAGCCATTTTTGCGTCGTCGGTCGGAGGATACGCAAAATGGGTAGCTTGCATGCGTCCTCTGTTGGAGACATGTTTTGGAACCCAAAACCACTGTACCAACCTATTTTTGGGTTTGGGTTCTCATTTGCATAGACTGTTGGAGACAGTCTAAGAACGTTGACGGGCTTTTGATTGCAGACAGCTTAATTATTAAGAACAATTGTTCATGCATTACCATCTCTTTGTGGCCTCTTTGATTTGACAATCACCATCTCTCTGTGGCCTGTCCACTATGATATTAACTTTTTTACATTCCAGTAGCAGCATAGTCTTTTTCTGGAAGAAATTTGGTCTTTTTTTTTAAACGAACCGGCAGGGGTGCTGCCCGCTATATTAAAAAGAAGAAATTTGGTCTTGAGCTCTTAAACTATCGATGATTCTCCTAGCAGCTGTTCTTGTGCTTGTCGTCGATTGTAATGTCGAATATCAAACTCCATCAATTTCCTTTTCTGGTTCAGTTTGACATAATGACAATGTTATGGGCCAATGAAGACATGTGCCTCGTCTATATTGTTATTGCAATTAAATTCGGCCCAATCTTTTTTAAAAGACAAAAAATTGAGCCGAATTTAAATAAACCTTGATACGACCTTGAGACTTGAGAAATCGAGATTCTTTTATTCTATATATCTAGAATATAGAAAGGTATAGGGGCTATTGCGTTCTTGCCTCTATTTTGAACCCCAATTGTGACTTTACCCTCATTTTTTCTCACGTTGCATTCTTACCCTTACTGTTTGAAAACGAAGCTTCCGTTTACCCCTATTCTCAACGGTGTTAACGGCCTCTAGAATAAAACAATTAGAAAAATAGCAAATGTGCTGTGAAAAGACAAAGATACCCTTTATCTTTTCACTGTTACCCCCTTTACTCTTACTGGTTGACTTTCCCAGACTCCCCTTCTCGATCTCTCACGCGCGCCTCTCCCTCGGGCCCTAGCGGCGGCGGCGAGCCAGTGGCGGGCACGTGCTCGGGCGGTAGGAGGCACGAGCGCGTGCTCCTGCGGTGGGAGGCGCGGGCGCCTGTGTTGCCAGGGCGCGCGGCTCGACCGGCCGACCGGGGTCGCGGGCGCGCGGGAGGCAAATCAAGGCGGCGAGCAGCACGATGCAGGCAGGGCGACGCGCCGACGCAGGCAGGCGCGCGCGGGCAGGGCGAGGAAGGCGGTGTTGCGTGGCGTGGCACGGGCGCGCAGTGCCTGGCCTGCTGCCGTTCGTCGGGATCTGCACGCACATATCTCCGCATCACGCTGGCCGGCATCAAGCGTCCGGCCATGGTCAACTCTCCTCGAAGGGACTGAACCTGCACCCCTGCAGGCTAGCACATCCAGCGCACTAACTTGAGCCTTTGACCAAGCTAACCCATGAGATCCACCCAGATCAAATCCATCTAATTAGTTCATTCATGGGTGGCTTGAAAATCCGTGAAACCCATATGATCCTGCATGGCATGTGGTTTGGACTTAAATTTGTATGTCATGATGCAATCAAAATTCTAACAAGTTTATACCAAAATTTTGTTGCCAAATTTCTACTCATTTATTGAGATGCTGCCAAAATATATTAGGGTATAATCACAAAGTTCACAAAAAGTAGGGGTACATTCGCAAGGGTAAATTTGTCTTTTTTGACACCGTTATGGGCTGTTCACGAAGTAAGGGTAAAGTGAGCATTCGTTTTCAAAAACGTAAGAGTAAAAATGCAAAGTGAGAAAAAAATAAGGGTAAAATCACAATTGGGGTTCAAAACAGGGGCAAGAATGCAATAGTCCCAAAGGTATAATACAATAAACAAATAGAAACAAAAATATACTATTATCGTATGGTAATGGAATCAAATACACAATATTTACAGAAAAGAGTCTTCGTTTATTGGAAAAGAATCAATATACTTCTAATTATATCGAATCGAGATTCACTAAAACAGAAATAAAGCATTAGGTCGAACTCTTGTTGGTGTTAAGGTAGTAGCTGTGAATAGCAATCAACTACCCAGAAAGGGTAGAAAAATGGGACCTATTCTAGGACATACAATGCATTACAGACGTATGATGATTACCTTTCAACTGGGTTATTCTATTCCACTTCTACTTTTTTAAATTAAAAGGGTATTCTGAAAGATGTATTTCTTTTATTTTTACAATAGTTTTGTTTTGAATCCAATTTCAAGTTCGATTAGAAGGACAGAAAGGTGATGAGAAGGAGAAAAGAAAAATAAAATATTTTTAATTAGTTCTCGTTTTGTAATTTTCTTATTATCTATTCCATTTATTTTTTGTTAGCACTTAGCAGGAGGGTTTATCTACGCATCCCCTCAGCAGGAGGGTTTATCTACGCATCCCTGCCGTCCTACTGTGCAGCTGACCGTGGGCCTCGGCAACTCCCGCTGTGCAAAAAGTAAAGGGAAATTTTCTTTTACCCCCCTCAACTATGGACATTGTTCGATTTTTCTCTCTTAACCGTAGAACTAGATATCCAACCTCCTTTAACTATGGAAACTGTCCTACCCCCTCGGCGGTTTCAATAGCGGTTTAGGATGACGTGGGTGTGGCCCCCACATAATAGGAGACTCTCTCTTCCTCCTCCCCGATGGGGCATCGCCGGCCTAGGGCGCGCGCCGCCGCCCCCCGCACCGGCTCGTCACGCCACTCTTTGACTTCGCCTCGTGCTGCCCACGCCTTTCCCGCCGGAGCCGGGCCACTTATGCCACCAGAGGCCGAGATGCCCCCGGCGTCACCGTTGGGGCTGCGACTCGCCGGCCGCTGGCGCCGTTAGGGCTTGCGGCGAGCCGCCCCTCTCTCATCGCCTGGCCGTGCCTCTCGCCGGCCGCTGGCACGTCCGGGTCGAGCAGCGGGCGCCCTCCCCGTGGGGCCACGATGCCGTCAAATTTGAAGGAGCGGCCTGGACAGGAGGAAGATAGAGCTGAGAACGGTCGAAGGCACATGACATGTGTGGCCCACTGCCACGTCAGCCCTAAACCGTCACTAAAACCGTCGAGGGGGTAAAACGGACATGTTCGATAGTTTCAATAGTTGAAGGGGGTTCGATATCTAGGTTTGCGGTTGAGGGGGGTAAATCGGACAACGTTAATAATTCAATAGTTAATGAGGGTCAAAAGGACGTTTTCCAAAAGTAAAAGCCCTCCACTACAGGCCCCTCTTCTCAATAATATTTCGAGCCCATTTTAGCTTGGTGAGTCCAGAAAAGCCCATAGCGAATCATTGTATCCATCTTCCCATTGGTTGCAAAGTCCAAAGTTGCTAGAAATTGACACTAAGAGCATCTGCAACAATTCCCCTATCCCCTTTCCCCTTTCCACTATTCACTCGTATAGGGGAATTGATCACAAAAATTCATCTCCAACAATTTCCCTTTCCCCTTTATTTTCCTCCTCTCTCCCCTTTCTTTTCTCAATCTTCTCCTTCTCCCTTTCCTCTCCCTTTCCTCCTCTTCTTCCCAGCCGTAGGATCCAGCGCCTGGGAACACATTGTGGCCGCCCGTTCCCCGAGATTCTCTGCTCGCCGCCGATGCTCACTGGAGCTGCTCGACCACCGACGCCCTTCCTGCCTGCGTCGCCGCCGATCGGCCTGGCCGCACGTCCCAGCCCGCGCCGCCGCCGCTGCCGGCCTGGCCCTGCGACCTGGGCGCCTGCTCTGCGCCCCAGCCCGCGCTGCCGCCAGCCGGACTGGCCTCAGGACTCGGGCGCCCGCTTCCGCGCCCCTGCCCGTGCCGCCGCCGGTCGGACTGGCCCCAGGACTCGGGCGCCCTCTTCCGTGCCCCTACCCGTGCCGTCGCCGGCGGCCTAACCCCGCGACCCGGCCGCCCCCGCGCGGGCCTGGTCTTGCCGTAGCCTCCGTCCTCCCTGGCCACGGTGTTGCCCTGCCCTGCCCTCCAATCCTCACGTGCAGCTTGAGACGAGAGAGAACAGAAGAAAGGTTGAGAGGAAGAAGAGAAGTTCTTTAACTCATTGACGAATGGGTCCCGCATGTCAGGAGAATGTAAAGGAGAAAGGGGAACTGATTTTACCATGTCTCCCCTAAATGATGAAAATGTGAAAGGGGATTTCTCTATAAGGTAATAAAGGGGAAAGGGGAAAGGGAAACTGTTGGAGATACTCTAAAAGCAAGTATTATAAGGCCAGGTCAATTAATAGAGAGGCGATACACATCATCACAATCTGACGTGGAAGAGAGACAAACCAGGAGAGAGATAATCAAATAAAAGCGAGCGAGCAGTGAGATGCCGACGCAACACGGACGAGTACTACGCTCCTTGTTTTTATTGGCTGCATGTCGCTATCGTTCTGGTCTCATTGGTTGCATGTTGATTACAGAGCTTCTCCCAGCATTAAATGGCCATGAGGACCACCTCCACTTGTCTCCCAGCTGATGAGCTGGAGTTTTTCACCGTCGGCGGCGGGCGTAGTCATAAGACTTGCTCTAAGGGCAAGTACAACCGTGTAGTACAACCGTGTAGACAGCTTGCTGTCTTTTACACAAACAGACAGCTTGAACAGACAACTTGTACAATGGGTTGTCTGTTAGGCTGTCTGCAGAGTGTTTAATGCATCCTTGGACACATAAATCGTTGTGATCTATTGTATACTTGATCCTTGTAGCTAGTGTGTTTCTTACATGAGAGAATGCACAATACTAGTTCACATTTCTAATGACCATTCACATTTCTAATGACCATTCACACGAATATAAATAATTGAAAGAAAAAATATACAGCATACCAGTTCTGACAGTCTTCAGTTAACAGGCATGCCATCAGTTCACACCAAAATAAATATACAGCATACCAGTTACCAGTTCACACCCTGAGTTCACAAAGAAATGACATGGCTGTTCACACTTGGCACACGGCCAAAAAAACAGAGATAGATCACTGCTACATTGGACCAGATCAGTCACCAGAGAGAAAACTTCAGTTCACTGTTGACACACGGCAAATGAAAAAAACAAAGATGAAAGGAAATGACATAGCAGCTACTTGACACACTTCAGTTCACAGTTGACAGAACAACCACATTCTCCAATCTGAAAATGACATAACATTTGCACGATTAATTCCAAAGTAACATGAAAGGATTTGCATGAGATAGCAATTGCTACTAACCTTAGTTCTCAGTAAATAGTTTCTTTTTCAAAAACTTCAAAGTATTTGCATGATCTTCCTTTTCTTCATTGTGCATCAATGATAAATCCATTGATAGAAGGCGGTTGTATGTCTCAAACATCCTAGTCTCTAATTGACCATCTTGTGTAGTCCGCGGTGGCCTAAATGGACTGAAGAGATGTCAAGTGCAGCATAAAAAGCTTCTGTCATTTCAGTTGCTGCAACCTGTAATTCACGAGATGGCATTGCAGGGCCAATTATCCTACACACAGCAAAACATTATATTGGGTTGGTAATCAGACACCAACCAACTATGCAACACCATTTCTGAATCTTTAAAACACAACACATATCAGCTAGGTCAATAACCATGTTCCCGCTTGTATATTTGCTGTTTGGATAGAAAGGAAGACTGCAGCTCAGCCTGAAACAAGACTCTGAAAGTCTGAATTAAAATAAACACCACAAACGAAATAATCATCACCGAATAGATCTAGGTACTGAGAAAAAATCAACGATAGAAGGATCGATTGGTTCTCCAATGCTGCTGCGGCTAGAGATTGGCAAATCAAGTATGTTGCTACCCGTTGAATCTGATAGTCTCTGGAGAATTTAGATGAACTGTAAAAGGGGACAAAACAAAGACAGAGAATGGGGCTGCCACAGGAGGAGGACGGGCCGCAGCTGCCAACGCTGGTTTTGTTACTGGACGTGCTCGCCGCTAGCGGCAACATGGAACCGACAGCTCGATGTGCACGCTGTTCCCATGCGGCCTTGCCGGCGACGGCAGCATGGGATTGACGGCTGGCATGTTCGGCGACCTCGTTCCCCTTGCACATGCTCGATGTGGATCCATGGCGGGAGCAGTGTGGATCGAGGTTGCTGGCACAAATCCGGGTATAGCTGCGTCACAGGTACGAATTGAGGTTGGATTTGGGAAGGGGAAGGAGAGGAGGAGAGGGCACGCCATGGTGGCCCGGGGATTAGCGGCGGCACGGGAGGAACGGGAAGCAGAGGGGGCGAGAGTGGAAAGAAGCAGAGGGAGAGGAGAGGAGGAAGAGGATTTGGGGGAGATTGTGGCGCGAACCTAGGTCACTCGGCGCGCGCAGTAGATCTTGGGTGCCGGCGTCTCCCCGCAGCTCTTCATACAGCGCACGTCGGCTCGTCGATGGGGCCTGGGAGCACGCAGGCCGTAGACGAGAGAGACGACGGCACGGGCTCGAGTTCGGTCGCGGAGGGGGTTTAGTGCAAAATCGGGCTGCATGTCTACAGCACTCGCCAGCCCGTTGTACTTGCCCTAAGGCTGCAATTCTCACCACATTATTTATTGGGATGTTGAGCAAGATAACGTGGCAACATTGTTTTTTTTTTTTAAATTACACAACGCTCACAACACTCATGCACACTCACCTCTATAGACACACGTACGCGAACCCTACCCCTGTATGAGTAACTTCGAAGGACTAAGCACCCGACAGATCTAGAGATTTCTGAATTCACCATTGGCGCCTCATTATCGATGGGAACGCCGCTTACCACTTAACTATAACGCCGGTAAATCCTGGGAAAATCCCAGAAAAAGGTGCGAGCATCAAGATTTGAACCCTGGTGGGTAGCGTCTCACTGGACCGTCCTACCATTAGACTACAAGCCAATTCATGTGGCAACGTTGTTTTGGTTTGTAGCCAAAATTGGATGCAGTTACTAGCATGAAGTACCTTAGTTTGGTGAGGGATTTCTTCCAATCCCTCTATTTTTTTTAAAACATCACTGCTATAACCCAGAACCCTAATCCTTACCGGAGAATGTGGTGTCCTCACCGGAGAAAAAGGTGCCAAATTTGACCCAAGCCCTCTCGTCAGTTAAATAAAACAATCTTACAAAAAGAAAAAACAAAATAAATCATTAGCTAGCCAATTGAAGATGAATTTCCTTGCAATCCTCTATTTTAGGAATTTTAAACTGAACTTTCTTGCCGACGAGTTGGTGCTCGTACCACCGGTTCAGATTAGGATGCACCATCCACCAAACAGGAAATGGTGGAAAATCTCGTATTCATTTCTTTTACCTGTCATATTCAATACGATATAGATACATGATTTAAAGTCACACCCACTTCACAGTTTGAATCACTCGTATAGTTTGAATCCATCCAGCTAAAATTTAGATGGATGGAGGAAAAAGACTACTAAAATCCAAATAGAGAATTTCATTCTGTAAATCATCGTTTAGAGCATCTCCAATAGACTCTCTATTTTCAGCTCTCTATTTCCCTCTCAATAAAGATTTACACTCAATATTGAGCACCTCACTCTAAGAAACTCTCAATTTTCCACTCTCTAAATCTCTCTACACACACTAACGTGTGAATCCCATGTGTCATCCCACACTTGGCAAGCCAGATTGGCTAGGCAAACTAGCTAGTCAAGTTTGGCTAGTGAAAGGGCCAATTTGGAGAGTCAGATTGATTGGCGAGTTGGATTTCCAGTCTGTTAGAGATTTATTTTAGTGTTGAGTACCCAAAATTTGGTTTGACGAGCAATTTGACTAGTCTCTTAGATATGCTCTTAGAGAGTCATTTGCATAAAAGTTGTTTTCTATATCTTTTTGTTTTCTAGTAGTATTTTTCTATATCTTGTGTTCACTCTAAAAATTTATTCTCTTTTCTATATTTGGCTAGCTAGAAATCCAAAATAGAGAGAGACTGCATTTGAATAATAAAATAGAGAAGCTTTTGAAATGTACTACCTCTGGTCACATATATATGTCGTTTCAGAAAAAAAAAACATGAAGTAAATAAGCTAGTGTGCCTGTCGGGGACGTCAAATAAAGACAATAGAGGTAGTACTTTTTAATCAAAATATTTTAAACTATCAATTAGAAAGAACTAGCCGTCAACCCGTACATTCGTACAGGCTAGTTTAAAGAAATTCTTGTATTTTTTATAAAAGCAAATTAACTGTAAAAATAGGAAAATATGTGTAACTCAATATTTAACATATCAACATTTCAAAGATGTCATGTATGAACGAGTAATTATATATTCCACCATATTTAATTGATTTTACATTACCTTATTTTACTTGTTCTTCCCTAAAAATGAATGAATGAATAATTATATGTCATGTATGTGACTCGTGCACCTTTAATTATGTCACCCTATGCATATTGCCATCGTAATCATCTACTAGTGTCCTCCTCTATCTATAGGGTTCCCCATCCATGCTTGTTGTTGTCATAGGCACTTGCAGCTTCGACATGAGCTGTTGGATCCTCAACACCACTACCAAGTGGCTGCTTATCGTCAGCGGCGTCTCCTCATGTTCAACCTCATTGTCCGTAGCATATTCCATTGCAGATGCCATCTGGCAAACTAATTATATGTAAATCGGTGTCTAGCAATGAGATTTATTACTATTGACTTTTGATCATGATGATGAACCATTTGTTTTATTCAAAAATTATTTAAGTATTACTCCATATTTACTTTTTACGTGACTTACTTCATTATATGAATTATGATAGATATGTACTTATAACATAACTTATCTTTTGTATATTTACAATAATTTTTTAGTTAATACAAATTGTCAATCGTTGTGAAAAAGATGAATAATAACGAAATATTTCAATATAGGGGCCGTTTTACACACGGCAAAGGCTTTGCCGTGTGTATCACACGTCAAAGCGCACACGGCAAAGTTGCCTTTGCAAAGCGCACACGGCAAACTTTTGATCCAAAAAACGCAAAATAAAATAGCAAAACATTTTATTTTAATTGGGGAAGGACCACATCGGCCATTGCACACGGCAAGTGGCGCATTTTTCGCAGAAAATTCGGGCGCTACGCGGCCGGTGGGATTCAAACTCATGCCCTCCCCTTTCGCGCGTAGCCTCCTCTACCACTGCACCACTCGAGTCTTTATGTACGTGTCCCATTTTGATTTCCTTCATATTAAACTTTTCCGAGTGTAAATTGTTTATTTGAGGCTCTAAATGACTTCAAATAAAAAAGTTGTGAACTACAAAGTTTCTTAACTTTTCAAGATCTACAACTTTCATTTTGGTCAAAAGTTCATCCGAGGTCATTTATAGAATTTGAATTTTCAAATTTGAAAAATTCAAACTTAGATTCGGTTGACAAGATGACTTCAAACAAAAAAGTGGTCAACTACAAAGTTTCATAACTTGTCGATCTAGACAACTTTCATTTTGTTCAAAAGTTCATCCGAGATTGTTTACAAAATTTGAAATTCAAATTTGAGAAATACAAACTTAGTTTTTCGTTGACAAGATGATTTCAAATAAAAAGGTTGTGAACTACAAAGTTTCATAACTTTTCGATCTAAACAACTTTCATCTCGGTCAAAAGTTCATACAACATACCGGTAGTAAGATTGTTCACAAATCTTATACATCTCTCTTCTACTTATAAGAACTACTTATAAGAGGTGTGTGATTTCTAAACACTTTTGGTACTACTTTGTTATATAAACAAATGATCAAAGTAAAAGTTGTAGATCTTTAGAAGTTATACAACTTTGCAGTTCTAACACTTTTTAATTTGATTTGGTTTAGTGCCATATTCGGATTCACGTATAAAACAAGAAATTGCGACAAAGGATAAAAAAAGAAATGTAAAAGCGCTCCATTGCAGGCCCATCCTAGATTACTAGCTCAATCACTCTCTCTCCCTCCCTCTGTCGATCCCCTTTCCCCTCCGCCCGCCGCTCCGATCGGCCGATCAGAGTAAGCTCCTCGCCTCGCCACCGCGCTACCTTCGATTCCGTGCAGCATCGACCTCTCCGATTTTTGATTCCTTTATTTACTCCTGGACGCGTATGCTTGTCCGGTCAGATGCCCCCGCCGACGACCCGGCCCGGGCCATGCGAGCGCGCGACGCCGCGAGCTCCGACAGGTTCCCCCCGGACGTGCTCTTCAACGTCCTGCTGCGCCTCCCGGCAAAAGACCTCTGCCGCCTCCGCGCCGTCTGCCGGTCGTGGCGCGCCCTCACCTCCGGCGACCCGCTCTTTGCCAGCCGCGGCGCCCACCCGGGCCCCCTCTTCCTGGCCAAGTTCCTGGACGACAAGTCCAGCATCTACGTCGTAGATCTGTCCGGCAACGTGCTCAAGCGGGTCGCCGACGCTGCTGCCGGCCCTTATCAATACCTCCTCTGCAGAAGCCTGAACCTTGTGTGTCTGGCTTCTGACTGGAAGTGGTGGTGATGGTGATGCGCGGTGGAGAGGGCGGCAGGGCCCTGGTCTCTTTATTGACAAGTGCAGCGGAGTTGCTGTTGATGGGGTCGTGTATTTCTTGACGAGCAGAGTTTATGATGATTCCGGCTCTGGGATTCCACCGGACTATGCCCGTGTTTAGTTGATGAAAAGTTTTTGGTGAAAAGATTTCGGGTATTGATTTTATCAATTTAGGAGTAGTAAATGTGGATGAAAAAGGTGGAAAGTTATATGGATAGGTTGGACTCGAGACGAATCCAACGATGGTAATTAAAGGGTAATTAATCCATAATTAGCGGATGGTTACTGTAGCATTACTATTGCAAATCATGGATTAAGTAGGCTCATTAGATTCGTCTCGCGATTTACAGCACATCCATATAACTTTTCACCTTTTTCGTTTATATTTAATACTTCATGCATCTAAGATTCTCATTTGATGTGATGGGTGAAAAGATTTCGGTTGGGAACAAGGCTATATCGTTTCGTTTGATCTCGGAACAGAGGAGTGGAGAAGGGACCTCCCGGGCCCAATAAGCAGCAGTAATGCTGCAGATATGATGTGGCCATTTTACTTGAGGCGTGACCTTAATTTGGCTGGCCTGAATGGCTCTTTAGTTCTTGCAGACCACCGTGACCGGCGTACCATGGACCCAAACGAGATCCTCTGCAGTTACTGCACCTGCAGTTGAGTCACTGACATATGGGCCCTGGTCCGCTTGGACCCACGTGTCATTGACTCAACTGCAGAGACTCAACTGCAGAGGAACCTCTTCCGGACCCAAACGAGAATGGGCTCTGGGTGAAAGAATACCACATTCAGACTGGATCGATAATCTCAAGGTGGGCAGCTGAGTACCGTCTAAAACCATTGTTGGTGTTGGATGATGGGAGGTTGGTTCTTTATCTAGCAAGTACAGGACAGCTGTTCATATGTGACCCAGGAACCAAAGCTTTTGCAGAAGTGGATATAAGACGTCTTGATTCAGTTGTTGTGTACACAGGAAATCTCTTGGGTTTAGGAGGGGCTGACATGGTCTAGTATTGTACTCAAATAAGTCAAATTTGCTCATGTCTAGTGCCTGCCATAGCAATCACTCCCCTAGTTTTTGGAACTCAACTTTGTATGGATATTGCTGATGGTAGTTAGAATTATCGTAAATCTATGTAAGTGTTTGATGGTCCTGTTTCCCTGCTCTCTTTGTTATTATAAAATGAGCATGGTTGTGCACAAATATTTGAATATATGTCACATGTTTCTGCTGCACCAAGACCTTATTGTGTGTGGTGTATCTATTTGCGTCATCAGTATGTTCAAAATTTCAAGTAATTGCCACTAATATATTTGGACCAGTTAATGAGAGTCTATATCTGATATTAAAAATGGTCTTTGGAATCAAGAAAAGACATGGCCATGTTGGCATTTGACCTTAATTAGACCATCCATTGTGTGGTCTTTAATTTTACCAAGACTTTTGTACATTTCTAAAGTTAGATTTAGATGCAGTGTACACCCCTGTTATTCCCTATCAATTATTCAATTCAAGGATCTTGGATTCGTTCAGAATGTGAAGCTAAAGACTATAATTAAACAAATGGCTCCTACAAACCTAGACTATGCCGTGCAAGAAAAAACCATTGTGCAGACGGAGGGTATCAAAATTCAAAATGGTAGCAACGCTGTGATTCCGCAAAACATCGACTGTTGCTGAAAATTGGATCTTATTCATTTCTTTCACCTGGCATATTCGTACGAGATGGGTACATGGTTTGAAATTTCCACACCCATTCTCAAATTAAATCACTCGTCTTCATATTCGAATTCATGCAAGAAATGTAAGCACAAAAGTAAAAGCGCTTCACTGCAGGCCCATTTGTCACTAACATTTGTAGCCCATCTTTCTTGCTGAGTCCAGAAAAGCCCATAGCCCCTTCTAAAAAAAATAAATAAATAGAAAAGCCCATAGCCAGTCACTCTATCCGCATCTGCCCGCCGATCCCCATTCCCCTCCATCCTCGGCCGCGCCGCCCGCCGCCCTGCGCCGCCGCCGATCTCTCCGCCCGCCGCTCCAATCGGCCGACCAGAGTAAGCTCCTCGCCTCCTCCACCGCGCTACCTTCGATTCCGTGCAGCATCGACGCCTCCGATTTTTTATTCCTTACTCATGGGCGCGCATGGCTGTAGGCTTCAATTCGGTGATGGCGTCGCCGCCGAGGTCGCGGTCCCCGCCGGTGACCCGGGCCATGCGGGCGCGAGCCGCCGCGAGCTCCGAGAGGATCCCGCCGGACGTGCTGTTCGACGTCCTGCTGCGCCTCCCGGCGAGGGACCTCTGCCGCCTCCGCGCCGTCTGCCGCTCGTGGCGCGCCCTCACCTCCGGCGACGCGCTCTTCGCCGAGGCGCACGCCGCCGCCCACCCGGGCCCCCTTTTCCTCGCCAAGTTCCGGGACGACAAGTCGAGCGTCTACGTCGTCGATCTGTCCGGTAACGCGCTCAAGCGCGTCGCCGGCGTGGGCGGCGGCCCTTATCACCACCTGCTCTGCACGAGCCTGAACCTCGCTTGTCTGGCTACTGACTGGAACAGATGCAGTGTTCTCAATCCGGCTACTGGAGCTGTTCGCGTCCTGCCCGAGAGCCCGGCAGAGGAGCACGCCAATCGTGTCAATCTGAGCAATCCTTACACCTTCTTCGCGCTTGGGCGGGTTGCTGCCACAGGGGAACACAAGGTGCTCCGGATGTTCAACCGGCTTGGGTTTCACAATGGTGGCCAGCAGGTCTTTGAGGTGTTCACCGTCAATGGTGGCGATGTTGATGCGCGATGGAGAGGGCGGCAGGGCCCTGGTCTCTTTATTGACGAGTGCAGCGGAGTTGTCGTCGATGGGGTCGTGTATTTCTTGACGAGCAGAGTGTATGAAGGTGTCCGTTGTGGGATTCGACCGGACTATATAGTTTCGTTCGACCTTGGAACAGAGGAGTGGAGGAGCGACCTCCGAGGCCCGATAAGTAGCAACGCTGGAGACAGGAAGGTGCCACATTACACGAGGTGTGACCTTAGTTTGGCTGAACTGAAAGGCTCTTTAGTTCTTGCAGACCACCGTGAACAGCCTATGAGCATGGACCTGTGGTTTCTATCGGACGTTGGGAATGGGCTCTGGGCGAAAGAATACCACATTCGGACTCATTCGATAATCTCAAGGTTGGTAGGTGAGTACCATCTAAAACCATTGTTGTTGTTGGATCATGGGAGGTTGGTCTTTCATCTAGCAGTTAAAGGATTGCTGCTCGTCTGTGACCCAGGAACCGACACTTTTGCAGAAGTGGGTATAAGATGTCTTGATTCAGTTGGTGTGTACACAGGAAATCTTTTGAGTTTAGGTGAGGTTGACATGGTTTAGTATTGTCATAGGTTGATGCTCAAATAAGTCAAATTAGCTCGTGTCTATGGCCGACTTTGGATGGATATTGCTAATGGCGGATAGGATTACTGTAAATCTATATAAGTGTTTGATGTTCCCGTTTCCCCGCTCTCTTTGCTATTATAAAATGAGGCATGATTGTGCATAAATATCTGAACATATGGCAAATATTTCTGCTGCGCCAAGAGCTTATTGTGTGTGTTGTAGCTATTTACTTAATAAGTATGTGCAAATTTTGAAGTGCTTGGCCATACTAATTTGGATCAGTTATATATATGAGAATATATCTGGTATGAAAAATGGTCTTTGTAACTCAAGAAAGGACATGGTCATGCTGGCATTTGACCTTAAATGTTAGATCATCCATTGTGTGGTCTTTTTACCAAGAGCCTTAGACATTTTTAAAGTCAGATTTAGATGCATTGGACATTGGACACCCCTGTTTGAAGTTTTAATTTTGAATTTGCTGTCTTTGATTGAGAAGCATACTATTTTTTTCATTTTTTCAGATTAACAATATTAATGTAATTTAATGCCTTCCCCAGGCAGGTACTGATGCTTGATAAGTACTATAGCTATAATTTTGGTTACTGTATGTTTGCTTTGCAGTTCATTTCTAGATTAGTGCAATTATAATATCACGTTATTATTAGTTATTATCATCACCTCTTAATCCATACAGTCCATGCATCTCCAATAATAACATGATCATTATTTCTCTGCATTCTTGTATACTAGTATAGCTTATTCTGTTTGTACCTTGAGTTTGTGACTAACTTTAGCTATAACTCTTATTATACATGTACTATTCTTTTGTTGTGCGCTAAACATATATCATGGTTGGGTTGTTTTACACAACTTTACTTTTGAACCCATTGGATTCAAAGATCTTGGGTTTATTCAGAATGTGAAAAGGCTCCTACAGACCTAGACCATGCCGTGTAACAAAAAAATCTTTGTGGAGACAGAGGTATCAAAATGGTAGAAAGGCTGTGATTCTGCAAAACATTGACTGTTCCTGAAGGTATTTCTATTGTCTTTGTCCAGATAGCCCGTATGTCCATACCCAACCTCTGCAAGAAAAACTGCAGCTTGTGTTTCCTTTTTCACCCTTAAGGCAACACTGTAACACCCTGCAGCATGAGAGCTTTTTATCTCAAATTCAACATCCAGTGCATATGCCTGTTAGTCAGTTTGCCACATCATCTGAAGTGTTAATCTCTTCATGTTGTTTTACCCGCAGATTGTTCTCGTAGTATGTATTAATAAGTTCAATTTGAATGTGTTTCCATGACTCTTCTATTTCCAAGCTCAAAAGAGCTTGAGCAGGGAGCCCAGAAAAGTAATACCGGTTTTCAGAGCAAAAGGCATCTAGAATGACTAGAAGAAAGATAAAGTTTTATTTTATTTAGTTCCCTGATAGCTGAAGAGCTTGTGACGTGATTTATGGACTGGTATGGTGCCTGAATGTTTTTTCACTTGAAAATCTGTACGTGTGAAGCTGAGGTCGTCTCGACTTTGGCTTAGCTCTTCTGAACTGTGACTATTTTGCTCCACTTGGTACCTTAAATGTTAGATCTTAAATGGTCATGTAATCATAGGACCTTGTTAAATCTTTTTCATCCATTGTCCAGTCATTTTTCTTGGAGTGCTTGCTTATAAATGTAAATTTGTACAGCTAGATCCAGATGCACCGGACACCTACACCCTGTTTAAAGTTTGAACTAGGAAATTTCCATATTTGATTGAGGGGGTGTCCCATTTGTTGCTTACTCAGAATAACAACTTACATGTAATTTAATGTCTTCTGTGGGTGGGCATTCAGGCGGTTTATTTCTCTTACTGTGTCTTTCCTTTGTTGACATAGCTTAAACTATGTAAGAAGGAAATCAAGTTACTTCGGTGAATCAAATGAAGTTTTCTTTCACTAGGCAATACTGTGTTACTGAAGAGCCATGTGTGCACTCGTTCTGCATGTTTTATTTTCCTTTAAGATGCACACTGGTAGTTGTACTTGTACAATGATTTCCGCGGACTCCAGGCTAGCTTCTGTCTTTCCTGGCATGGCTAAACTGTTTTCTCAAGCTGAGATGCTGTAATTTGGCATTACACAGTATCATTGAAACCATATAGTTTGCTTGCTTCTGTGAAAGTATTCAGTATGTATGTCCTGTTCCTGCATTGAAACATATATCATGGTGTGGGTTACATTAGTTTTTTTAGCACAACTTTAGGTTTTTAACTCTAATAGTTGCACTCAAAGATCTGGGATTTTTTTTGTTGGTTTCAGAATATGAAGGTAGACCACTGTAACAAAAAAAAAAAAAAAAAGAAAGCATCGTAGAAACAGAGTAGGAAAATGGTAGAAGCCTTGTGATTGTGCAAACTTTTGTCAAGGTACTTGTATTTCTGTTGTTCAGACTGTATCGTACTTTGAAAAGAAAAATCACAAACTGTTGGTTGAATTGTTTGTGAACTGCTATCATCCAAACTTGTTCAACATAAGGCCAACCTTCTCTCCTTGCCTCTCTTGGCATGTTAATTAAGCTTTTGTGGTCATCATGCCTGCATGCGGCTGATTTTTTGTTCGTTTCTTCTTGCTTCTTTATGTGATATTTGAATTTGAACTTTATTCAAAATCTGTATCTCTTATAAAACCAATAAAACGACATGGATCTAACCCCCACCCAACCAAACGGAGAAGAAGAGAAGCGGTCAAACAAAAACCATATGTCCGACGACATGGGCCTTTTCCCCCAGTTACACTGGTGGTGGCGGTGATCCGCACGTATATAGCCCGCAGCGCCGACCTCTCTCTCCACTCTGGCAAAATGGGCTTCATGTATTGTGCTTCTCTCGGCGGCGTTGCGCAGCAGCAGCCCACGTAGATGCCCTCCTACCTGTGGCTGCGAGTGAATAGCTTTGCCTCAAGTCAACAAGACGTGGCTATGGACGGGATTTTTTTTATTTTTATATTTTTTTTACGATTTTTCAAAAATAAATACTTGGGTAAAAATTTAGCAGATCTAGTCTTATGTCGCCGTTTGTGGGGGATATAGTACCAGGGTACCTCACGAGCGAGCCTGGCAGCCCACCAAAAGGGGGCGGCCCATCTCATCGTTCCGGACCTGAAGACGTGCGGGACAAGTCGGCGCACGGAAGAAGGATCTGGAAGGAGAAGTTCTAGTTGGAATAGGAATTATTGTAAAGAAGGAAAGGATTCTTAGAGATAGGATCGGATACAAACCGACTTGTAACCCTGCCCCCCGATATATAAGGCGGGCAGGGACCCCCTCCAAAACAACGAACCACAACTCGACTCATCAGACAACAACTCAACACGCAATACAACACCCCAAAACAGGACGTAGGGTATTACGTCGAGTCGACGGCCCGAACCTGTATAAACCCCTGTGTCTGTCCATCCTAACCATCTTGCTTCCGATCTTTGCGATCTTCTCTACATTACAAATCACTTCCGTGGGCCACCCCGTGGAAGACTGCCGGAGATAATATCACCGACAGTGGCGCGCCAGGTAGGGGAGAGGAGAGGATGATAGAGTGATATCCGAGTCATGCAGATCACTCTCACTTTCCCCGACTGCTTCTTCAGATCCAACGGCCCTGCGCCGACGAGGCTGATCCACTCCCTTTGGCATCTCAGGCAAAGGAGGGATGGATACAAAGGCAACTCGATCCTGCAAATTTGGGATTCAGTTTTGAGATTACACCCAATGGGTGGAATTGAAATAAAAACAAGAACAAATTGACTAAATACCTCAGGGCGTGGATTTCCCAAGTTGAACGCTGGAGGACAGTCAGTAGTCCTCAGCGACGTTCCAGGTGCGAAGAATTTGCCAAGCCGAGCGGCGGCTTGGACTTTGTCGACGCGCTCGGGGGCTTCGCGCTTGTTGTCCCCCTCGGCGTAATATTCATACGCCGGGTGAGCCCGCTGCTTGAGGGGCTGGACCCGGCGTAGAACGAAGTTGGCTGCCACTCCGACGGCAGACAACCCTCTGTCCTTCAACTGGGTAATAAGACCCAGGAGCTCCCGAACCTGGTCCATTTCACTCTCCTTGGGAAGAGCGGTCCAGGATTGGGAGGGGACAGGACGAGAATCGATTTCTGGAGAGATGGCAGGCGAGTGGTTTCCTACGTAAAACCACTCGGACTGCCACCCCTTATTGGAGGTAAGGAAAGGGATGTCAAAATACTCCCGAGTTCGACCCTCGCGGAGTTGGAGTCCGGCGCCCCCGACTACTAGTGGGCAGTCGGTTCGGGGATAAGGCTTAAGAAGAAAAAGATGAATGAAAAGATTGAAGTGAGGCTCTATCCCAAGATAGGCCTCACAGAGGTTGATGAAGATGGCAATGTGGAGGATAGAGTTGGGATTCAATGCGCAGAGGCAGATCCCGTAGTAATGCAGCAGCCCGCGGAGGAAAGAATGCGCGGGCAAGCCAAGACCACGAAGAAAAAAAGATTCGAACACCACCAAATCAGAGGAGTTTGGGGTGGGGAAAGACTCACCGGCGGCGGCGCGCCACTCGGCGGTTTGCTGATCGGGGAGGACGCCATCCATGACGTGCTGCTCGAGGCGCCTGGTGGAGGTGATGGACTCCCTCCACTCGGCGGCCCGATCCACGGCGACCTCGGCGACGGCCTTGCCCTTGGACGACCGGGCCCTCGCTGGTGACTTCTCCTTCCGCTTCGAGGCTTCCTTCCTCTTGGGCGCCATGGCAGCGATTGGTGCTGGAGAGCGAGGAAGAAGGGTGCGGGAGCAGATCTAGGGTTTTGCTCTGGCGCAAAGGGAACTGGAGCGTCGGGGAAGGCAAATGGCAAGTAAAGGAAGAAGAATGCGGCGGGGATGGCTTATAAAGGAAGGAACCGTTCCTCCCGCGCGCGGCGCGGCGCTTGTCTCGGGAACTCAACCGACGCAGGCACGTCCCGTCGCTTTGAATTCAAAGCTGCGGTAGGGAATCGCGATATCTCGCGATATCTCGCCTTCCGTAAGGCGACCGTTAGGGACGCAACGGATTTTTAGGAATAATGGGCCTAATGGGCTGAAATATAGCACGACCTTTCGGTTCTGTTACGATAATAAATCTGTGGGTTCCTGAGCTAGGGTTCAGGGGCAGAAACCACTCGGTCGTGAGGCTAAAATTAGTCGACGACCAGACTTGATTTTGCAATTAATATTGCGACCTCGCAACTGATTTTTTACGTAAGGCATGCGATATTATCGCTAAATTGACTCAGAAATTTGGGTCAAATGCTGACAAGTATAAGTCTTGTGAGAAGATGGCTTACCATATGGTCAAGCTGAGTCGTGGGACACGACTCGGAAGTCATGCCGAGTTCAAAGAACTTGAGGACAAAATCCTTATAAAGGGGAAACAAAAAAGCCCTTAAAGGAAAAGATTATCTAAAATCCATGTCCAGAGGCATGGGGGCTGAAAAATCAGTCGGAATTCATAGCTTTCAGAGTCTTGACACGATCATACTGAGTCGTAACAAGACTCGGGGGCTACACCCAATGGGTGCACCTGGAGGTGCACACCATTGATGGATTAAGTTCAAAAAGAGATTCATAATATTTATTTTTGACCCTCGACCAGAATATTCTATTCTACTCAAGGCTCGGGGGCTACACCCAATGGGTGCACCTGGAGGTGCACACCATTGAAGATCAAGACACAGATGTGTAAAAATCGAAGATCTTTGGCCGATTTCATTCTAAAATTGCCCAAAGCCCGGGGGCTAAGTGTATTCACTTCGCTGTCGCGTCGTGAAAAAGAGCACTCCTTCCCCTCACTTTGACTGAAATTGAAGAATTGTTTTCAGGAACGTCTGAGAAACCACTCGGATCTTCCTTGAAACCACTCGGATCTTCCTTGAAACCACTCGGATCTTCTTCGAAACCATTCGAATGAGATTTTAGATGGCTTGGAGCACTCGAATCATGCAAGAAAAGATGGAACAATTACAGCCAACGATCGGCCAAGAAGTGCTCGGGGGCTACTGTGGGGGATATAGTACCAGGGTACCTCACGAGCGAGCCTGGCAGCCCACCAAAAGGGGGCGGCCCATCTCATCGTTCCGGACCTGAAGACGTGCGGGACAAGTCGGCGCACGGAAGAAGGATCTGGAAGGAGAAGTTCTAGTTGGAATAGGAATTATTGTAAAGAAGGAAAGGATTCTTAGAGATAGGATCAGATACAAACCGACTTGTAACCCTGCCCCCCGATATATAAGGCGGGCAGGGACCCCCTCCAAAACAACGAACCACAACTCGACTCATCAGACAACAACTCAACACGCAATACAACACCCCAAAACAGGACGTAGGGTATTACGTCGAGTCGACGGCCCGAACCTGTATAAACCCCTGTGTCTGTCCATCCTAACCATCTTGCTTCCGATCTTTGCGATCTTCCCTACATTACAAATCACTTCCGTGGGCCACCCCGTGGAAGACTGCCGGAGATAATATCACCGACACCGTTTGAAGCGGCTATCGCCGGCCCAAACGGCGAAAAGGGTCTCCCCTGACGCTGGTGGGCCCTTTCGCCGTTTGATACGGCTATAGCCATCTGAAACGGCTATAGCCGTTTCAAACGGCGAAAGGTCCCTCCCACCGTGGAAAGGGCTTTCGCCGGCGAGGCTGGGGGCTATAGCCAGCCGTTTCAACTGGCTATATTTGTTTAATTGTTTTTATTTTATACAAAAAAGGTGGATAATTTAATTTATGTTGATTAATAGTTGATATATTTTTCCGCTCGATTTGGTTCCATAATATGAATTGACGTAGTTTTTGACGCATAAATTTTTTTCGGTTATATTTGCAACCGTTTAAATTTTCTACCGTTTAATGTCGTAGATTTCTTTACGATACTTTCTACGTTTCCGGTTAACCATTTTTACCGAAATGCAATAGTTAAATTTTGATTTTTGTGTATGGGATTTTTTTATATGTAAACAAAACGACTAAACTAGTAGAACAAAGAACATTTTTTGAAACATTAGAATTGCATAACCCGGCTTGAATACATAGATGCATTTTAGCGAAATGAAATGATCAGGAGGTAAAGGTGTCGAGCACCTCCTCTGATCTAAACAATATACTACTAGGTGCAATGGCATGTGTACCACATTGATAACGGTATCATGTGCCACTTCTAGTCCTAACATGCCTTTGGGTAATTTAAATCGCCGGGTGTGAAGCCTATGCTTTACTGGGTACAACGGGGATATTTTCCCTTCCTAATGGCTTCAGGGCCAGCTGCTTTTGCACGACGTGCCCTCTCTCTCTTTCTCTCCCTTTCAGCTTCACGTTCCTGTGCCTCTTGACGCTCGACCTCCTTGAACCTCTTGCGGATCTCCTCTTGGTCCTTCTTGCGCTTCTTTTCCCGCTCCTCGTGCATCATTCGTTGCCACCTTGCTCTTGCCTAGGCTGCTTCATGCTCAACATGAGCCTTGTCCTCATCGGACTGCTCTGTATCTAGCCACTGCAAGAAATCACAGAGAGGTGGGGGAGTCTTTAACTCCCCAAAGTAAGAATACGAAACATGAAATGGTTAGAAAAACATGGTAGGGTTAGTGAATACCTTGGCTCTCATGCTGGCAGACACCTTGGGTGGATCATACTCGAAGTTGTCACACATGAAAAATCTCATGCCATAGTAGTCACCCAAGATTTTTGACTGCACAAGCTTGCAAAGGTCACCACAGAAGCACATTGGCGCATGCACCCCTTGTGGAACGGCAACTCTCACCTTCCTCCACTTGAGGAGCTCTGGATCTGAACAAGCCATGGTTTCTAACTGAGACACTGCACAAGTTCAACAGCAATGGCATGCCATATATAATGAATGATTGGGTTGGTCCATAGACCGAGTCCATGATGTTTTGGATGTGTTGTACATAAAAAGAGATCGAATCTAATGCAAGCGGATAAGTTCGCCACGCCGTCTTCAGTGCATGCTCTGCGCGAGACACTGTAACACAGAAAAGCGGCATTGGATGCCTTGCTTCCCCACATTGGATGCCCTAGCCTTGGATGCTATGGTTCATCAGAGTTGTCTGAAAAGCGGCACTGGATGCTATGCATCCATTGTTCATCAGAGTAGTCTGAAAAGCGGCACTGGATTCCCCACATTGGATGCCCTGGCCTGGGATGGTAGGGTTAATAAAGAAAGTCTGATAAATAGTTGAGTCTTTGGATACAAAGGTACATGACTTCATTAAATTAAAACGAATTTGGAATACATGACAAAGAAAGTCATGGTGCATGTAGCAATGTTGCATACACTACGGTACATTTTAATGCAACGTGCTTGCGCCATTCACCTTCAAACTACACAAGTGGCAGTGGCACGCGCGACACATGTATGATGTGCCGACCTAATCCTAACATGCCTTAGGTAATTAAACGGAATAATTAGGACAACTCCATTGAATGGTCCTAGTAATCTCCCCACATAGCAAACTGTGTTGCACCTTCTCCATAATATCCTCCCATCGGCGGCGGAGGAGGGGGCGAAGGCGGCGGTGGCGGCGACGCAGCCTTCTTTTGGTGACAGGGGCAGCTGCAATATGGGTCATTGCACGGCGCCTCCTGTGACACAGCTTCATTCTTGTTGTAATCCTCTTCTTCATAGTGTTGAACTTTGGTTTCTAGATCTTGGATTTGGTTCTGCAGATATTCGATGAACTCATGATGGGGAAGAAGAGGAGGAGGATCGACCCACCTAACGAACCCACAGTTTTCTTCGGCATCAGAAGCCTACATCAAATAACTCGAGTAAGATGGTGAAACTAAGACAACCATAATTAACTGAGGATTATTAGTAACATTTACCCATACTCTTGGGCATTTGAAGAAACGACGACGTGTGGACCATCAAGGCCAACGTCATCAAGCGAAACGGGATGTTGGTCCTCACTATTAACCGGTCTCTTTGCAAGCTCTTCTGCTTGTTTCTTTGTAAGTTCATCAAGTTTCTTCCAAATAAGGTTGAATTTTCTCTCTTGATTCTGGATGCATAGCCGCTTAAATAGTTTCATCAGGGTCTTGTTTTTGAATTGGCTATGAAAGTTGGCACCCATATGCCTCATACACCACCTACTCTTCAAGTCAGGCCACTGCACAGCCCTCTGACGTTCAATGCTGCCATTCTGCATGTCCTCGACTGCTTGTAAAATGCCTTTGTGCCGGTCATGAATAACACAGACATTCGGTACATCCTTAACAATCATCTGCTTCACTCTCTCAAGAAACCAATACCAGCTATCTCCTGACTCTTTCTCCACAAAGGCGATCGCCAACGGCAACACCTGATGTTACCATCGGAACCAATAGCAGTCAGGATGGTTCCTTTGTACCTACCAGTAAAAAATGTGCCATCAATACAAATGACTGGTTGGCAATGCTGAAAAGCCTCAATGAAAGCACCCAAGGCTAGGAATGAACGCTGCAACACCTGCTTGCCTGGTTTCTCTGCACAGGGATAGGTTTTCAAGTCATAGTAACTGTCTTGATTTCTCAAACATATGTTGTGCAGCAAGGCTGGAAGATTGTTATACGATGCTTCATACGTCCCCCATTTCATCTCCATTGCCTTCTGCTTTGCTCTATACGCTTTGTTGTAGCTGATTTTGTAATGAAATTTTTCTTCCACGGCACAAATAATTGATTTTGGCTCGAAGCTGGGATTGTCGACGATCTGAGCATACATGAATTGAGCCACAAAATCTGCTGTAAGGTTGCAGTGATGTGGGTTTAACTTCTCAAATTGGCATTCATGCTCCACCAATTTCGACACCTCCCAGTAATCAGTCCACTTGCCTTTAAATGCATGAACTCTAAAAGGGCAGTTGCTTTACACGCAACACACATCATATACCTTTGGGCTGCTCTTCACCACTCGGAACTGCCTTTGCAAAGATAGTGTAGACCACCGCTTTATGGCTTCCTTAACTTCATCCCCACTTGCATACATTGCACCGACAGAAACCTCATTCTCTCTGTACTCCCAATCCACGCTTCACCTTCATTGACAGTTAGAGCTGAATAGTCATAGCTTGCCCAGTTGCGTGGCACGGGATAACAATCCTCCTCATCTGAAGTGTCTCCCTCCATGGCATCAAACTGCTCTTGCCCCTCCCTCTCAACCTGCTCGACTAACTCAGGGATGTGTTCCCCCTCATCAGCCTCGCCGGTTGGTTCATGGGGTGCGTCTTCACCATCTACCTCCTCGTGTTCTCCATCTACCTCCTCTTGTTCAGTATCTTCTTAGGCAGGATCGGCTGTAATTGCATTGTCGTCATCTTGATGCTGACTGCTAGACCCAATCTTATGATAAACTTGAACAAACAAGACTAGTGGTAAGCCACGCTCGGTAGCTATATTGACATACTCTCTCCAGTTTTGGGTTCCAGCAAGGGGCATCAACTCCCAAAACAGGGGTGTGTCCATTCGAAACCTTACTACAGCCATGACTGACAGCTCAAATTGCTCCCTGTCAAGTCCAAATGCCTTGAATAGCCAGTTGCACACTGAGGTCCAGTTCCTCTCTCTTGCTCGAACTACTTGTTTGGTGAAAGACTTAAATTCGGACAAGTCTACCCCTTCAGGACCATACCTAACCTCCCCAGGCCCATAAAACACTTGGAAAAATAAACTCTCTGACATGCCTGCCAACATTAACCACGACAATGATACCTGTGAGTAACTAACCTTTGGTTTCAATTATACTACCAAAATTTTAACACATTTAGAAAATATACACCGAGAAAACATCTACATATAGTTATATCAAAATTACCACCTACCATCAGTATCTGGGTATCTAAAGAATTTTATAAAACAAAACTACACATTACTAATTACTAGTTTTGTATGACAACGACTACCTAGCTATCTACAAAAATACTAACTACCATATACATATACCTAGTATCTACGTGTACACAGTCTAACTAGCTATCTACAGAATACTAACTACCATCTACATATACCTATAAAAAATTACACCAAAGTATATAAAGCGGTCTAGATGTACTAACTAATTTTTTTCTATTTTCTAGTTCATATAAAATAACTACAGTTAAAACTAAAATCTACGTGTGCACAACTATTTCTAAAACCTAGCATCTAAAATTACACCTAACATTTATAAAACAGTCTAGATCTACAAACTTATTTTTTTCTATGTCCTAGTTCATATAAAAAAAACTCAATTAAACGGAATAATTAAACGGTCTACATGTACTAACTAATTTTTTCTATTTCCTAGTTCATATAAAATAACTACACTTAAAACTAAAATCTACGTGTGCACAACTATTTCTAAAACCTAGCATCTAAAATTACACCTAACATTTATAAAACAGTCTAGATCTACAAACTTATTTTTTTCTATGTCCTAGTTCATATCAAAAAAACTCAATTTAAAACTAAAATCTACGTGTGCACAGGCTGGCTAACTATATCTAAAAGCTAGCATCTACAAATAGCTATCTAAAAACATAAATGAAATTGACTGCAAGGTAAATAAAATTTTACCTGATGCGAAGTGTAGATCTGGCAGAGCTTCGCTGCCCTCTCCTTCCCTCCCCTCCCCTCCCCTCCCCTCCCCTTCCCTCTCCTCTCCTCCCCTTCCCTCTCCTCTCCTCTTCCTTCTCTGGGCGCGGCGCGGCAGGGAAATGGGGGCTGAGAGCCCGCTCTCAGCCGCGCGCGGGTTAATATGGGCGGGGGGGGCCTTTCGCTGGGCGAAACGGCGAGGCCTCGAGCCTTTCGCCGACCGTTACGGCGATAGGACCTTTCGCCGAATGGGGCGGCGAAAGGCTCCGTGGGCCCGTGGCGCCGACAGCTTTTCGCCGGATGGGCCGGCGATTTTTTTGTTGACCTCGGTAACTCCCTCTTGACCGCACCGACGCCGCACCTTTTCCCCTTTCGCCGGATGGGGCGGCGAAAGGCTGCGGTTTTTCAATTTTTCGCCGTTTAGGCCGGCGATAGCCGCTTCAAACGGCGACATAAGACCAGATCTGCTAAATTTTTGCCCAAGTATTTATTTTTGAAAAATTGTAAAAAAAATAAAAATAAAAAAATTTCTATGGACGGATTTGTGCCCAACCTCTCCTCCTTTGCTTTTGCATGCAGTACACATGGCGTCAGCTGTTAGCTGGTGGGTCTCGGCATGCATGCGCGTTGAACGTGGAAGTAAAAAATTCCGTCCAAACTAAAAAAAATTGTGTCTTCTAAGTTACTAATTGTCTAAATCAAATTTCGATTGCACCATCGTATTTTTTTTACAGCGAGACCTTCAAAACTATGTTTGGATTTTTTTACTTGGAACAATTTTTTTTACGTGGAATATTGTTCCATCTAAAGTATTGCCTAAATATATTCATGTGTGGTTTTATTATGGAGATCTTGTCATAAGAAATGTAGTGGTACAATCAAAATTTAATTTTAATACTCCGTTTTGGAACTACAATATTCACTTGCATGCATGCGTCGTGTTCATGCTATAGTAATCACACAAGGGACATGCAAACAAAGCGCGTGCTCGTGCTCCTAAGGAGGAGGTGGGCCGCCTCGGGGTCCCATCTGTATTGGTGGCATGCTAGCAGGCATCTAGGGGGTGTGTGTGGCGTTCGCCGTCTACTGCATGTGCGGTCAGGAGTCGCTCCTGGTTATACAGGCTGCAAAATCTTGTATCCAGAGATGATAATCAAGATATTAAAAAAATTCTATCTTAAATAAATGGAAAATAGACCATGGATACACATATGTTTTTGTGAGTGAATAGACCACGAATACACATATGGTTTGCACAATTGCTTTGCTTACCTAGATCATGTTGCCATGATTATGTTCCTTGTAGTTCAACAGCAGATTATCCCTGTTTGATGACAGTTTGCGGGAGAGAAAAGTGCTGACCTTGGTTCATGTTTGTTATCTTGATAGATTATATTGGTTTTGTCATGCTTAGGCGTTGCATCTATAAGTGATCCTAGATCCTATGGGGAAATGTTTCTCATATCTTGCGCATTCCATCTACCGTTCTCGTTAACATAGACTAGATTGATCTATTAGTAACATTACGTTAGAACCTACACATCTCTAGTTTAACTCAACTCGATTAGTGCTTAGTTAAGCGTAGTGAATCCTTGTTCCGTGGATTGATAACCTCGAGGGAGTACTCTCTTGGAGGAAGAGCTACAGTAGATCCATACACTTGAGGAGGATCTTGGTGCGCGTTCTGCGTGTCAACACGCGTCATGCCATCGCCGTTGTCTCCCTCACCCTTGCGTTGCTTACCTCCTCTGCCTCCAGCGGCTATGCTGCCGTCGGATCACCACAACCGCCCTAACACGGCTTCGCCAGGAAGCTCACTGTCACTCCCCCATCGCCTCTGCCACCCATCAAATGTCGTCCCCTACCCGTCTGGCGGTGCCCCCGCGTGGCCGCACCGACCATCAGGCCACCTCCACCGGGTCTCTGCCACCCTAAGCCCTCCTCAACTGCATCTTGGGCATCACTGGAGATCCCTGGCGGCAGTGCCCCCTCCTCGAAAACCCTAAACCCTAAAAACTGCCGCCTCGACCGCCCGCCACGATCGGCGGCGACCTCATTGTCCCACCTACCCCCACACCGCGAAGCTCGGCTGCGGTAGAGGCGTGAGCATAGTGGGGGAAGGAGAGAGATGTGGGTGATGGGCTGCATCTGCTATTGGGCCAAAAAATCATGTGCGTGTTGAACTATAGTGGGCTTTTAGTGATGGGTTGTTTAATGTCGCTGAAGTGACATATATGAATCACCAATTTGCGAGGCTGCAAAATAGACACACAGTACCATGCGATATATATCACAGCCACACCAGAGGGTTTGTACAACATTAATCTTGGCCTTTAAAAGGCAGTGTTATGACTGGCTTTCAGGCAAATGGATAGTAGAGATGAGACCTCTCATCACAATGTGCTTTAGAGGAAGTAGCTATAAGCTGAAGTGTAAGGCATAGGATTTGGAGGCAACAGGATTTTAGGCACTTGCAGGTGGCGCCTAAAGGCTTAGATCACTTCCTTGGAACAAACACTTTCACTTCCCACTGGCATCAGCTGCCTACAATCAGTTGATCAACCTCGCTCAAAGCCTTGAAACTTTGCCACTCCCAACTGAAGAAGATGTCTAGATATACATTTGGGGCTCACCAATTTTCACTTGCATAAAAGCTTACAAACAGATAATTTGTCATCCACAGGTTCATCCAGTGTTCAAGAGGCTGTGGAGATCTTCAGTTCAGAAAAAACGGAGAGTTTTCATTTGATTGCTACTCAAGGATAAGCTAAGTACTCTTAATATTCTCAGAAAAAGAAATATGGATCTGCATGTTCCTGTGTTGTCCTTCTACGGAATCTTGTTGGTCACTTTTAAGACTTCATATCCCGGCGCAGGATCCATATGATGTAATATCATCTCTACGACAGGTGAACTAGCTAGAAGCTGGGTTTGCACTGGTCATTCTTGTTTCTTAGAGCAAATGAAGACATGTCTTAATGGCTAGCTACAGCTTTGTAACTTTTCTTGGTTTCTTTATTCCTTTCTTTGTTTCTTAACCACACCTGCAAAGGTGCAAGTACGATCCACTATGTAAAAACGCTTCAAAGGAGACACACGTATAGGAGACGCGGTTTTAACCCGCGTCTCCTTTCATATAAAGGAGACGCGGGTTGTGCATCCGCGTCTCCCCTATTTCCTGCCAGACAACCCGCGTCTCCCGTATGACTAAAAAGGAGACGCGGGTACATAACCCACGTCTCCCGTAATACAGGAGACGCGGGTTAACATGTAACGTCTCCCGTATATAAAGTAACTGGAGACATAGCTTTAAAATCCGCGTCACCCCTGCTGAGGAAAACACGAAGCGTTGGTTGCAGGAGACGCGTCCAAGAAAACCGCGTCTCCAACCAATCTCACGGACCCGACAATTTTATCAACTCCAGTTGACCACAGCATCACATCCGCCTCCACCCTTCTCCGGCTCCCGAGTCTCTCTCTCCTCAGTCCGCTCCCTCACGTCTGCCTCCTCGCGCTCACCTGCCCCGAGTCAAACCCTAGACGCCGCCGCCCACCACGAGACTGCTCCGAGCAGATCCGCGACCTCCGCTCTTGATCTCCTCGTGCCCCTTCAGGATCCCCCAGATCCTGACACCCCGAGACCTCCTCGCTCTCACCGCCTCTTCCCCTCGCCGCCGCGTCCTCTACTCCGCTACTGCCGAGATCCGCCCTCCCCTCCCCATCCCCGTCGATGCCAAGCCCATCCCCGTCATCTCCGTGCCCGTGCAACGGCTGTAGCCTAGCATGACGCTGCCACCGCCTCCACAGGCCGCGAGCTTGCAGTCGCTGTAGTGGGGCAGGATCCCGCCACCGATGACGAAATAGTACGAGGCGCCGCCGGTGATGTGGGGCCAGCCCCCGCAGCAGCATACGAGGTGAGTACGTTGTGGATCTGGGACCCGCAGTACTGGATGGATGAGAACTACATCTACGGGTGCTTCGCGAGCACAGGGGAGGTATGCGGTCCAATCTGATGCTGGTTGTGGTTGCGTGTGATGGCCATTGCCATGCTCTTCTCAGAATTTAGGATGTGCCCTTTGCTATGAGTGATTTTGTTGCGAATTTTGTATGACTGCTAAAGATTGAAGCTCCAGGGTATGAGTTCATATGTGACTCTTGAGGAAATGACAAGTGTTGGTTTGGGAATTTCAGGTTGTAAGGCGGCGGCGGCTTGGAAATCCCATCAAGGCCTGCAACAAGACAGAGGAGGTACGTTATGCATTCATACCAATGGTTTTGGCCGGTTTCTCATGTGCCTCATATATGTTGACCTGTAGCCTGTATAAAATACATGGCTTGTAGCTGTGTCATTTTTTACCTTTGTTTTCAAGTGGTACTAACCAAACATAGCTACCTCTTGGGCTTGTGAAGCTAACTGGCTGTAAGTTACATGACTAGTTCTACTAATTTTGTCAAATCCATTTCTTGTATGCATAGACACATATGGGTTGCTAAAGATATGCTGCTGTATTAGTTCTTGTAGTGGTAATTATGACATCAATTCCTTCACCTTTAGTTCATAAAAGCAAAACATTAACTGAACTCAGAGTCAGGATGCCTAAAGCCATCAAGCTAAATACTCACCTCATATACTTGTAAGATCATGACTTGTTTGTATGTCCTCATAGATAGCAAATGTGTTAAGACTGACCTGCTTATGCCTATGTTGCCTTGATCTCCTAAATGCTTATGTTTGGTGCTTATGTTGTAGCCATTCCCCATCTCCTAAATCTATATTGCCCTGATGTATGTTTGGTGCTCTGTTCTTAATTCCAGTAGTTATCTGTGTGGGCCTTCATCATGAATAATGATGCTTTTTCTTTGCTGTAATTCACAAATGAAGTGACTACAATAAGTAGAGTGCAGTAAGGCCATCAGGTAGTTTCTGATGTGTGAAGCTGAGGCCAGAGGAAGGAAGCAAACTGAAAATTGACTTTGCGAATTCATTTTCTAGATTATTTAACTGCCAATTGATTGTTCTATGCAATTTAGTTAATACAGATCTCATATTTTGTGATCTATTTATTTGTGTAGGTGCTAAAAAATTGGACGTGCTGACCAGCCTTCTCGGGCATTAAATCATGGCAAGCCCATTGCAGGGATTCTTTGGTTTGCTTTCTCCATGCTTACATAATTGGATCCTTTACAGCAATAGCAGCAACAACATGTTTCTAGTTACTGAATTGTGAATTCCTTATTGTATTTGCAGCTTGCTGATTGAGAAAAGAAAAGGAGAGTTCATATCCTTTTTGTGTAGGGTGGTCACAAAAGAAAAGGTATTTAACTTGAATGAAAGCAGCCATATCATTTTTGTGTTTAAACATGTTTAGAATTCAGGGCTACCATGAGAGTAAATATATATGCTTTGTGCTTGAGTAATCACTACCCCTTTGAAAAAATAAGCTCTCGATGCCCCTGTGTTGGCAGGCAAATGTGTATGAAGGACCTATCATGCAGTTATGTTTAATTTAGCTTCTGAAGGTAATTCATTTCCTGTGTCATCTCAGGCTGCACCATACATTGACTGGATTTTTTTAACATGTGTGCATCTCAGGCTGCTTTAGTCTTAACATAGCTTATGGTTGTTTTTTCTTCATTCTTGCAGCAGCAGGACTCTATGAAAGCTAAAAACCGTAAGGCCTTCGCTTCAATGGACTTTGACATGGACCTTGGAGGACAGTTCTCGTTCTCAGATCATGACAGCATGTAAGTGGCATCTGTAATTTTAGTTCAAGGCATCAAATTTTTATGTAAGACATATAAGACATGTTTATGTAACCTTTGTAGCACAATCTGGTTAGTGCCAGTAGATATGTATGCAGGTCATGCTTCTTGGATTTGTACTTCTTGGACAGTCTCTTAAAGAAAGTGCAAGGCTTAAGGCATCCAACGATATGAATGAGCTCATAGTAAGTATTGTTTCTGTAACATAATTTTAGCTGAATATCTGAATAGAAATTGTTCTTATATAGACCAATTCCTGAAAACCAAAACACATGCTGCTTTTGCTCCTAGTGCAAGGCTTAAGGCATCATGATTATTGTTTCTGTAACATAATTTTAGCTGAATATCTGAATAGAAATTGTTCCTGCTGTTGCTCCCTGGAAAAGACAAGTAACGAGCATTGTCTCTGTAACAGTGCATGTGTTTTGTTTGTCACCAAAATTCACCTTCCAGCATTTCTATTATTAATTCAACTTGACTTGGAACTTGCATCTGAATTTATCTAGTTGGCAGGTGTTGGAAGAGGATCAACTTGTGTGCTATGTTTAGTTTCCAAAATTTTCTTGTTACAATCACCCTAAATCCATGTTTGACAATGTGTGCAGATAGCAAAGCTTGAAAACAAAGCTATTCTACTGCATTTTCATGTTATTTCTGTTTGTATGAAACTGTTAGTAGTTCTTTCATGTATTCTTATGCACAGTTTTGTTTGCTTGCTTTGTACAAATATGAAGGAGTCGAATGGAATACAAGAATGAAGCTGGCGACTTACTAAGAGAAGTATGCCATCTTTATGATGTTGTCCAAGTAAGTCTTTTGAGATGTTTCCTGCTCGTCTTTTGAGATGGACATTACCAGAATGCCATGTTGTGCTTTTTCTAGAGCTCCTGCTTGTCTCTTGGAAGCAAAAGCTATACTCTGCTGGAAATAAGGCGTCAGAATAGTAGTGTCCTTAGATAATAGTGGATTTGTATGACTTCAACAGATTAGGACTGCATTTGTAATATATAGTGGATAAAGCAAGTGGATCTATGATGTAAAGAATGGATAAAACATGTGTATTTGTTATGTATATAAAAGGGTATATTTTCTCATCTTTTCTTTTTTTTTGTTTTTTTATTTTATCATAGGAGACGTGGGTTGCCAACCCACGTCTCCTATGAGACCCTCATAGGAGACGGGAATTGGGCAAACACGTCTCCTGCAGGGGTAATAGGAGACGCGTTTTTGCCAATCCGCGTCTCCTATAAAGGGGTCCATAGGAGACGCGGGTTGGAAAAAACGCGTCTCCTGTTACCCCTGCTCATAGGAGACGCGGAAAATCCGCGTCTCCCACGTCGTGTAAAAGGAGATGTAAATTTGGAGACGCGAAAAAACCGCGTCTCCTATGGCTCTTAACCCGCGTCTCCTTAGGAGGTGCCTTACATAGTGATCCTTGTGCGTGAATACGGCGGAAGCAGGCGCAAGGAGCAAATTTGGATGCACGTTGCCCCGTGAGGCCGTGACAAGGGCCTAGTAGTCGGCACTGCCGATCGAGTGCGTGCATGAGAGATGGATAGAGCTAAGGCACGCTAGATTCTAACTTGGCTGATGGCGTCAGATCGACAGCAGTTTGGACATTGGAGGCCTGTAGTCAGCCACAATTCCTGACCCAAAAAGATGAAATTCAACTAGATCCACGTGGACAGGGTCCCGGACTGAATATTAATTATTAACATATACCTAAGCATATAACTGCAGTAAGTGAGAAACAGGGATATGCAGATCTTAGTACAGAGTACAAATGCCTGCATGACGCAATTAGACACTACTGCTTGTCTACCAAGAAGATTTTGGGGTCTAAAGCGCTGTGCACGTTCTCTTATTAATTGAATCTAATGTCAAAGTGAAAATTTCTTCGATGGATTGGCCATTGCAATTTGAGGCCATCTCTTCACTTTCTCAATTGACTACATTAGTTCTTTTCTGTTCATTTTTTGTCACTAAGATACGGTAAGCATCACTTTTGATTGAAGCCAGTGACTGTGCAGCGAAAATCATGTGCTTAATTTGGTGAGGTGATTCTTTTTTTTTTTTTGATGAAACCGGTGAGGTGATTATGAATAGCCCGTATTATTAACGGTTGGACAAAAGTTGTATGTGCGCAGACACGGTATCCTGTCCCTCATGCCATACATTAGTTACATAACAAAGGAAGGTCAACTAAGCATTCTTTATCCAGAGATATGCGGGCAATTTAGTTTATTCTGTTGTATTTTGTTTAATTTAATTTTGGATCAAACATTTCAAACTTAAAAACTGATAGGAAGGTCCGCTATCTCCTGACCCAGACAGTGCATCAACGTATGGGCACGCGGACTGATGGAACAGCTTTGGCCAGATGATCAGCCAAGTCCCCAGGCATGCATGCAGCCCGGTTCCTTGTGGCAGTTTTTAGTATGGTCGGTGAGCAAGCGTACCAAAACATGGCCACAGTGATCACTGGAACTAGAAAATCCATCCGACCTGCAAATCATGGCGGCATCGCATGGTTCTGTTTGTGGATTCCTGATGCCACTCAAGCCTGAATGTCTGAGAAGGGTAGCTCGCTCATGTGCTCCATCTAATACTCCGTAGGACAACATACAGTGCAGAGAGGACATTTTATAGCTTGGCATGCCTGGTGCTACTTGTACCATCATGCAAATAAAAAGTCAACTACGGAAAAATGATCAACCTTGGCATAAGTATAATACATACACTAGATAGAAAATTCGTACATCCATTGTTATCATAAATTAAGCATCAATCATGCACTACTGGGTATGAGTACGTATGGGCACATTTATTGCCCGCTCGTAACTGCGACAACCAATTGATCAAGGCGGCATAAGGCCAGTCTCAATGGGAGTTTCATAGAGAGTTTCATGGAATTAATTGATATGACACATCAGCAAAAATGCTGACTTGACAGGGTCATTTACGAGGAGAGTTTCATAGGATGTGATGGGAGTTTCATCCCATGAAACTCTACTGGCACAGTTACCTAGTTTCCAATCTAGGTAACTGTGTTCACGAAACTCCCACTGAGACTGGCCTAACTGCCTTCCCTCCGCTGCCCCAGGCCCTCCCGGAAGTCGTTAGGCCACCCGCAATGATCTGCGAAGACAACGGCCGCAGCTCGCACGTCTTCCCCTCGTCGCACGCCGGCGGCCACCACTTCTACCAGCGCTGGCGACGGCGGCCACGGCAAGCAACCGTCATAGCGAAGACGACGACCTCCTACCTCGGTTCCTCCCCGCACTGCGCCGTGTAGTCGAGCGCCGCTCTCCTGTCCGTAATCCCGCCCCGGTCCTCGCCTCCAGCATGGGCCTTGTCGTGCCTCCGCCTTGCCTGTGTAGTCGTGCAGATGATCTGGGCGAGTTGGGGCCTGGAGACTGAACAGGGTGGACGAAGAGAGGCGGAGGGAGACGGGCTGGGTGAGCGGACTGCGGACGAAGAGAGATGGGGCACATGGGCGGGGCCCGCTCGCATGAAAAGGCAGCGCTATCGGCTCTCGCCAGGCCCAGCGATAGCCGCTTCTTCTCTTCCCTCCACGCAAGACAAAAATCTGACGTGGCTCGCTTATAGAGAGCAGCTAACGGCTCGTTGGCCACGCCCTTAGAGATCCCGGCACCGACAACCCCAAAAACCCGTACCGTAAAGCCTGCAGCCTTGACCACCCGCCGCGGCCAGCGGCGACCGGCGACAACCAAAAAGAAACATTGTAGAAACAGAGTAGGAAAATGGTACAAGCCTTGTGATTGCGCAAAATGTTGTCAATGTACTTCTATTTTAGACTGTGACATATCGTAGTTTAGGAAAATCTCAAAACAAACTCACGAACTTTTCGTTGAATTGTTTGCGCGCTGCGATCATCCAAAAACTTGTTCAACATAAGACATTAAGGCCAACCTTCTTTCCTTACCTCTGTTGGCATGCTAATTAAGCTTTTGTGGTCATCATGCCTGCATGTGGCTGATTTTTTGTTGGTTTTTTCGTGCTTCTTTACGTGATATTTGAATTTGAACTTTTTTCATAATCAAAATCTGTATCTTAAATACAACCAATAAAACGACATGGGCCTAACTCCCGCCCAATACACCAACCCAACAGAGAGGAGAAAAAGCCGTCCAACAACATGGGCCTTTTCCATTCGTTCCGCGAAGCCCAGCAACATCTCAGACTGGGCCCAGTTAGCCCCACAGCGCCGACCTCTCAAAATGGGCTTCTCGTGTTGTGCTCCCTATGGTAGCATCAGCCCAGCAGTATCCAGCCAGCAGAACAACACGGCCGTAGCACAACCCATGTAGATGCCTTCCGAAAGTTTTTTCTTCTTCACCTCGCAACGTTTGAGATTTGTGCAAACCATTATCACCCGTTAGACCTATAATCTTAAAACACCCACCTCCTCCTGCCCCCATCAGGCCATCACGCCGCCATCGCCGTCTCTCCCAGTGCGTCGTCACCGGCCCGATGCGTGCCGCGGCGCCCGGCCTCAAGCTTACCGTCGCCGTCGACGCCGAGCTCGAGCTCGCCGTCGCCGTCGACCCTGGCCTAAGCTCGTTCGTGCCCGCCGCTGTCGAGCTCATCGCCAGTCCTTGCCCCCCGCTGTAACCACGCCCGAGCTTGACGTCGGCCGAGGTGCGTCGGCACTCGCTCGAGCTCGATGCCTGTTGACGCCCACTATAACCTCGCATTGACCGTCAACATTTCGGTAAAATGAGGATAATCATACCATGTTCCATATATAAATATGTTTGTACTGGCTAATTTTACAAGTTTTGGATGAGTTGTGCCTACAGGACAAATCAGGAGAAACCAGGGCCAAACCTGGCACAGAGCCAGGCAGTCCGGCCTAACCCAGGCCGACAGTTGGCGCTGTTAAATGACACACTTTTACCCCTGTTTAACTTCGATAATTCCATGAATTTAATATCTAAACTATTGATCATACCTCATAGCCGGTACGTTTTCGTATATGCATGTGTTTTTGGAGGATTTTGGTTTATGCAGGATAAATGATAAATTAGAGACGAATATGAGATAAATTCGAGACAAGTGAAAGACGAAGGCCGGAAGTCCGGATGAAGCAGGCCTACTAGGTCCAGGCGCCCAAGCCATGGACTTGAAGCCCACTCATGCCCGGATGCAGCCCACCAACCTCCAAGATTGCTTAAAGACTAAGCAAATGAAGATAAGATCAAGTTACTTCGGGATGAAGGCAATTCAAATGGAAAGTCATCAAGAGGCAATCTTATCCCGAAGCAAACGACGTCCAGGGCCCACATGCACAGAAAGGAAGACTCCAGAAGCATCAAGGAAGCTTGGGGAGAAAGTTGAGCATGAGAGGGGCAAGGAAAGGCCCAGGCCGCGCGGCTCAGACCCCTCTGGCCGGCCGGCCTGAGGCTTTCCTTCGCCGCCTCACCTTCCCCTTTGACCTAGGGTTTCTCAAGGCTATAAATAGTTCACCTTTCGGCCGCACCCCATCATTCGAAGCAGAAGCCAAAGAACTTGAGGGACATCCATCTACGGAGAGCTGAGGGCCGTGCAGTTGTCTAGAGGCTAGCCTAGGCTAGGCTCTAGCCGGCGGGATCACCCTGCGAGGAAGATCGCGCCGGAGTTCTGGAGCTAGGAGTCACAAGAAGGTATGGCCACGGTTGTGATCTTGTGATGTATAATCATTCATGGTAAAGTAATAGATGTGTTCCGATTCATTTGTGATCTGTTGCCTCCTTCTATGATTTCATATTCTCTCGAGTTTGCTTATTCCAATCTATGACGCGCATAGATTGATTAGGGTGTTCTTGTAGCCATGGTGGCTAGAGGTGCATACTGGATCTATCGAGTAGTATGACACGAACTTGTATTCGTGCCTGTGTGTTTACTACGCTGATAGGGAGCATCGTGACAGGGTGTGACCCGTGTAAGGTGGTGATCCTCGGGAGTTAGACCGGAGGGTAGAGATTTAAAGATGCATTGAATGAGAACTATGTTTTGCTTACCAATCTAGATAGAACTACAACATATGCATAGGCTAGGCTTTATCCTAGATGAGTTACCTCTTGTTCGTAAGTGTTTATGCTTGATCATATATTCACATCATCTTGCAACTTGATCAATGTTTCTCGGTGCATAGTTAATCTAGGGTTTGTGACCTTGTTTCCACGGATTGATAAACCTTGGGGGAATACTCTCTTGAGGGAAGAGCTACAATGATCCGTGCGCTTGCGGTGGATCTTGGCGTGCGTTTGCGTCGCCAACGCCGACCGGCCTCCCCTGGCCAAGTATGGCCACGTCACTGATCCACAAGCTAAGTTAAGCATCCAAACTGATCAGGAGACGTGCACTTGATGTCGGTTTGATCCAAGGACCCGAAAGGCTTAGAGGGGGAAACGCATGGATTGAACGGCCTACAACTTTGGATTTCTGGACAGCCTCAACCGAACGCAACCGTCACCGACCTCAAGAAGCAATCAGGAGCGTCCATGATGAAGGCGGTTGCTAGGGGGACCAGGTGTAGGCCGATCGGCCTACACCAGGCTGGCCGGCCCCCTGCTGCCTCCTCACGCGACCATCTTCGGCGTGGAAGTTAAGCAGGTCGGTAGCGTGACGGTTACAGTGACTACCAACCTTGGGAGGCTATAAAAGGCCACCTCCTCTCCACTCCAAGACACACACCATACTTCTCAAGTCTACACTTGAAGGGAGCCCTTGTATCTTTTTCGTTTCTTAGATTAGGATTAGAGTTGGGAGTAGAGTCGAGTCGAGCTTAGTTCGGATCTTCGGAATCTTCGGAGTTCTGATAAAGCTCTTGTATCCTTTCCTTCATTTGAAGAGTTTATCAATATAATTACTTTCTTTCTTCAGAGTTTAAGTTTATCTTATATCTTTCTATCTTGCTCTTCTTTTAGAGTAAAGATCTTGCTCTCTTTAGAGTAAAGTTCTATCCCCTTTAGTCTTAGTGTAGAGTTTAGTTTAGCTCTATCGGTCTTTATATCGTGGGTTTGGTCGCCTTGACCGGGCCATGCAATATTCGTCTATTTTTGATGTTGCAGCGTAGTGCATGACTGGTTTCAACCTACCATCAAACTTTGATCCTAATCCAGAACGCATTGGAAGAGTAGTGCGAAGGAGATACATTCCTCCTCAAATTTCACTTAGCTCAAGCAACACATTCGAGTCATCATCCGACTCCGAGTCCAAACCAGATTCAGGTTCATCGTATTGTTCAGCTCTAGAGTCACCAGAGATAATGGCTCAGCCGAAGAAAAGACACTCCGTGAGTTCTCAGCCCCATCAGGCAGAAACTTCTCGGGACTGTCGAATGCACATGAAGGCGCATTAGAGCTGAGATCTGGCCTGGTCAACATGGTCCAGGCTAGCCCTTTCTGCGGAAAGGCGATCGAGGACGCCAACGCTCACCTTCGGAGCTTTCTGGAGGTGTGCAACACTATTAATCCCAATGGCACACCGATCAACAACATCCGCCTACAACTCTTCCCATTTTCCTTGCTTGGGAAAGCCAAGGAGTGGTTCTATACCAACAAGGCATCTTTTGAAGGATGCTGGCAGACTTGCGCAGACGCATTTCTGACCCAGTACTTTCCGGTGGGCAAGACCAACGCCCTCCAAGGAAAAATCACTAGTTTTCAGCAGCTAGACGGAGAGTCAGTCCTAGAAGCTTGGGAGCGACTGCAAGAGTACGTTGCAGCCTGCCCCCACCATGGTGTGAAGATTGGTTGATCACTCAAAACTTCTTCCACAGCCTGAGTCGTCGGTCGCAAGTGCTCATGGATGCAGCTGCAGGAGGAGCCTTCCTCTCGCTTGATGTAGACACAATGAAGGCACTGATCGAAAAGATATCCTCACATCAGAGTTGGGTGGGAGAGAGACAAGCTCCTCGCACAAAGGGAGTACACCAGATTGACTCCGTCGATATGCTGGCAGCTAAGATGGACCTCCTCTTGATAAAGATGAAATCTATTGGTAAGGAGATGAATCAAATCATGGAGAAAAGAATCAAATGTGAAATGTGTGGAGAAGCAGGACACTCGGGTGACAGTTGCCCGATGACGCAAGAGGAAGCCTACTTTATCGGAAACAACAACAATTTAGGCTTCCGTCCACAATAAGGTTGGAATTCTAAGCCCAATTTGCCCTTCGGCCAACAGTAAGGTAATAGCTCTAACAACGGTTTTCAGCCGTCGTTGAAAGATATCTGGCATGGCCAAAAGTAAATTAACGATAGCATTAGCAAGAAATTTCTTGCTAATGATAAAGTTATGGAGTCAATGGCCTCCCAGATAGAAGCTTTTAATTCCATTGTTAAGAACCAGCTGAGCTTCAACAAAATGATTGAAACTCAAGTAGGTCAGCTGGCCGCATCTTGTCCTAACCCCAACGCGGGGAAGCTACCCGGGCAACCAGAGGTTCCCTTCAAGGAAAATGTTAGTGCGGTGACCACGCGGACTAGCAAGTCCACGCGGGATCCACACAATCTTCAAGATGCAGGGACCCAACAGAAGAAAGCTAGTGACACCGAGCTAGCCGCTGAAGAGGAAGAGGATGAGGAACCCATCCCTGTCTCGAAGGAGGGGAACGAGGCACCAAAAGTCTCCAGCGACAGCCGTGATCCCATTTTCCTTCCGTTCCCAGAACGGAGGAGAAGACCGGTGGCCGACGAGCAGTTTGACAAGTTCGTCGAGGTAATCAAGAAAGTATACATCAATATGCCACTTTTTGATGCTTTACAGGTCCCTACATATGCCAAGTACATCAAGGATATACTTAGCAATAAGAGGACTCTACCCACAAGAGAGACGGTGCAGCTAACCGAGGGATGTAGCTCTACTATACTTGGGCCCCGCCCAAAGAAGAAGAAAGATCCTGGCTGCCCCACGATTTCATGCTCAATTGGGGGCCAAGATTTTGACAATGCCCTATGTGACTTGGCGGCGAGCGTCAGCGTCATGCCTAAGGTAGTCTTTGACCACCTTAAACACATTTCGCTTGTCTCTACGCCCATGTGTTTGCAGCAAGCGGATCAATCGGTCCGCTACCCCCATGGAGTCGCAGAAAATGTTCCGGTCAAGATCAGGGATTTCTTCGTCCCTGTGGATTTTATCGTTCTTGACATGGAAGCCAAAGCAAAGAACTCTCTCATTCTTGGGAGACCGTTCTTGAGTACTGTGAATGCAAACATTGACGTGGGGAAAGGGACCATTCAACTTAGTACCGAAAATTTCTCCTTCCGTCCTAAGGAGACCCCTCAACAAGTCAATATGGTCGGAGAAATCGTACCCAGAAATCTCAGGATGCCAACCATAGAATCACTCATGAAGATGGTGGAAGCCTTCGCCGTCAAAGAAAAGAAAAGGCATGACCGCTATCATGCACGGCGAACGATATCGAGAGCCAAAGCTCTGGAAGAGCAAGCAAAGCGCAATAAGGCGGTTGAATCCAAGCCCCGTCCGGTCCGAAAGGAATGGCGGGTAAAAGCAGACCCGAACGAAGAATCGGAAAGTTCCGCTCAGGATATAAAACTCGAGCCCTCGCCATAGGGTATGTGGTACGTATCCATGCATTGCATGTAGAATAGGTTTTTTTCTTTCCTTTCATTTCAAGTCTTTCATTTAGCATGGCATGTTTAATTTTCGAAACTCGCATCCATATTTTGATTATGCATTGTTTAGCATATAAAATAAATTCGGCCAAAATTCCAGGTCGGCCGGGCCCACATGTCATCAACCATGGCTAGATCACAGCAGCAAGGAACCAACAATCGTGCATGGGCATAACACGAGGAAGATGGAGAAAATGGGGCAGGCCACCAGGCCGTTCGGCTCCACCAAGGCCGGCCGGCCTCTCTCCACCGCTCCTGTCCATCTTCACCTACCAGAGCACGTTGCACAGAAATAGACCACCGACGTGCAAGATGGGCACCAGCCGTGCCAGATGGGGGCCGATCGGCCCCATCCAGGCCGGCCGGCTGCCCCTGGTGCCCCTCTATGAAAGCCAGAGTCCAACACGTCGAGCAACTCGCCCAAGTGCAGGTATGCAAGCATCCTCAGCGCTGCACTCTTCCCTTGCTCTAATTCTCGAAAATCTCTAAGCAAGATTAGAGTGCAACCACAAGAAAATTCTGCTGAAATTAATCTTTAAATTCTTGTGTGAACAAACCCCTTCCGGCTGAACAAGAACATTTGTGGTGGTTGATTCCCCACAAGAACGACTAACCGAGTTGTGGTGATTAACCTCCCACAAGAACGCCTAACTGCTGACTGCCTAACCCTTGATTTCCTTCGGGTATTGTAGAGCTAATCTTTTGCAGGAATCATGTGGACTAAGGCGAAAGCGAAGGCACGAGGAGTGGTGACCAAGCTAGGCTCATCAAGTTCAGGGCGATCCCGAAGCTCCTCTGCTTACCGGGAAACTATGTCTGTTGATTCATCTCAACAAGACACAGTGTCCCAGGAGAGCGAGAGGCAAGATGTGCCCCGGAACAGGCTCCGTATCCAGATCATGACCCGGGTTGAGCACATCGTCGCCAGGACATGAAGAAGAAAGAGCGACGCTTGACAAGCTCCAGAACCGCGTCTTCAGCCACGCTAAGTACTTCGACGCCATGCTGCTAATCAAGACCGGTCTCGGGGAGACACGGAATGGGCATTCAACAATGCCGGATGGCAAATCTTCTACCCCGTCTCAGAAACAGGTTCGCATTTTCTGACTATGGAGTTTCTGATGAGTTTGAAAGTTGAGGTTCTTCCCAATGAGACAAACATCCATTTTCGGTTTTTCAATGAGGATTTTATCTTGAGTCCGAAACAGCTCAGTGAGGCTCTTGGTTTCCACAAGAGATGCATCATTGACGCTGACCTCTTGGTGACTAACCACTGGTACAACCGTGCCCAATGGTGGGATAGCATCACGAGTGAGCCTCTCTATGGGAAAAACAACATCACTTCTATCCATAACCCCACACTTCGCTTTCTGGCAAAATGGATCGCCATGGTGGTCCACCCGCGCGCTGATTTGCGTCTTTGCCTTTTTCCTGATTTAGAGTGCCTTTATGCCATAGTGAAGAAAATTCATTTCCCACCTGTCATGAGTATGCTCGATGACTGGCAGTGGTTAGTCACTAGCCGAGCCACGATTGACATAACCTCGCTGGTCACCCGCATTGCCACCCATGTTGGTGCTTTGCAGGGCGCTCAAGTTTCCTTCCTACCCACTTCACAGGAGTATCAATCTTGCATCGGTTTAGACCATTTTACCCAGGGCCACTTAATTCGCGAGGGCCCTGGCCATAATCTTTTTATGTGCTACCCCGGTTTCATCGATGAAGTCGAGCTCCCATGCCTGACTCTCTCGCTGAAATCGGTGAAAAGTCTAACCTTGCAGCTTCAGAAGGAAGGAACCTGCTCACCACAGTGTTGCTAGGACCCATGACACGTGGCAGGCGCGCCAGACACGATAGCGAAGCCGGAACATTTACCGCACCTCAGCCCAAGTACCACCAGCAGCAGCAGCCCGAGTACCACCACCAGCAGCAGACCGGGTACCCCACTGCCCATATGAACTTCGAGGAAACGTTCGACTACTACCAGGAGACAGGGTATGGACTGCAAGTTAGACCATATGCGTCCGCCAGGTATGACTACGAGAACCCGAATGCCCGGGGAATCTCGGAGCTCAATGCCAGGCTGGACACGGTGAGCTTACAACAGTAGGAGATAAGCGACAACCTCGCTCATAACACCGACCTCACCCAGCTGAACTAAGGGATGACCACATCCCTCCAGACCGACCTTGACGGTTTCTTCAGCTACATGCACTACGACCTCAACCAACACTACCAGTGAGCTTCGTCAAAGCTTGGGGGAGTCCCTGATAAGTTCGGAAGTACCCCCGTTGCCTTGCATTGCCTTGCCTTGCCTTGCTTTGTTTTGCCCTGCCTTGCCATGATAAAAAATAATAATAAATAATAAAATAAAAATAATTATAGCCTAAATAACGTTGAATAAAAGCTCCAAAAAGTCTTTATGTATGGAAGTATGGTTGATAACCTTGGGAATGATGAATGGTTGCTCTGTTTATGCCCTCTAAGTGTATCGTGCTTAATCCTTTACTCTTCGAGTATTTGAGTTCGTTGGCATTTAAGGATCCATCATGATTAAACTGTGGGAGTAGAGCACATGTTCATTGTCTAAGTTGTTGTGAGTTTTGATATGGTTTGCTTCGAAGTATAACTGCATGCTTAGAAAGGAACCTCTCGAAAGTTTTTATTAAAAAAAATGTTACATGGTAAATCTTCCCAGATGGTTTAAATGTCCTATCTAGAGCCTAAACAGTTATATCTCCTGAGCTACCATATGCTATCTTGAGTTGCTTTGAGTCTTGTCGAATGGTGAAGTCCGCTTGCAGAAGGCACTTGTCGTCTACCGGTCTTTACATCATACATTCACCTCATTGATAGCCTCAAAGATGTCCGACTATTCAATTTCCCGCTCCGGGGTTGATGTCCACCATCGCTGACATACACTCGCAGCATCCCCATCACCAAGCTCATCCCAAAGGTCCTCAAAAACTCCATACAAAGTTGAAATCCTCTCTGTTACCAAAATGAGAGAAGAGATACATTGAAAAAAAGAGAGAGTTGGAGACAGATGCTCCAACAAAAAGAAAAAAAAGAGAGCATCTCAAAACTATGAGAGAGAGAACAAGGAGTCCCAAGACCGTTGAGCATAAACACCTTCTCCCTCTCCACTTGAAAACCCATGAATTCCAAAGGCCAGAATTCGACGAGTGCCATCGCTTGCGAACCACTCTTCAACTCGACAAACAAGTAACCAAGGTATGCCTCTTTGTCCCTTTCTATAAACTCCACTTCAGCCTTAGAGTAGGAAGAGTTGGTCACTCTTGACCAAAAGTGAGGATTAAACACATTGAGTGACTCGAGAGTACCATCGAGGAATGATTCAAACCATCTTTTGAAAAACTTATATCTCCGAGATGGAACCTGAAAAGCTGCAGGAAATACTATGAAGATGACCGTTCAGGTTCCCAACAGCCCAAGACGTAAACTTATGCAGCCTCACGTTGAACCATGGTATGAGTTCTCTTCTATGCCAACTTATTCAAATGATTTGTTGAGTTTTGGCTTGAGCACAAGATACCTAAAGGGTATACACATTGAAGCAACTCCTGACCCACCGAACCTAGAGTTTTAGCCTTGCTCGAGGACGAGCAAGAGTTTAAGCTAGGGGGCGTGTTGACGGCCACTATAACCTCGCAGTGACCGTCAACATTTCGGTAAAATGAGGATAATCATACCATGTTCCATACATAAATATGTTTGTACTGACCAATTCCACAAGTTTTAGATGAGTTGTGCTTACAGGACAAATCAGGAGAAACCAGGTCCAAACCTGGCACAGAGCTAGGCCGGCCGGCCTAACTCAGGCCAACCGGCCTCCCCTGGCCAAGTCTGGCCACGTCACTGATCCACAAGCTAAGTTAAGCATCCAAGGTGATCAGGAGACATGCACTTGATGTCAGTTTGATCCAAGGACCCGAAAGGCTTAGAGGGGGAAACACATGGATTGAAGGGCTCACAACTTCGGATTCTTGGACAGCCTCAACCGAACGCAACCGTTACCGACCTCAGGAAGCAATCAGGAGCGTCCACGACGAAGGCGGTTGCCAGAGGGGCCAGGTGTAGGCCGATCGGCCTACACCAGGCCGGCCGACCGGCCCCCTGCTGCCTCCTCACGTGACCATCTTCGGCGTGGAAGTTAAGCAGGTCGGTAGCGTGACGGTTACGATGACTATCGACCTTGGGAGGGTATAAAAGGCCACCTCCTCTCCACTCCAAGACACACACCACACTTCTCAAGTCTACACTTGAAGGGAGCCCTTGTATCTTTTCCATTTCTTAGATTAGGATTAGAGTTGGGAGTAGAGTCGAGTCGAGCTTAGCTCGGATCTTTGGAATCTTCATAGTTCTGGTAAAGCTCTTGTATCGTTTCCTTCATTTGAAGAGTTTATCAATATAATTACTTTCTTTCTTCAGAGCTTACGTTTATCTTATATCTTTCTATCTTGCTCTTCTTTTAGAGTAAAGATCTTGCTCTCTTTAGAGTAAAGTTTTATCCCTCTTTAGTCTTAGTGTAGAGTTTAGTTTAGCTCTACCGGGCTTTATCTCGTGGGTTTGCTCGCCTTGACCGGGCCGTAAGACGCCTTAGGGAAGACGGGGATTTCTCTTGACAGGCTTCAAGAGAAATCTTAATCATCGAGTGCAGACGTGGTGTCTGGCTTGTTGATTAACTAGGAAGTGTGTTGCACCCCACGAAACTGCAGTGGTAGGCGGCAGGTGGTGACAGCCCTGTCCGTCCTTCATAGTCACCATGTTCGAGTGTACTCATAACAGTAGTGCTGAGCCCGGAGAACCCCCTCTTTCACCCCGTTCTGAGGTTCTCCCATTCTAGCCGTCGAAGCGAGCTCTGTTCCCGATATCTAAGCTAGAGTCTAGGTTAAGGTTAGAGTGCCTTTTGCTCTGAGTTAGGAAGTGTCTAGGTCCGGTCTCTCCCAACATCTTCCCATTTGTTTAGAATTAGGTGCTCCTGTGTCACTGGTCTTTTAGACCTTCTATCCGGTCATTTATTTGACCATTATCCCCAAACCTTAGAGTTTGTGCCCCTGGGTTTTGTGGCTTGATATTTCTAGCAAGATATATCATTTCATTCCTCAATACACTTTAATTAATCTGCTTCCCTGCGAAAATATAAATACGATACCCTGGGATAACTCCCTAGGTGAAGTGCTACAACGAGATATATTCTGTGCGCTTGCAGAATCCTTTTGCATACATCGATATATCTTCGCGCTCTTGAAGTGTTGCTCAAACGTGATGCTAAGGAGTGCCAACAATGCCGCCCCTCCGCGTCCCGCTGTCCCTGGCCTCGCGCGGCCGGCAGCAGTGCGACAAAGGACGAAGCGCCGCTGCTCCCGCCCCCGCGGATGCCTGTCGGAGCACCGTTGCTGGCGCGTTGCCGCTCCGCCGGCCGACCATGGAGAAGACAGTTGAGCACCTTTTTTTTAGAAAATGTTGGCTGTGAAATAATTAAGGGATTCAACTTTTTTTTAGAAATGTTGAAATATTGAGGTTCCATATTTTTTTTAAAATGTTCGTTCAACATTTTAAGAAATGTTGGTCAACTTTTTTGGAAAAATGTCGAGGTTCAACATCTTTGAAAAAATGTAGGTCCAACTTTTTTTTGAAAAAATGTTGGTCAACATTTTTATTCAGCAATTTTTCTATGAAATGATGAATGGGCTATTCTTAGATGTGATTTGGTGGAATTTATAGATGAGTTGTTTAACCATCTTGGGCAAGATATATAGGAGGCCCCCCACTTCACCCACACACGGTCACACCTGCTCCCAAGACACACCGGACTCCTGAACTTTGGCGAGTCACGAGCATGGTACTAAATAACGTTTAGCGGTGTGGTAGAGGATTAGTGTCGGTGTAGCGGATCGCGGATATCGGGTGTTGTATGGGATAATAAATATAGTCAAAATTTAAGAGCAATATATGGATATTAACATCAAGTTTCCTTTAAAAAATATAGAAAAACTTAATTAGCCATTACATTTCATGTCAGAATCAGAAACAAGTATTACTAAATAAATATAAAAACTTGTTATCTCAGGTCTGCTACCTTGTAGCGTAGCGGCAGAGGACTGCTACCACTATAGCGGATGCTATTATGGGTGCTAGCACTATTTAGTACCTTGGTCACGAGTGAATAGCTTTGCCTCCCGTCAAGATCACTTGTATCCAAACATTGATAATCAATATATTAAAGAAATATATCTATCTTAAATAAATGAAAAATAGACCATGGATACACATGATTTTGTGAGTGAATAGACCATGGATTATCATCTATTAAACGTATCTGTCTTAAATGATAAAAATATATCTATTCTTTAAAGACGTGGCTACGCAGGCTCTAGGCATGCAGCGGTGCAGTGCCATTTGTCCATGAAGCTACGTGGCTACCCTCCTGCGTGCAGTGCCTGGTGGTCGCGCGCAAGCCCTGCGACTCTCTGACGAGTGCTCCGCGCTCCGCCCAGTGGTGCCAAGAGAGAGATTATTATTAGTGCTGGAAACGCTGAAAGCACACAAATTATGGTCTTTTCGCCTTTTCGCCCTTCCATTTAACGGTTTTGTTAGCCTCTTTTAACGGCAATGACACATAAGAGATAAAAAATTATAACCAATGACATAAAGGGGATAACCTATTTTCTAATGGCATATAAGGAATTGACTCTTTCTGATACTAATAACTGTGGGGCATGGTTTATTTAAAAAATAATTCCAGCTATCCCGCAATCTTCCTCAACAAAACAAAAAATGGCCCACTAGAAGAGAATGAGGCATCCGCGGACCACATAAACAGGGGTCATTTTCGGACCCGGTGCTAATGGAGTATTAGCACCGGGTCCAACGGCTAGCAGCCGCGCGCAGGCGCGCGCGGCGCGCGTTGGTGGGGGGAGGGGCTTTAGCACCGGTTGCATCCAGCAACCGGTGCTAAATCCACCCCTTTAGCACCGGTTGCTGTCTGCAACCGGTGCTAATTCCGGAGCAACATTTAGCACCGGTTCTAGCTAGGAACCGGTGCTAAATCCCCGATGTTAGCACCGGTTGCAGCCAGCAACCGGTGCTAATTATCTACCTATATATTCCCTCCTTCCTCCCCACGCCCGAGCCAGCATTAACACTCCGAGCTGTGTTCATGGTGTGCTCGGGTTGAGGGGAGATTTTACCAATTTTTTTTCAAAAATTGTGAAGCTTTCCTTCTTTTGAAGCATTCTACGAGGTACACAATTTCATCCTCTCATGTTCTTGATTAGTTTCTATTGTTATTATATTTTATAAATATGAAATTTGTGAAGAAAAAAGAGAAGAGAGAGAAAGGGGTATAATATATATTAATATATGTGTGTTTGTAGTGGTTTAAATTTAATGTTAGGTATGTATATATGAGAAATGTTTGTTAGAAATATTTTTTCAGTATGTTTTTATTATTTTATTTATAAATGGAATAGAATGATTTTTAAAAATGTGTTATGTAATTTTTTATATTAATTGGAGATATGTGAAATTGGTTAGTTTATTTTGACAGAAGTTTGTATGTTGTAATGATTATTTTTTTAATAACATTTATTGTTTTTTGAGAAATAAAAGCCTCGTGGATATATCGATATGGCTACTGCTGGAGGGAGTGGGACCGGTGATAGTGATCGTGGTTCGTCTCGCGGGAAGGGCAAAACTACAGTACCAACTCATGATAAGTCGAAAAAACCAGGACCTTGGGTGAAAGCACAACTTAATTTTTTGATTAAAACACATGAAGAATGTGTTGCAAGGGGTGAGAAACCTGGTTTTGATCTTGAAGATCTGTTGCGGCGCTACGCTCCATCACCACCAAACCCAGCTCCACCATCTTCTGCACCAGGAAAAAATATATCAGAGAATTCGCCAAGGATGGTTGAATATCTAGGTCATGTCATGTATCAGAGAATACCTTGGTACTTATGGAAAGCCAAGAGATACACTGAAAGCACGGCAGGAGCTGAAACGTTTCAATCTACGGAATGATCTACACCCAGAAAACAGAGATAAAGGACGCAAGTACCTGCGTCCTGCTAGCTTCACTCTCAGCAAAGAGGAGAAGGCAAGTATGTTTGAATGCTTGAACAGTATCAAGGCCCCGTCAGGCTATTCCTATAATATTAAAGGAATAATTAACATGAAAGATAAGAAGTTCACAAACCTCAAGTCTCACGACTGTCATGTGTTGATGACCCCAATCCTATATATATACCAGACTTAGAAAATTTCGGCAGCCGCCGCCTTCTTCGTCTTCTACCCCCAATCTCGCTTCGCCTCCCCGTCGACGACGCCGCCACCGCCGCCGCCGCTCGACCGTTCCCCGACCCCGACGCGCGCCGTCCACCGGCCCCGTCGCCGGCGCCCCCCTTCCTCGAGCCCGGCGCCGCCGTCATCGTCGACCCCGCTGCGCTGCCGTCTCCAGCCCCGGTGCCGATCTCGACCGGCCCCGTATCATCCTCGAGCCGACGCGCCGCCGCCGCCGCCCGCACCGTCGCCCCCGACGCGCCCGACGCCCCGCGCGCGCCGTCCGACCACCATCAGCAGCGTCCCGGCCGGCCTCCCGTCGACGCGCGCCGCCGGCCGCCGCCCGGCCTCCATCTCCTTCACTAGCGCCGGCCCAGCAGCGCACCCTCGACGCCCGGCATCCTTCACCGCCGCCACCGACGCCCGGCCGCGGCGGCGCCCCCTTCCCCTACGCCCCCTGCGCCACCCTGCCCGCGCGTCGTTCGGCCGCCATCGGCCCCGACTCGCTCGGCCGCCTGTCGCGCCGCCTCCACGTACTGGCGCCTGACGAATTCGAACGCGAACGAGCTCGTCTCAAGCGAGCCGCCTGCGAGCTGCTGTTCGTCTCAAGCCCGCCGCGTGAGACTGCCGAGAACCGCCGCCGAGCGCGGCGCGAACACGAGCTCGGCTCAAGCCGGCCGCGCACGTAAGCCTTTCGGACGTGCATGAAGAACCACGCCAGCTGCATGCATGTATTAATTTCATAGTTAGGGTTAATGTTAGGATTAATGATTATGGTTAATGACTAGGATTTTTTATTGGACTTACAATATTTAATTGGCTTAGAATATTTGACCTAGAATATGTATTTGACTAGGATTTTTTTATTGGACTTATAATATTTAATTGGTTTAGAATATTTGACGTAGAAAATGTATTTGACTAGGATTTTTTATTGGACTTACAAAATTTAATTGGCTTAGAATATTTAACGTACAATATGTATTTGACTAGAATTTTTTATTGGACTTACAATATTTAATTGGCTTAGAATATTTTATGTAGAATATGTATTTGACTAGAATTTTTTATTTGGCTTATTTGACGTACAATATTTCTTTAACGTACAATATTTATTTATTTGACGTAGAATATTTCTTTCACCAACAATATTTACTTGCGAATATTTATTTATTTGACGTAGAATATTTATTTTTCAAGATGATGATCCACGAAGAGGATAATGATGAATTCTTAGCAACTCAATTTAATTTGGGTGGAAACACTGATCGGCCACCGAGCATGGAAGAAATAATGCTTCGTATTTTTGGTGGCGATAATTTGGACCAAATGCAACCAAATGTGGGTCAACGTAGTAACGATGAGCCCACGTCTAGTCAGGTGCTAATATTTCTCATAAACATTATATACATTATCTTAACCTAATGTTGTGACTAATTTATATCGTCTAATTATTCTAGCCATCTACGACGACAACTGGCGCTAAGAAAGGCCCTGGAAAAGAAGTACCACTAAGAGGCTGAAGGAAGTCAAATTGCACATCACTAAAGTGGAGGATGATGGCGACCCCAGTGAGCCCAAAGAAATTGCCAGAAGATTTGTCTCTCAATGTGGGACAACTCAAGTCGTCGTTCCTCCTCTGCTCGCGATCCTAGTCGTAGATTGTAATGCATGGAACTCAAGTTGTATTATAAACTTAACTCTTTTGGCACTAATATGTAATATATATGTCTTTTTTATTCTTATATATATGAGCCCGGCCTAGCTATACGAATACTTAGTGCAGTACGACATCCGTATTAGAACAAATACGTAGGCAAACAAATATATATGGTGGGTGCGATTTAGCACCGGGTGGAGCCTCGAACCGGTGATAAAGGGGCTCGCGCAGGGGCCACGTGCGCGGCCTCTTTAGCACCGGTTCTAGGCTCCACCCAGTGCTAAAGGGGGCCTTTAGCACCGGGTATTTGATCCGGTGCTAAAGGGGACCCTTTTAGCACCGAAAGATTAGCATCGGTTGGGAACCCGGTGCTGAAGGGGGTTTCCCAACCGGTGCAGATGCGTCTTTCTCTACTAGTGACCAGCGAGCTGCTTAGGCCTCATTCAGTTCCACCGGGTTCATTCCCGGCCGCGAACGATAGTTGTAGTAGAAAATTTATGACTGTTATGACAAGGGACCAGGATTTATTCCGGATCAAAAACTAATTTATTCATGATAGACACAACAAAAGACCTGGATTGATTTGGACAGCGGTTGTGGTAAGCTTTTTGCTTAGCACAACATAGAGGCTCGGACTGGCTAGCGGTTCAACATAGAGGCTCTGGATTTGGACAGGCTTTAGGAGAGAGGATGGCCAAATAACGTCACATGCCCGCTATGCCGACGACGAAGCCCGGAATTAGCATTACATCTCTTTTTGTCGAATGCAGACTCACGAGAAGATTGTGAGATAGCATGGCGACTTGGTTTGAGTGGCCACAAGCCGAGACACTTCACCAATATAATGGTGGAAGGAAGTGGCAAATCAGCACTAAGATGTGTGTGTGTTGGAGGTGGTCAGAAAAATTCAGGGAGAAGTGGCGAATTGGGTTATGGCGGGAGCTAAACACCTTGTTTTGCTAACATCTAAATGAACCCTCTCGCTAAAGTAAGGAGCTTTTTTCTTGTTTTCTTACACCATTTTACAGTTTTATTGCTGTAAAACTTTTTGGTTCTTCCAGTACAATTGCCCGTCTGGGCGTGCGCTCCTTGTTTTTAATATAATTATTGGCGCTACAACCATCGGTTCATTTCAAAAGAAAAAGTTCCAGCTTCTGCCATTTAAAGGTCATGCAGTGCAATATCATTCATTGTGGATTGGTCATAACTGGATAAGGTGAGTTAGGTTATAATTGTCACACCCGATTTTATAATTAAAACCGAATGCTTATCACATGTATGTCAGGATCTGTTTAATCATACATGCGACAATAACAAGAGTGAATCATAATGTTATTACACAGTGATAAATGATATTACAAAATGACCCGAGGTCTGAAAGAAAAATATATAGATATATCGAGTCTTCAGCGGAACGGGACTACATCGCCACAGGCAGTCGACCGGGGTACACCAGCCTAGTATCGAGCGCCTTTGTCGAAGCCGTCGTCTTCAGCGAGCTTCACGTCATCCTTGAGGTCTGGGCTAGCAGGGGGACAAAGAAGGATGAGTACAACGAATTGTACTCTGCAAGTGTAGAAAAATAAAATGACATGAGGCTTAAATAGGAGAGCTTTTTAGGTTTAACTCGCGCTTAAGCAACAAGCTTAATTTAACCTTAAGTCCTTAGCACCTATTTACAACATGTGAAACCACCAGCTCAACCAGAACCAACCATCGGAAATCCATCCGAACCACCATCAAGCCAACCATCCATCACCAAGCTCCACTAATCACGAAGAAGTCCAGGCCGCTCATGACCGTGAGCACGACTGATATATCAGTTTTACACTCTGTAGAGGTTGCACACTTTTACCAATGAGTCATGCTTCCCATTACGCTTCACACTTCCAAGGTGATCAGCCAGGTTAACACTACAAGGCCTTTACAAAGCTGTGATTCCCAATATGTACACCCACTAAGGATTCGCCGATTTAGGCCTCCACTTGTGCCACGCTTGCGTCATGCAATCTCTCCGACAATGTACAAAATTGGGCAGCTAATTAATTGGCCAGGTCCAGAGCCATATAGACCTCGCGGTTGCATTGTTAAGCCTGGTTACTTGTCCATGAACCGGTGCTTAGAATCTGAGGCAGGAACTTGCACCAACCCATGTGTCAGGCGACACAAACCAAATAAACACCAAAACGGAATCCATCCAACCATTCCGTCCATCCTGCTCAGGTTTCCCACATTAACATTATCACAAGGCTTCCACTTCCTCCAACTTCATCACCAGAATATATAAGATTGTTTCTATTAAACTCACCCACAAGACTGCGGAGCTAAGCATAACTATAAGACCAACCCCAGGCTTCAAGGACGGATAAAGAAAGTCTAGTAAACCCTAACATGGGATTCAAGTTAATTGTCACAGCATGCAGCTAATGGTCTAACTACTCTAAATAAATATAAAATAAAATAGGGTGCTGGTTATGATCAAGGACACTTGCCTGAACCGAACGCCTTCTTCTATTCACCAAACACCATACAAAGTGAACAAAGAAACCTAAGAAAACAGTACACCAGAGTATTATGAAAACAGTTTACAAAAGACTTAATTAGATACTACACATCGCTATGACCGTTTATGCATAGAGGATAGATAATAAAGGTTGAAGGATATGATGACAAGGATTTCTAAAGAAACAAGTTCGAGTAGATCATAATTATAGATAAATTATGGTGAACGAATATCTCAAATCTGGATCCAGATGTACGACCATGAGTTTGCGGAAAGTATAACTGTTGCTGAAAAAATAACGTGACATAAATTGTATAACTGTTGCTGAAATAATAAAATCATGTATTTTATTTAGTGTTTCTATCACAACCCAACATAGAAATTTTGGGATGTGATAATAATCCAGCCAATTCATGGATTTGGAGTTTGAAAGTGGTTAGTAACGATTTTATGGTTGTGCTATGTAGTAAGTGATAGATACCGCCATGGATGTTATTCTACATGGTCTGCCATATTATAATGTGCCTTTGATCAACGATGACTATTAATGTTTGCGCAATCCAAAACTGCTACTAGTTTCGAAAACTTAGTTATAATAACCAACTAATGCAACCGCTGCAACCCGGTTGCATTAAAGGAAATCGTGGAAATAATTTGATTTTGGTTACTTGAATGTGATCATCCATGTGCGTGCACTTACCCGGCAACAGCGCCACACCCACCTATGCTTATCGAGTGAACCCCATGCCTTTGCCGAGTGTTTTTCTGGCACTCGGCAAAGATGCAATTAGTTTGCCAAGTGTTTTTTGTGTGGCACTCGGCAAAGAGCATCTTTGCCGAGTGTCCGAAAAAAGGCACTCGGCAAACACATTTACACACGGCAACTATGGGATTTCCCGTAGTGGAGGTCGAGCTAGCCGTGCCACCACCATGCATGTGTATGCACATGTTGTCTAATATGGACCACTAACAGTTTAAGGCTTCAACTATGTGGCGTTATCGCCACTTTATCTAACAACTCATGAACCAATAATAATGCCCACCGAGCAACGGAACAATTTCATAGTATTGTTGATATATTGAAATATCTCAGATTGTGGTTGAATACTGAGAAACTAGCAATCCAAAAGCATTCTCGGTTTGTAGATTCTTATGTTGCCTCTTTGCCATGGCAGCGAGCTACGTACGTAATAATTTATAGTTTCTCAAATCATGTTACCTATTTGTCACGCCCTGCAATCTATTCTTCTTTTGGTCTGGGACGAGATCTCCCTCTTAATTACTACTCGCTAATCTCGCTATAGCAGAATGTACACAATAGGAATGCTCGTTATAGCATGTGTGGTTCTAAAGCTTCTGTTATTTTTTTTTTCCATTTTAGATGGATCGAATGCATTAATTAGCTATAGCAGAATGTACACAAAAAGAATGCTCGCAGGTAACTAACCATGCAATGTCGAAGAATTCCTATTTTAAGTTGTGAGGCCGAAAATTAAGCCTGGGTCGCCGGGCCCAATTTCCTTACAAACTAAACCCTAGACATCCAAGTCTCGGACAAGCCCACCTACTGACCTACAACCCTAGGCACACACCTATCCCAGTCGTCAGTCACCCATTCCCCTCCGTCCTCCACCAGCAGCCGCAGCCACAGGGAATTAATAGAACATTGTGGTGGGTAAGTGAAGAGTGAAACAAGAGAGTGCTATTATTTTTGTGGCAACTGTTATCTGAATAAATCTGAGCAATATTCTTTATGTTTTTGTTTTTTTACCGGGCTGTATGCTCAGAATGAATAAATAAGGAGGAATCAAGCATAAACAAACTGTACACTAGATGCTTTGTCGTTGGATTTAGCCATATGATGGTGTACTCCGATAACAAGAAGATTCGACTTAACAGCATCTTATCTTAATCAACCCAATCCCTGCCATTCCGATAACAGGAAGATTAGAGTTTTTTTGACCGAAGTCGGCAGGGGAAACCCCAACCTATTTTTTTGCATATTTTTTATTTCAGACCCATTAATTCGCTCCCACAGAGAGTCGAACCTGGGTCTGCTGGGTGCTACTCAGGTGCTCTAACCAGTAGGCTAGAGGCCCTTTCACAGAAGATTAGAGTTTTTCATGCACCCTCATTCACAAGGCACAACTAATTGCTTATCATAAATAAATGAATTCTTCTTGTCATACACTTAGAAAGTTCTAAGTGAAAGTGTCTACATGCCATCTGCAGTTCGACGCTCAAGGCAACTGAACCGGAGGACTTGCAAAGTGAGACTAATTTTCAGTTTTCAGAGTGCACTAGATCTCAAATGATTATTATTTTTTGCCTAGTTCACTGGTGTATTGCTTCAATACTTTTGCATTTGAAATATATGTACTTTCAATGCTGAAAGTATCTTCATTCATGATGAAAGGTGCCATTATTTTTGTTAACAGACTCAAGAAATCTAGGAATGGAAGTTTATGGGTATTACATATTCTACTCCGTCCATTCCAAAATATAGGCCGTTTTGGTTTTTCTAGGTTCATAGCATTTGTTATGCACCTAGACATATGTTGTATCTACATACACAAATGATTTTATAAACCTTGAAAAGCCAAAACGACCTATATTTTGGAACGGAGGGAGTATATGAGATCTGTAGAGGTGAGATTCACCAATTTTTTATGTGGTATCTTAAAAGGGGAGTGATCCTTACGAAAGACAATTTAGCTAGATGGATTTGGAATGGGAGTAAAGTTTGCTGCTTTTGTAGTTAGTCGGAAACTATCTAACACTTGTTCTTTGAAATTTCTTTGGCATGCAATTCACATTGTGTTAGGTATACCACCACCAGTAAATTCAGAACATTTGTTTAATAGCTGGTCTAAACAAAGGGGCACAAGCATAATTTAATGTTATTGACAGGAGCTACAAACATTTGCAGGGCAATTTGGCTCACAAGATGATACTGTGTTTGACAAATGTAGACCAAAATCTTTCCTACAAGTGCTTTTCAGGGGACACATTGACTTCGATTCTGGGCTCTGCTGTAGCACATTGATGAGCAAAGGGAGCGGCTAGTTAAGGCATGCCAACTTCTAGGGTATAGAACTATGGAGTTCTTCGCGTCGTATGGATGACCTTTCATTTTGCATATTGGTCAATAAGGTTAAACACAATGTGGTTTAAACTCTGAGTATGCTTGTAATAAATACGGACTGATGCCTCTCAATGGAGAGGTCTGAAGCCAGAATTTTCCATTATCTAGAAAAACCCTATTTGTCACCCACCAATCTAGAAAAAAGTCCATTTTTGACCATTCAACAATATCCTTGGTTTAGTTTTGGCCATCAAACTCAAAAACCAGAAATCTTCTACCATTCAACTATGAAAACCAGCTACTGGCCATCAGGTTGTTTTCATGGGTGGTTTCGCTGACCTGGAGGACACGTGGCGATGGGACCCACACGTCAGACCCGCAAGTAAGCTCTCTCTCCCCCTCTCTCTTCTCTGAGCAACGGCGGTGGGAGTTTGCATCTTCCCCGGCGTTGATCGACATCCCCGGATCTTCTCCCACACCGGCCTCCGCCCCTTGTCTTTCCCCGTGCCGGCCGCCGCTCCTGCCTATTGCCTCGCGTCGACCGTTGGCCCTTGTCTTCGCCCGATTCGGTTGGTGCCCCTACCTTTTTAATCTTGCTGGTCACTGCCCCTACCTCTTCCTTTGCGCCGACAGTCACCCCGTCTCCCCCGCGTTGTCACCATTCCCCGTGTCTTCTCCACGCTGTCACCGCGCCTGCCTTTCCACGCGTCTGCCGCCGCCCCTTATTCTTCCCCCATGGCGGTCGCCTCCCCCTGTCTTCCCTACGCTAACCGCCGCCCCTGCCTCTTCCCTCGCGCCAGCCATCGGTCCGTCATCTCCACCATGACAGTCGCTTCCCCTGCCTCTTCCCCCTCGCCAGTCTCCCGCCCTTCCCTTCCCCACACGCCGGCCAAAGGTGCGTCCACTCCACCGAATCGACCCCTGCGCCGCTTTGCATTGCTGGGCAAGGAGGGAAGGAGAGAGAGAGAGAGAGAGGACAGAGGGAGGTACGGCGGGCGGCGAGAGGTAGCCAGCGCGCGACGCGGGCTAGGGCTAGCAGGTGAGGAGCGGTGGGATGGAAAGAGAGAAGAGAGAGGACGAGAGGAAAGAGAGGAGGCAGAGAGGAGAGAGAGAGATAGAGTTCTGACATGTGGACCCCACTGCCATGTGTCCTATCAGCGAAACCGCCTACCAATACCATGACATGGCCAAATATGAACGATTTTGAGACCTGAGTGGCTAAAGATTTCTGGTTTTGCGGTTGGATGGCTAAAATCAAACCGAGGATGGTTAAAAATTGACCTTTTTCTGCAATATATTTATTCTACTTTTGGTCTGGACAATCTCCCTCTTAATTACTAAGTACTCTCGCTATAGCAGAATGTACACAAAAGGAATGCTCGCTAGAGGCTATAGCATGTGGCTCTAGAGCCGCTGTTCCTCTTCTTTTCTGTTCATTTTAGATGGGTTGATGCACTCGCTGTATCAGAATGTACACAAAAGGAATGCTCGTAGTAACTAGCGATGCAATGACGAAGAATCCCTATATGGGGCCGACAATTAAGCCCGGATCACCGGGCCCATTTTCCTTACAAATTAAACCCTAGGTATCCAAAGACTAGGACAAGCCCACCTACTGACCTACAACCCTAGGTACACACTTTTCCCAGTCGTCTGTCCCCCATTCCTCTCCGTCCTCTACCAGCAGCCGCGCCGCCGCCGCGTTGGATCTCGCCCGCTGCTGGAACCCACCGCCGACCGGAGCATGGAGATCACCTCGACCTGATCGGACGCTCTGCTGGCCGGTGAGCCCTCTTCTCTTAGCCTGCTTGTTCAATCCAGCACGCTAGCTAGCTTGGATCTTGTCCGTCCCCAATCTCCGTCGATTTTGAATTTTGATTCTTATTACTCGTGGGGGAGCCAGCAGCTTGCTTGCACCGGCGGCGATGGCTCCGACGACCCGTCGAATGCGCGCGCGCGCGGCGGCGAGCGGGGACAGGATCCCGCCGGACGCGCTGTTTGAGGCGCTGCTGTGTCTCCCGGCGAGGGATGTCTGCCGCCTGCGCTGCGTCTGCCGCTCCTGGCGTGACCTCATCCGCGACCCGGTCTTTGCGGCGGCGCACGCCGACGCGCACCGTGGCGACCCGCCGCTCTTCCTCGCCAAGTTCCTCGACGACAAGACGAGCGTCTACGTCGTCGACCTCTCCGGCGCCGTCGTGAAGCGCGTCGCCGGCACCGGCGGCGGCCCGTACCAGCAGCTGCTCCCGACACGCCTCGGCATCGCCTGCGTCGCCGGCGACCGGAACAGGTGCGGCGTCCTCAACCCGGCTACCGGCGCTCTCCAATCCCTGCCGAGGAACACGGCACCGGACGAGAACGCACATCTTGTCAGCTTGGTTACTTCAACTTTCTTCACGCTCGGCTGGGTCGCCGCCACCGGGGAGCACAAGGTGCTTAGGATGTTCAGCAGCATCGGTCTCCGCAGTGGCAGCAGCCGGCAGGTATTTGAGGTGATCACCGTCAGTAGTACTAGTGGTGGTGAGGGTCATGGTGCACAACAGTGGAGGAGACTGCAGGGACCTGGTCTGTTTATTGAGGAGTGCAGTGGCACTGTGGTTGATGGGGTGGTGTATTTCATGACTAGCAGCCTGTATGATGATCTCGGTTGCGGGATCCGGCCGGACTATATCGTCTCGTTTGATCTTGGAAGAGAGGAGTGGGGGAGGGATATCCGGGGGCCGATAAGTAGCAGTGCCGGAGGGTTCATGCCGCATTTCAACAGGAACCGGCTTGCTTTGGCTGAGCTGAGTGGCTATCTGGTTCTTGCAGAGCAGGATCGCCGGCCATTCACCCTGGACCTATGGTACCTAGTGGACTCTGGGCGTGGGGTGAGTGGGGTCTGGGCGAAACAGTACCGCATTCGGACTCGATGGTTGGTCGTAAGATTGCCGGACGACGAGGACCATCTGAAGCCATTGTTGGTGTTGGATGATGGAAGGTTGGTTGTTTATGCTGATGGTCGGATGTTCATTTGTGATCTAAAGACCAACAGTTTTAAACCAATCCATATGAAGCGTCTTGATTCTGTTGCTGTGTACACAGGAAATCTCCTGTGTTTGGAATAAAGACCAATAGTTCATGGTTGCTGTTCTCCTAGCTAGCTTTCTTCGGCACTGAATGTTGTATCAATGCTGTTATGGTGATAGGGTTATTGTAAACCCCTGAAGGCGTTTGTTGTTTCCATTTCCCTATTCCTCTCTCTTTTTTTTTCAGAATAAGGCATGCTTGTGCACAAACATTGTGGCATATTTGTATGGGTGCACTGCTAAATGTTTCTGCAGCACCAGAATTGTTTGTATTTCTTGTAGCTGTTCACTTTATTGTAACTTTGTGCGAATCTTGAAGTGCTTGCCTGTATCACAGAGGCTCAGTTTAATTAAGCTCCATGGTATATTGAAATCTTTGTTTTATATCTGATATTGAAAATCGTGTGCATGCATGGTCACACTGACCTAGGACCATAATTCCTCAAATGCTAGACCCTTTTCATCTTTTATCTGGTCATTTTACAGAGAGACATGCTTGCCTATATATTCCTCTCTTTTTTTTTAGAATATAAGGCATGCTTGTGCACAAATATTGGGGCATATTGTATGGATGCAGTGGTAAGTGTTTCTGCAGCACCAAGAGTTGCTTGCATGTGTTGTAGCTGTTCACTGTGTAGCTTAATTTGTGCAAATTTTGAAATGCTTGCCTGTATCAGAGAGGCTCAGTTATTAAGATCCATGGTATTATTGAAATCTTTGTGGTATATGTGATATTGAAAATCATGTGCATGGCTTCAGAAAATACTTGCATGGTCACACTGACCTTGGACCTTAATTCCTCATGACCTTTTTCATCTTTTATCCGATCATTTTACAGACAGCGCACATGCTTGCCTAATGGATACATGAAAAATAAAATCCAGATCACTGGACACATGTGCCCTCACGCTGCAAAGTTTTTCCTTTGGCTCGTCATCTCTGTAACAGGCGGGGCCAAGAAGCAGATCATCTTGCCACACCTGTTGAGCTATCTTTACGATGACGACCATGGTGGTGACTGTATGCATTTGTGCATATATACCGGTCGAGTTGGACTGGCACACCTTATTACATGTAATTTTACTCTGATTGAGATCTATCGATCCCACTTTATTTCACTTGCTGAGTATAAGAATTTACATGTATTTAGTGACTTCCTAGGCAGCCATTGATGTGCTTGGTATCATATAGCTTTCGGATTTTGTTTTATGGACTCCCTTTGTAAACATATGTTAAAGCAACTGTAAGTGATGGTTTGGAATAATGAAATCATATTTCATAGATTGCTATCATGCTATCCAGTTATTGATTTCCAGTTTGCTTATTTCTATTTCTCGCCGTAGTGGTTGAGGATTGCTTTTCTGGTAGTTTAGATACTATCTTTTAGCACTACACGCATGCATTTTGGAAACTTTTAGTTGCTTGCTGCTATGAAGCATGGATCAATTAATTAAAAAGACCTATACTATCTTTTAGTTCATTTCTATTGCTTTGTATCGAATGTATGCATTTGACACAATGCTTCAGTTATTGCCGTCACCTTTTATTCCATACAATCGTACATTTCAAATAATGTAAGTAGATTGTAATTTGCTGTTTGGTACTATAGCTTGTTTCTTTACACCCTTGGCCACTGTGACATGCATAAGATCCTTTTAGGCGTGTACTATTATTTGTCCATTCTCTAAAACTCATGTATGATGTGAAATTATATGTAGCGCAAATCTTACATATCACAAACAATAAGGACCTTTCTCTTCATGATTCTTGACAGTTTTCAGAATATCAAGCTAAAGCTTATATATGGAGATAAATGTCCCTACAACCTAGATTGCACTATAGAACAAAATTCCACTGTGGAGACTTTTGATGGTAGCAAGGCTATGATTTTTACATAACTTTGACTTTTTTTTTAAACGAAGATAACTTTGACTGTTGCTCCTGTGGCAAATGACATCTTTGCTGCAAAAGCTGCACTTTGTGTTTTTCTCTCTCAAACAAGGTAAGACTTTGTGTTAGAGGTGCTATGCCGAAGCCACAAATTAATAAAAATATTGTGGTGGGTAAGTGAAGAGGTGCTAATGTTTTTGGGGCAACTGTTATCTGAATAAATAGGAGTAACATTCTTTTTGCTTTTGTTTCACTGGGCTGTATGCTCAGAATGAAGAAATAAGGAGGAATAAAGTATGAACAAACTGTGCACTAGATGCTTTGTTGGATTTAGCCATATGATGGTGTATTCAGATAACAAGAAAATAGTTATCAGCATCTTATCTTAATCAACCCAGCCAATCCCTGCAATTCAGATAACAAGAAGATTAAAGTTTTCATGCACCCTCATTTGCAAGTCACAACTAATTGTTTATCAAAACTCACTGAATTCTTCTTGTAACACATCACTTAGGAAGTTCTAACCTGAAAGTGTCTACATGCCATTCGCAGTTCGGCCCTAAGACAACTGAGCCGGAGGACTTGAAAAGTGAGACCAATTTTCAGTTTTCAGAGTCAACTGGATCTCAAATAATGATTAATTTTTGCCTAGTTCCCTGGTAACTAGTGTATTGCTTCAATACTTTCACATTTGAAATATATGTACTTGCAATGCTGAAATTATCTTCATTCATGATGAAAGGTTCTGTTATTTTCGCTAAAAGACTCAAGAAATCCAGGAATATAAGTTTATGGGTGTTACGTATGTTATATGTAGTAGTAGTACACATATCTGAAGAGGAAAGATTCACTAAATTTTGAGAAGTGGACTGGTAGACTGGTAGTTGCAGGAGTTTTTACGTGCTGTTGAGTCTGGCGAAAAAAATAAAATAAAATTAAGTGCAGCTTGAGCATTGCTGGCCCTTGAAGTTCTATAAGCAGTCACATGCAATGATGTATAGTGGTTCTACTGATTGAGGCCATTCATGCACTAGATTATGGAGTTTTGAGGTTCGTGAATGATGTTGAATATTGGCCTGTCAAAAATGATAATTTGGCTAGGATTGCTCAAGGTAAAAATGGGGGTTGATTGATATTATTCCATTTACCACGGAAGGTAATTACTATCAATTCCAAAATAAGTTTAGAGATTCTGTTTTTATAATTATTTTGTGAGGCTAATTAAGTTTATGAAGTTTGGCCTGCCAAGTCCTTTTGGTCTTCAGTACTCTTCCATAGAGCCAAAACCGGATCCGGTATATATGTTCCTTGAATATATGAGCCAAATAGCCATGCAAAAAACTGCCCTGTGTCAACAAATTCAAATTTATTTTTGTCCTCCCTATTTGGTCCAGTGATTAAATAAATGATCTACACTCAGTATGTATAGCACATTATCATATAAACATAGCATAACAACATTCAGAAAAGCAGTGATGAATTGTTTACAAATTAAAAGCAGCAAGTTTTGGTTTCATCCTAAAAACTCATAGTCAGATTATCCTTTATTAGGAAAAAACATATACAAATTTTATTAGCTTTAATGGTAATTTCATACATCAAATTTCATGTGTAACTCTAACACTAATATTGACAAGAAACCTAAACATGGACCTTACTAAGTCACTATGAAGGATCCATTTGTTGTCAATGGTCAGCTGAAAGTCTCCCTATCCTCCTATAACTTTATGTTTGAGATTGTTGCAACCAATTTGTGCCATTCTAGTAAGAAGTAGAAAACATGTGCCTGTTTTCTCTGGAATAACGCTCTATGAAAAGAAACATTAAGTGGTATTGTGAAAACAAGTAAAAAACAACAGGTGCATGTTTTCTCTGAAGTACTATGTTATATATACAAGTTAGGGTATTAATATAAGGTTTCAACACCTGGTTGCCTAGTCAAGTGTCATCCTTAAACCTAATATATACGTTCTATAAAAAAATTTGAATCTCCCTAACTCAAGGAATTGATCACACATCATCCAAAAAATGTGAAGATCCAGCTTTGGTGTTGTTCTGAGCTAAATTTTCATGTTGACATATTTGTTTCTCAACGAATCCTGCCAAATAAATTTCTCATTGCACAATTAATAAAGTCTTCTATCCCCTTGTATATATGCATGTTTTCTTGTCAAACATAAGAGAGTCATTAAACATTTTACAGTATTTAATAAAATGACTGTAAACAAAAACTTCATTGGTTTCAAAAGAAATATTAGCAAGACCATCCAAAAGCAGTGGTTAACAAACAGTCATAACTTTTACAACATCAGCCTTTTTAGGGCACATAAAACGATCTGGGAAAATCGGTCTTTCCACGGTCGAAATATCATAGGCAATTGTTGCAAAAGTCTATTGCTGTAAACATACAATCGCTGAAGCATGAGTTCTTATGGAAGTTATTTTCACATGCTCAAATGGTTTTGAAAACATTTTGCACTAATTATAATTCAGTCCCGGTACTGCTCATGAACTGTGAAGAACGTCTCTGCTTTCTTATCTACCAAAAGGATAAAAAGGAAGGGAAAGACAACATGAACAGTGGCATGGAAAACATGAACAGTGGCAGTGGCGAATCTGCTAGCCATGAGAGCATTAGGGTGGTCTTTCTTCATTCTCTTCTTCTTCCTCCTTTTCTTTCTCTTCCTCCCCCTTGTTCTTCCTTCTTTCCTCTAAAAAATGGACGGGGTATTAGGGGGGAATCCATGGTGTTTGGGAAGGGTAGGGGGGCTTCAGCCCCTGTACCCTACTTAGATCTGCCCCTGTAAGTTATAGTATATGTAAATGGAGTTGTTTTACGATGCTTGAATAGCAACAGAATGTACTGGGTGCATGGTACCTTTCCTATTTTGATAAAGGTACCAGGAGGTACCGAGCTGTACCGGGAGGTACCTTTGCTATTTTGGTATGGATCCCAACTATTTTCGTACCGATTAGTACATTTTATGTCTCAGCCGTTGATTTCAGCCTGATGGACGATCCTTATTTATTTCAAGTATTGTAAATTTCCTCATGTAAATAATAGTATGCCGAATTTCACTATAATCTTCTCCAACTTGGAGTTAACAATAGACTTTCCATGTACTATAATCTCAGTACGTCCTTCTCAATAACAAGGGACTTCCTGTGGCACAAAACTTATGAAAATGGTACTCAATGGTCACAATGATAGCACTTGAATTTGACATTATGGAGAAGATGAATTGATAAGATGTAATCGCACTTATGTGTTATGTCTACTATATGGATATGCTATTGGAGTAAAAGTTAAGATGTTGGCACTAGAAGAATACAGAGCTATATGCAAAGTATATAGGAAATGGTTGCAGATGGATACTAATTTGTATAGCATAATAAGATACATGATATAAAATTTCCACATTCGGCCAAAATGTTAAATTGATCCTATTCATGTTCAAATTAATTTTCATGTAAGAGATGTAAGAAAAATAAAGGGCTATGCAGCTGAAGCCTAGTTGTTTTAAATACAATCATGTGTTTTAGAGTTTTAGTCGATATTTCATAGCATTTAGATCATGATTAAATGGTCCGCGGTCATCCTTGCACTGCTTTTAGAATTTTTTTCATCCGGCTAAAATCGCACGTCCCGTCCCGCCCCTCCCTTATGCACCATATCTTTTTTATTCGACAAGGAAGCTTTATTAAATTTCAAGAGCATTAAATCGAGTTGATACAAAGTCTTGAAATACACTCCCGACCTCTGCATAGCGAGATGCACACAGCCTATAATTAAAATTAAATATTCCAAACACTCTAGTGACTGTCAATCCGTAGACTAGACCGCCATCCATGTGCCTGGGTAAAAAACTCCTTGGCCACCTGCGTCAATCATAGTAATGCCGCAACAACAAAATCCTGTGAAGCTAGCTTCTGTAAGATAGTCCATGTACGGAGCCAATGTATAATCATGAAGATAACATGCAATGGAGACGAGTTATTTTGTTTACCAAATACTATATCATTTTTGTATAGCTCCATCATGTTGCTGCCGCTCCTAACAGAACTAAAGGTTTCAGCTCCTTTCCAATACTCCGTAGCCAGTTTCCAAACATATTAGACACGCTACAAAATGCCGTCGGCCTCCGCTGCGGCATCTAGCCACATCGCGGCCCCGGTCACCACTACCGGATTCCGGGTCTTTGCCGTGTGCCGATATACACGGCAAAGCCTTAAATACACACGGCAAAGTTTAGACGGCAAAGAGGCCCTTTGCCATGTGCCTTTTTTCGGGCACACGGCAAAGGCTTTGCCGTGTGCCACAGCCTTTGCCGTGTGCCCCATGAGGACACATGGCAAAGAAAATCATTTGCTGTGTGGTGTGTGCTGACAAGACACTCGGCAAAGAATTTTCTATAAAATAAAAAAAGAAATCGAGTCGTCTCTGCCGACCGCCGCCGGTCGAGGGGGCCCGCGTCGCCCGTCGGTCGCATTGCCGGCCGCCGTAGCCTCCGCGCCGCCGGGCGCTGCAGCTGCACGCGCCGCCGCCCACCGCATCTCCCTGCGTCGCCGGCCACCCGCTGTAGCTCCGCGCCGCCGCCCGCCGACCACTGCTGCAGCTCCCCTGCGCCGCCGGCCGCGGCAGCTCCCCGCGCCGCCGGCCTCCGCTGCAGCTCCCCGCGCCGCTGGCCACCACTGCAGCTCTGCACTGCCGGCCTCCGCAGCTCTCCGCGCCGCCACCGGCCGCCCACTGCTGCAGCACGTGCCCGGTCACGAGAGATGAGAGAAGCGAGGGAGAGGATAAGAGGCACCGGTGGGAGCTGAGAGAGATGAGAGGGATGGATCCATGTGATGGCTATGGACCAATCAGAGGCCTCCATTTTGATGGCGTGGATCCTGTTTTCTCTGTGGGCTTGTAACAAATTTTTAGATTGCTACATAATTTCAAATAAAAAAACTGTAAACTACAAAGTTTTATATCTTTTCAATATCTACAGCTTTGGTATAGAATTTAGTTACATCCGAAGTCATTTAAAATTTTTAAAATTTTAAAATTTGAAATCGGATAGCTTATAATGTATTTTTGAAGTACTAAACAATCTCAAATTAAAAAGTTGACAACTACAAAGTTTCATATTTCATCCGGGATTATTTGAATGTTTTAACATTTATGTTTTCAAATTATATCACTTATGATGATATTTAAAATATTAAATAATCTCAAATACAAAAGTTGCAAACTGCAAAGTTTTAAATTTCATCGAGGCGTATGACTTTGGTATAAAGTTTTTTCCCATACGAGATCATCTAAAAAAATTTGTATTCAAAAACACATCTACTAACTCTCTCACATACACTAACACATATACTTCTTATGAGATGTTTAGATTTTGTAAACATCGTTATGACAAAATGTGTGAAATCGCTTCAAATTTTTATCATAGCCTTCATGTGTTATGTCATCACATCGTGAGAAATTTCATGATTTTCAGACTTTATTTTCTTTTATTTAAATTTAATAATCATCCGGAAACATGTTAGTGGTCATATTGTTTGAACAAGATGTTCAAAAATTCTTTTCATTTCATGTGCAAGGCCTCAAACTGGGTTAAATAACACGACTATCATTTTTTACTCATTTTATTCTATTATTTGAATCACTTGCAGTTCAAATTTGACTTGATTCAAAAAATTGCTTGAAATGCAATTAATTAATTAAATATAGCAAACAAACATTAAAATGTATCAAATTTTAACATTGAGTGGTACATGTTGCTAAAGTGAGGCACACGACAAAGAGACCTTTGCTGTGTGTCTAGCTCTTTGCCGAGTGTTTTATTTGGGCAGCTTGTCTGAAAAAAAAAACACTCGAAAAAGAGCTAGACACACGGCAAAGAGCTAGACACACCGCAAAGGTGGGATTTCTCGTAGTGCACTGTGCCCAGACGCTAAGCCGCTGTTTGCCTGCCTTGATGGCGAGCATGGATCTTCGTTCTAAGCTTGACGACACACCACCCTGCAGTCCTGGACCCCTCTCTTTTCTGGCAAACGCTCGTCGGTGGTAATGGTAACCAGCTAGCATCGGCGGGTTTGAGTGTTTCTTTAGACGACCACAGTAGTAGAAAACGGAACAAGGTGCGTGAAAGGAAACTAGTACTTCGCTGCTCACCTCATCGTTGCTGGGCCCGTCTTTGTCTTGTCGTCTACAAAACCTAGCCGCAGACTTGCCAAAGCCAATCCCCAATTCCCCATTCCCCACCGGCATCCACTCTCTTCATCTCCATCCGCCGATCCCCTCCTCCCTGGCCGGAGCATGAGGAACGCCGACGACCACCGGAGCTCCTGGTAAGCAAAAGCAAGCCCTTCCCTTCCTGATCTACATCTTCGATCCAGCGTCTATCTCTGCCGATTTCGATCGATCTGGAATCCCTGCATGGATCCGTTTGCCTCCTTGTGCAGATCGCCACCGCAGCTGCATCCAGCAGCTCGCTCGCCACTCCGGCGATGGCGCCGCCGGTGACCCGCGGGATGCGGGCGCGCGCCGCCGCGAGCCTGGACAGGATCCCCCGCGACGCGCTCTTCGAGGCCCTCCTCCCTCTCCCAGCTCGGGACCTCTGCCGCCTCCGCGTCGTGAGCCGCGCGTGGTCCTCGCTGACCTCCGACCCGGCCTTCGTCGGGGCCCACTCCGCCTCCCACCGGGGCCCACTCTTCCTCGCCAGGTTCCGCGGCGACCGGGCCCACGTCTACGTCATCGACCTCGCTGGCGCTGTCCTCAAGCGTCTCGAAGTCGCCGGCGCCGCCGGCCTCCACGTGCAGCCCACGCGGCTGCCCCTGGCCTGCCTCGCCGCCGACTGGAACGCCTCCTGCCGGGTGCTGAACCCGGCCACCGGAGCCGTCCGGGCGCTTCCCCCGGGCCCGGCACCGGAGCACCGGAACCGCGTCATCCTCAGGGACCCCTACACCTTCTTCGCCCTGGGTCTGGTGCGTTCCACGGGGCAGTACAAGGTGTTCAGGATGCTCAACCGGCTCGGCTTCCTCGGCGGCGGCGAGCAGCTCTACGAGGTGCTCACCCTCAATAGCGGTAGTAGTAGTGATCAGAATCCAACATGGAGAGCCAAGCCTAAGCCCAGCCTTTGCATCGAGGCGTGCACGGGTGTCGTCGTCGACGCGGCAGTGTACTTCCTGGTTAGCAGAGGGTACAAACTTGTCGCGTTGCACGACGCCGGTGCTCGGTCAGACCACATCCTCTCGTTTGACCTTGCCACAGAGCAATGGAGGAGGGGTACTCTTGCGGGCCCTATCGGCGAGGAGATCGATGCCGCCGAGAATTTCCAGAACAGAAGGCATCACTTGGCTTTAGCTGAGCTGAGTGGGTCCTTGGTTCTGGTGTATAAGCGCCGCGAGGAGGTGTTTTTTGTCATGGACATGTGGTTCCGGACAGGCTTTGAGAATGGGCGCTGGGAGAAGAAGTATACAATTCAGACTCAGGTGATTGCGCAGATCGCGGATAATCTCGACCATGTGAGACCGGTATTGGTTTTGGATGATGGGAGGTTGGTCATTCATGAAGCACCGGCTGGAGTTCTCATCATATGGGATCCGCGAACCAACAGCTTTTCTGAACTGAGGAGGCTTGTTGATTCTGTTGGTGTCTTCACAGGGAGCCTGTTGAGCTTACAATAGGTTGGCATGCATGGTGTAGCTGGTGTTGTGATATTCTATCTGTTGCTCAGTTCAGTATCTACGCCTAGCTTCTGGAGCTGAATGTTGTATGCATGGTTGTTGCAAATGTTACCGGGGGTACTAATATGCTTTCAAGTTGTAATAATCTCTTAATGTTGTAATCTGCACTTGTTAAGTTGTATTATTTGTTATTTTACCTGGTTACTGAATATCAAAGCATCATGATTGCTCAACTATATATGATGTCGTGGTGCCTGAATGTCCTTGTGATTGAAATTAAATCTGGAAGTCCGAAGATGAAATAATCTTGCTTTGGGTGCGGCATGTCTCTTTTATTGACTTGGCATTATTTTGGTTTCCTCAGTACAACATGCTCGTGGAGACGACTAAGATGCCTGTATGAGGACAAGAAGTACTAGGCACATAGAATGCTGAAACCACAAGGAAGAAATTGAAACATTGTGTTGGGCAACTGAGATCAACGTGTAAAAACGTGCCATCGATTGCTATATATTGTTTACGCCGACTGTTACAAACTTATGAGGAGGCGCAAATGTTGTATGATTGTCGCAAATGTTAGCAAGGTCGATGCCTATCAAGTTACTCGTCATGTCGTAATCTGCAATTATTAAGTTGTGGACTGGATTCATCTTGCATTGATGCAATTTTAGAGTTTTACTTTATTTGTTTGGTTTCCTGGCTACAAAGTTCTGGCAGTGATGCTAAAATGTTCTTTGTAGTTCAAATATATATATGTAGGTGCAAAGCTGAAATCATCTTGCTTTCACTATCATCTTTCTTCGACCAAAGTGGCATTATTTTGGTCTGTTCGGTACAAAATGGTTGTTTAGACAAGGCTTCTGTGGTACAGGTACTTGCAGGCACACAGAAAAATGCTGAAGTCACAAGGAAGAATTGGAAGCATTATATTGTGGTATGTGAGAAGTGACATGGATAGTGCTATTGTTTGATTTGCACGGAGACTGTCAGAAAACATTGTGCTCAGTCTGTTCGGTACAAAATGGTTGTTTAGACAAGGCTCCTGTGGTACAGGTACTTGCAGGCACACAGAAAAATGCTGAAGTCACAAGGAAGAATTGGAAGCATTATATTGTGGTATGTGAGAAGTGGCACTATTTTAGTTTGCTCAGTACAACATGCTTGTGGAGAGTAAGATGTATGTATGAGCACTAGAGATGATCCTTGTAGGCACATAGAATGCAGAAACCACTATGAAGAAACGGAGACACTGTGTTGGGCAAGTGAGATCAACGCGTGCCATCGAGTGCTCAGAATGAGTGTTCGATCGAGGAGGCACAAATGTTGTACAAGGCACACAGAATATGCTGAAACCACAATAATGATGAAATGGAAACATTGTGTGGCAAGTTAGAAGTGACATCGATAGTACTGTTGTTTAATTTGCATGGAGACTGTTAACATTGTGCTCAGATTGAACAGATAAGGATGAATCAAGCACGCACAATGTAATACCGCTAGTAGAGAAAGCGCTATTAGCACCGGTTGGGAACTCCACTTTACCACCGGTTTCCCAACCGGTGCTAATCTTTCGGTGCTAAATGTTAGCTTCTTTAGCACCGGTTGAAATGCCCGGTGCTAAAGGCAAGCTTTAGCACCGGGTGATATCTGTACCCGGTGCCAAAGAGATTGACATAAAAAAAATTAATCCTCTCTCATCCTTTTCTCTCCCCTCTTTTTTTTCTTTCCATCCTGTGTCTTTCTCTGTGGTTCAAGAACAAGAACTTCAAGAACAAGAACAAAGAAGAAAGATGAGGGGAGAAAGATTAGAGGAGAAAGAAAAATATGAGGAAAAGAACTTAGATTACAACATTTAACAATAACAGATTCAATCGAGTACAAAATCCAAGATGAGAGGAGAAAGATTAGAGCTTCGGCGCCGCCGTGCGCGGCCTTCCCGCGCCGCCGCCGTGCGCGGCCTCCAGCGCCGCCGCCGCGCCCGCCCGCGCGCGGCCTTCCCGTGCCGCCGCCGTGCGCGGCCTCCAGCGCCGCCGCCGCACGCGGCCCTCCCGTGCCGCCGCCGCTTGAAGCCCTACAGCGCCGCGGCAGTCGCGCGGGCCAGCACCGCCGGGCTAGGCCCGCCTGCGCGCGGCCTTCCCGGGCCGCGTCCTCCCGCGCCGCCGCCGCCGCCTGCGCTGCCGGGCCGGCCCTCACGCAGCCTGCTGCAGTGAGAAGAGAAAGGGATGAGAGAGGAAGAATGAAGAGATAACGTAGAGAAAGAAGAGATAGACCGGAGTGAAGGGAGGAGAGAAGAAAGACAGAAAAGAAAGGATGAGAGCCTGCGCGGGCTGCGCTGTGTACTGGCCTGCCGCGTGCATCTGCACCGGTGCTCGTTCTTAACCGGTGTTAAATGGGTTATGACACATTAACACCGGTTGCTGCCTAGCCCCGGTGCCAAGGTGTTGTTATTGACCGGTGCTAAAGGTCCTCCCACCCACGCGCGCTGCTGCTAGCTGTTGGACCCGGTGCTAATGCCCCATTAGCACCGGGTCCAAAAATTGCCCCTGTTTATGTGCTCCGCGGATGCCTCATTCTCTTCTACATTATACACGCTTTCTCGGACTGCATTATGAGAAGTTGTATTGGACGCTATTTGGCAAGGATTCGATAATTCTCAACATACGATGGCATTACTGGTCATATCATATTATGGTTGATATTCACTTAGCTACGCTCTGAACACACTACGGGAAAGCCGGTAGATGCCGAGTGTCAAATCTTTGCCGAGTGTCTTTTTTCGGACACTCGGCAAAGAAGCCCTTTGCCGAGTGTAAAAAAAATACACTCGGCAAAGATTTTGACACTCGGCAAATAAGCGCTGTGATAAAATTTTGAGAAGATTTCACACAATTTGTCATAACGATGTTTACAAAATTTAAACATCTCATAAGAAGTATATGTGTTATTCTATATGAGAGAGTTAGTGGATGTATTGTTTGAATACAAAATTTTTTATATGATCTCATATGGAAAAAAACTTTAAACCAAAGTCGTACAACTCACCGAAATATAAAACTTTGTAGTTTACAACTTTTATATTTAAGATTATTTAGTATTTTAAAACTTTATTATAAGTTATATGATTTGAAATTATAAATTTTAAAACTTTCAAATAATTTCGGATGTAAATAAGTTCTACACCAAAGTTATACATCTAAATGAAATATAAAACTTTGTAGTTCAAAATTTTTGTATTTGAGATTGTTTAGTACTCCAAAAAGATATTATAAGCTATCCGATTTCAAATTTTAAAATATTATATCTTTGCCGAGTGCTTTTTAACCTGGCACTCGACAAAGACCTAAGGTTTGCCGAGTGTTCCTTTTTACACTCGGCAAACCTGCCCCGTCATCGATCCTATCCTATGAAATAACGCACTCCCATTGGTCTAACAAATAACCCTCCAGATCCCACCGCTCTCTCTCCGACCCCACGCACGCGCGTCTCGATAAGGCTGGCCTTCTCCCTCCTGAACTCCCTCGAACTCTCTCTCTCTCTTGGGCCTGCTAGGCGGCGGCGGGCAGACAGGCGCGCGGCGAGCTCGGCCGGCCGCAGCTCGAGGCGGGCGCGCGGCGAGCTCGCATGCACGGCGAGATTCCCCGGCGGCGGCTCGGGCGGCAGCGGCGGGGTGCGGCCTCCTCTACCCCAGCGGCCGGCGGCGGCGGACCTCCACTTCCCCAAGGGCGGCTCCAGCGGGAACGGCGGGCGCGGCCTCCTCTCCCCCAGCGGCCGGCGGCAGCCGGCCTCCACTTCCCCGACGACGGCTCGAGCGGCAGCGGCGGGGCGCGACCTCCTCTCCCCCGGCGGCCGGCAGCGGCGGGCCTCCACTTCCCCGACGGCGGCTCGAACGGTAGCGGCGGGGCGCGACCTCCTCTCCCCCGGCGTCCGGCGGCGGTGGGCCTCCACTTCCCCGACGGCGGCTTGAGCGATGTGTGCGGCGAGGTCCCAGCGGGGACGGGCACGGCCTCTCCTCTCCCCCGACGGCGCGGCCACCTCTTCTCCAGCAGCGACGGTGGCGGCGGCGTGCTGGGGTGCGGCGGCGGCGCAGCCGCGTTGCCTGTTTTTTCTTTATTTTTTTCAAAAGTGATTTGCCGAGTGTTGGATTTGGTACACGGTGAAGTCTTTGCCGAGTGTCCGAAAGAAGACACTCGGCAATGGACCTCTTTGCCAAGTCCATTGTTGCCGAGTACTCTTTGCCGAGTGTTCACTCGGCAAAGAGTTTGCCGAGTGTTTTTGGCTTTTTGCCGAGTGTTTTAGACACTCGGCAAACTCTGGGTTTCCCGTAGTGACATGGCTGTTGTAAGGACCATGAAGTCAATATGATAGTGCCAAGAATTTTGAACCTATTGAATAGGAGCGGAACGGGCTGTATCATTGCCCTTGCTCTAAAGAGGGTGTCATATGTCACCGGTTTGGATGCACAATTTTCATCATGTTTGTGTCTTGCATGTACTGCCTATGAAAGGTCAAAATGAAACAATGTATTGTGTGACCTATTTTATCCATCAACTAATTTTTTGTTGCTTATGTTTCATTCTTGAAAACACAAAAATAAAACCTTCCACTGGGAATAATAGCCTAAGAGATATTTTTCTAATTCCTAGCAACCGTGCATATTACTACTACTAATAAAACAACACAACACATGAAAAAAATATTCTGTCTTCTTTATTTATCCTCCACTTTCATGCCATTTATATATTCATGCTGTCGTCATGTGGCAAATGAAGGAGAATAAATGCGGCTAGCTACTAATGAAGAAATATTGATACGGTGTGGTTTGTGAACGTTAGTATGTATCTTTGTTCGTGTTAGCACAGAGCTGGTGTTGGTGAGGATACGTACAGAAGATGTGGTGACACGGTGGGCAGCCAGATTGATCTGGGCGTCTTCCACCTTCGAGGGCAAGGTCATAAAAGGCTAGGCGCTCTCTAGGTGGTGAGTGGTGACCCTCCATCTAGCGTCAATGCGTTTTCTATCAAAGAGCACTTCATTTCTTTTCTTTGACGTTGTTGTTTAATTTTTCTTTAAATGCTTAAAGCTATCCGTGCTGGTTCTGGTGCCCCAACGCAACCTTCAGTTCAGTTCGATTAAAATTTGTTGCATGTTTCCTCAGGCGAGTTCGGTGGGTTCACTTTTCAGTTCGAGCTTATTGTACGTGCAGATGAAGTCAAGTTTGGACAGGAACATGAAATGGCGAAGCGGTTTCCCGTCTGAGGGGATGTTTGATAACCCAGCCCTCTGCAGAAGAATGATCAGGCACTGATCACCAATTTCATGACAGTTCGTTTGCTCTCTGGATCGATGTGACAATCCTCAGGCCATCACCAGCTAATGTTAACTTTGGCTTAAATTCTTTGTTTTATCTTGGTACCACCAATGCCATTCTCACCTACTATATACCGGCGATCTCCTAACGTGTAGGGACTCTGGCTGTGTGGGGGGAGACACATTTATCCACGATGCGGACTGCGGTGAGGGCAGCAAAACGCTATGATCCTCTGCGCTGTGTCTTTGAGCCATTGCAGAATTTCTTGGCTTTCCTTTTATACCGATGGTGGTCAGCAAATCACATCATGCGCCCACTAATTCATCTACGCATCATTGCATGTCTTCTCCCGATGTCCCTCAAACCTAAACAATGATGCATGAACACATCTTTCCAAGTCGATCTCCTAGCTAGCTCGGGTGAAATTTGTAGTATCTTTTATCTTATTTAATTTCCTTTTCATTTGAAGCATCTATATATAACCTATGCAGAGGAAGTTGGACAAAACAATAAATTGTGTAATAGCATCTGTATAGGAGTAGATGAAAAGTGGCAGGTTGGTTTGTTCGGTAGTATTCATAGAAGCTAAAAAATTACAGAAGAAAAACAAATGTCCTTCTACATACCATGCTAAGTACTTCAAATTGAATATGGATTTATTAAAAAGAGTATTAAATAATTATGTAGTTTTAGATTTGATTTTTTGTAGCTTATATAACACTATAGAGAACACTTTCGGATTTGGCCATCAGAACCAACCGATACATGACCCAGTGCTAATGCTAGTATTAGCACCGGGTCCAAATTTTGGAGGCCCCAAGAGCCTTCTAGCATGGGTTTGTAACACCAACTGGTGTTAAAAGTCACCTTTTAGCACTAGTTCATGTTACAAATCCATTAAAGGTCTTTTTAGCACCGGTTAGTGTTACCAACCCATGCTAAAGGGTCCTTCACGGGTTACTTCAAAAGGTTACCCAATCACATGTGCTGTGGAGATGAGATGGTAAGGAGGGTATGTGTGAGGCAAGAGATCTCGAGTTTGAATCCCATGTGCGTGCATATTTTTTAGCACCTCATCATCTTTTAACACCGGTTATTTGAACTAGTCCTAAGGGGTGGGGGGGGGGGGTACTGTACTTTTTAGTACCAGTTGTAAAACCGGTGTTAAAGGGTGTTCCCAACCGGTGCTCAAGGGGCTCTCTCCACTAATATAAGTACAAGCGAAGATCGCATTTAATTGTCTTTTCATAACACATGTTTGCCTAATGGAGACCTGTATTGTTTTGAGGGAAGTGCACATATTTGAGAACTATTGGTGGATTGGTGGAACAATTAACAAGAGTGCTCGTGTTACTGTGTTAGGGGGTACCGCGCCCCCGGTTCAGCCTGTGGATATGGCAGCTTAGAGATCGTTATGCCAGGGAATCACAATTTTTCACCATTAGTGTTAGAAGTATGAGGATAACACTAATCCTTGCATTCCCAAAAATCCTACGTACGTTGAGCTTTGTTTGATGCAGGAAGACCTAACTGCATGCTCCTGAACAACGAACTCATGCACCGCGTCACTGGGAGTGTTCGTGCATTATTCAATCCATTCATGTTTCCACACCATGACGTGTTTGTGCTACTAATTGCTTACCAGAATGATGCTTCACCCAGCAATCCGACTGCTTGCGGCAATAGCTCACTCCAGAGGTGACTCAGAGCCAAGCATTGTGTTTGAATCCAATGCATGGAGGTCCATCATGATGGACCACTTTCGCAGAACGTTGGGCACCACTCAACCCGGTAGAACACATCAATGTAGTTGTAGTGCCTGGCTCACCGGTAGTCATGCAAGTTATTTTCTTGATTCTTCCCAATCCTACATATTACTACTACACAACACAACACACGAAACAATTTTGTCTTCTCGAAAGTATACAAAGTGCAAGAAAGAAAAGAAGCATAAGGAAATCGGTTTTAAGAGACCCTTGTGCTCAGATCCTCAAGATAACTGATAACATCGCAATGTTGCGAGCTTTCTAGTTTGATAAATTTATCCTTCAGTTCTGAACCACTTATATACTCATGCCTTCATACAGTGTGGATGGAGGAGAAATAAATGTGCATAGACACTCATGAGGAAAAGCCGGGAAGTTGTTGTGTACTTTAGGATGTATATTTACTAACAACAAATTAAAAACAGGTTTTTATTGTAAATAATTAAAAGTGCAGAGAGCTTTAGCGACCAAGGATATGTAATTTTTATGAGTGTCTAAATGACTTCAAATAAAAAAACTTTCAACTACAAAGTTATAGATCTCATCAAAATGTATAAATTTCGTATAAATTTCATCTCCATCCGAGACGGTATGTAAAAGTTATAAAATTTAGAATACAACCTCAAATTCAAGGTACAAGAGTAGGAACAAGGACAGAACTGTTTTGGGCATTTAAATAACTTAAAATAAAAAACTTTCAACTATAAAGTTGTGGATCTTGTTGAATCGTACAAATTTCGTATAAAGCTCCTCTCAATCTGAGACCATATGCAAACGTTATGAATTTTCCAAGCGGAACAATTTGTGCCGGTGCGAATGACTAGGAGTGTTCATGCACAGTGGCTAGGAGTGTTCGTGCACAGTGGCTAGGAGTGTTCGTGCACAGTGGCGGACCCAGCAAAAAAAATCTAGGTAGGGCGGAGTCTAGAATCTTTCGATTTATGCGGGGTGTTTAGTTCCCCAAATTTTGCAAAGTTTACAAAAAGTTTGTGCATTAGGAAGCGTGATCAAGAGAGGGAACGACATGTTTTCCAATGCAATTTGTTTTTTGCAAACTTTGCAAATTTGTGAATTTAAACACCCCCTATATTAAAATTCTTGGTTAAAAAACAATATGATCATCCAAGTCAAAAAATGAATATGTTTGGCATCTTGGACTTATGCATCTCCTGGTTCTACAACTTCCCTTAGTTCTTCTTCCATAGAAACAACAACATTCTCACTTTCATGGGTACTTGGGGCCAAATGAATTGAAGGATTGCCAATATAGAAGCTGTACAAATATGAACTATTATGCATTTGACTAATGAGCAATCCAACTTTGAACTTTGTTCCCTAGAAGAAGTGGACAACTCACAATACCAGCTACTTCCTCCGTTCCAAATTATAGTTCGTTTTGGCTTTTCTAGATTCATAGATTTTACTATGAATTTAAACATAGTGTTTATCTAGGTGCATAACAAAGATGATGAACCTAAAAAAGCCAAAACGACCTATAATTTGTAATGGATGTAGTACTCAATTAGCTAGTTTATGTATCACTTTTTTTGTAATCGATCGAGGAACGAGAGTGTACATACGTGGCAGGAGGCGCTCGTGCAGTCCTGCTGCTTTGCCCCGTGCTCGCCGGCTACTACTCGGCCGCGCCTGGCGGCTGGCTCTTCTCTTTTACGGGCGGTGCAGTCCCTCCTCCAACAAGACGCATGATGGTTATCGGCCTCTCACACTCTCACTCACACAGCATATGCTATATATTGGACCATTGGATCAACTTGTTAACGAATTTGGGCTGGCCCATCTAAGCATACCCCTTGACATGCATACCGATTCGTTGTGTCATCTTCATCCGTCCGACGTTGCAGGAACGCCGATGCTGCAACAGAAACATCGCCGCCAACGCCGGGATCTTGATTATTGGTGCCGGAATGATGCTCCACACTGTGGTGCTTCACCCTGCAGTCCTGACTGCTGGCGCCAACAGCTCCCTCCAGAGGTCACTCAAACCCAAGGATTGTGTTTGAATCCAATGCTCGGATGTCCATCATGATGGACCACTTTCGGAGAACGTTGGGCACCATTAGACCCGGTAGAACACATCGTTGTAGTTGTAGTGCCTGGCTCACTGGTATTCGTGCAATATGTTTTCCTAATTCTTCCCAATCCTACAAAGTGCACAACACATGAAGCAATTTTGTCTTCTCGAAAGTATACAAAGTGCACCCTTGTTCCTAGATCCTCAAGATAATTGTAAACATCGCAATGCTGCGAGCATTCTAGTTTGATAAATTTTTCCTTCAGTTCTGAACCACTTATATACACTTGCCTTCATACAGTGTGGATGGAAGAAATAAATGTGCCTAGACACTCATGAGGAAAAGCTGGGAAGTTGTGTACTTTAGGATGAATATTTACTAACAATGAATTAAAAACATGTACTGGAATTTTATCGTAGCTCCTTGGCGTTTATATTGTAATAATTAAAAGTGCAGAGAGGTTTAGCGACTAAGGATATGTAATGTGCTTCAAACCTATATATTGCGAGATGAAAATGTAAAAAAAAATTTACTATTGGCACGCATACAAAAATGTGTAGATGAAATCTTCTTGCCAACTACTAGATCACAATAATGTAAACTCAATTGCTTAATAAGGCCTAGACAGGGTCTGATCTCTTTCTTGCCTATTCTAGATTACACTCCCTGATATACAAGAGTACCCTTCGTGATCCCCGACCCCGAAGGATTACCATTGAAGGAACGCTCAAGTTCAGCCCAAATCTAAAAGGAATGATAACTTATGAATAGTTATTGATAAGGCCAGTCTTAATGCATAGTTTTGTTGTATAGTTATCAAGACTAGAAACTAGGTAATTGTGCCAATGAAGTTTTATGGGAATGAAACTCTTGTCTCATCTGGTAAAACTCTTCCTCTTAATAACCTTGCCAACTCAGCAATTTTGATGAATTGACATAGAAATTAATGCCCATGAAAATCTCATGAAACCCTCGTATTGAAACTGGCATAATTAAGATGCATAACTTATGATAACCAACAAAACACAAGTCATGTACGGTGCATTTCCATCTTATAGGGACCAGACACCTTTTGCTTCTCATTTTTGAACACGTTTCCATTTCGAAATTTGAAACTTGGCGGAGCAGCAAACAACGGTGACCGGCCGGCATGGAGAAGTCGTCGTGCACGCTGGTAGTACAAGTTCACGAATTCGCCGTACCATCTTGAGGTAGGCTAGGATAATAATGACAAGATGAACAGTACAAGTTGTTTCTGTTGTGTTTGCATCCGCTGCTTGGCCATCTATCTATCTACTATATACCTATACTAATCATATACTCTAAAGAAAACCCCAGTTAATCAGAGAAAAACAAAAGTTTATCAGACCATCGATCTCTAGTGGGGCCAAGTATTAATTAAATTTTTAGATCATCATGTCCTCTTCCCTCTACCTCGCGTTTTCATCCAGATATTCCTACGGCACAAGCTAGTTTTTTTTACATAATAAGAAAGAAACCTCTCGGCTCATGTACGTGATATTTCCTGTTGTGTTTTGTAAGAAAGAAACTAAAACTGGTGCCTTGCTTTTCGTGGGTTTTTTTTCACATAGAAAGAAACCTCTCTCTCAAGCGATATTCCCTATTGTGTCATTTTTTAACGTAGGAAATTAAAGAAACTTTCTTTCTCTACATATATAAAGATTCAGAACCAATCATCTGGTTCAATAGTGAAGCTAGCAATCTTTGGCGTGCCATCTAGGAGTAGCGATGGCTCCAGATCGGCGAGGAGCTTCCAGCGGCAGTAGCCTGTAGTCAACCTCAGCTCTTCTGGAGCCATAATATTGGTCAGGCTTGGTAGGCTAGTGATCACAGTCATCTTGCCCTTCTGTTCGCATTGAGCCGATCGAGATAGCTCAAAAAAATACAGAAAGTTTTTTTCCATGCAGAAGAATGCATTCTTCTCTACGACCTAGTTTGCATATATAACTACGCCAGGTGGCCCGCACATCACTATGCCAAACACGATTGCCCCTCGAGTATTAACTAGAAGCTGGAGGATTATAGCAGTAATCAATAATGTCAGATTCTAGCATGATCATTATAAGTTAGTGATTAGTTGACTACACATTCAGCTTCATTTTTCCTTCACGCATAGCAGTGTCCCGGCCTGCGTCCGCGTGCATTCACCTTCGTGCGGTCTTTAACGGTCCGCCATGATTGACCACTTCCAATTGAGAACACTGTCAATCTTCAAACACGGTACAACACAACCTATATTAGTGCCTACTAATTAATGATAATAGGAAACGACCTTCCACAGTGTCTGTATCTCCAAACTCTATGATGCTGTGAGATATTTTCCCAATTACTCACAATCCTGCATATATGTTATTATTACAACATAATGCATGAAACGATTTTCTCTCGTCTTAAAACGTGGAAGAAAAAATTGACCGTGACGCACAAGAAAGATAGTTGTATATATTTGTCCATCACTACTTCCAAGCCACTTATATACTCCTGGCTTTATACAGCGGATGGAGATAAACAAATTTGCCACGAAATTCAACACGAGATGTTGGTATGAATCTTTAATTTACCAATAATGAAATAAAGGTACATCAATTTACTGTAGTTCCTTGGAGGTTTCTCATTAGTAATTTAAAGTGCGTGCATAGAGATCAACATCAGGGAAATCATGTCATCTTGAGAAAGTAGCCAGATTTGCACTCCAAGAGAGGCAACAGTATGAAGCAGCTACCACACTAGTACTTACATCAATCCAAAGGTTTTCACGCAACTCCACCATAACCTTGCTCAGGACGTACTCTATTAAATGACTGGGCAGGACAGGTCGATTGATATGTACATTAATCTTCCCCGGCCGGATGCCTCCCAAATCCAGACATATATACAGACGTTACAAAGAAATATAGCACATATTGCTTTCCTCAACTATTAGATTATCATCTAAATCAAGGCACTTATGGTGGAACTTAAAAAAAAAGGAAAACAATTCAATTTTCAACCTTCAACTACGGTAAAAATCTTATTTTCAACCCACAGCTACAAAACCGGGCAAATTTAGCCCTTTAAGCAGTTTCGAGAGCTGTTTTGCATTTTTTAAAAATTCAAAGAGCTTTGATTTAATAAAAAATATAATTAATTCATTTAATATCAGAAAGATACCAAATTGGTACACAAAAAATCTTTAAAATGTCATTTATTTGTCGATACTCTATTTGTTTGAATTGAATTCTATTTGGCCATATTCCTTATATTTTATTACTTAGAGATTGAAAATAGAACTTTTCCCTAAAAAGGGCCGCACCACATAAAGTTATCAGCATAACACTTTCGAGACTTGAGGTTGCTGATCATAATTGACACCTCCAAAATTCCCAGTGCGTCTACCGTTTAACTAAGTGGCGCAACGAGATATTTTCCTGATTTATAAAGCATAAAAAGTATAATAAAGAAAAGAAATTGAGTTTGCCGGCAAACTTCCTCTGTGAAATAACAGGTCGACACCCTTATGTCTAGCCCCTCAAGAACATAATTGACGGCTTTGGAAAACTTTCTAGTATTATATATTTATTCCACATTCCTTTGGAGCTCTTTTGTAGTGCTCCATTCCACACTGTAATGGTATAGAGTATAGATGGATGGGTAATTTGGTAACTAACATTTAATCTAATTGAAACATTATTTTTTTCTCTCTTGTTCCAATCTCCCCGTTCCTATCTCTCCTGTTCACGCCGCTTCTTTCCCATTCGTCGCAGCCTCCTTCCCTTTTATTTTTTTCCTGGCCACTGTTGTCGCCTATACCGCCGAGCCACGTGGTGCCTTATTCATAATTTTTTTATAGTACCTCTATACCACTATACAACTCAACCTATATCACCGTATACTACACGTGATGTTCCAGTGATATATAATTAATTTGAACCATCAGATCCTTTTATACTACTTCTTTTCGAACACTAGTATCAAGGAAACACTTGAACTTGTCTATCGCCATGCAAATAATGTTTAAATCGCCCCAGAGTGCTCAGGAACCAATGCAGCCCGAGCCTACTGCTATCATGTTGTTGATCAAGATGTCATGTTTATAATTTGAACGACCATGTATCGTTGTAAGCAAACCAAAATGAGTTAACAGCGAGAAGCAAAGTGCGTTACCTTTCTTTGAGAGAGACTGAACGCACCGCGATACATTAAAGGCACCATAGACATCAGTAATCAAATAATGTCCCCAATATTTAGTGTCCAATAATAGATTTCCAGAGCACCGCGATACATTGTTTTCACCCCATCGTCCGCCCCTAGAAATAGATTTCTAGAGAACCCATAGAAATATATTTTCAAGGCAGCCTCCTGCAAGTTAGATGAACTTTTATTTTGTGATCGTGTGGCTATTAAGTTTTCTGCACAAGAACAGAGATTACATTAAGCCTAGATGACTCAACAGATATTGAAGTTATTTTTCCAAGCTAAAGACGTGTACGAATATTTTGCATGGTTACCATATCCAGTTTGACATTAATAATTAAGATAACTCACTTGGAATATTCAAACTTTATATCTCTGTGTTTTCATTTGATGTAGATGCACGCATACACATGCGTATGCATTATTTCTGACCTATTTATGCTGATGGTCATTACTAATATTTTGGAGTCATTCCTGAATTCTAGGGAAATATAATGGCAGAGAGTTAAAAGTACAACAAAGAAAAAATAAAAAATACATGATGTTTTGGAGCCATTCCTGAATTCCGGGGAAATATTTCTTCTTTGCCCTATGTAGAACTAGAGCAAACTTCTTGATGAACAGATCCTTGACTGCATCCTTGACTGCATCTTGAACAGATACTCCAGGACATGAGCACTATAATGTCTAGTTGTCTGGGTGTAGCAATGTCCTACTACGTGTAACAAGTGCGGTCTAATTCCTCATCTTTTGAGGTGGTTGAAGCGAGCGCGGCCTGGCTGGCGGCGCAGGCGGGCGCGGCCTGGCCGGCGGCGCGGGCGAGGCCGGACGACCGGCACCGGCCGGGGCGAGCAAGCGCTCGCCTCCCGCACGAGAGGCCCTGCGCCGGTGCTGGCGTGGGAGGCTTCTTCGATTTTTTTTCTCTTTTTCTGTTTTTAGATTTGACTTGCAAATGATGCAATGGATGTAGCTATTCTTTGAATTTCATAAATTATTTTTGTGAATTTCATATTGTAAGGATGAGCAAATGATGCAATGGATGTAGCTGTTCTTTGAATCCTTTTTATGTGTTCTTGACTTCAAGAACAGATAGATGAGCATGGTGATGCAATGGAAAGAAAAGGAGAGGAGAGAAAGGGATGACCATCTGATTCTTCCAAAAACTTTAGTACCGGGCCGTGTTTTTAACCGGTACTAAAGTGCACAATTTAGTACCGGTTCTATAACCGGTACTAAACGACATGTATTTTAGTCTCGAAAGTTTAGTACCGGTCGCACAACCGGTATTAAACGTGCCTTACGAACCGGGACTGATGCATTCATCTTCATTTTTTCTGCAGCATAGCATGTAGTGTGTGATCAGCTCATGCACACGTTCCTCGCCTCGCCAATATGTTTGCACTACTCATTGCTTACTGGCCGAACGATCGACAAAAGAGTAGGATGAAGAAGATCGTACAGCGATTCCGCATCTCGATTCCGTGCACGAGGACGCAGAGGCAGGGCTGCTGGAGCTTCCCATCGCGGCAGCCCTCCCTCTCAGATCGGGTTAGGGCTAAAGGACGGTGGAGAGTGGCGGCAGCAGTCAACCTCTAGTCCTGTGCCATAGCCCCCACCTCCTCTGTATAGCGCTGCGCAACGGGGCCATCAGCCTTCTATTGGGCTGGGTGTCCTCGATCAGGACGCGAGTCAAAGGCCCTGGGCCAACTGGCTTGAGATCAACCTAACAGCGTTGACCAGGCAAGCTGGCTGCGGGCCTAGGCAAAGGGAGCAGGGACCGGAGACGAGCGTCAAGGCAGACGCAGGGGAGACGCGCAGGAGATGCACTCGCCGCCGAATACGTCAGGCGCTTCATAACAGGAGCAGGTCTTCTCCCGCTTGCCTGTCTCTGCAGGTTCCCACAACATGTTCATTGCATTGGAAACTGATTTGTTCTTTGGATGTTGCGGGATTGCGCATCATATCTCTCTGGTGGCCAGCCCTGCGTTTCCTTGTTAGATTAATTTCCTCTCGTCGTTTTCTTGGATCAGGACAGGAATTGGCGAATTGTTTTCCTTCATTTTTAGATTTTTGTCGCAAGAAATTTTTAGTTTATACTTTGTACAAATTACATTGCTTTTGTGAAAAGAGCAAACTAGGAAGCTCTAACAAAAATAGGAGTAAAATTTGTAAGGGCATATTTGTCCTTTCCCAGCTTATTTGACACCGTGAAGTGCCACTACCAGAACAGGGGTAAAGTGGATCTTCAGATTCAAAAAGTGAGGGTAAAATCACAAAGTTGAAAAAGTAAGGGTAAAATCAACATTTCAGTTCAAAGTGTGGGTACAAACACAAAAGCCCCGTTATAACTTGCCGTTCCCTTTCGAGCCTTCACATGTCAGACGGAAGAGAAACAAATGTGTTCAGTCATTCATGAAGAACAGTTGGTATGGTGATGTATACTTTTGTATGAATATACATTTAATTTTCCAATAATGGAAAACGAGGTAGTACATTCGTTCCTAAACATGTAACACCATGACTTCTTTCATTTCTTTGACTATTCGTCTTTTATAAATATTTTTGTAAATAGAAAAATTATATAAGCTAATGCTAAAGTACTTTTATTGATAGATCTAGTGGTGATTATTTTACTTTAGCTAACTAGTTGATTAAATAAATATTGTTGGTAAAAGTTTGAGTAAAAAGTCAAAACGGTGTCATATATATCTTTGTACTCAGAGGAACTCAGTGATATAGCCACCTCCACAATCACGACTCTACCTAGAAACTAGAGGCCCTGGTCTGAACGGTAAAATGGGATCGGAGCCCTATTTTTGATACATCATGACTATAGGTGAAATAAAGAAATAAGACATGCCTACTTACATGAGTTTTTGACTTAGTAGCTAGATAAGAAACTAGACCTAGCTTCTTATAAATATTGGGGCTTGTATTATGCTATTAATAATTAAACAAGATAATTAGTGCCGAATGGAATATTTGGGGCCCCTAACTTTTGGGGCTCAGAACAGTCGCACACCCTGTTCGTGTGAATGTACTGCCTTGTCCACAGTTTCCCCTAGTTCTGCCATCAAATTCTGGTTGGACTGCGAGGTATTTTCCTGATCCCTCCAAATGCTACTAATTACAAGTTTACCGCTACAGCTCAACACACGTGAAACAATTTTGTCTTCGTCAAAGCAAAAAAAGTGCAAGAAAGAAAAAAGAAACATAGGAAACAGCGGCTTGAACACTAACATGCCTAGCCGATCTTAAACATAGTTGACTGTATTGTCAAACTTGTCTAGTTTTATATATTTATCCTTGAGTTACCCTTATCCTTCACTTCATAGTAGTAATTTATATAGCATGCCCTCATGCAGTGGATGGAGGAGAAATAAATCTGCCAAATCAGTCTTGAAGAGAAGTTGGTACGGTGTTGTACATTTGTATGGGTCTTTACCAATAATGAAAACGTGGTATTTGAATACAGTAGTTCCTTGGGGTTATTGTGCACAGATATTTAGTGGTCAATGACAATGACATGCAAATGCTAGGTCAACTTGTTAGTTTCTCTCACATTTGCAGTTTTGCACATTGGCCCTTTGCATCAGATGTGACACCATTCTAAATATAATTAAAATGCACCAGCCAAGAAGACGATGACGATAAATCTGCAATATGCAGGAGTATAGACTATATTATCAAATTCATATTAGAGTATATATAGTAGTATGGACAACTCCTAAACAAATATTCACAACAGTTTATGCCCTTTAATTTATCCCTCAGTCTCCATGTGTTGTGCTTAGCCTAATGCAGCATGCAGTGGTTGTTTGCACTCAGACCCAGCTGAAGGCTGAAGCAAATTCTGGGGGTTTTATGCTCTCCATTATTTTATGGGATGCACTGATCGCACAATCAGACGCAATAGGAGAATAAATGATATACTGCATTCGGCATTGGCTCATAGCTGACTTCAACTTTTAGCTCCCTAATTTGGCTGAAATGTCTTCAAATTTGAGTGTTCGTAATGTTGGCTTAACAATCTTAAATTTCACTATTGTAGATTGAACATGTTCTAATATTAGCGATTTGCAATCCAAACACGGTACACTTATAACCCAAATCCAAGTATTACTTGCACATTTAAGGGTAGTAACATTATTTCTATAAAATACAAGATAAAGCAAATTATTACAGACTCAAAGAAAGGAACACATTTGTTCCAAAATCAAATTTCCGCCCCCAAATTTTTGCTTTTTTATGTGTGCAGAAACACTGAAACTAGTGTGTAGCCATCCAAATGATAACCCAAATATTAGTGAGTTGCAATCCAAACACGGAATTGTAACCCTGCTAATAACTCAACTGACGGAGAACACGTTATTAGCAAATAGGGCAGTCAAAGCAGCGACTGATGTTGAACCGGCATTCACGAGGAAGTGGTGTCCCCCTCAGTTGTTCCTTCACTGAGCAAAGTGTGGAAAGAACATTGAGCCAGCAGCATTAATTTTATCAACAAATATTGAGTAAAATAAATTCTGAACAAGCCAACTAAAACAGCTTATCGTAAAGCAGCTTGATTGCTAAATGGCATCCATATTATAATAGAAATATAACCACGACGGGCTACGGAGCCAGGTGCCATTAATTATTTGGGTGAATGAGCCTTTATTTTTATACTAGGTTCGTGCCCGTACGTTGCTACGGATAAAACAAAAATTAAATCACATTATATCATATAACCAACATTTATCTAGATGCAGCGCTTGGCGGGCTCATGCCATGCGCTTACCATATCTTGAATTGAGATTGAATTTATATATCATTCGAAGGACACAATTGTCTCATTATTTGTTGATATTGCAAAAGATTAAGATTTTAGCTTAATTTCTATCTTGTTGTGTTCAACCTAACAAAATATTATTTAAGAAATTCCAAGAAAGTTAAATGACGCTTAATCATAATCACGTGTTCTGGCTATTAACTACCCAAACCATTTTAATTTACCTTAAACTCATTTTTTTTATCTTGTGCATTTCTTGGTGGTCTCCTGGTTGACCTCTCTTTTCAAGAGAATTATCTCCCTTTTAAAGAAAAAGGCACAAAATATATGGGCGAGTGAACAATACAATTTAAACAATGAAGTAATGATTAATCTATTTCCTTGTTAATGCTCAACTGTATCTAATAGTTCAAATCGGCAAGCATGATCTATACTAACGGTAAAACATATCGTAAATAAAATTAACATTTTCAGAATGTTTTCTAGGCTTTCCAAAACATAGCCCTAATGACAATACTTCTAGATTTCTCGGACTTGTATGCAACTTTGACATGGAAGTCTCATGAACCTGAATGGCAGGTCTGTATAAAATACGAAGCTATATATGTATCATATTTACAAAATAGATATATAAAACAAGTCATTGTTTTCATAAATATATGTAGCTTTATATGTGCATTTCAGTTAGTGAAGCAACCTAGAAGAGGGATTTCAGTTAATGAAGAACAATCAGGAAGAAGTGTGTGCATATCCTAAATTAAAGTAACTGAATGCACATGTACAGCTTTTCTTTATCCAGAATTTATTGGATTCCTTATAGTATTGTTGCATTTGAAAGGAACATTTGATACAACCAAGATAGGATTTGTGCATTTGTTTGCAAAACAAGAGGCAAATAGTTTATATAGAAATTTCAAGACAAAGTATTTCACGCCTAACTATGCCACTCCTGCTACCGTAAAAATCATGAGCACCTTCGTTGTAAAGAAACATCCATAGCTTTGAGAGAGAAAATTTCACAATATCTATCCATTCAAAATTTCGAGAATTCGGTTATTGTAATAGTTTGGCTCAGTGTCCCTCAATAGTTTCTTTTCCGGGTATCCCTAAATAATTTGAAAGAAGAAAAGTTGAATCATATTTATCGTAGAGAGAGAGTAAAGTGTAGTATAGGGATACCGGGAAAATAAATTATTGCCTCGATGGAGGAATGCCATCAGCAAGGATTTTTTCCAGGCGCTTAGCGGTTTAGATGCAAGGTAGGGAAGGAATCGGTAGATTCCATCAAGCCTAGCTGAGCTTTGCGACATCAAAAGAGATTGACCCATGTTCCCACCCTACCACCTCGTAGTAATCCACCGTTGATACATACTCAATGGAGAGATTTGGATAGTATATGCCACCAAAATGTCAAGTTCTTATACATTGGACTATGAAATTTAAAAGTCCTAGCTAGTCTAGTTCTCGTATTCCGATCAAATAGAAGTATGGACCGTCATCTAACATTGATTCCTGTGTCATGGATAAAATTGCAGAACGGCAGCAGTTGGAAAAAAAACTAACCAGGGGCGCTTAGATTGATTCCAGTTTTATAAAAAAAAATTGCAGAGATTAAACAAATCTATGCTGAGGGTGCTTAGACTGTTTCCGCTTTTATAAAGAAAAAACTCGCAGAGACTAAACAATTCTGTGCTGGGGGCGCTTAGATATAAGTGCTCGTCAGCACATATTTTCACACGTTTTGCAAAACAAAGAAAACTATGTGAAACAATTGACTTCCATGCCCCAATATATTTTTAAAATATATTAGATGATGTATGTGATGTAGTGTAGGAATTCCAGATACTTTTAATGTGATTTATCTTTTTGAAGTTTTAGTAATTTAAAACAGGGTTATTCTATTAAATCAAATCTTTGAACTATATTCATAAGAATGGGCTATTTCAATTTTAGGTCGAACCATGTATTTCCAAAACATTTACATTTAAGTACACATCCATAGTTACAGGTCAAGTTAAGAGAGTAGTTTAAATACCAAGGATTTTTACGAGATTCTATTTCAATTTTGGTTGAACAAATTATTTCTATTTCAATTTTGGGTTGAACAAATTATAATAATACTTGAAGTTGGTAAAAAAATCTAAAAATTGGCTTGGAATCATTATGGGAGTGCACAATATAAGCATAAAAAATCCATCACATTTTTGAGAGAACTTGAATATACATACTTCACAAGTAGTTACAGAACTCATACATTTTATATAATTCAAGTCAAGTTTAGAACCATGGTAACATATGAACTAATTAATCCACAAAACTCAAGTCAGGTCCTTTTCTTGTTTTAATATTTTTGTTTTATTTTTTATGTAGTAGTGAATAAGAATATTAAAAAATATATATTATTCATGTTTTAATTGTTTTGTGAGGGAGATATATATTTTAAATTGGCAGAAAATAATAATTTAGAGTTGGCAAGAAATAAAATTAAGAAAATTGGCAGCAGGAAGGGTAAAACATTTGTTCTGTCAGACATCTTAAGCGGCCACCAACGCAGACCCATCTCCTCTAGGGGGCCTCTGCTAGCACAAATGCCCATTTCTAGTGACTCATAGTGCTGGCGGTTGCAAGGTCCATCAGCACAGATCTAAAAATGCCGTCGGTACAAATCATTTATGGCCTAGTAACGATGAGTCATCTGTCAGGGCCTAAATTATTGTCCATAAATTTGACACTAGCATTGAGACACCTGCATGAATTTCACAATAGTCCACAAGACTAGATATATGACAAGAACATTGTATTGTGCGCTACAAGAAAAATGACCTTTGGTCCCTTGTCATTCAGTACTGGTTTGTAACACAAACCGGTACTAAACGGCGCACGTTAGTACCGGTTTGTGTTACACTCCGGTACTAAAATGGTGTGCCACTTTAGTCCCGGTTTGTAACACAAACCAGTACTAACGTTAGTACCGGTTTGTGTTACAAACCGGGACTAAATGGGCCTCCACGGGTTACTTTAAAAAAATGCATCTCCCACTCAATCACAAGTGATGCATAGATGGGATGGTAAGGAAGCTACGCGCAAGGCCGGAGGTCGTGGGTTCAAATCCTCGCGGCCGCGTTCGCGCATTTACGCGTGAAAAATTCACGGGACTTGTGAATTTGCGCGTGTGTGAGCCTCCCAGCTCTTTCAAATATTTTTTTCTTTTTTTTATGGGCGTAAAGTCGGTCAGTACCGGCTGGTACCGTTTAGTACCGGCTAAACTTTCGAGTACCGGTTCCACAACCGGTACTAAACGCACCTTCCGGTCCGGTACTTCCGGTCCGGTACTAAAAGTCGTTTACGTAGTAGTGGTACATCGTCTACCTTAAAAAAACTTGACCTCCGACGACCTGACAGAGTGCAAGACACAACCAGATGTGCATTTGTAAACTTATGACATCAATAAGCTCTGCTGGTATATGAAGCCGGCTATCGAGATCTCCACGGCTGCCCCGGGAAGGTCGTACGTCCCACTAGATTCCAAACAGCCGAGGCCGAGCCATGTTCCCACCCTAGCTACCACCTCATAGTCCACCATTGATAAAGTTTTAAATTCTTACATTGGATTAGGCTCATAAGTTTTTGGACTAATTTGCTCCCGCCCCAGTATTTCGATTTCCGAATACAATTTACGGAGTATTTCATAGAAGTGGACTGTTATCTAACATTGGTTCGTGTGCCATGGATAAACATTGCAGAACTAAAGGAGTATATACGTAGACTTTTATTTGGGATTAATATTACTACTACTACTTGTCTACATAAGCTAGCTAGCGATTGCAGTTGGAAAACGAAAAGCTTACCAGGGGGTTGGTAGCTGCAGCTGATGACGGCCACGCCGCCGTCTCCGCCGCAGACGGCGCGGGCGCAGCCGACCTTGGTGGATCCCGGCCACACCACCTGCGCGTGCTCCCTCGCCGCCACCGCCGTCCACGCGCGCACCGCGTCGGCCGCGCCCTTCCCCGGCGCGCCACGGAACACGTTCCCGCCGTACCCGCCGGCGAGCCCAGCAGCAGCAGCACCGGCACCGCTGGTGGTAGTACGGCACACCGCGGCGGCGCGCTCGCCCGCGTGCACGGCCGCCGCGCCGTCCCACTCGACCGGGCCGGCGCCCGCCGCCGCGCGCGCCGCGTTGTGGAGCTGGACGTAGTCGTCCGGGGAGTTCCGGGCGATGGCGGCGGCGGCGGCGAGGGACAACGACGCGGCGGCGGCGCAGACGACGGCAACGGCGATGGCTGCTAGCGTCTGGCGAGGAGCCATGGCGAGAGGCTGATTGCGCTCCAAGCAAGTTTCGCGACTCGCAAAGGGGTCAACTGACGGCTTAACGTACAATTGGCTCGCGGTGCATAGCTAGTATACACCCGCCATTTCCTAGATCGATCTCGTCGGAATCCAAAATAAAAACCTGCAGTTCTTTTTCATGAAGCTTGAGCCTACTTAATGATCTTTGCAGCCTGTCATGGCTGTTTTCAAGACAGAAACCGACAAACCACCACGTGACCACAGCACAGTCCACATGCAATCTTGCATAGATATGATCGTCCCATCTGACCCTCGGATTGGATTGGATTAGTGTATGACTACGACTAATGGTCACGTTTTTTTTATAACGAATGCAAGCGACGTGTTTGTTTGTCGCATTATTAGGAGGATATGATATATAAATCAGCCACCTATTCGTAACAAGGTTAGACAGCGAAATGTGTGCTAAGAAACATTGTTCTCATGAAGGGTGCACTACTTGTTCGATTCCTGTTTTCATGTGAGATCAACCTTCATACTCAAAATTGTTACACCTCGGGTGTTTATATAAGTTTTAGGGCTCGTTTGGCAGAGCTCGGGCTCTGGCTCTGGCTCCTCTAGTCAAGCAACTTTTTTCGGGTCCGGCTAGTATGGTTGATTGTAAAACAGCTCCTTCACGTAGTTTAAACTAGATAGATATACAGAAGGTAAAATATCTATAATGCTCCTTTTCTTTTCTCTTTTTCCCTATTCTTCTTTTCTTCTCTCCTTATCCGTTTTGGCTCTTCCCGTTTTCTTTTCATTTTTCAATTTAAAGTCATTTAGATATCCAAAATAGTCATGTCCTTGTTCCGACTCTTATAATTTGAATTTCAAGTTATATTATATATTTTGTAACCTTTGCATACGGTCTATACAAAATTTATATGTTTTAACGAGATGTACAACTCACTACTGCAAAAACCGTTATCCTCGTCGGCCCATACGAAGCAAGTCAAAATGGTCCGCTTAGTTTAAGTCATTCGAAGTGGTAGAAAAGATGTCGCTTAGAATAAAGCCCTCGTTCTAACCGACAGCCGCTTGGAATGGTTATCCTAACCGGCTCTATTCGCGCCGCTTCCAATAACTAGTTATCTTAACCGGCTCTATACGCGCCGCTTCCAATAACTAGTTATCCTAACCAGCTCTGTCATGTGGGGCCGCTATTATCAGCGCAGAGGGCGCGAACGGCGCCAGACAGCAACAGAAAGTGGCTGAGTTCCAGGAGATAGAGTCTTAGGATTTTCAGTTAGTGGTTTGAGTTAGAGATTAGATTCTGTTAGTTGAGATTTGGTTGCTAGAGATTAGTTGGCCGAGGCCTACTTAAACAATTGTACTCGTGAGATCAAGGTTAAGCAAGATTAATATATTCCTAATCCCTTTGCTCTCTCTTCAATCTCACCCCTTCACCATTGGGCGCTCGCGAGAACTCCCCGCGCCCCTACCTGTTCCGGCTACGAGCTACGTAGCCGGGGCGCCGCCGTCTTGGGCGCCGACGCCCTTGAAAGCTCTATTCGCGTCGCTTTCGATAACTAGTCAGCACGAATTTTAACGCTTCAAAAATTCATAATTTTGCATACGGTCTCGGATGGAGAGAAACTATACATAAAATTTGTACGCTTTGACGAGATCTACAACTTTGTAGTTGAAAGTTTTTCGATTTGAAATTGTTTAGATGTCCAAAACAGTTCTCGTTTCCGCTCTTGTAATTTGATATTTGGTAGTTGCATTCTGATTTTATTAACTTTTGCATATGGTCTCAGATGGAGAGGAGCTTTATATAAGATTTGTACGTTTCGAGGAGATCTACAACTTTGTAGTTGAAAGTTTTTTATTTGAGATTGTTTAGATGTCCAAAACTTTAATGTTCTGTTTCAGATCCTAATTTGAAGTTTAAAGTTTTTTGATTTGAAGTGATTTAGATGCTCAAATAAAAGAACTAAGCTTAAGGTAACAAGGGTCAAAAGGAATATAACTCCCTCATGCGTGCAGGAATGACGTCTAGGTGAGATGGTAAGGAAGGCTCGCGCGAGGCAAGAGGTCATGAGTTCGAAGGCTTGGCATCACACGCGTGCGTATATCGCATGAAAAACGTGTGAGATCGAGGGTGGCCTCCTAGGCAACGAAAAAATATTTTTGTCATTTTTATTTGTGAATTCCTAGTTTTAGTCATTCTAACCGGCGCCAATTGAGCCGGTTAGGATAACTTGTCAAACAAAGCGGTCTGAAAATAACCTGCTTCGGATGACCCCTTTATTCTAATCGGAAAAAGGGAAACGGTGAAATAACCGCTTCGGATGAGGTTTTCGCGCCGCTTAGGTTGATGGTTTCTGCAGTACTGACTTTGTAGTTGAAAGTTTTTTATTTGAGATTGATTAGATAGCCAAAACTTCAATGTTCAGCTCTATTTCCCACCCTTGTTTCCACACTTGTATTGTAATTTGAATTTCAGGTTACATTCTGAACTTCGTAACTTTTGCTTTATATAAAATTTGTGCGTTTCGACTGAGATCCGTAACTTTGTAGTTAAAAGTTTTTTATTTAAAATCGTTTAGTTGCCCAAATAATAGATCTAAGTTTTAGGTAACGAAGGTCTAAAGGAATATAACTCGCTTGTACGTGCAGGAACGACGTCTAGGTGAGATAGTAAGGAAGGCTCGTGCGACGTAGAAGGTCGTGAGTTCGAAGGTTAGGCACCGCACGCGCACGTATTTCGCGTGAAACACGCGTGACTTGTGACTTTCTATTTTTACTCTCTGTGTCGGTGCGAGATACACTGGTTAGAATAATTTATCAAACGAAGCGGTCCACAATAACCGCTTCGGATGACCCCTCATCGAATCGCTTTAAGAAAAGCGGTGAAATAATCGATTCGGATAGTTTTCGCGCCGTTTCCAATAAAGGCCTCTGCAGCAGTGTATGATAGCAAAGCATGTGTCTTGATAGCAAAACATGTCCAAGCATTCTTTAGTGAAAACATAACCATTTAAAACTATTTTCGTGAAAATAAAGCAAAAATAATTGCATGTGTCGTCAAATGTAAATAATTAGGGTGGATTGATTGTCAAAGGTTATAATGCTTGGTTTCATCACTTTTTTGTCGCGACCGTGCCTTAGCACGTTTTTCATTAAGAATAAAGCAGATTACAAACATTGCTTATTGATACAAGCCAAACAGAAGTTGACCTACTCAAGCACACAGAGGACTAAAAGCAAAACCTAACGGCCAACAAACTAGCAAAGCAGAAACCACATGCGATGGACCCTACACAGCCCGCCAAGCTCCACCAAACGATATGGAACATCTGAACCTGCACGAAGAACATCAACACCGAAGACTGAGGACTGAGACTACCAAGCAAAGGGTGCCCAAACATCCGCCAGAGAAGCAACCACGACGACAAAGCATCCATCGGAGACGACACAGGGGCGGCAATGCATCCGCCAGAATAATGTGCGTGGCATTTTACACCATACGCAGCAAATTAAACGGGTCCTGTTCAACCTGAATTTACTCCGCGGACATAGTCGCCCGAGGAGTTCCGGGTGATGGTGGCGAGGGACGACGACGTGGCGGTGGCGGCGCACAGGGCAACGGCTAGCATCTGGACAGAAGCCATGGCGAGAGGCTGACCGAGCTGCAAGTTTCTCGCGATTCGGAAGGGGTCAAATGCCGGCTTAGCGTATAATTGGCCATCGAGCTCGTTGGAATCCGGAAAAAAAAATCTGCAGTTTTTCTTTTTATGAAGACCTTAAGCTTACTTAGGCCAGTCTCAATGCAAGTTTCATGGACACAGTTAGCGACACATCATCTAAAAATGTTTGAAACTATGATGAAAAACCCCTCTCTCAATGCATAGTTTCATCTTTTGTTGTTTTCTAGGTTACATGCAAGACACAAGTTGCCTAGGTAACTGTGTAGGGAGGGTTTCATCACCATGAAACTCATTTCATCTCTCTCTTCATTATTATGCTGCCACATCATAAAAATAGTGACATGACAGCCTATTTAATGCCCATGAAACTCCCACTGAGACTGGCCTTAGTGGCTCTGCAGCCTGTTTTCAACACAGAAACCGACAAACCACCACGTGCCCACAGTCCACATGCGAGCTTGCATAGATTGGATTGGGTTGTTCCTTCTTTACCCTTGGATTGGATTGGATTAGTTTAGGACTGCAAGCGTCGTGTTTGTAGAATTATTAGAAGGATGATATATAATAAATCATCCACCTATTCGTAAAAGATTAAAAAGCGAGATGCGTGCTAAGAAACATTGTGTCCTGTAATGAATATTTTGATGTATAATTTGTGAGGAACACTACTAAGTACTCCTCCGTTCCAAATTATAGGTCGTTTTGACTTTTTTAGATTCATAGATTTTGTTATCACTACTACACAACCCCCATCACACCCGATTTTAACCCCTATCACAATCGGTTTTGGGGGGCAGATGAGATAAAACGCCTGTGATAGTCCCCTCTATCACAACCGGTTTTCAAAAACCTAGCAAAACATTTTATTTTCCAAAAACCGTTTGTGATACCCCATCAAAACCGTTTGTGATGATGGTGTTTCTGATGCCACTTTCTGTAGTAGTGTATGAATCTAGAGCATAGCGTTTATCTAGATGCATAACAAAGATGATGAACCTAGAAAAACCAAAATGACTAATATTTGGAACTCAGGTAGTATATTACTAGCCTTTTTTTACTATTTCCAATTTAAATTGGCGGATTAGTAACAAAGGGGGGTATAATAGCAAAGCATGTGTCTTGTGTGATAGCATAACATGTCTAATCATTCATCAGTGAAAACATAACCATTTAAAATTATTTTCACAGAAGTACAGTACAAAATTTTGCATGCGTCGTCAAATGTAAATAATGAGGGTGTTATAATGCTTGATTTCATCACTTTAAATTGTCAACAATGCGCGTGGCATTTTACACCGTACCCACCAAATGGTCCTGTGCAACCTGAATTTACATACCCTTTTCATCCCATTTAATAAAATATTAGTAGTTCCTTGTACATTTTCATTTAATTTTCTTGACACGTAAAAGACCTCATATAAAATATAATTGATATTTGGATTATTTCAATGATATAAAAAATTAGAATGGAATATTGCATAATTTGGTGAGAAACCGCAGATGTGAGAAAAGAACAGGACAAACAAGAAAAAGGCTGCATAAAAGTATGTGCAATAAACTGAGTGGCACCACCCCACCCATGGTGCCTGCCCATCAAATTTTCAAACTCGCATGAATTCAATCCTTTTACAAGGTCATGGACATATGTTGCTGCTTTTGCATACACTTGAATTATTCTTTTTCCTACCAAACAACCTCTTTGTAGAGAATGTTGCAGCTCAACAAGCATGGCGTAAGCAAAGCAGATAAAGTATGCCACTTCAAACAACCGCCAGCTCAAAATCAAGTTCAGTATGGGTCTAATTTGCAAGTGAAACAGAGAAACGCCTCAAAGGCCCCCCACGCGTCGCCTCCGCTCGGGCGGCTCAGGCGGCGACCGTGCCCCGTGCCCGCCGCCACATCTTCCCTCTCGTCCCTCCCCTCGCCGCCGCCGGAGGAGTCTACCGGAAGTCCGTGTGGGCTTCGAGGACGGCAGCGGCGGGGTCTTTGGATTGCGGATGTCCGTCCCGGGCGGGGGAGCGGAGCTGAGAAGACCTCGGCGGTCTCGCCGGCAAGGGCAACGGTGGCGGCCTGGGAGAGCAGATCCGGCGTCCTGGTGGCCAGATCCGGCGCCCTCGTTGACGGATCTGCGCGGAGATGGGGGCTGCGACTGCGAGACGGCAGCCGCCTCGGTTGTGTAGCGTGGCTTGCTGCGGCCGGCCGGGCCGGGCTGGGCCTAGGCCCGTGGTGGTCGGCGGTCGGTTTTTGCTTGCCCCCTTGCTGTCCACTCGCCGGTGGCGGTGGTGTTGCAGTCCGGCGGCGGCATGGTGCTCCGGCTGGAGGTGGTTTCTGCATCTCGCTGGTGGCAAAACCGGCGGGTTCGGACTACCTACGGCAACAACTCTGCTCCAGCGAGAACGGCACAGGCGAGTAGTGCCCACATCACGCTGAGGACCCAGTGTGTCTGAGGACCGGTGGATGGTCGCTTCCTGGTGTGATGAGTGATTGACAACGTAGTGTGGATTGACGTTTCCCTTGGCTTAAGTATTGCAGGTGTAGAATGCGGCTTGGTTGCATTGGTGTAGGTGAAGAACAGGCGCGAAAGGTCTTAGCCATGGCGGCCTCCGAGGAGCGGAGAGACAAGTAGGCTTGGTTCGAGGGACCCGATGGCCGGTGGATCAAGTGCGGTTCACATGCTGGCAAGAACGAGCAAGGGGACGTGGTTCCGGTGCGAGGTAGCGGCTCACAACCGAAGCTCGTACGCGGACGAGAAGCCGGCGCAAGGTGGCGGCTAACAACCGAAGTTTGCGCGCGGGGTTTGGTGATTTGGCCACAAAATCATCGGTGGACGGTTTCCCTTGGTTTGGGCCTCAAAACCAAGGACCGAGGACTCGACGAGGCGGACTTGGGCAGCTGGGCCTGGCTGGGCTGTCAGGGGCGGTTTAACCGGCCCCCAGGGCCGGTTTAACCGCCCCCCCTGGGCTGGCCCAAAACCGGCGTCGAGGAGCTTCGATCCGGAGGACACGCGGCGTGACTGCAAGGCTTGCGTCGGAGGGAAGCTAGCTTGCAGTGGAAGGTGCCCGAGCCGGAAAATATCTGAAGACCAAATGTCAAATTTGCCCCTGAGGGGTATGTATCACTTAGGGGTAGTTTAGTCTTTAGGACACCACCACTTGGACTACTAATAGGCCCCTTCAGGGCTGGTGGCTGTCATCTCTCTAGTTATCTCTTTAGGTTTTACTTTGAACTTGTTTTCCCCTTCATCCCCTCCACCTAGAACTACTTCGAATCATTCCTAGTTTGTATAGGTGAATTCATGGTTATGTGATTGAGTTTGTGCTGCTCATCTTTGTGCCATGATTTGATTTCTCGAGCTCCCTTTTCCTTTTCTATTTTCGTGGGTATTTTCGGAGCTATTTTTGAGGGATTTTCGTTCTTCTTGTTCCGAGCGTTTTCTCTCGGATTTCTTTGGGGGATTCACGTATGAGTGCCTTGTGCCTCTTTTGCTGGTGATCCTTTGCCCCCAAACGCCGAGAATCGCTCTGGATTTGAGATTTTCGGGATGAACTCGAGTTCATGGTGTTCTTCGCGAGATCTGCGATTCCGGGAGTTGTACTGAGTTAGAGGCCGAGATCTTTTGGGAAAACACTCCACTGGGGGTCTAGATCATCTGACCAAAATCTCGCCTCAAGAGCTCAAGCGGTTCGGGAGATCCACTTTTGTTTTGACTTTTACCCGAGGCTCCCAGGCCCGGGCGGTTTAACCGCCCTCCCTGGCCGGTTTAACCGCCCCCCCCTGGGTGTGTTAGATCGAGCCGAGTTTCGGGTCGTTTTGTTGTTCGATTCGATTGGTTCGAGTTCCGCTGCTCGTTTCTTGTTCCTAGGGTCAGTAGCTTGACAGTAGCTACGTGATCTTGGCAAGATTGTTCTCGGAGGTTTCGGAGTTGCTTTGGGAGAATAGCCGGATTGTTTGGAAAGATTTTTATCGGCTCCCATTCACTCCCCCCCTCTCTGGTCGCCGTTTCGGTCCTTCAATTGGTATCAGAGCCGGTTACGGGTCTTTGCGACTCTAACCAGTCTAAGATCCAAAGATGGCGTACCAAGATCGGGGTTCCGGGCCTCCGCACTTCGATGGGAAGAACTACCCGAACTGGGTTGCGCGTATGGGCGCTTTCTTGCGAGGCAAAGGAAAGTTGCTGTGGGATGTGACGAAAGATGAAAACTATGTCAATCCCACCAACTTAGATGCCCAGGATGCAAAGGAGAGATTTGAGGCGAATGCCCGAGCTGTCGACTACTTGTTCCGTTCTTTGTCTGCCGAGGAGTTCGAGCGTGTTTTGGGCGAGGACCTAGCTTGCCAGATCTGGCAGAAGCTCAAGGTAGCCCACGGTGGTGATAGCCATGTCAAGGCTAGGCTGTTCTCGATGTACAGGAGAGAGTATGAAAACTTTGCTCATTTGCCAGGAGAGTCTGTTGATGCTTTGTTTCAGCGTTTCACTTCGATTGTCAACAACATGAAAGCCAACATTACCGTGCTCCCATACTCGGATCATGACCGAGCTATCAAGCTCCTGCAAGCACTTGATAGATCCGTGTGGGGTGCCAAGGTTGAGGCGATCATGGAGTCGGCAAACTATGAGACTCTTTCTGTTGACGAGCTTTTCTCGAAGTTGAAGTCTTCCGAGGTTGACAGGCAGTTGCTTGCCAAGGCTAAGAGTCCGACTGATCCCCATAGTCTGGCTCTAGTCGGTGGCTCTGGATATGGGCATGCTAACACTCCTAGACACTTTGCTTTGTCTTCTCTTGTGTCCCTTCCAGATGAAGAGTATGAGGTGCTGAGCGAAGAGGATCTCGCGTTGCTCACGAGGAGGTTCGAGAGGATGTACCAGAACCGCAAGGGTTCGAGGCGTGCCGGGAGTACGTGCTACAGATGCGGGAAGATGGGCCACTTCATCGCCGAGTGCCCCGAGGAGATCAAGAACGACTACAACCGCAAGCACCACCCGCGAGACGACCACAAGCACCGTCCCAAGGACGAGTACCGCGCCAAGAACAAGAACAAGGACGAGAGAAGATCCAAGAACAAGCACGGTGGACACAAGAAGAACAGATCTCGAGCGATGGTGGCTGATGCGAGCGACATCGACACAAGCTCCACCAACACGTCGTCAAGCTCAAGCAGTGAAGATGAAGACCGCGGCCGCCGCAAGGAGAAGAAGAGCTTGAACCGCAACTTCAACGGCATCTCCTTCGCCGCCGTCGACTACTGCACCATGGCGCACGACTCCGTGAAGGGCAAGGACGACTCCGACTCCGACTCCGAGGATGAGGTATTGACAGATCCCACCTCTTTGCGTCAGGAGATTGCTAGGCTAGAGCAGTTGGTCGATAACCGCGATGATGTGCTTAGGAAGACCAACAAAGAGGAGAGGGAGTTTAGGTCTTTGCTAGGAGAGTCCAAGGATAGAGTGGCTGAGCTTGAGACCTTGCTTTCTGAGACTGGAAAGAAGGCCATGGAGTTTGAGTCTTTGCTTTGCGAGTCTAGGGAGAGAGCAGCTTCGCTTGAGTCTGAGATTGCTGTTTTGAAAGATGCTCCTCTTGTGTCTGATGAGGTAGAGTGCTCGTTCTGTGATGTGCATATTGCTGATCTTGTTGTGCTTAAGGAAAAACACGTGAACTGCTTGGATGAACTAGAGAGTGCTAGAGTTGAGCTTGCTGAGTTGAAGTCTAGGTCATCTTTGCTAGGTGCTTGTACTTCTTGTCCTGCTTTGCATGCTCAGTTGCTTGAATCACGCACCATGATTAGTTCACTTGAAGCACAACTTAAATCACCCATTGCGAATTCATGTTCTGCTTGTGATGTTGTTGCTTTGAAAAATGTTGAGTTAGAGCAGTGTGTGAATCGCTTGCAAGATGAGAACGATGAGCTGAGACAGTGTTTGGGTTGGTTGTCTGGTCGTGAGCCTCAGCTCAAGATGTTGATTGCGAGTTTCAAGAGAGCTGATGGTTGTGGGCTTGGTTCTGAGAAGGTTGGTGAGAGTAGTGGTGAGAGAGAGAGAGATCCAGAGAGCTCCACCGCAAACATTCCCACAAACCCACCAAAAACCATTCTCAAGAACACCTTTACACCCAAACCAAACCACCTGCTGAACAAGCTTGACACCACTCCAGATCCTCCCAAGTTTCCACCTAAGTCAGAGAACTTTCAGAGGAGAGTGACCTTTGTGAGGAGTGGGGTTTACCAGCCGAGAGAGAGGGCACAGCCGAGAGAAACCCCAAAGCCAAAGCCAGTCCGCTTCCATTGTGAGCATTGTGGAAGGGATGGTCACCTGGAGGAGTTTTGTTGGAGGAAGAAGAGGGAGGTGAGAAGAGAGAAGGAGGTGGGGAACAGGGACAGGTACTACTCTTCTCGTAGTGTGCCTGTGTCTCGTTCACCCTGGCCGAGAGGCGACGCGTTTGTGCGTACAGTTCCTGCAGTTGCTAGTCGTGGTGTTCCTGTTGTTCGTGAGTTTGCTAGGCGGCCTCCGTTTCGCGGTCAGTTTGGTTCAGGGAGGTTCGACCGTGTCGGTGATATTATCTCCGTCAGTCTTCCACGGGGTAGCCCACGGAAGTGATTTGTAATGTAGGGAAGATCGCAAAGATTGGAAGCAGGATGGTTAGGATGGACAGACACAAGGGTTTATACAGGTTCGGGCCGTCGACTCGACGTAATACCCTACGTCCTGTTTGGGGTGTTTGTATTGCTTAGATTTCTCTATGAGTTGAGATGTGGTGTGTTCCGTTGTGGTGTAGTTGTTTTTGAGGGGGTCCCTGCTCGCCTTATATATCGGGGGGCAGGGTTACAAGTCGGTTTGTATCCGATCCTATCTCTAAGAAGCCTTTCCTTCTTTACAATAATTCCTATTTCAACTAGAACTTCTCCTTCCAGATCCTTCCTCCGTGCGCCGACTTGTCCCGCACGTCTTCAGGTCCAGAACGGTGAGGTGGGCCGCCCCCTTTTGGTGGGCTGCCAGGCTTGCTCGTGAGGTACCCAGGTACTATATCCCCCACAGTAGCCCCCGAGCACTTCTTGGCCGATCGTTGACTGTAATTGTTATATCTTTTCTTGCATGATTCGAGTGCTCCAAGTTGTCTAAGATCTCATCCGAGTGGTTTCGAAGAAGATCCGAGTGGTTTCAAGGAAGATCCAAGTGATTTCTCAGACGTTCCTGAAAATAATTCTTCAATTATAGTCAAAGTGAGGGGAAGGAGTGCTCTTTTTCACGACGCGACAGCGAAGTGAATACACTTAGCCCCCGAGCTTTGGGCAATTTTAGAATGAAATTGGCCAAGGGTCTTCAACTTTTATCCATCTGTATCTTGATTTTCAATGGTGTGCACCTCCAGGTGCACCCATTGGGTGTAGCCCCCGAGCCTTGAGTAGAATAGAATATTCTGGTCGAGGGTCAAAAATAAATATTATGAATCTCTTATTGAACTTAATCCATCAATGGTGTGCACCTCCAGGTGCACCCATTGGGTGTAGCCCCCGAGTCTTGTTACGACTCAGCATGATCGTGTCAAGACTCTGAAAGCTATGAATTCCGACTGATTTTTCAGCCCCCATGCCTCTGGACATGGATTTTAGATAATCTTTTCCTTCAAGGGCTTTTTTATTTCCCCTTTATAAGGATTTTGTTCTCAAGTTCTTTGAACTCGGCATGACTTCCGAGTCGTGTCCCACGACTCAGCTTGACCATATGGTAAGCCATCTTCTCACAAGACTTATACTTATCAGCATTTGACCCAAATTTCTGAGTCAATTTAGCGATAGTATCGCATGCCTTACGTAAAAAATCAGTTGCGAGGTCGCAATATTAATTGCAAAATCAAGTCTGGTCGTCGACTAATTTTAGCCTCACGACCGAGTGGTTTCTGCCCCTGAACCCTAGCTCAGGAACCCACAGATTTATCATCGTAACAGAACCGAAAGGTCGTGCTACATTTCAGCCCATTAGGCCCATTATTCCTAAAAGTCCGTTGCGTCCCTAACGGTCGCCTTACGGAAGGCGAGATATCGCGAGATATCGCGATTCCCTATCGCATCTTTGAATTCAAAGCGACGGGACGTGCCTGCGTCGGTTGAGTTCCCGAGACAAGCGCCGCGCCGCGCGCGGGAGGAACGGTTCCTTCCTTTATAAGCCATCCCCGCCACATTCTTCTTCCTTTACTTGCCATTTGCCTTCCCCGACGCTCCAGTTTCCTTTGCGCCAGAGCAAAACCCTAGATCTGCTCCCGCACCCTTCTTCCTCGCTCTCCAGCACCAATCGCTGCCATGGCGCCCAAGAGGAAGGAAGCCTCGAAGCGGAAGGAGAAGTCACCAGCGAGGGCCCGGTCGTCCAAGGGCAAGGCCGTCGCCGAGGTCGCCGTAGATCGGGCCGCCGAGTGGAGGGAGTCCATCACCTCCACCAGGCGCCTCGAGCAGCACGTCATGGATGGCGTCCTCCCCGATCAGCAAACCGCCGAGTGGCGCGCCGCCGCCGGTGAGTCTTTCCCCACCCCAAACTCCTCTGATTTGGTGGTGTTCGAATCTTTTTTTCTTCGTGGTCTTGGCTTGCCCGCGCATTCTTTCCTCCGCGGGCTGCTGCATTACTACGGGATCTGCCTCTGCGCATTGAATCCCAACTCTATCCTCCACATCGCCATCTTCATCAACCTCTGTGAGGCCTATCTTGGGATAGAGCCTCACTTCAATCTTTCATTCATCTTTTTCTTCTTAAGCCTTATCCCCGCACCGACTGCCCACTAGTAGTCGGGGGCGCCGGACTCCAACTCCGCGAGGGTCGAACTCGGGAGTATTTTGACATCCCTTTCCTTACCTCCAATAAGGGGTGGCAGTCCGAGTGGTTTTACGTAGGAAACCACTCGCCTGCCATCTCTCCAGAAATCGATTCTCGTCCTGTCCCCTCCCAATCCTGGACCGCTCTTCCCAAGGAGAGTGAAATGGACCAGGTTCGGGAGCTCCTGGGTCTTATTACCCAGTTGAAGGACAGAGGGTTGTCTGCCGTCGGAGTGGCAGCCAACTTCGTTCTACGCCGGGTCCAGCCCCTCAAGCAGCGGGCTCACCCGGCGTATGAATATTACGCCGAGGGGGACAACACGCGCGAAGCCCCCGAGCGCGTCGACAAAGTCCAAGCCGCCGCTCGGCTTGGCAAATTCTTCGCACCTGGAACGTCGCTGAGGACTACTGACTGTCCTCCGGCGTTCAACTTGGGAAATCCACGCCCTGAGGTATTTAGCCAGTTTGTTCTTGTTTTTATTTCAATTCCACCCATTGGGTGTAATCTCAAAACTGAATCCAATATTTGCAGGATCGAGTTGCCTTTGTATCCATTCCTCCTTTGCCTGAGATGCCAAAGGGAGTGGATCAGCCTCGTCGGCGCAGGGCCGTTGGATCTGAAGAAGCAGTCGGGGAAAGTGAGAGTGATCTGCATGACTCGGATATCACTCTATCATCCTCTCCTTCCCCCGATGTGCAATCTCCGAGTGGTGGGAAGGCTGCTCCTGCTCTGAAGAAGCGGAAGATCTCCACAGGGATCGTGTTCAGGGATGCGCCCAGCCGTCGGCAGCTCCTTATATCTGAGTCGTCTGACTCGGAGAAGGATGAAGCTGTCATCGCCGAGCCGTCTCTCCAGCCGCCAATCACGAGCTCGGAGCAGTCTCCCCTTGCAGTGATGCCTCTGAGCGCTGCAAGTCCGAGGGACCTCCCTTCCCCAACTCGGAGAGGAAAGCGCCTAAGAATGCGCGTTTCTACTCTGTAAGTATTCTTGACTTGTCTTGATTTCCTTTATGCTTTTTGTTAGTGATCCATAAATTCTTTATGTTGTAGCACGCCGTCTGAGGTCCCCTTCTCGGGTCCACCGCCTCAGTCGGCGATTGAGACCGCAGCCCCAACAATCCAAACTCCAGAGGTGCCGATCCACTCGGCTGATCTTCTCAGCGATCAGCCTGTGGGTCCGCTACCTGAGTCGCAGCGGGAGCCAACCCCGCCACCGCCGAGTCCTGTACCAGCGTCGCCGACTCCTCCGCCAGTCCCACAAGGCAGCCCCCAGCATGCTGCTGCAGTTGAACCGACTGCAGTAGTGGAGGAGCCCCGGACTGCGACGGTCGAAATAGCTTCTGCGGCGGTCGGCGTCCAAGGTGGTGGTGCTCCCCTGACTCCTCTGGAGGAGTTCCTGTCCCTTCATCGTCGCATGGGCCATATAGCCAAGGTACTTCCCGAACTTCTTACCTTGTTGATATCAAATACCATTGGCATATTGATTCATATTATCTTCTGACTTGTTTTTGCAGGACTTAGCTGCTGATGCCGAGGCTAAAGCCTTGGTTATCCAAGAATTAACTTCTGCAGTTGCTAAGGCCGACTCCTTGGTGGCCCGAGTGGCTGAGCTCGAAGCTGATGCAGTCGAGCGACATGCTGAGTTGGAGGAAGCCCAGCGTACCACCCGCGATTTATGCGGGGAGGTAGAGCAGGCTAAGCTCAACGAAGCCCAGGCCGTGCACGAGCTCAGAGGTATGTTCTTCCTTATTTGTTTTTCTGTCAGACATGAAAATTTATTCAGATCTAACCTTTTTTAGATTATCGATATCGGACTATGTCCCAATTCGCAGAGCTCACTGCCAAGGTGGCCCGGCTGCAAGGCGAGGCTGAGGCGCTGCGCGCTGAGAAGACAGCGCTGGAGGATGCTATCCGAGTGGTGGCGGAGGAGATCGAGCCGGAGGCGTCATCGTCTTCAGTTTCCATCCTCGACCGAGTTCGGGCGCTCCCGCGCTACTTCCGGCGACAGCTCTGCTCCATCAGCCAAGCTAGCTGTGGCCATGTCCTGGCAGTGCTCAAGTCGCTGTTCCCGGCGTCAGACCTGGAGCCACTCGGCCACGGGTATGCTGCCGGTACCTCTGAGGACGACGTGGGCAGACTGCTCCATGAAGTCGAGCCCATCGCCAACGCCCTGTCCAAGGACGTTGTTGACGACTCGGATGAAGCGGCCCCGTCTGGTGCTGGCGACCCTGCAGAGTAAACAAAAATATTTGTAGTATATGGTCGAACCAGTACTAGTTTTTGAACAATGTATGAATTATCACTGTTGTATATAAGTTTTTGTTGGTCTACAACTCCCTTTCTTTCTGCGCTAGCCTTAATTTCTGAGTGGTTGACCTGTTACGGAGTAGATTAGCCTCGTTGGTCTCAGTCTCATGCCGCAGAGTCTTTGTCGTACGTTTAGAGCTTTGACTTGGCGAGTACTTTCCCTCTCGATTTAAGGTTTGTTCCCCTCATACTTTATGTGCGTGACGCGAAAGAGGAAATGCGAGTAGTAGAAATAGATGAAGATGAAATCAACTTTATTGATAACTCATTGTAAACAAGCCGAGTCGTAACTGGGGGTGACTACCCTCCAAAATCACTCGGAAAAAATAAATCTAAAAAATAAAAAAGACAAATACATAACTGATTCAGGCGTAGAAGCGTTGCAAGTGCTCGATGTTCCATGGATTTGGGATGTCTACGCCATCTTCGGTCATGAGTCGATATGAGCCTGGGCGACTGACTGACTTGATAATATATGGACCTTCCCAGGGGGACGCAAGCTTGTGCGCGCCCTTGGTGTCTTGCTTCCTTCTCAGAACCAAGTCGCCTGCTTCAAAGGACCTCTGCTTAACTGATCGATCGTGATAGCGTCGCAGGACCTGAGCGTAACGCGCGGCTTGGATCTGGGCAGCCAATCTCTTCTCCTCGATGCTATCGAGGTCTTCAATGCGCGCCACTTGCGCGTCGTATTCATCATAGAACTCCACTCGGGGGGAGCCGTATGTGAGATCCGTTGGTAGGATAGCTTCCGAGCCGTAAACCAGAAAGAACGGAGTTTGCTTCGTGGCACGACTCGGCTGTGTGCGCAGCCCCCAGACTACAGCCGGCAACTCCTTGATCCATCGTCCGTCATGTTGCTTCAGCTGCTTGAATATCCGGGCCCTGAGCGCTTTGATTATTTCGCCATTGGCTCTTTCGACTTGGCCATTGGCCCTTGGGTGTGCGACGGAAGCGGGACATAGCTTGATGCTCCGATCGCTGCACCAATCTTTAAACTCCTGCGCTACGAAGTTCGTACCATTATCTGTGATGATACGATTTGGGACTCCGAAGCGGTGGGTAATGTCGGTGAAGAACTCGATGGTCTTGGCTGCCGTGTGCTTTCTGACTGGTTTTACCTCAATCCATTTGGTAAACTTGTCGATAGCTACAAGGACATGGTCAAAACCACCAGGAGCCTTCTTAAACGGACCGATCATATCCAGGCACCAACAAGCGAAGGGCCAGGACGCTGGTATGGTTTGCAGCTGTTGTGCAGGTGCATGTATTTGCCTTGCAAAATACTGACACCCTTTGCAATGCCGCACTATATTCTCTGAGTCTGCTACAGCAGTCGGCCAGTAGAAACCAGACCGGAAAGCTTTACCAACAATGGTTCTAGCTCCGGCGTGATTTCCACAAATTCCTTTGTGTATGTCTGTCAAGAGTTCTATACCCTCAGTGCGACTCACGCACTTTTGTAGGATTTGGGAAGCTCCAGATCGACGATACAACTTGTCTCCGATGATGACGTAGTTTTTGCTGCGCCGCACGATTTGTTCGTGGAGCGAGTTTAGATCTTTGTCTTCTGCGACCTCTGCGGGTAGTATGCCGCTGTCCAGATAGTCGATGATCTGTGTCCTCCAGTCCAACGCTTCATCTGCCACTAATGTGGCTGACTCTGCGGATTCTCCGACTTGTTGCTCCGCGACAGTGCCATCCGGGTTTATCTTGATAGAAGGTTTGATAAGATCTTGTATAAAAACTCCGGGTGGGACGCCTTCACGGGTGGACCCCATCTTAGCGAGCTCATCTGCTGCCTTGTTATGGTCGCGCACCACGTGATGGAACTCTAAGCCATAGAATTTCCCTTCCAGCTTCCTAATTTCCTCGCAATATGCGTCCATCTTTTCGTTGGTCCTGGACCAGTCCTTGTTTACCTGGTTTATGACCAGGGCAGAGTCCCCGCGTACCATCAGGCGTTTGATACCCAAGATACTGCGATGCGGAGACCGTGCAGGGCTGCTTCATACTCAGCTGCGTTGTTGGATACTGGAAACATGATTTGAAGGACGTATTTTAGTTCCTGTCCACTTGGGGAAATCAGGATCACGCCTGCGCCGCCTCCTTTTATCTGGAGGGAGCCATCAAAGTACATCTCCCAGTATTCAACTATCTCGTCGTCAGCCGGAGCTTGGTTTTCTGTCCAGTCTGCTACGAAGTCGGCCAAGACCTGAGACTTGATAGCAGTACGTGGAACAAAGTTTATGTGATGAACGGCCAATTCTATTGACCACTTGACAATTCGGCCGCTGGCATCTCGGTTATGGAGAATTTCCCCTAACGGATTTTCGCTCACCACCGAGATTGGATGGGCCTCAAAGTAGTGTTTCAGCTTTCTTGCTGATATAAGAACTCCATATAATAATTTCTGCACATGGGGGTAGCGTACCTTAGATATGGTCAGAACCTCGCTGATGAAGTAGACTGGTCGCTGAACTCCATATGCGTGTCCTTCTTCAGGACGCTCGACCACTAGTACCGTGCTGACCACTCGGGGAGTAGCAGAGATGTAGAGGTAGAGCTGTTCTCTTGGTTGAGGTGGGACGAGGATGGGAGGATTCTGCAGGTAATCTTTGAGTTCCTGAAAAGATCGCTTCGCCTCTTCATCCCACACGAACTTGTCCTGCTTCTTGAGCAGTTTGAAAAACGGCAATCCACGAACGCCGAGTCGTGATATAAAACGACCGAGCGCTGCCATGCATCCAGTAAGCTTCTGCACATCCTTTTGACAGGTTGGTGGTAGCATTTTGGTGATGGCCGTGATCTTCTCGCGATTTGCCTCAATCCCGCGGTTGCTGACCATGAAGCCGAGTAGTTTACCTGAGGGTACTCCGAAGACACACTTTTCCGGGTTGAGCTTCCACCGGAATACGCGTAGGCGTTCGAAGACCTTTGTCAGATTCCCTATCATGTCCTCAGGGTTCATGATCTTGACCACGATGTCGTCGATGTAAGCTTCTACTATGTCTGGGATCAATTGATCCAGACATGCTTGAATTGTCCTCTGGTAGGTTGCACCTGCGTTCTTCAGACCGAAGGCCATTGTGTTGTAACAAAAGGCACCGAACGGCGTGATGAATGCGGTTTTTATCTGGTCTTCCAGCTTCAGGCCTATCTGGTGATATCCTGAGTAACAATCGAGAAAGCAGAGCAGGGCGGAACCTGCCGTGGAATCAACAACTTGATCGATGCGGGGGGGAACGAAGGGGTCTTTAGGGCAAGCTTTGTTGAGATCTGTATAATCAACGCACATTCTCCAATCATTATTATTCTTTTTTCTAACAAGAACTGGATTAGCTAACCAATCGGGGTGGAACACCTCCTGAATGAATCCGGCTGCTAACAGCTTTGTAATTTCTGCCCTAATTGCCTCCTTGCGGTCCTGCGCGAATCGACGAAGCCTTTGCTTGATCGGCTTGGCAGTCGGATTGACCTTCAAGGAGTGCTCGGCAAGTTCCCTTGGGACTCCTGGCATATCGGATGGTTTCCACGCGAATATGTCGGCGTTTTCCCTTAGGAATTTGACGAGCACTTCTTCCTATTTGGGGTCCAATTCTGCCCCGATGACGGCCGTCTTCTTTGGGTCGTCCAGGTCCAAGGAGATCCTCTTCAGCTCCGTCTCCTTGCTTGGCGCGATGGCTTCTCTCGCTGGCTTCTTGGTGGGGATTTCTAGAGCGTCCTTGTCCACCTCCTGTGATGCAGCCAGTACTTGTTCCATGCGCTTGGACATGTCCAGGGCGGCTGCCGCGTTGAGAGTTTCCTGCTCGCACGTGTATGCGACTCGGACGTCTCCCAAGACGGTGATTACGCCTTTCGGTCCTGGCATCTTGACCTGCAGGTAGACGTAGTGAGGAATCGCCATGAACTTGGCGAGCGCCGGTCTCCCAAGGATGGCGTGGTATGCAGTTTCAAAGTTCGCCACTGTGAACTGCATATGCTCGGTCCGGTAATTATTCCGGTCTCCGAAAGTGACGGGCAACGTGATGTGCCCGAGTGGTTCTGCCCCCTCTCCCGGTATCAAACCGTAGAACGCGGATTGGGGGGGACTCAAATCGAGAGTAGTCAGGCCGAGCTCCTTCAATGTGTTAGCAAAGAGGATGTTCAGGCCACTGCCACCGTCGACTAGTACCTTGGTGAGCCGAACGTTGCGGATCGTCGGGGCTACTACCAAGGCATGGGACCCGGGCTTCGGTATGAAGTTTGGATGATCCTCCCGGGTGAATGTGATCGGAACTTCCGACCACTTGAGGTACTCAGGTACCGGTGGCTCCCTCGCGTGCATGACCTGGCGATGGGTGAGCTTCTGCTGGCGTCTTGACTCGAACTCTGGTCCGCCGTAAATCATGCGGACCACTCGGTCGGCTTCCTGAAAGTCATTATCAGGCTCGTCGTTTCGCCTGTCGTCTCGCGGGGAACCATCGTTCCTCTTTCTGTATGGGGGGCCTCTGTTGCCCCCGGTGAAGGCTCGCTTGAGCCCGTAGCACTCTCGCGCTGAGTGCTTGTGCTTGTGGTATGGGCACTGCTCATCGAGCATGCGCTGGAAGTCCTCCGGAGTTACCCGGCCTCTGGACCGGTCCAGGGCGGCGACCATATCTCCCTCGCTCTTCTTCTTGCGAGGTTGGTTGTCATTGCGTCGATGATCGTCGTGTCGTTCTTCGTCGTCACGGCGGTCGCGTTTGCGAGTCGTCTTATTCTCTTCTTCCCAGCGGCTTCTAATCTCGCTGAGTTGTTCTCTTTCCGCGATTTCGGCGTCCGCCCACGTGCTAGCGACCCGGAACATGTCATTGACAGTCGCGGGTGGCTTCCGAGTCCACTTATGGATCAGTCTTCCATCGGAGATGCCACGCTGGAAAGCTGACATCACCTCCTGATCCGTGACGTCCGTGATGGAGTTGCGCTTTTCCGAGAACCTGCGGACGAAGTCGTGCAGAGTCTCGTTTTTGCGCTGCCTGATCTGACCGAGGAGCCGCTTGCTCCCGGGCCTTTCCCAGGTACCGAGATAGTTACCGACGAAGAGTGCGGTAAGCTGATCCCAGTTGTCGATGGCGTCCTGCGGGAGCCCTGCCAGCCAGTTGCGGCAGTCCTTGGTGAGCATGATGGGAAGGTAGTTCGCCATCACGTCCTCGTCGCCTCCAGCCGCTTGTACGGCGGTGTAGTAGATCTGAAGCCATTGAGATGGATCAGATTTCCCGTCGTACTTGTCGATATCCGACAGCTTGAAGCCTCTGGGCCATGTTACGCTTCTCAAGCGCTCGGTGAACGACTGGAATCCGCCGATCCGACCTCTAGGGCGGGAATCGCTCGGACCCGATCCGTCAGTTGTCCTTGGGGGAGTACTGTCCCTCCTGAGATCCCGATCCCTGGGCGGGGAACGGGTCCTCCGATAGTTCCGAGTCCTGGGTGGAGTTCGGTCCTGTCGGTAGGTTCTGCTGCGCGGTGGAGTCCGATTTCTTGGTGGAGTCGGCCGCCTGGGTGGCGGAAGCATTCGTTGTCGACCACCATTGTTGCCGCGCCTTGGGCTACCGGAGAGGTCAGAGTAGTCTGACTCTGTCGAGTAACCGCTTCTGTTGGGGTTATGACGGGGATTTCCATGATCCCGATCATACTCTTGGCGCCGTCGGAGTTCTTCGCGATGGCGCTCTTCAGTGCTATTGGTAATGATGTCCCTTGCATCTCGATCTCTGTTGATCGTGGTGCGGAGGTCTTCATCACGACCCGATCCGCCGCCGGCCCGGTGTCGAGATGAACCGGGTTCAGGAGCGTCGGTGGTCGTTCTGCCTTGCATCTGGTGAACCTGGACGGAGGCGGCCTGCACGAGAGCCCTTACCTTTTCCAAGCCCGGAGTGTTAGGCGGTAGCCGATTGATTTCCTCGTTGATAGTGACGAGGTTCTGGACCGGTGTTTCATAGACTTCATGTCCGTTGAACTCGAACGTGCCGTCGCGCATCAAGTTCCGGGCGCTCCTCCGCTCGTGTTGATCCCGTTGGCGACGGTGATCTTCAGAGCGAGGCTCCTGGAGTCGAGCAGTACCAGATCCTGACGCGGCGGCTCCGTGTGGTCGTGCGGCTCTGCGAGTCGCCCGACTGGCATTGCGTCCTCGACGCTGGTTCCTGGCTTCGGTCGTCTCCTCAGCAGGAGTGACCTCATCTTCTGAGACAGGATTGGTTGGCGTTGCTGGCGCCACCATGTAACAATATGATCCGACTCCTTCTTGCGCGAGGTAGTCTTCCTCGGACTCGGAGAAGTCGGATTTGGGCGTGTAACGCTCCAAACTACTCGGAGTCAATTCTCCGAGTGATCCTAGTAGTTCCGGCTCTGTAGAGGCATCGGACACCGTGTATCCTTCCGGCAGATCGTCTAGGATTGAGGGTCCCAGAAGATCTAGGCCGTAGGAGTCGCTCCCAGAGAAGTAGTCATCCGACTGGACGATGTCCTTCATCTTTTGCTTCCGAGCAAGCGCGCAAAAGCCAGGGGTCTGAACAGCAATGACCTCAGGGCTCTGGACGCGTGTGGGTTGAGCGTTTACGCTCTGCGATGATTCGGCGACGCGACTCTCAGGAGTCGGATCGGAACCGAGTGATTGTAGATCTGTTCCCGACTGGTCTGGCCTCGCGTTTTGCGATGGACTCAGCGGGGTAGATCCGGCACGATCAGAGGCAATCGAACCGGATTGGGCCGTGACGGCCGAAGTCGGCACCAGAGAGGAAACCTCCGTGGCGTCCGTCGCATCCGCCGCCTGGGTATCCAAGGCGGTGGTGGTGATGACGTCCCCGAACTGGATCTCGACTTCGTCGACGTCCGGGAGGTTGCAGCTGTCCAAGATCTTGACGCGATCCATCGAGCTTACCAGATTGATCTCGGCGATATCCCCTACCTGGCGCGCCACTGTCGGTGATATTATCTCCGTCAGTCTTCCACGGGGTAGCCCACGGAAGTGATTTGTAATGTAGGGAAGATCGCAAAGATCAGAAGCAGGATGGTTAGGATGGACAGACACAAGGGTTTATACAGGTTCGGGCCGTCGACTCGACGTAATACCCTACGTCCTGTTTGGGGTGTTTGTATTGCTTAGATTTCTCTATGAGTTGAGATGTGGTGTGTTCCGTTGTGGTGTAGTTGTTTTTGAGGGGGTCCCTGCTCGCCTTATATATCGGGGGGCAGGGTTACAAGTCGGTTTGTATCCGATCCTATCTCTAAGAAGCCTTTCCTTCTTTACAATAATTCCTATTTCAACTAGAACTTCTCCTTCCAGATCCTTCCTCCGTGCGCCGACTTGTCCCGCACGTCTTCAGGTCCAGAACGGTGAGGTGGGCCGCCCCCTTTTGGTGGGCTGCCAGGCTTGCTCGTGAGGTACCCAGGTACTATATCCCCCACAGACCGTAGCTTTGAGGCTAGGAGAGAGTCTAGGCCACGTTTTCCCCCGCGTGGTGCTAGAGGTCCGATGGTGAGAGACGAGAGGGTGTCACGCGGTAGAGCTGATTTTGCTAACCCTTCCTTTGAGCAGATGGCCCGACACTGGTTTGACTCGTTCTGTGCTAACCCCAGTGTCGAGTCATTTGCTCATTCTCGTTCTCGGTTCTGATTGTGCAGGCGGGAGGCTTGGAGGACTTTTGGTTGATGGATTCTGGCTGCTCGAGACACATGACAGGTAATGGTAAGTGGTTCTCCAGTCTCACCCCGGTGGTGTCCAGGCAGTACATCACTTTCGGGGATAAGGGTAGAGGTAGAGTTTTGTCAGAGGGTGCTATTCAGGTGAGCGACACTTTCATGTTGAAGCGAGTTGCTCTTGTCAAGAATCTTGGTTTCAATCTGCTCTCTGTTTCTCAGCTTCTTGATGAGGGTTATGAGGTTCGCTTTAAACGTGGTGATTCGAAAATTCTGGATTCTCGAGGTGACCTTGTGTGTATGATCATTCCTGAGGGACAGATTTTTCGTGCTGATTTTTCTCGATCTTTTGGTCCTTCACGTTGTCTGATCGCTGGTACTTCTTCTGAGCTTTGGAAGTGGCATAGGAGATTGGGTCATGTGAGCTTTGATTTACTCACACGCTTGAGTGCTCTTGACCTTATCCGAGGATTGCCCAAGCTCAAGTTCGAGAAAGATTTGGTTTGCGCACCTTGTAGGCATGGTAAAATGGTTGCTGCTTCTCACCCACCTTTGACAGATGTTATGACTGAGCGACCAGGGGAGCT